>QXEO01000464.1:3149715-3749715 GCA_007115705.1 Dactylis glomerata | reverse complement strand
TAAGCTCTGCCTGCTTCAGCTTCAACACTTACCTCCTATCCTCTGCGCATCCTAGAGCAGCGTTTATTGCGTCTCCTCAAATCACATTATGGTCAAGCAGATAGATCACATATTCGAGCTCCCACTCCCAGAAGTTCCAACCTTTCTACAAAATTTCAAATCAAAAAATAGTCAAATACTTGCCAAGTCGACAGAACAATCAACTTGTTTATCCAATGATAGAACAAAATCTAAAAATTAAAAGAACAATGAAGTGAAGCGGAAACCTACTGCATGTTTGTTGCACTTGTAGAACACCCAGCCGTCGTGCTTCGAGGTGCGCGAGGTGTACTTCTTTCACCACCTTGCCACGGTCATGGCACGGGATGAGCTAGCGGAGGAAATGGCAGAAGCGGCGTACCGCCGATGGCATCGAGCTATGGTTTTCTTCAAATAATTCTACTTCATGACTGTCATTTTCATGAATTGTTTGCAATACCATGGTCACTATCAGTTTGTTGGAATTCTTGTTATCACAACATCACTATCATTTTTGTGTAATGCTTCCATTTTTAACTATCATTGTCATGCAATGCCGTACCTAACTATGAGTTTAATGTTAGTATCAGTTTATATGTCATTTGCAATGAAATATCACTCAAATTTCAGATAATTTGCATACATATTCATCTATGTATCACATAGATGCTTCACACAAGGCACACATTCATACATCTACTAAACTTGCTGAACACATTTCACACATTCATACAATGAAACTTGTTCATCATTAGATAACCCAAAGCATTAGCATTACACCAATTGCCATTGCACTTCCCAAAAGCACCACCACATAAACCATCCTCAACTACTAAAATGAACGCACCTAGCACATTCTTTAGAAGCACTACATGTTATCATTTCTTCAAAACAAGCATAGCACACATCACGACTAAGACTCCTAACAGTATCTTGAGCAGAAGAACAACTTCTTGGACGCTATTCATCACAAACATCAGCATCCTTTCGTTGTGCCCAGGTGAAGTAGCTTCAAGCTCTGCCTGCTTCAGCTTCAATGCTGACCTCCTCTCCTCTGCGCATCCCAGAGCATCAACTATTGCGTCTCCTCAAATCACATATTCGAGCTCCCACTCCCAGAAGTTCCAACCTTTCTACAAAATTTCAAATCAAAAAAATAGTCAAATACTCGCCAAGTCTACAGAACAATTAACTTGTTCATCCAATGCATACAGAACAAAATCTAAAAATTAAAAGAACAATGAAGTGAATTGGAAACCTACCGCATGTTTGTTGCACTTGTAGAACACCCAGTCGTTGTGCTTCGAGGTGCGCGAGGTGTACTTCTTTCACCACCTTGCCACGGTCATAGCACGGGCTGAGCTAGCGGAGGACATGGTAGAAGCAGCGTACCCCCGGTAGCATCGAGCTAACTCCTAGGCGACACAAGCACACTACTCTGGCGAACTTAGGTTTCTCTGAAGAAAGGAGAGGGGAGATTGCTGGTTCAATTTCGGCCAGATAGAGCACCCATCTATTAACAATCACCATTTTGCAAATACACCCCCCCCCCCCCTCGCGTGCAACGCGTAGCATTTGAACAATACATCGCCGCCCCTACAAGGTAAGAAAATACGTCTTGATACATTGAACAGTGACCTCCGATGGGACGGCTCATATATAGCGACCGTAAATTATATGTGACCAACGATGTATTTTACTCTTTTTGTCTACAAGTGCACCAGCATGCGCTTCAGGCAAGCCAAATCACAAAAGTGTAAACTTTTTTCGAGACAGGGTCTCCCAACCTCTGCATCAAAGTGATACATATGGCCCTTTATTAGTTTATTAAGTCTCAGAATCCACATTGCTTACATATCATGGGTCACACAAAGTAGACACATGAATCAAGCAATGGAATAGTAATCATTTACAAGTATTTTGACTCATCTATGACAAGGTTCTCTTATGCAGCCGACATCTGCATTGGTTAAATAAATCCTGAGCTACCATCTCCAAACGGTTGCACTCAGAATCCATCGCCACTCGCTGCTCCTCTTGTTGGAGATAGGATCACATACGGATCCAGTGAGTAACCATAGGTATAACCTGCAAGAATGAGGATGTTTTTGGTTTGTTAAATATAGCAAAGGGACAAACAAAGAAAAGATGTTGTATGGACTCCTTGTTACCATAGAAAAAACACTTCTCTTAATAAGGTTATCCTTTTGAGAATCACTTTGCGATGAAGGAACCACATAAAAACTTTTATCTTGAGAGTTACCTTCATTTTCTAAATGTATTTTTCATGTATTTGGTATTATCATTTAGAAGGTCTAGATACAGAGACTTGACTGTTTACTCTTTGGACCTCGTTAACCCCCATACAGAATTATCCTTTTTGGTTGTTAGTTGGACATGCATTAGCCAATGAACTAAATGCAACCAGAGTTTCCATAGGTTATCCGAGATATTTCTTCTAAAAGATATGTTCATAGGGTTGCTTGAAAGCACATTTGCAAACTTGTTTTCACTGCACTATAGAATACAAAGAGGGGTACTGTTCTGCCAAAGACTTGTTCCTTAGCCACGTGTCATCCCAAAACCTCGTTCCCTCTCTATTGTCCACTTTAAACGATCCTCTAAAAAATCCTCTTTTATTTGTATTAGGCCTTTCCAAAAAGAAGAGTCATTTGGCTTTGCGGTTACCTCTGTTAAAGATTTTGAATGCAAGTATTTGTTTTATAAAAGTTTTTGGCACATTCCTTCTTCATTTAACAACTTAGAGAACCATTTACTAAGAAGACATTGATTTTTAATATCCAAAACTTCTATCCGAAGTCCCCATTGATCCTTAGGCCGGCATATAATGTTCCATTTAGTGAGTCTATACTTCGGTTTATGCCCATCACTTTGCCAAAAAAAATCATGATCAGAAAAAATCAAGTCTCTTTCGGACCCCTTTCGGTAACTCAAGAAAAGATAATTAAAACATAGGTAAAATTGTGAATGCCGAATTAATCAATATGAGGCGGTCGCCATACTTAATTTTCTCTCAAACCTATCTTCTACCGGTTTCCACTCACCATTGTTAGCCTACGGAAGTGAATCGCAATCCTCAATTACTTGAATGGAAGAGTTCCAGATTCGCAAACAAAAGTGTAAACATAAAAATAAATCTTAGAAGTCTCCGCTGATCCACCCAACGATGCATGATCTGCTTACCAAATTGGAAACGTCATGGCAGATAGCTACCTGGAAGGCTGCTAAAGGATTGATGTGCTTTCTCAATCAAGTAGTAGAAAATGTTCGAAAAGCAATTATGTGAAACACATGACTTGCAGTGGAATTTGTCTATATAAGACATATAGTATGATAGAGAAAGTATATTAACCATATAGATAAACCGACAATATGCATTACTTAAATATTTTCGAACATGTGTTAGTTACTCCCTCCGTAGGGGAATAAGCATACTTTTAGCTTTGTCCTAAGTCATTTTTCACTAAGTTTGACAAGCTTCACAGAAAAAACAATCAACATTTATCGAATGTATATGTGTGAAAATATTACCAAGATTTAATATGCTAAATTGTATCGGTAGCCCACCGATCCCATGAGTGTGGAAAATTGAATAGCTATAGAATAATATACGATAACCAAGCATTGGTTTGGTGGCTAAATGGGGTGCCATCTGCATAAAAAAAATTGCTCGAGGGGTATGTAATAACGTATAGCCAAGTAAGGATTTTTTTTTTCCTGTTAGTCAACTTTTAAAATAATATATACACATGTCTGATATCTCACATATTTGCTTAATTGTTTCACGATAAATCAGGACTCTGACAGGACCTGTATGAAGCAAATTAGCTTCTTCTACTGTAACACTTGTGTTTTACAGGTCAGACTTGCATATACAATTCTACTTGACTTCCTATGAGGGAAACTGATTAAGGCCGTATCAGAAATGTTTTTACAACAACGAACTGTTTCTGAAACAATCTATTCACATTGTGGTGGCGCTTTCAGGCTTTGCCGTCTGTGCAAGAACTACAAAAAAAGTTGACAATAGTTGAGGCATGTTGCAACCGCAAGCAGACGGCAAGAGATATACACACTATGCCAATTCCCCTCTGCTGGGTTCTTCGAACGCATTGCATCGATGGAATGAGCAATCTACTGTTATGCTATACAGTGGTTAGCTTGCACCTAGAAATTTGTCAAACAGAAAAAAATATCAGTATCATTCTTTCCTGAGACAAAATGAAGAGTTGTTTCAGTCTGTTTTCTGATAGTGTTCATAAAGAGTTACACCAGATTCATTTTCTTAGTTTCCACACATTGGTAATAGTTCATTTCACAGGTAGAAATGAATAAGATCATATACATTTGCTTTCGTGGAATTGATTGGATGCGAGTTCTTCTATAACCTTACGTGATATTAGAATTCATATAAAGAATAGTAAGGATCAATATATGCATTAAACAGGGTACCGTTTCTCGATGTAAGATCCTTTTCGACTTCAGAAAAGAGCTCCTTCAATCTATTTGAGGTATTCGACAAGATATTTTTTGTGACCTTCTTTTGTTGCTTGGTGCTCTTTAACCAGGCAATCCCCAACAAAACTTGCACACTGCAGGTGTTTGGTTTTGCTGGTACGTTCGCCATATGATACTTTAGCTGGAGCTGTTAGGAACAGTTGTAATCAACATTATTCTACATACAAGGTCAGCAATAAAAAGTGACAGAACGCATAATACAACTTCAGTTTATTCTCTAGTTCAGAGTTAAGGCTATCATCAAAAGTTGTTCAGAATGGTTAGAAACTCTCCATAATAGTTGAAATACGTACCAGACCATAGAAGAACAAATATGGAAAAGGTTTCTTACATTAAAATAGTCCCCAAGTAGAACACCTTGGAGTGTCATCACCTCTTCAATGGCCCAGCCATCTTGGTTCACTAGGGCATACTTCTGCTGAGTGGTGCTTGCTTCTCCTCCAGATCGAGACAATGCTTTGTCAAACTTGTAGTTGATTTGCCGCTGGTATATATTTCTGTTTACAAGTTCCCATTCTGTTGATGAGTAGTCCAAACAGCCAGTCTTTTGCATCACTTTGTGTTCCAACTGACCTCCTGAAAACATCTCCATCAAAGACTCAACCTGAAAATACAGATATGGATAGGGAATCCAAAAACAGATTATTCAATGTGAAAACGCATTGTGACAAGCTCAGGCAAGATAAAAGTGACACTCACGTCCACAGAGAGAACCGACGAGAATATTTCGGACATTTTGACATCTTCATGGCTAAATAAGGACCTCGATTCTTCGGCCTGGAGTTCTTTTAGTTCAGACTCCTCAATTATCTCCGCCTTCTGTTCTGGACCCGGCGACCGCATTTTCCAAATCCCCATTATTATTCTGTCAAATGAAGGTTTATCGGTGTGATACATTCATTGGCAAACAAGCATAATAGCTTAGCACGTGGTACGATGGCAAGAATTTGAATATTACTAACTACGGATTTATAATCAGTAGAAAGTAGAAATCTATTGTTACTTCATTTGCTTATTTGAATACCAGGAGGTTGTGAATGTATAGAAAAATTTAAATATGAAGTATTGTGCGATTTCTAAAAATGGTCCAGTTTAAGTGCTCATCTTGGCAGTTTGGGGAATTCTAAAAAAGAGGTCTTCAACAATAAAGCCAGAGCATGGCAGGCTTTGGTGGCACAAACCATAGATGAAGTCCTGGGCCGGCCAGGCCTAGCATCTATATCCTTGTCTTATCGAGAGTTGCCGTTTGTGGTCAAGGGCCTTATACCTATCTTAATGCAAACTCTTGTTTTAATATTCATGTGCAAAAATCCTTGTCAAATTCAATTTAAGTGCTCAGCATGAGCCAAGCCCAACATCCTTAGGTTCAAATCCCCCCAAAGCCTAAAATGTTCAAAATATCCTATGTTTCGCGAGCATATTTTTTATATAGCTTAATTTAAATATGTACAAAAAATATTATTTTATATTTTTCATCATCGTCAGGCCAAGAAAGCTTCGGGCTTGTAGACTGCGAATCATAGCCCAAGCCACTCAGGCCAGTTTACCCATTAACAGGTTATCTCTTGAATTTCGCAAAATAAGATCTTAAATATTTTCTTTTGTTTTGAAATTTGGATCTGAAGTTCTGAAAAAAAATGGGATAGATGTCTCACTCGACCTCAAAAGCATACAAATGAAGGACAAAGGTACCTGTGAGCATCACCGAATGAAACAAAGGACTGAAAATGGAACTTGAATCTTCCATGGTTATCTGTTCCCTTGGCACCATGTTTTGCTTCTGACCCTCTATCCTTTCTCAGGATGACCATCAACGATGGGCTGCCAATTGACAGTGTAGGAGGGATAACCTGGATATCATCAACGTCTTCCCACAAAAAGAAAAACTTTGTCTTGTGACCAAATATATTAGAGTAGAATCCAATAATTCTTGGAGAAAAAAAGAGGCGCCCCTATAAGAAAAAGAGTTGGTTCTCTGTAAGTATAGACAGCACAAAATGGAGAAAATACATAATAGCGGAAAATATCAAATGCGTCACAAATGAATGCAAAACTATTGCGGTGATTCTCCATGGTAGTATGGTATATACATGTACAGGTATTCTTTCTTCTGTCTTTGACACAACTCAAATAATAGCATCTTGTGCATAAGAAATTAATCAGAAAATTAATACCTGCAGTGGCATCTTCCGTTTTAGATGACAGGTGAAATCATCAATGAGAAACTCTTCTGGAGGGAGGTTAAAGAGCTTACGGAATGCTGAATTTGTTTGTGCTGACCGCAAATTTATCTACACATTGTGTCATATGTACTTTCAGAAATAAAAGATATGATGAAAAATGTTCTGACAAAAAGTTGTTCAAGCCCTTACCTTCTTACCGACTTCTTTCCCCATCTTTGACAGGTAATTCATAACAACTTCAGTTCCTCTTGAGTTGTTCAAAAATATTCTTAAGTGTAGCTTAGGGTTGCTTGCTGGATCACACTTCCCATCAAGAGGAACCCATATGTCAGTTAAATCTGATAAACTGCTCTTCAGAAAGTTCACTTCAGCGTGACCAACGGGATCTCCATCGGATCGATTAGAATCATGAATAGCCACATCCATCCTCGATGGTGGATCATCCATTGCATCAAATTCGAATATCTCTGGAAATTTAAGCATCAAATGAGTCAGCTACATTCTATGCATTTGAGATCAGTTCATGCAATACTGTAGCAAAGAAGGATCGGCTTCTCTTCACAGCTGAGGACAAACTGACAAAAAAACATCAAGAGGAAAGAAACTGACCATTCCATTTTGGATCAGATGTGTGGAATTTAATTGAGCTTGTTTTCCTCTTTGCATTGCAGGTAAAGACAGCATATAGATCATATAAGCCAGATGACCCAGCAGCTATTATACCAGTGCCCTCAATAAGTGCAACAGTCAGTATCCAACCATCTCCATGAGCTTTGACTCCATGATCACTACCTAATACAGGAAAAAGAGAAGGCCAATGATGCTTAACTGTAACTGAATTTATAAAGGAAACCAAGTAGCGTAGGCGGAGCTAGATCAATACATGGGTGTACAAATGTACACCTATTAATTTTGGCAAAGCTTGTATATCTATGTTTGATTCGAATAGCATAACATAAATTAAGAGAAATTTGAGTGAAACTTCTACTTCCTGGACTCTGTAACCCAATGATCATACTTTGTGTACGCCACTGCCAAGTAGCACTACAATATCAGAACATATATGGAGAGAAAAATGTCCCTTGGTTGCAGTAGAAGACAAATCACCTCATCTAGTTTTAGAACAGTGCTTTCACTCTTACAGCATACAACAGAACTATAGCATTAATGTAATCAAGAACATAGTACATATTCAACTGCAGCAGTTTCAGAGTAGATAAATAGTGGCTCTTGAGATATCTACCTCTTTGTTTCCATGCATTCAAGAAGCGCTTCATTACTTTCACGATATTCTGTCCCTGAAGGATCAACACAGCACAAACCACGACCTCTCCAATTGAATCTGGAAGGTCAATGCCAAAATATTCAAGCCCATTCATCGCTTTGGGCTTTGATAAATGAAGGTGTGCTATAAAATATATCCCTATGATAACAGACACTATGAATGTAAAGTTCCCAAGGAAGCGAACAATCAGCCTCCAGCTCGGTTCTTTTTGTGTGTGTAGTGAAGCTAAGATCTTTGCTTTATTTGAATTAGCATCATCAAGCTCAGCTACTTTAAACCTTTGGGACAGTACTTCAGAAAATTGTGCATAACCTTCTGACATGCCTTGTTTTGCACCATTCTCAATCATTCCTTTTATCATCGTGCTCTGAACAAAGTTGATCCGCCAACTTACAGTGAGATGTGCTGTTTGCTCTTCAGATGATAACTGGGGACCTGGCGTTATACAGTACAATATCTCTATCTTGAAACAATTGCCACAAGGAACATCAGGAGTGCTAACAATAGACAGAACAGCGAAGGAATTCCCAGCTGCTTTGAAGTATTTCTGCTCTTCTGTGGCTTTACAGGCTTTGACCAGCTTACTTGCTGCTTTTATGTAAGTTAATGTTCTTCGTAAACAACCATCGTTGCTGTCGATCTTCCATGGTTCAATCTGAAATCCACTTGTTCCTTGAAGTTCTGCTACTGCCGGCCAGAAATCTGAATTCGGGGAAAACAAGAGGGAATTCAGTACAGCTGGTGCAGTGACATAGGATTCGTCAACCAGAACGCCATTAGGCAACTTCGCTGGCATTTCAGAGCCTTGATCTTTGGACTCCATGATTTTCAGCAGCTCATCGAGGCTTGCCTCAGGTGGCGTGGCATTCTCGGGACTTTCACGATCTTCAGAGCACACCTTTGGCTCTGGGGATTGATCCACCACCGACTCGGCATCCGAGGCGACTGAAGGCACAGGCACAGCAGCGTCGGCAGGTTTCCCAAAGAAGTAGCGAGACAAGACCTCTACCACCGACGATGTGCTGGCCATTGCTTCATTTTCAGTAGCTGCTCCAGGATCAGGGATTGCTTGTTCGATGCTGCTCCGGGGTGGTTGGTCCACAATGCTATCGGCTGATCGTTCGAAACTGCTCTGTGATGCTCGGTCCAAGCTGGCAATATCAATGTAGCTGTTGGTGGTTGACAGAGTTCCAGCTTTGGTCCCAATTGACCTGTCTGAACTGGATGCCATGCCATCTGAAGCGGGTTGTGGTAGATGGTGCAATTCTTCAGACACGTGCGTTCGTCTAGACAATGATATGCGCAGGCAAATTTCCCCTGCATGATATTGCCATTTGGTTATATAAATTCAGTCACTAATCGAATCAATAATAAAACCACAAAAGAGGAAGAACAATATAGATGAATGCAGCACAAGGCGAAGGCAAGGAAATAGATAGGTAGGTACCGCGGCATTTCCTCTTGGACTTGCTGCTCCTGGGCTGGAGCTGGTACCAGGCGGTGCCGAGCGAGAGGCCGTCGGTGTCCATGACCTGGGAGAGGGGAAGCTTGACCCTGCCGAGGAGGTCGTTGGTGAAGTACTTGTCCTCGTTGAGCACGGAGACGACGAGCTCCTCGGCGACGTCGCCGACGAGGAAGCTGAACTCCTCGTCCCAGACGGGGCAGAGGTTCTTCTTGACGACCGCGGTCTTGGCCCGGCGCTTGCCGAGCTGCAGCTTGACGAAGAGGTCGCTGGAGCCGTTGAGGTGGACCGCCAGCAGGCCCCGCGCCTCCACGACGCGCACCAGCAGCTTCATCGGCGACGCGGCAATCTGCCGAGCGCTCCCCGCGCACTCCTCCTCCGCCCCCACCGTCGACGCCACGCTCTTGAGCTTTGTCATCCGGCGGCGACCATCAAATCAAAATGCAGAACTGGGGATCGATCGATCGATCTTTGCAATCTTGCTGCGACGAGATTTCACGGAGAAATCGAGATGAGAATGGATCAAAGTTGGCTTGCCATGTTTGGTTTCCTTGCCGAATCCAGATGAGAGATGGGGGCGGTTTCCCCGCGTCCGGCCGGGTGCCCGCTAATTTTGGTTTTGAGCGCGCCGAGAGCCTCGAGATTGGTGCGATAGAGGATCTGCGATGGAGGTCTGGGCGTTTCAGCCGAACGCGTGGAAACGGCTCCGACCTGCTCGGGCTGCTTCACGTTTCCTTTTTATCCGTGTGAAAAAACATCTTCCTAACCAATTTATTGTGGAAAAAAAGTAACGAGATCTACCTCATCAGATAGATAATAAGATAGATAAAGAGGAAAAAATTCGGTACTCCCTCCGACCTATATTACTCTTCGCTAATACGAATGTATCTACACCATCTGTATTAGCGAAGAGTAATATGGGTCAGAGAGTAAAAAAATTGGACAAGCAGGCCCAGTATTCGTTCAGCACTAGCATGTTTGTAACACAGAAATTCCACGTGAAGCAGGTCATTATCAGCACAAAAGGAACATATCCCTAACAACAGGGCAAAGTAACATTGTACATTTCTTGATTCCCAGGTAGAGTAATAGGGAGGAGCACACGCTGCAAATGTTCCTCATTGCACATTCCTTAATTCCAGGTAGAGTAACAGAACAGAGAAACACAAGTTGCAATTGCTACATTTTCCAACATTTCTTGGTTCCAAGCAACTAGGAGAAGCAAACATTGTAAATCCAAGAATAGCTATCGCTCAAAGAGGCCGGTTTCAGACTGAACCGGCCTGTACATAAACCTGTTTTCCCCTTAGCTGAGACAAACTTGTGCGGCAAGGGCAGACATCCCAAAGCATATACAGTACATAAACGTACATTTATCCCTCTGGTATTGTCGGGATGACCAGCTCCGCCATGGTACAAAGAAAACGGCCAGTGAATAGCCTCAGCTTTGACGGTCTCCTACTGAGATCAGCATCTCTTATTCCTTGCCAAAGTCTGCACTGTAGTGCGCGCTAGACTCGAGTTTCTTGGCATCATTCAACTTTCGCACCGCCTGCAACCATTGTCATAAAACTAACACGGTGAGTACTGGCTTCTTCTATTTAGCATGCATAGATATAAAAAATAGCAGGCAATACCCCACCTTCATAAAGTCCTCGTGGATGACATAGTCACGCTCTGCCCGAATGGCAGCCATGCCAGCTTCTGTGCAGACATTGCGCAAATCGGCACCGTTGAAGCCCTGGAACCATAGTGCATAAGTGTTAGGGCTTTAAGATGTAACAGAGCAAGATGAGGGGTTAGATATTACAAAGATTAACTACCTCAGCGAGCTTAACAATCGCCTCATAATCAATTTCGCCATGCTTGGCAATACCAGCTGCGTGGATTTTCAGGACCTCTGTCCTGGATTGCTCATTCGGCAATGGAATCTCTATCTTTCGGTCTAAGCGTCCAGGACGAAGGAGTGCAGGATCCAAGACATCAGGCCGGTTGGTGGCCATAATCATCTTGACCTGTATAAGCAGAAGCATTCTTGTTACGCATAATTCACATAGACAGGAGGGACACTGAGCACATTGCAACGTACATACATATAATAATTTTATTAATACAAGCAACCTTTCCAAGTTTTTAAATATAATTCTGAAGTTTCTGCACAGAAGTTCACATTTTACAACTGACCTAATGTATAATCAACTACTCCATACAAGAGCCTTACCACGCATGCAAGAAGGGTAGTTCATAAGACAACTAAGGTAGATTGGCTGTGTCACTGACTAACCAGTACCATTAACAATTTAGCATTATAAGGTTGACGTATATTTCACCATAGCAGAGCTTGCTGTCATAACACGTGCACACTTAACAGGAATAAAATGTACCTTCCCAAGCTCATCAAATCCATCTAACTGATTTAGGAGCTCCATCAATGTCCGTTGGATCTCCCGATCGGCACTAGTGCCCTCACTGAATCTTCTGCCACCAATGGCATCGATTTCGTCCATGAAAATAATGCATGGCTAGACAAAAGGATCACAAGAAAGACAAACATTAACGAGTGACGTCAGTACACAATACACTAAATTATTATGCTTTAAGATAAACAAAAATAGACCAGAGAATATATTCACACACGTGCATAGCAACCTAAATGTGGAGACATTTCCATTAATTTTCTGGCGAAGTACATCTAGAGTTAGACTGCTGTTTATTGCAGACAGCTAGTTTCTTACTTTGCTTTGCTCACCTACTGACTGGACTTTCTGCAGCTAACTTAATGCACAAACTAGTTCTAACGAATGAAGCAAAATATATTTGGCCACGAGATAAGAAATACAGTTTGAATTGTTATAATTTTAATAGCTTTCCAGAAGTGAAATGTTTAGGATAATAAGATAATGCATAGAAACAAAGCATAATCAAACGTACTTGATGCTCACGTGCATAGTTGAACATTTCTCTTATAAGACGGGCACTTTCACCAATATATTTGTCAATGATAGCACTTGAAACAATCTGCATTTGCAATGCACATTAGTTCAAAATATTATATTGAAGATGTCCAAATAAGAGGTCATTAACGAGTAAGAGCAGTAAAGAAAAAATATACCTTTAAAAAGTTAGCATCAATGTTGCTAGCGATAGCTCTAGCAAGCAATGTCTTCCCTGTTCCAGGTGGGCCATAGAGCAGAACACCCTTGAATGGATAAAGCAGTATTTATTACATCTCAAATTGTGAAAATTGCATGAGCGTGTTTCTGAACTAACAGCATAACATGGTATTGAAAACTTCTTTTGAAACTACCTTTGGTGGTTTAATCCCAACACGCAGAAACAGTTCTGGATTCATAAGAGGTAACTCGATGGACTCCCGCAGTTCTCTTATTTGGTCTGATAATCCACCTACAGCTGAGTAACTGACGTTGCCTGGGTCTTCATGGAGCATGTTATAGACCACCGGATCAACCTAAGCAAAGAAAATTAGTACAATTTTTGTGTTCTTTAGTTAGCAAATAAACACCTCATGGTACAAACTGAATTTCAAAACATAATCAACTAAACCATAGATGAACAGCCAATATCCATATACCTCGCGTGGTAGAGTGCGCATAATGGTTAAAGTTGTCATGTCAAGAACAACCCTCGTTCCAGCTGTCAGCTTTTCTTTGTCAACTTTGCTTCTGCAGCCAACGACGTAACGTGGCCCACTACTGGCTTTGACAATAACTTTAACAAAAAACAGGTTTCAGTTGATTAGCTACAAGTATACTGTTGCTAAAATTGATAAGAAAAAGGTTTATTGTCATGGGTAAAAAAAGTTCAAGTAGCTAGGCAGAATAGCATGCAATATAATGATGAAATTGATGGTCAAGAACAAAATGCATGTTGTTTGTACAGAGAAAATTTTGTCTCAAAACCAACAAAATTGGCCTTCTCACTTACATCTTTCACTGTCCAATGGCCGAAGTACTTCACCAATGATTTGGCCCACACTCTGCAAAGACTTCAAGTCATCTTCAGTTTTATCATAATCCTTCTTTGCCTTTTTCAGGTTCTCCCTAGCTGCACATAAATAAGTAAATTCATCAAACAACAGCTATCTAACAAAACTGTGAGTAATGTCATCCATAGTTCAACAAAATCTTTATTAAAAAATCCTAATCCAGCTGCAAACATTGAACATGTGGACAACAGGACAAGTGAAACAAGTATGCCGCATGTGCCAGATTGGGTAGATAATTTCCTCCCTCCGTTCCAAAATATAAGATGTTTTAGCCTTTTTCTAACACGCATCTATCTAGATGTCATTTTGTGCGTAGGTTCACTCATTTTGCTTCCAATCTACACACTAAAAGATGTCGATACATGTGTGTCAGAAAAAGGCTAAAACATCTTATATTTTGGAAAGGAGGGGTACAGGAAAGTCTGGTCAAGTAATCAATCCCAGTCAGTCCACTTGACAAGGTAAATGCAGGTTCTAGAGGTAATTACACATGAATCATAGGAGCTATAGAGCACTACTGTTTCATTGTTTTTTACTGGCGGTTGGAGAGGGGGCATCTCTCCATTACACGGTTGCAGGTAATCTCATATCTAGTAAATGAGATTAATTCCTGGTTATGATCTAGTGCATTCCCTGGTTGGCAAGTTCTTCGTAGTTTTTTCCGTCACAGTGAGGCAATTGCAATCTCAAAAACATGGTTCAAAAAAAATGCATGCATTAAGCAGGCCTAGGTCTAGCCTACAGCAAAACGCCTAGCGCTTAATCATGCTGCTATCCATGCGCTTGGGAAATATAGGCACTAGGCAGAGGCAAAACTAGGAATTAACACCTAGCACTTTTTTGAACCTTGCTCAAGACTATTATTTATTGAGTCAAGATACTTGGTAGTCACTCTTTTTGCCACTGTGAAGTCCTAATTCTGTGTTGTTAAGGTGCCAAGGAGCTCAGATGTACTGAACTATGTATCCAAGTACTATGTTTACATGCCTGCGTTTTTCTAGTTTATCCTTCGCACCCTGAATTATGTTGCTGGTGATATGGTGATGAACATGAGCTTGTATGGATTCGTCTTTTCCTTGGTTTGGGTTCCATTGGTGGACGTTCTTCCACTCTTTCTTGCGGTTATGTTTGGTCTTATATGTGGCTGGTTTAACACTTCATCTCAAATTCCCCTTGTTCACATCTAGTAAAATCTACTGAAGCTCACCTAAATCGAGGCCCGCATCTAGTTCACGGCACCCTACCAACCAAAAATCACATCTCCAGCAAGCAATTGGCAACCAAAACACCAGCCTAGCCGAGAACCAACAGCCCGAGCGCCCTCGAGACAGGCTCAGGCACGCAACTCCCGGACTCGAATTGGTCAAAACCCAAACCCTAGCAAGCAAACCATCCTAATCTAACGACGGAAGAACAGATCCTCGCCTCCAAGAGCGATGGGGACGCACTGACACCTCGGGGCGAGACTACTAGTCGGAACCCTAGAGATCGAACAAGCATCCGGAGAGCATGAGAGGGGGGACTGAGGGAGGCGGCGCGGTGTTACCTGTGCGGACCCTCGTCTCCAGCTCGCGGCAGTTGAGGAGCTTGTTGCGGTAGTCGGTGACCACGGTTCGCCGGCGGGCGGCCGCGGCGTCGTCGGCCTCTGCCATCGCTTCCTCGGCGGCGGCGGATCGGCTTTGCTTCCTTCCCAAGAAGGCGGAGCGGAGGAGGACTTGAAATCTCTAGCTGTGTGGTGTTGTGGTTTTATTATGGTCGCCTCGGCCTCGCACAGCCGGACTCCGGTCCGGTCCGGTCCGGTGCGAACGTTTTTCCTTTTAGATTAGACTAGCACACATGCCATTATTTTTTTACAAATAACATCGGCACAATTCTGGAACATCCTTGGCATTCAAAACTGGATAAATAATGGTATGATTATTGGCCATTCCGGATCACAGGTATTTGAAACTTTGCTTAAATCTCCAACAATACAAGTACCGGGCTATAGTTCCATAAATGCTCAGGAGGTGTTGGCAATTGCTGCTTGGTATATTTGGTGGATACGTCGACGTAAAACTCATGGTGAGAGTGTACCACCTTTACGCTACTGTGCAAATTCGATTAAAGCTATTGCTGCTAACTCAGTGAAAGCAAAGGGTTCGACGACTATGGTAAGAAAGAAAAGCAGGACAAGACCGTGTGCCAATAGTCTCAAATTAAATGTAGATGCAGCGTACTCGGCTGAAAATCATTCAGGAGCGTCTGGAGCTATTATCCGTGATGGTAATGGAAATTTTGTGGCTGCTGCATCTGTGTATATTCCTCATATTTTGTCGGCAGCCATGGCAGAAGCCCTAGCCATGCTCAATGGCTTATCTTTGGCTAGCACTTTGGGATATTCTATGATTGAAGCTGAGTCAGACGCAGAAGAAGTAATCCAACTATGCACAGGAGGGCAAAGGATCTGGAATGAAGCTACTGCAATCTATGGTGATATCTTGACGCATGTTGGAAGTTTTGGGAAAGTTGAATTTAAACATTGCGGGAGAGAGTCAAACGTAGCAGCACATATAATAGCTAGGAATAGTTTTATTTCTCAGGCTTCTTGTAATTGGGTCGATGAACCCCCTAGCTTTTTAGTACAAACACTCCTAGATGATGTAACAGTACTGTGATTGGAGCAGCAAGTTTCAGACGCACTCTTTTCCTTACCAGGGTACCTAAGGGGACTGGAAGGTTTTTAATGAGGCGGCTTGCTAGCTCATTTATATATATTTTACCTCAAAAAACATCGGCACAATTCTAAATATCTCCAAATTCCATTAATTTACTGTTGCTATCAAATCTATCCATAGAAGTGAAATAGAACTGGAAACAATTCTCTACATGTAAATTTTGAGAAATTGATTTTTACTTTTATATAGTCAGTGCATTGCCGGTCTCCGATAGGATATGTCGTGTTTGGTTCATTAACCACCTTCAATTCTTTAGCTAGATTTAAATTTTCACATATTTGGGCCAAATCATGTAAGCGAGCATGGCCAGTATAATATGTGAGTCTACTTTCTGCTGTCGGAGTGCCATTGAAATTCAGCGCATCTTCGATGGCGGAAGATAGTACAACTCGAGGGAAACAACAACAATCAGGATACGTGAAGACTTAGGCACGCCCTAAACGGAGGTCCATGACCGTAAGAGCAAGCCACTCACGCCTGGGGTGGTGGTGCATATACAAAGTAAATACATCGTGTCTTGAACTAAGAATGTGCATATAGTTAGCTAAGACAATACTAGGTAATTTGGTTCTATAGCTAATGCACAAACTTAAGTCATCTGTAGAGGGAGAAAACAAAAGAAACATACACCACAGAAGTTACCACTACGACATCAGTTTGCCGTTGCCCTGCTCTTGTGTTGTCTATGCGACAGTGGTACGTCTCAAACGTATCTATAATTTTTGATGCGCCATGCTTGTTTATACACCATTTGATTTGTGTTTTGTTACACTTCGTGGCATTTTTATGCGTTTTCCGGAACTAACCTACTAACGAGACGCCACAGTGCCAGTTCCTATTTTCTGCTGTTTTTGTGTTTCAGAAAAGCTACACAGGAAATATTCTCAGAATTGAACGAAACAAAAGCCGAACCTCCTATTTTTACCGAAGCTTCGCAAAGTCTGAAGATGAGACGGAGGGGGGCCACAGGACGGCCACACCCTAGGGTGGCGCGGCCCAGGCCCTGGTCGCGCCACCAGGGGGTGAGACCGCCTGGTCCACCTCCTGACGCCGCCCTTCCGCCTATATATTCCCCTAGACGGGAAAACCCTAAATATCCGATCGATTTTCCACGAAACATACTGCAAGCCGCCGCCGTCGTCGATGCGAGATTGGGAGGCTCCAGAAGCTCTTCCCGGCACCCTGCCGGAGAGTGGAATCATCGCCGGAGGCCTTCTCCACCACCATGGTCACCTCCGGAGTGATGGGCGAGTAGTCTATCTTGGACTACGGGTCCATAGCAGTAGCTAGATGGTCGTCTCCTCCACCATGTGCTTCATGTTTGGATCTTGTGAGCTGCCCTACATGATCAAGATCATCTTTGTGTAATTCTATATGTTGCGTTTGTTGGGATCCGATGAGTATTGGTACTATGTCAAATTGATGTGCTGAATTATTATCTTTATGTTATCTCTATGTTGTTTATGATCTTGCATGCTCTCCGTTGCTAGTAGATATCTTGGCCGAGTAGATGCTAGTGACTCCAAGAGGGGGTATTTATGCTCGATAGTTGGGTTCATGCCTCTAGTAATCTGGGGGAGTGACAGAAACCTCTAAGGTTGTAGATGTGCTGTTGCCACTAGGGAGAAAACAACATTCTTGTGTTCAAGAACATTTGCATTGTTTACATTACGCACTTTGCTTAAGGCGATAATCTGTTGTTCGCAACTTAATACCCGATGGTTGCTCGGACGACATATGGAGGGTGGATTATTAGTCATAGATGTAGTTGGATTACGGTCTATGTATTTTATCGTAATGCCCAGAGTGAATCTCATAGTCATCCTCATGACATATGTACGTTATCTTTATTCTATCAATTGCCCAACTGTAATTTGTTTACCCAGCATGTTGTTATTTATCTTATGGAGAGACACCACTAGTGAGCTGTGGACCCCGGTCCAATTTCTTTTATATTGCTATTACCGTTTACTTTTACTCGCACTATTTACTTTCTTACATACTATTACCTTTTACCACTCGATACGCTCAATCCTTTGTTTACAGCAAACCGGTGAGTTTGACAACCTCATCATAAGTTGGGGCAAAGTACTTGGTTGTGTTGTGTGCAGGTTCCACGTTGCTGCTAGTGCAAAGCTAAGTCCTGGACGAGGCGCCATATAAATTGTCCAGAGCTGTCGGGAAGCTAGCGAGCATCAACCTTCTGAAGTTTGGCTTTCTCCTACCGGTTCGATAAACCTTGGTTTCACAAATGAGGGAAGACTTGCTGCTGTGCTCATCATACCTTCCTCTTGGGGTTCCCAATGGGGTGTAATCTACACGCCATCTGACGAGGGCTAACTCGACAAATGTCCTGGATGAAGGACTTAGGATTGGGGAGACAGGGCGTCGGATGAACTCGAAGGTAGAATCAGTCAAACAAGGTGGCTATCGAAAGTAAACGTGGGTGTAAACCTGGCTTGCTTTCAATTTTTCCCTTACCGTCCCCTCCTGGCCCCTATATATAGGTGGCCAGGTCTCAGGGATCGGGAGGGATCCGACACAGATTACAATATCGACATACGACATGAACTCGTATTTCGACTAGTATTACAATTGGGCCTAGCTTAACGGGCCTCAGGGGTAGCTAACTAACGGGCTCTATTATCTATACCCTTGTCAGTAGCCCCCGAGATTCTACCAGAATTACAGATTCGGGTTGAATCTCAGATCTTCAAATCTTCGACTTGATCTACTCTTTGACTTCTTCTTATCTTCAAATCTTCGACTTGGTCTTTCGACTTAACTTTTATTATAATGTTTTGCAAGGGGTTTTGATGAACAAGCCTGACAACTCTAACGGATCAAGAGGCCAGTTAACTACCGGAACAGATACTTGTCACCTACTTCAAATTCAATCCCCTTGGACTTGAATTCAGGAAACCGGTCAAACCCATTCTTTTGCCGCATTTAGGTCTTACAAAGAATGAATCCCAGTGGTTCTTAGGATACCCAGTGTGTCCACCAGGATTTTCTTCACGTCGTAGACACGAATAAGTTCCAGCAGAGCGCATCCGTGTGCGTATACCGGACCACACAGGACGGATCATGGGGTCTTACCTTCATGATATATTTCAACCATGGCATTCAAGTTTTGTTGCGATGACGCAACTCGAGAATTATATTTCGTAGCCTTGTTTGACTGATTCAATATACAAAATATTTCGAGTTATCCTTTTTCAACTTTCATGAATAACTCCCGATGGGAGTAATCGATGTTCATTTTGTCGGCAATATAGCCAAAGTTTCTTGCTGACGAAATGCAACCAATTTTGTCTAAACCTTGTATCCATCAACTTGTTCTTTATCATCATCTTTGATTTCTCTCCTTCCTTTTGTCGACTTCTTTCTATTGGGTGCGCGACAGCGCTCCCGATGGGAGTAGCCCCCGAGGCTATAGCCGAATTTTTGGGGTATAGACTCAAGAAAATAGATAGACTTGTTCCATATATTTCTTCTTGCGGTATTTGTCAACATTATTTGCCCTTCCAGTTGATCTTCCTTTCTTATAACGCAAGCCCCCGAGTCGAAGACGAGGTGAACTTGTGCTTCTTGATAGATACTCTCTTATCCCCTTTTCTCTCTTTTTTTGTACGTATCTTTTTTTTCTCGATACGTTGATTCTTCTGTACAATCTGTACGTAAAAACCCATAAGTATATTTTGGGCCTTGCCCCTCCGAAAGCCCATTAGTACGTGCTTATAAATAAAGCACGTTTGGCCAGGGTAAAAAACCCTAATTCCTTCATTAGTGCATTTCTCCGCGGCATCATCTTCTTCTTCCTCATCCCATCTAGGGTTTTTTCCCTCTCATCGCTTGCCTTCATGGCCGATGCAAGTGGATCGCGCTTGAGCATCGGCGCTCCTGTGGAGAAACGGGGACGTGGCCACCCTCGCGGTAGTAAGAAAAAAACTACAATCGAAGTTGTGGTCGCTTCGTCGTCTGCTCCGGTGAAGCGACGCCCCGGCCGTCCGGCCAGGAGTAAAAATAAGCCCAAAGTGCCATCTGCTACACCAGGACCAAGTGTTCCTTCTGCGAATGCTTCTCCTCCCCCTCCCAGAATCTATTCCTTTTTCTGTATTGCCGGCGCGCAGTGCCGTGAGATTCAGCGCTTACCGCTAAAATTCACCAAATTTATGGATGGGCGAGAACTGCGGGAGGTGGTTCTTCGTGAACATTCTGGGGGAGGAACTCCCTATGAAGTGGAGGTTTGGTACGACGGTGCCGGTGAGCAGTACTTCAAGGGCGGCTGGTCGCAGTTTGCGGAGGATCATGACCTCCATCAAGGTTTTTTTATGACTTTTGACTTCCACATCGGCACGTCGAAGTTCGACGTGAGAATCTAAGACGACACCCAGTGCCAGAAGGAGTATGAAGCCGAAGTTCATTTTCACTAGTTTCTCTTTATGTAACATCTTTCCCTAGTTGTTCTTCCTCGTACTTTTTGTAATAAATGGTCGTATTTTGATTATGTGTCGTCCTTACTTTATTAATAGCCCATGGGAACGGATCATGGTTCCGAGGTATGCACTGTAATATATTATCAGGTTCCTTTAAACCGTTTATGTTGCTATCGAAATATCGGGTTGCAATCAACCTTGTGGTATGCCTCAGATAATCACAAATCGCGATAACTTTGTTAATATTATTTCGTACGACTCGAGGGTCTGAGCCCCCAAGTGTAAAGTAAAATATTTACACATATTGTCGATTTGATCCAAGGAACCCGACCTATGGCCTCATGTTCTGGGTTTAGAGGGTCACAACTCGAAAAACTCTTTGTCGCCTTATATCGCCTATGCATAGAACCGTCATAGTTGCTCTGCATTCCACGTGTTACTCTTGTCTTTCCCCGTTTTCTTGTCTTGTAGTCGATAAGCTCCTCCTGGTATTACCTCTGTCACGATGTAAGGTCCCATCCATGGGGACTCGAGTTTTCCATGGCCATCTTGCTTGAGTCGTAGAACTAGATCTCCCACCACGAAAGATCGTGGACGAACTCGACTACTGTGGTAGTTTCGTAGATTTTGCTGATATTGAGTAGCTCTGGCTAGTGCTACGTCTCTTGCTTCATCGAGTGCATCGACATCATCCTGAAGTGCTTCTATGGAAGTTGTCTCATCATATGCTGCGATTCTTGGAGCTTCATGGGTGATCTCTACTGGGAGAACGGCTTCTGCGCCATGGACCAGGAAGAACGGCGTCTCTTGAGTAGCTGCATTAGGTGTAGTTTGGAGACTCCAGAGTACGAAGGGTAGCTCATCTACCCAGGCGTGCTTGGCTTTTTCGAGGGGTGCTAACAGCCTTTTCTTTATCCCATTGCATATCAAGCCATTGGCTTTCTCGACTTGCCCATTTGTCTTTGGATGTGCCACAGATGCGAATTTCAATTTTATTCCCAGATTTTCACAGTAATTCTTGAACTCCTTCGATGTGAAGTTTGTCCCATTGTCTATGATGATGCTGTGCGGCACTCCGAAGCGAAAAACTATTGACTTGATGAAGTTGATTGCCGCTGTAGAATCTTGGGTTGTCACGGGGGCTGCTTCTACCCACTTGGTGAATTTGTCGATTGCTACCAACATATAAACATGCCCTCCTGGCCAAGATTTGTGCAGTTTTCCTACCATGTCAAGACCCCATTGTGCGAAGGGCCAAGATAATGGTATTGGTTGTAACTCCGCTGCTGGTGCGTGCGGTCGAGATGCGAAACGCTGACAGGCTTCGCACTTCCTCACTATATCTTTCGTGTCTTCAATGGCTATGAGCCAATAAAATCCTGCACGAAAAGCTTTGGCTGCAATGGCTCTGCTGCTGGCATGATGCCCACATACCCCCGCGTGGATGTCCTTTAAGATTTCTTGTCCTTCTTGAGGAGTAACGCACCATTGCAAAACGCCTGTTATACTTCTCTTGTATAATTTTCCTTGCAACACGACGAAAGCCTTGGATCATCGTATTATCCTTTTCGCTTGTACTATATCTTCGGGTAGTGTTTTGTTTACCATGTACGCCAAGTATGGTTGCATCCAAGTTTCCTCGATCATCATGACTTCTTCGGGTTCAACTGTCACGCGATTATCAGCCCCCGAGCCTGTTGTTTGGTACTGGACTTGTTCTCCTGTAGTCGAGACTTTGCTGCTTTTTATTGATCTTTCTATGATTTCTTCCCAAAAGACTCCTTGTGGTACGGGTAAGCACTGGGACCCAATATTTGCTAAATTGTCGGCTTCCTCGTTGCTGGCTCTACTGACATGCGAAATTTCGCATCCGTCAAATGTTCCCTCAAGATAATAATATAAGTTTCTGTAAGCTGTCATATTGTCGCTGATGGCGTCGCACTTGTTCATCACTTGTTGGACGACGAGATTCGAATCTCCAAATATTTTCAATCGAGTTGCTCCACACGCTTTGGCCATTTTCATCCCATGGAGCAGCGCCTCGTACTCGGCTTCATTATTAGAAGCTTGTGGAAAACTCATCCTCAGCACATATTTCAACTTGTCGCCTTGTGGTGATATCAGGACTACCCCTGCTCCTGCGCCTTGGATTCTTTTTGATCCGTCGAAGTACATTGTCCACACACTCGATAAATCTGGTGGCCCTGTGTTTTGTAACTCCAGCCACTCTGCTGTGAAATCTGGTAAAACTTGGGACTTGATCGCCTTTCGCTTTTCATACGTGATGTCTAGGGGCGATAGCTCGATTCCCCATAAAGAGACACGTCCTGTTGCTGAAGGGTTGTTCAAAATATTGGATAGTGGTGCTTCGTTGACCACTATGATTGGGTGCACCGCAAAATATTGCCGTAGTTTTCTTGCTGTTGTGAATACGCTGTATGCAAGTTTCTGGTAGTGCGGGTACCTTTGCTTTGTTGGAGATAGTACCTCGCTAACAAAATATACTAGTCGCTGGACTCCATGAGCTTTTCCTTCTTCACTTCTTTCGACTACTAATACTGTGCTTACCACTTGGTGTGTTGCTGCAATATATAGTAGTAGTGGCTCCTTTTCTTTTGGTGCGACCAACACCGGTGGTGTGGAAAGCACTTTTTTCAATTGTGCGAAGGCTATGTCCGCTTCTTCTGTCCACTCGAATTTGTCGTCTGATTTTTTCATCAATGCATAGAAAGGGAGCACTTTTTCTCCTAGTCTTGCAACGAATCGACTTAGTGCCGCGACGCATCCTGCGAGCTTCTGTACATCGTGCAACTTTGTAGGCTTCCCCATCATTAATATCGCTTGGATCTTCTCTGGGTTTGCCTCTATTCCTCTTCCGGATACCAGGAATCCCAGGAGTTGCCCTGCAGATACCCCAGAAGAACATTTTGTCAGGTTAAGCTTGAGCTTGTACCTGTTTAAGTTGTCGAAGGTTTCTGCCAAATCACTGATTAGTGACTCCTCTTTTCTTATGGTAATGACCACGTCGTCGATGTAGACTTGAATGTTTCGTCCTATTTGACTTCCGAGGCAATTTTGCATCATCCTTTGGTAGGTTGCTCTTGCGTTTTTTAGGCCGAAAGGCATGACTTGGTAGCAGAACACGCCATAAGGTGTTATGAAAGCTGTTTTTTCCTCATCTTCTTTCTTCAACTTGATCTGGTTGTAGCCAGAGTATGCGTCCAATAAGGAAAGCCTTGCGCACCCTGTTGTTGAGTCAATTATCTGGTCAATGCGAGGTAGAGAGAAGGGATCCTTTGGACAGTGCTTGTTGAGAGACGTATAGTCGACACACACTCTTTGCACATCTGTGTTTTTCTTGGGGACTATAACTGGATTAGATACCCAAGTCGATGTTTTGATTTCTCGGATGAACCCTGCGTTTTTTAGTCTGTGTAGCTCGGATGCTATTGCTTTACTTTTGGGTTAATCGAATCTTCTCAATGGTTGTTTGACTGGCTTTGCTTTGGGATCGACGTTTAGTGCGTGCTCGACGAGTTCCCTGGGAACCCCTGGCATGTCCGAAGGACACCAGGCGAAAATTTCTTAGCGCTCATGGAGGAACTCGACGAGCGCGCTTTCCTATGCGGGATCCAGGTTTACTGCTATAGAGGTAGTCTTGTTCGGGTCCGTAGGGTAGACCTGGATTTTCTTCAAGTCTTGCGTTACATCGAAAGCCTGATCTGGCAGGGATCGCCCGACGTCAGGTAGTACGTTGTGGTTGGTTTCACCTTTCAGCCTTGCGTATTCTGCTGTCATGCCGAAAGTTTGCGCCAACCTATTGAATTCCTTGTCACAAGTGTTAGATACTTCGAAGCTGCCTTGAACTATAATTGTTCCTCTAGGCCCTAGAATTTTTAGCGTAAGATACGCATAGTGGGGTACTGCCATGAATTTTGCAAATGCTGGACGCCCTAGGATTGCATGATACTGTGAAGGCCAATCCATGACTTTGAACTCCAGCTTCTGTTTGCGATAATTGCTGCTATTGCCGAAGCATACGTCGAGCTCTATTTTCCTGAGAGGGTAATTTGCGCTTCCCGGTACTATCCCGTGGAAAGAACAATCTGTTGGCTTTAGACTATCCAATGAGATGCACATTGCCCGCAGAGTTCTTGCGTATATTAAGTTTATGCCGCTTCCTGCATCCATGAATACTCTCCCAATGTCGTATCCCCCTATTTGGGCCTTTAGTACCATTGGAGCGTGCCCTGGCCTGGGAACTTTCCTCGGGTGGTTCGCCCTGCTAAATCTGACTGGTTGATCGGACCACTGCAAGTACTCTGTAGTAGCTGGTGGTGATGATATTGCCAAATTGACCTGTCTAGATATGCTCTTCCTTTCTTTCTTTGACTTTGGTACTGGTTGAATCATTGCTGATATATATACCTTTGACTCCAGATGTTTTGCGAGTCGCTGCATTTGATATCCTTGACTCGCGCTTTTTCTTCCTGTCATGTTCCTTGGCTTGAATCCATGGCATTTTGCAACCTTAGGAAGGTTCTGCAATCTTTCATCTGGTGGTTGGAAACTCTTTTCCCGTCTAGGTACACATAATGGATGCGACAAGGACCATATAGCATATCTTTCGCTGAGGGACCCGAGTACCTTGGTTTCTCCTTTCCCCTGTTATTTCTTGCTTGAAACTCTTTGTTTTCATAGCCTTCCTCGTTCCTTCCGTCGTATCCCGCGACTATCTGATTTCGCCTTCCGTGGTTGTAGCCGTTGCGGTATCGTCGCCTTTGCCTGCTTGTTTTATCGACTTCCGGTGACCGTCCCCTTTTGTTGTTATACGCATCTTCTCCATCGGCGAATCTGTTGGCTACTTCCATTAGTTCTGAAACTGTTCTCGGCTTTATTCTCCCTATCTCTTCAACGAGGTCTGAACGACGAAGTCCGGCTAAAAAGGCGTCTATTGCTCTTTCGTCGGAGACATCCTCTGCAGAATTTTTAATGACACTCCAGCGCTGTATATAAGAGCGCAGAGTTTCGTCTCTCCTCTGCACGCATGACTTGACTTCTTCCAATGATGCTGGTCGTTTGTATGTTGAGCAGAAATTTCTTGCGAATTGGTTCTCTGGTTCCCCCCAACTTTCGATGGAATCATTGGGTAAGGTATTTAGCCAGGACCGTGCTGCGCCGGTGAGGTGTAACTGCAAACTTTGCATTGCCGTTGCTCTTGTTCCCCCGAGTATTTGTACTACTTGTAGGTAGTCTGACAACCATAGAGTTGGTTCTTGTGACCCATCATATTTTTCTTGATCATGCGGCAACTTGAATCCTTTGGGCACTTGCGTTTTGCGAACCCTGCGGGTAAAGCATAACGCGCCCATCTCTTTTTTGTTGTCTTCATAATTTTCTTCCCTCCACGCATAACGTGAGTTGTTTACTCTTGCTTGTGCTATTATGTTCCTTGCATCCTCCTTCCTCTTTTGGTGTTTCTCGTCTTCTGAAGACTCGCTAGTTTCGTTCCGCGAAGATTTGCGCTTGACCTCTTCTTTTTGCTTTTCCCTGCGGTGAGTCGACTTTTTCTCTGGAAGATTTCCCCTTAGCTTGTCTTCTACCAACCCGAGGTTTCGTATCACGGCTTGATGCATGTGTTCCCGCGGGTCTCCAGGCTTTGGTTGCGTGGTTAGTAGGTATGCCTGTGCTGCTACCAATGCTGCTTCTGGTGTTTCTTGCACAAATTCTTCTTCCTCCTCTGGTTGGTTTGCACTTGGGCTTTTCATGTAGCTTTCTTCTACTGTCCGTGCTATTGTCCTTCTACTGTGCTTCGGGTCTCTGTGCCTCTCCATGCTGGACTCTGATGAGTCGCTATACTCATCCCAATATCCTCCACTTGATGTGCTGTTGTAATCTGGGCTTCTCATAATCATGTCTCTTTCCTTCCTTAACTTCTTTCTGCGTTGGTGTAGCGCATATTGATATCCCATTAGAACTTCTATCCTTGAATCTGCGGTACATCAGTCCCGTGGTTGATAGCTGACACGATCATTCTCCTTTCTCCGGCGGAAACATGGACTTTCTCCTTCTCTTTCTTGCCATTGCTCCTTAATTTGTCGACTTGCATGTCGACCTCCTCGTTGCCTGCGTGATTGTTTTCTTCTTCTGCTGCTTCAGTGATGATGACGCATAACTGGTGTACGCTTCTGGAGATGCCGCTGCTTCTACTAGCGAAGTCCCTTGACTTGTCGCGTGGCTTGTCCATTACTGCTTCTGTGATTGACAAGGGTATAGCTAATAGAGCCCGCTAGTTGAGTACCCCTAAGGCCCGTTAAGCTAGGCCCAATTGTAATGATAATTGAGATACGAGTTCTTACCGTATGTCGATATTGTAATCTGTATCGGATCCCACCCGATCCTCGAGACCTGGCCATCTATATATAGGGGCCAGGAGGGGACGGTGTGGAACAAATTGAAAGCAAGCAAGGTTCAACACCCAAGTTTTACTTTCGATATACACCTGTTTCGACTAACTTTACCTTCGAGTTCATCCGACGCCCTCTTCCCCCGATCCTAAGTCCTTCGTATAGGACATTTGCCGAGTTAACCCTCGTCAATTGGCGCCGACTGTGGGGACACTGGGCGTTGGAATCATGAATTCGACGGCTTTTTCGCTTTTAGCCAACAGTAGTGCAGGAATCGACGAAAATCAAGAGATAGAGTTGACGATCGGAAGTCTAAGCATCTTAATCGGACCCTTGGGTTCGACTCGCCTCTCAGATCCGACGAAGCCAGATCCGTCGGCGAGTGAGCCCGAGACAGTAGCAATGATGGAGTCATCTGAAGGCTCTTCCAGCGAGGTAAACTCGCCGGTCAGCTTAGGAGAAGCACAAATCGCAGAAGGCGACGAAATTCAGGCAAAGCTCGACGCGGAAGTGAAAGCATTTAAAACGCACAATAGTACAAGGGACTTCGCCGCTGGAAGTAGTGACGTCTCCAAAAGAGTACACCAGTTATGCGTCATTATCACTGAAGCAGAAGAAGAAGACAATCACGAGGGAAACGAAGGGGTCGATAGGCAAGTGATACGTCTCCAACGTATCTATAATTTTTGATGCTCCATGCTTGTTTTTACACCATTTGCCTAATGTTTCGTTACACTTCGTGGCACTTTTATGCATTTTCCGGAACTAACCTATTAACAAGTCGCCACAGTGCCAGTTCCCTGTTTTCTGCTATTTTTGTGTTTCAGATAAGTTACACAGGAAATATTCTCAGAATTGGACGAAACAAAAGCCAAACATCCAGAAATCCACCGAAGCTTCCAGAGAACCGAATAGGAGACGGAGTGGGGCCACGAGGGGCCCACACACCAGGGCGGCGCGGTCCAGCCCGTGGACGCACCCCCTATGTGTGAGACCACCTCGGTCCACTTCTGACGATGCCCCTTCGCCTATAAAGACCCCCCGACAGGAAAAACCTAAGTACCCGATCAATTTTCCAGAAACACATCGCAATCCACCGCCGTCGTCGACCCGAGATCGGGAGGGTCCAGAAGCTCTTCCCGGCACCCTGTCGGAGAGGGGAATCACCACCGGAGGTCTTCTTCATCGCCATGCTTGCCTCCGGAGCGATGAGTGAGTAGTCTACCTTGGACTCTGGGTCCATAGCAGTAGCTAGATGGTTGTCTTCTCCACCATGTGCTTCATGTTTAGATCTCATGAGCTGCCCTACATGATTGAGATCACCGTTATGTAATTCTACATGTTGTGTTTGTTGGGATCAGATGAATATTGGTGTTATGATTGAGTTGCTATACTGAAATATATCTTATGTTATCTCTATGTTGTTTATGATCTTGCATGCTCTCCGTTGTTAGTAGCTATCTTGGCCGAGTAGTTGCTAGTAACTCCAAGAGGGGGTATTTATGCTCGATAGTTGGGTTCTTGCCTCTATTTAATCTGGGGGAGTGACAAAAACCTCTAAGGTTGTAGATGTGTTGTTGCCACTAGGGAGAAAACAAAATTCATATGCTCGAGGGCATATGCTTTGTTTACATTACACACTTTGCTTAACGCAATTATCTGTTGTTCGCAACTTAATACTCATGGGGTGTTCGGATGATATCCCCGTGAGTGGATTATTAGTCATAGATGCAGTTGGATGGCGGTCTATGTATTTTGTTGTAATGCCCAGAGTAAATCGCATAGTGATCTTCTTGACATATCACGTTATCTTTATTCTATCAATTGCCCAACTGTAATTTGTTTACCCAGCATGTGCTATTTATCTTATGGAGAGACACCACTAGTGAACTGTGGACCCCGGTCCTATTTCCATCATATTGCTATCACCTGTTTACTTTACTCGCACTGTTTACTTTACTCGCATACTTCTACTGTTTTCCACTTGATACGCTCATACCCTTTGTTTCAAGCAAACCGGTGAGATTGACAACCTCACCGTAAGTTGGGAACAAAGTACTTGGTTGTGTTGTGTGCAGGTTCCACGTTGCTGCTCGCAAAGCAAAGCTTGGACAAGGCGCCATATAAATTGTCCGGAGCTGTCGCGAAGCTTGCAAGCATCACCTTCAGTCGTATTAGTTTTTTCTTCTTCGATCGATAAACCTTGGTTTCTAACTGAGGGAAAAACTTGCTGCTGTGCTCATCACACCTTCCGCTTGGGGTTCCCAACTGACTGGTTATAATCATCATCATCAACTACACGCCAGCCATCAAGTCTTTTCTGGCGCCGTTGCCGGGGAGTAAAAAGAAGACTTCTGCAAGGGGAGTTTGTTTTTTTGCACGCACATCCTTTACTTTGTTTTATTGTTTTGATTTACTTTATTTTTACTTGCATTGTTTTATATCAAAAACACAAAAAAATTAGTTTACTTTATAGTTGCTTTTATCTACTTGCTTTTAGTTCATCATGTTGTTCCCTAAGTATGTTTTGGAGGACCTCTCAGTAGGTAGTGGTTCAATTATTGGGAAAAATAACATGGAGGAGTTCTTTAGTCACATTAGTATGCATAAAGAAGTTGAGGAAAAGTCTTTGGTTGAGCTAGCTCCTAGTATTTAAGTTGCTTCTGCTTATTTAATTCACAAGTTGGAAGCTAGGTTTGCTAGCCTTAATCCTTTTATGCAACACATGTTCCTTAAGCTTCATGAAATTGAAGATCCTGAAAAGAAAGCTTTTATCTTGGAAACTTTGCGCATAGAATTTAGAGATGTTGCTATTGAAGCTAGGAAAGTTCTTAAGTGTTTTAATAAACTCGGTTCACCTATAAAGGTTATTAGTACAAACAATGAAGGAACCGAAATACCTATACCTAGCAAGCTCTTGGGATTGTATGAAGCTTTTGAAAATAATTTTGACTAGATCTGTCCCAAAAATCTTTTTAGTGATTTGAGTGAACCAAAGCGTGATCACAAAGGGTCTTCTAAAAATTATGTGGATGAAATACAATGCCTTATTGACAAGACCTCTGCAGTTGATCTTAATGCTCCTTCTAAAAATACTTGATTCGCAATTTTCTGCGCCTAGCTCAAAGGCGTTAAAGAAAAGCACTTTTGGGAGATAACCCAATGTTTTATTTTCAGTACTTTTTCTTTTATTTAAGTCTTGGAATTCATTACTACTGTAATGACCTCTCCTTATCATTTTTTTTCATTGTTGTGCCAAGAGAAGCCTCTAATTTGAGTGAGGTAAAGATGTGGGGATGTTGCTGTCCAGAAACTGTTTTCGGTGCTGCACCGTAAAAATTCGTGAAAATTCTCTGTATATCTTTTGGACCTGAAATTTCTTGTACGTATGCCCCGGGTTATATCCAAACTTTCATTAGTCGAACACTTTTTGATTTGAGCAACAGAAAACCCCTTAAAAATCGGCCTTTATCAGCTGTTCTGTTTTGACAGATTTCTGCCACTATTCATTTTTGTCGCTTTATCGCTTTCTTTTCGAGTTCTTTTGATCATGGAACTTTTGGGGAAGTTGCTACAGTAGTACATACTTTATATGTGGTGGTTTTGGGTTGAAACCTGAAGCAAAAGAGGTTGATTATATGTTATTCTTACACTAATGTTGCTAATAGATTTGTGTTTAGTTTTGTATGAAGAAAGTTTTCAAGTGTAGGGATTGTAGAATGATGAGATGAGTTGAAGAATGGACAAAAGCTCAAGCTTGGGGATGCCCATGCATCACCGCAAGAAATATCCAAGAAGTACAAGCGTCAAAGCTTGGGGATGCCCCCGAGGCACCCCTTCTTCATCGGTAAAAATCAGGTCACCTTTCAAGACACTATATTTTTATTGCTTCATGCACTATGTGTTTTTCTTGGAGTGTCAGTTGTTTTAGTTTTCAGTTTAGTTTTGTTTTGTTTGCTGCAATAAATGGTTGGACCCCAACAAATTTCTTTTGGAGAAGTTGCCTTGCTTTTCATTTGCCAAGAACACTCCGTTTTTCATTCTTATCATTTCAACGAGTGTTCTTCTTTTTCTAGAACTACGTTTAGTTTTCGTTTTCACCTTGATTTGCCTTCAGATCTTCTTATATATTTTCATCAAGGTGTATTTTTGCCTCTGATCTTTATTGGTTTTCATCAAAAGAGGTGTTTATAAAATTTTTGAATGGTGTTGGAAAAGAGAAAAAGCTTTATGCAAAAAAGTGGTACAAGAAGGAGCTTGTGTAGACTGCGGCCTAGGCTTTTGCATGTCGTGCTTGATGTCTTTTTGATAGTATGCTTATTGATTTTTGCTGTAGCATGACTTGTCTCAAATAACTGAGATTGCTTAATGAGCCTTTGAAAAAATCATGCGTTGTTTTAATTATTTGGAAGCATTATTTTGGTTTTCTCCTTGATGCTTTATTTGGGTTTACTTGGCGCATGCTCACACATGTTAGACTCTTACAAAGTCGCCAATAGCCTCTATGATCATTTAGTTTTTGACTTTTGATGCCATCTTATGCTTCTTTTAATGTCGCTTTGTCGCTTTGCATGATTATGGCCATTATTGCTCTCTTAGTTGGTCGCTCCCAGTCTTTTGCTAGCCCTCGCCTTGTACTGAGTATGAGCTCTACTCATGCATCCAACTCCTAAAAACCAAGTTTTCCAAAGTGTCCACCATACATACCTATTAGCAATTTGCTATTCCAAGTAAATTTGACTTGCTTTTATTTTCCCTTCAAATTAAACTCTTACCAGTGTTATGCGAAAATTGGTCAGTAAAGCTCTCACGAACCGGAAGGCACACTTTACTTTTTTTTGTTCTTAAAAATTTGACATTGTGGTCTCTTATGTTGAGTTGTTATGCTTGCAAGTTGTAAGTTGGATACTAGCCCAACCATGCTGTCATGGGGCAAGCTTTCAACATTGCACTTCTTATTTGAGTTGATATCGTGATCTTTTGTTTATGGATGCCCGCGGTGTGAAATGAATTGGGAATCTTGCGGGGATCATGGAGTTTGTATATGTGTTAGGGAAACGCCTGGGCCGCCAATCTAAGCCATGCATAATTCATGGTGGAAATTTGCATCATACCCATAGTGAACATTCGACGACGCATCTCAAAATAAAAAGCTAAACAAATGGTAAATAAAAGAGATGTCGAGGTGTTCATTGTCTGCTTGTCCTGTCATTTTGATGTGGGCTTGTTCCATGTCATCGGGCACGGAGGTACCCCGTTGGCGGTTCTCGATGATACATATATACTTACAATGACAAGAGCCTTGCTTGGGACTCTAAGTAAAGTAGCATGAGGTTTGGGTACTCGTATTCATGGGACACGAGGTTTTCAACTTATGATTTGTCAAGCATATGCATCATAATTGTTCTCGCATTAACTTTAACCATTCAAGATGCTTATGATGGGGGCAATGAGAGCTCAAAGCCGGTAAGTACCATAATTTTTGAAGGTCTATAAAACTTGCAAACACTACTTCCCTCCGCGAAGAGCCTTTCTTTTACTTTTATGTTGAGTCACCACCTTCTATCTTTATGCACCATTAAGAGAGCATAGTTGTCATTCTTAGTATAATGTGCATTGTCCCAAAGTTTTCATTGATTGATTCATATTGTTGGTTTCACTTATTCTCAAATTATTTGTATCTAGTCGCCCTCTTAAACTTGAAGGTGTCCTATGCATTTACGTTTTGCTCTCCATGAAGGACAAGCTGAAAGCCATCTGTATGCCTTATGGTTTGAACACACGTTTGACTTTCATTGTTTCATTTTCATGATCTTTTGTTTGTGTTCATTTTCATGCTTATAACATGGTTGCTAAGTTTTTATTGTCAAGATCATATCTTTCATGCCCATGTTTTAAGTTCTTATGATCCCAGCTCACAAATGCTTACATACATGATCAAGATTGTGTAGGTGCATGTCACCTCAAAAATTATTTCTTTTGTTATCACTTACCTACTCGAGGATGAGCAGGAGTTAAGCTTGGGGATGCTTGATACGTCTCCAACGTATCTATAATTTTTGATGCTCCATGCTTGTTTTTACACCATTTGCCTAATGTTTCATTACACTTCGTGGCACTTTTATGCATTTTCCGGAACTAACCTATTAACAAGTCGCCACAGTGCCAGTTCCCCGTTTTTTGCTGTTTTTGTGTTTTAGAAAATTTACACAGGAAATATTCTCGAAATTGGACGAAACAAAAGCCAAACATCCAGAAATCCACCGAAGCTTCCAGAGAACCGAAGAGGAGACAGAGTGGGGCCACGAGGGGCCCACACACTAGGGCGGCGCGGCCCAGCCCCTAGCCGTGCCCCCTATGTGTGAGACCACCTCGGTCCACTTCTGACGATGCCCCTTCACCTATAAAGACCCCCCGATGGGAAAAACATAAGTACCCGATCAATTTTCCAGAAACACATCGCGATCCGCCGCCGTCGTCGACCCGAGATCGGGAGGGTCCAGAAGCTCTTCCCGGCACCCTGCCGGAGAGGGGAATCGCCACCGGAGGTCTTCTTCATTGCCATGCTTGCCTCCGGAGCGATGAGTGAGTAGTCTACCTTGGACTATGGGTCCATAGCAGTAGCTAGATGGTTGTCTTCTCCACCATGTGCTTCATGTTTAGATCTCATGAGCTGCCCTACATGATTGAGATCACCGTTATGTAATTCTACATGTTATGTTTGTTGGGATCCGATGAATATTGGTGTTATGATTGAGTTGCTATACTGAAATATATCTTATGTTATCTCTATGTTGTTTATGATCTTGCATGCTCTCCGTTGTTAGTAGCTATCTTGGCCGAGTAGTTGCTAGTAACTCCAAGAGGGGGTATTTATGCTCGATAGTTGGGTTCTTGCCTCTATTTAATCTGGGGGAGTGACAGAAACCTCTAAGGTTGTAGATGTGCTGTTGCCACTAGGGAGAAAACAACATTCATATGCTCGAGGGCATATGCTTTGTTTACATTACACACTTTGCTTAACGCAATTATCTGTTGTTCGCAACTTAATACTCATGGGGTGTTCGGATGATATCCCCGTGAGTGGATTATTAGTCATAGATGCAGTTGGATGGCGGTCTATGTATTTTGTTGTAATGCCCAGAGTAAATCGCATAGTGATCTTCTTGACATATCATGTTATCTTTATTCTATCAATTGCCCAACTGTAATTTGTTTACCCAGCATGTGCTATTTATCTTATGGAGAGACACCACTAGTGAACTGTGGACCCCGGTCCTATTTCCATCATATTGCTATCACCTCTTTACTTTACTCGCACTGTTTACTTTACTCGCATACTTCTACTGTTTTCCACTCGATACACTCATACCCTTTGTTTCAAGCAAACCGGTGAGATTGACAACCTCATCGTAAATTGGGAACAAAGTAGTTGGTTGTGTTGTGTGCAGGTTCCACGTTGCTGCTCGCAAAGCAAAGCTTGGACGAGGCGCCATATAAATTGTCCGGAGCTGTCGCGAAGCTTGCAAGCATCACCTTCAGTCGTATTGGCTTTTTCTTCTTCGATCGATAAACCTTGGTTTCTAACTAAGGGAAAAACTTGCTGCTGTGCTCATCACACCTTTCGCTTGGGATTCCCAACTGACTGGTTATAATCATCATCATCAACTACACGCTAGCCATCAGCAAGTCGACAAGATAAGGGAGCACAATAAAAAGGAGAAGGAGAAAATTCACGTCTCAGCTGGAGAGTGGAGGATCATCATGTCAGCTATCAATCATGGCACAGAAGTACCCGAAGGCTCAAGAAGAGAAGTTCTAATGGGATATCAGTATGCATTACACCAGCACAAGAAGAAACTGAGAGAGGAAAGAGACATGTTTGTGAGAAGTCGAGATAATAACAGTATGTCAAGGGAAGAATATTGGGATGATTATAGTGATGATTCAGAGTACAGCAGGGATAGGCGCAGAGACCCGAAACACAATAGAGGGACAACGGCGCAGAGTAGGGAGGAAAGGTACTCAAGAAGTATGACTCCACAACTAGAGGAGGAGGAAGAAGACTTTGTACAAGAAACACCGGAAGCAGCGCTGATAGCAGCACATGCATACCTACTAACCACGCGGCCAGAACCCGGAGATCCGTGGGAAGACATGCACCAAGCCGCAATACGAAGCCTCGGGATAGTGGAAGACAAGATCATGAGAAAAGGTCCAGAGGCAAAGTCGACAAGCTACAAGGAAGGGCGAAAGGAGGAGTTCAAGCACAAATTCACACGAAACGAGTCTAGCGAATCATCGGAAGAAGAAAGGCAACAAAAGAGGAAGGAGGACGCAAGATATATAATAGCGCAGGCTCGAGTAAATAAATCGCGCCACACATGGAGGGAAGAAAGTTATGAGGACGACGAAAAAGAGATGGGCGCGTTGTGCTTTACCCGCAGGGTTCGCAAAACGCGGGTACCCAATGGATTCAAGTTACCGCACGACCAGCAGAAATATGATGGGTCGCAAGAACCTACCCTATGGTTGTCGGATTACCTGCAGGCAGTACAGATATTAGGAGGAACAAAAGCTACAGCAATGCAAATTTCGCAATTACACCTCACCGGCGCAGCTCGGTCCTGGTTAAACACCCTACCCAATGAATCCATCGGAAGCTGGGGAGAACTCGAAAGCCAATTTGTAAAAGATTTTCGCTCGACATATCAGCGCCCAGTGTCACTGGAGGAAGTCAAAGCGTGCGTGCAAAGGAAAGGCAAAACTCTACGTTCTTATATACAACGATGGAGTGTAATCAAAAACTCAACAGAGGACATCTCCGACGAAAGAGCAATAGACGCCTTTTCGGCTGGCCTTCGTCGCTCAGACCTCGTGGAAGAGATAGGAATAACAAGGCCAACAACAGTAGCCGAATTAATGGAAGAAGCCAACAGATTTGCTGATGGAGAGGATGCATATAACAACAAAAGAGGACATTCACCGGAAGTCGACAGAACAAGTAGACAGAGGAGAAGACACCGCAACAGAGATAACCAAGGGAGGTGAAATCAGGTAGCCACGGGGTACGAAGCAAAGGAAGAGGAAGGTTATGAAAATAGGAAGTTTCAAGCAAAAGGAGTAGGAAAACCGAGATACTCCGGCCCTTCAGCCGAAGACATGCTATATGGACCTTGTCGAATCCACTACGCGTATCTCAACGGAAAGAGAGTCTCAAACCACCAGATGAAGGATTGTAGAACTTTCCTGAGGTTACAAAGTGCCATGGGTTCAAACCAAGGAGGATGGCAAGAAGAGAAACACACAAGTCAAGGATATCAAGTACAAAGGCTAGCAAGGCACCTAGAGTCGAAAGTTTACATATCTGCAATGATTCAACCAGTGCCCAAATCGAAGAAAGAGCGAAAGAACATATCCAGGCAAGTAAACCTAGCAATATCATCGCCACCAGCCACTACAGAGTACTTGCGGTGGTCAGATCAACCAATTAGGTTCAGCAGAGCAGACCACCCAAAGAAAGTTCCCAGGCCAGGCCACTCGCCAATGGTACTAAAAGCGCAAATAGGAGGGTACGACATCGGGAGAGTATTCATGGATGCAGGAAGTGGCATAAACCTAATATATGCTAGAACTCTGAAGGCAATGTGTATCTCGTTGACAAGCCTGAAGCCAACAGATTGTTCTTTCCATAGAATAGTACCAGGAGCCGCAAATTACCCTCTGGGAAAAATAGAACTCGACGTCTGCTTCGGCAGTAGCAGCAATTATCGCAAGGAGAAGTTGGAATTTGAAGTCATGGACTGACCCTCACAGTACCACGCAATTCTAGGGCGCCCAGCATTAGTAAAATTCATGGTGATACCTCACTACGTGTATCTAACGCTAAAAATTCCAGGACCCAGAGGAAATTACAGTACAAGGGAGCTTCGAAGTAGCCAACACTTGCGACAAAGAATTCAATAGAATGGCGCAAACTTTCGGCATGACAGCAGAATATGAAAGACTGAAAGGAGAAACCGATCATAATGTGCTACCCGACGTTGGACGATCCCTGCCAGATCAGGCTTTCGACACAACTCAGGACTCGAAGAAAATCCAGGTCCACCCTACGGACCCGAACAAGACAACATCGATTGCGGTAAACCTGGATCCCGCATAGGAAAGCGCGCTCGTCGAGTTCCTCCATGAGCACTGGGAAATCTTCGCCTGGTGTCCTTCAGACATGCTAGGGGTTCCCAGGGAACTCGTCGAGCACGCATTAAATGTAGATCCTAAAGCAAAGCCAGTCAAGCAACCATTGCGACAATTTGATGAACCCAAAAGGAAGGCGATAGCATCAGAATTGCATAGGCTAGAAAACGCCGGATTTATCAGAGAAATAAAAACTTCAAGTTGGGTATCCAATCCAGTCATCGTACGCAAGAAAAACACAGACGTACAAAGAGTGTGTGTCGACTACATATCTCTCAATAAGCACTGTCCAAACGATCCCTTCCTTCTACCCCGCATTGATCAGATAATTGATTCAACAGCGGCATGCGCAAGGCTTTCCTTTCTGGACGCATATTCTGGTTACAACCAGATCAAGTTGAAGAAAGAAGACGAAGAAAAGACAGCTTTCATTACGCCATATGGGGTGTTTTGTTATCAAGTGATGCCTTTCGGCCTAAAAAACGCAGGAGCAACTTTTCAACGGATGATGCAAAACTTATGCGGGGTCTAGGTTTACCGCTATGGAGGTGGTTTTGTTCGGGTCCGTAGGGTGGACCTAGATTTTCTTCGAGTCTTGGGTTGCGTCAAAAGCCTGGTCTGGCAGGGATCGTCCGACGCCGGGTAACGCATTGTGGTCAGTTTCGCCCTGCAGCCTTTCGTATTCAGCTGTCATGCCAAAAGTTTGTGCCATCTTGTTGAATTCCTTGTCACAAGTGTTGGATACTTCGAAGTTGCCTTGTACCGTGATTGTCCCTTTAGGTCCTGGAATTTTGAGTGTTAGATATGCGTAATGAGGAACTGCCATGAATTTTGCAAATGTTGGGCGCCCCAGGATTGCATGATACTGTGAAGGCCAGTCCATGACTTCGAATTCTAACTTTTCTCTGCGATAATTGCTACTATTGCCAAAGCAAACGTCAAGTTCTTCCCGAGGGGGTAGTTTGTGCCTCATGGTACTATTCCGTGGAAAGAGCAATCTGTCGGTTTTAGAATTTCCAACGAGATGCACATTGCCTTCAAGGTTCTTGCGTATATTAAGTTTATGCCGCTTCCTGCATCCATGAATACTTGCCCAACATCGTATCCCCCTATTTGTGCCTTCAACACCATTGGCGCGTGCCCTGGCCTTGGTACTTTCCTTGGGTGATCTGCTCTACTAAACCTGACTGGTTGATCAGACAATTTCAAGTACTCTATTGTGGCTGGTGGTGATGATATTCCTAGATTTACTTGTCTATATATGCTCTTCTGTTCTTTCTTGGATTTTGGCACCGGTTGGATCATTGCAGATATATATACTTTTGATTCCAGATGTTTTGCTAGACGTTGTACTTTGTATCCTTGACTTGTACTCTTTCCTCCCTGACGTGCTCCTTGGTTTGGGTCCAGAGCACTTTGCAACCGTAAGAATGTTCTGCAATCCTTTATCTGGTGATTAGAAACTCTCTTCTCATCTAAGTACACATAGTGGATGCGACAGGGGCCATGGAGCATGTCCTCCGCCGACGGGCCGGAGTACTTTGGCTTTTCTTCTTGATGATTGCCTCTCCCTTGAAACTCCCTGCTTTCATAGCCTTCCTCGTCCCTTCTTTCATACCCTGCGGCTATCTGATTTTGCCTTGTGTGGCTGTCTTCATTGCGACACCTTCGCCTTTGCCTGCTTGCTATGTCAACTTCTGGTGAACATCCCCTTTTATTGTTATACGCATCCTCTCCATCGATGAATCTATTGGCTACTTCCATTAACTCCGATATTGTCCTAGGCTTTGTTCTCCCTAACTCTTCCACGAGGTCCGAACGGTGAAGGCCGGTCGAAAAAGCATCTACTGCCCGCTCGTCGGAGACATCTTCTGCATAGTTTTTGATTATACTCCACCGTTGTATGTAGGAGCGCAGAGTTTCGTCTTTATTCTGTACGCATGACTTGATTTCTTCTAGTGACGCTGGGCGTTTATATGTTGAACGCAAATTTCTTGTGAATTGGCTCTCTAGTTCTCCCCAACTCCCGATGGAATCGTTGGGTAGAGTATTTAACCAGGACCGCGCTGCGCCGGTGAGGTGTAACTGCAGACTTTGCATCGCCGTTGCTCTCATTCCTCCAAGTATTTGCACTGCTTGCAGGTAGTCTGATAACCATAGTGTGGGCTCTTGTGATCCATCATACTTTTGCTGATCGTATGGCAGCTTGAATCCTTTGGGTACCCGCGTTCTGCGAACCCTTCGGGTAAAGCATAGCGCGCCCATCTCTTTTTTTATCGTCTTCATAATTTTCTTCTTTCCACGCGTAGCGCGCATTGTTTACTCTTGCTTGTGCTATGATATTCCTTGCGTCCTCCCTCCGTGCCTTACGCTTTTCGTCGCCCGATGACTCGCTTGTTTGGCTTTGCGGGGGTTGGCGCTTAAAACTTTCCCTTCGCTTCTCCTTGTGATATGTCGCCTTTTTCTCTAGAGGATGCTTCCTTAGCCTGTCCTCTACCAACCCGAGGCTTCTTATTGCGGCTTGATGCATGTGCTCCCGTGGATCTCCAGGCTCTGGTTGCGTAGTTAGTAGATACGCCTGTGCTGCTACTAATGCTGCCTCTGGCGTTTCTTGCACAAAATCCTCCTCATCACCTGATGGATGTTCACTTATGCTTTTTATGCGGCTTTCTTCTCTTGCCCATGCTGTTGTCCTCCTGCTGTGCTTCGGGTCTCTGTGCCTTTCTCCGCTGGACTCTGATGCGTCATTGTATTTGTCCCAATATGCTCCACTTGACACGCTGTTGTTTTCTTGACTTCTCCTGAACTCGTCTTTTTCCTCCCTCAATTTCTTTCTGTGTTGATGCAGAGCGTATTGATATCCCATCAGAACTTCTCTTCTTGAATTGGCGGGTACTTCTGTGCCGTGATTGATGGCTGACATGATGATTCTCCACTCCCCGGTGGAGACGTGAATTTTTTCCTTCTCCTTCTTACCGTTGCTCCTTGATTTGTCGACTTGCGCATCGACTTCTGCATTATCTGCGTGATCGTTCTCTTCTGCTGCTTCGGTGATAATGATGCATAATTGATGTATGCTTCTGGAGACACCACTGCTTCCGGTGGCGAAGTCCTTTTGACTATCATATGATTTGTCCAATGTTGCTTCTATGTCGGGTTCCTCCCGAGTTCTGTTGAATTCTTCAATTTTCTTTTGAGTATTTTCTGTTGCTGCGAAGCTGACCGACGAGCTTACCTCACTGGAAGAGCCCACAGATGATCCAGACATTGTGATTGTCTTGGTTTTGCTTGCCAACGGACCTGATTTCGCTGGATCTGAAAGACGAGTCGAATCCGAAGGTCCGACGTAGAAGCTCAGACTTCCGATCGTCAACTCCATCTTCTGATTTTCGTCGACTTTGGACTGCTGTTGGCTTGATGCGTGACGGTGGTGTTATCTTTTCACCGTCCAGTTGGGAACCCCAAGAGGAAGGTATGATGAATATAGCAGCAAGGTTTTTCCCTTAGTTAAGAAACCAAGGTATGTCGATCAGGAGAGGAAGGAGCCAAACGACTGAAAGTGATGCTTGCTAGCTTGCGACAGCTCAGGACAATTTATAGGGCGCCTCGTCCAAGCTTTGCTTTGCTAGCTGCAATGTGGAACCTGCACACAACACAACCAAATACTTTGTTCCCAACTTACAATGAGGTTGTCAATCTCACCGGTTTGCTGTAAACAAAGGAATGAGCGTATCGAGTGGAAAATAGTAATAGTATGCGAGTAAAGTAAATAGTGCGAGTAAAGTAAACAGGTGATAGCAATATAAAGGAAATAGGTCTGGGGTCCACAGTTCACTAGCGGTGTCTCTCCATAGATAAAATAATACAAGCTAGGTAAACAAATTACAGTTGGGCAATTGATAGAATAAAGACAACATGCATATGATGAGAGGATCACTATGAGATTTACTTTGGGCATTACAACAAAATACATAGACCGCCATCCAACTGCATCTATGACTAATAATCCACTCACGAGGATATCGCCCGAACACCCCATGAGTATTAAGTTGCGAACAACAGATAATTGCATTAAGCAAAGTGTGTAATGTAAACAAAGCAAATGCCCTCGAGCATATGAATGTTATTTCCCCCTAGTAGCAACAGCACATCTACAACCTTAGAGGTTTCTGTCATTCCGCCAGATTAAATAGAGGCATGAACCCACTATCGAGCATAAATACCCCCTCTTGGAGTCACTAGCAACTACTCGGCCAAGATAGCTACTAACAACGGAGAGCATGCAAGATCATAAACAACATAGAGATAACAAAAGATAAATTTCAGTACTTCAACTCAAGCATAACACCAATATTCATCGGATCCCAACAAACCAAACATGTAGAATTACATAACGGTGATCTCAATCATGTAGGGCAGCTCATGAGATCTAAACATGAAGCACATGGTGGAGAAGACAACCATCTAGCTACTGCTATGGACCCATAGTCCAAGGTAGACTACTCACTCATCGCTCCGGAGGCAAGCATGGCGATGAAGAAGACCTCTGGTGGCGATTCCCCTCTCCGGCAGGGTGCCAGGAAGAGCTTCTGGACCCTCCCGATCTTCGGGTCGACGGCGGCGGCGGATCGCGATGTATTCTGGAAAACTGATCGGGCCTTTAGGTTTTTCTCATCGAGGGGTCTTTATAGGCGAAGGGGCATTGTCAGAAGTGGACCGAGGCGGTCTCACACATAGGGGGCGTGACCCAGCCCCTGGCCGCGCCGCCCTGGTGTGAGGGCCCCTCGTGGCCCCACTCCGTCTCCTCTTCGGTTCTCTGGAAGCTTCGGTAAAATTCTGGGCGACTGGCTTTGGTTTCGTCCAATTCTGAGAATATTTCCTGTGTAACTTTTCTGAAACACAAAAACAGCAGAAAACAGGGAACTGGCACTGTGGCGACTTGTTAATAGGTTAGTTCCGGAAAATGCATAAAAGTGCCACGAAGTGTAACGAAACACTAAGCAAATGGTGTAAAAACAAGCATGGAGCATAAAAAATTATGGATATGTTTGTGACGTATCATGGCTAAAAGCGAAAAAGCCGTCGAATTCATGATCCCAACGCCCAGAGTCCCCACGGTCGGCGCCAATTTACGAGGGTTAACTCGACAAATGTCCTAGATGAAGGACTTAGGATCGGGGGAGTAGGGCGTCGGATGAACTCGAAGGTAAACTTAGTCAAACAAGGTGTGTATTGAAAGTAAACGTGGCGGTGAACTTGGCTTTCTTTCAATCTATCCCTCACCGTCCTCTCGTGCCCCCTATATATAGGTGGCCAGGTCTCAAGGAACGGGAGGAGTCCGACACATATTACAATGTCGGTATACGACATGAACTCGTATTTCGACTAGGATTACACTTGGGCCTAGCTTAACGGGCCTCAGGGGTACTCAAGTAACGGGCTCTATTATCTATACCCTTGTCAGTCACACATGAGCCCACATTCAACTAGAAGAAAACTTTGCACTTCAATGTTGTCCATCCATGTCAAACTTGTTTCCATCATGCCGACTCGGTTTGGCATTAGAAAAATGCACTTACCACATATTTAGTTGAGTATGAACCCGATGCCAACCACCTCCATATGAACTTAACATCGGCATCCATGCAAGATGCTCATGTCTTTAGTGACCTCATCGAGAAGTACAAACTCCAAAATTCTTCCCTATGACTAAGAGCACTGAAGATATCTCTAGTTTGCCATCTAATATAGCCAAGAGGATAAATCTACATCTAGTGGGTCGCAGCTCTGGTGGCAACAGTCACATTTGGGGCAGTAACCGCCAATGAACTTCTAGTCAGCCTATAGCTTTGCACAAACATCATGTTACGCTCAACTTCTTAAGTTGTTAAATTTCATGCTAGAGAATATATGTCTTGAAAATGGTCAAAGATGAGCTTTTGTCGGCGAAAATCCATCAAAATAAACCTCATTATTAAGGAAGAGAGAGTATGTTGTTTTCTTAGCTTAGATACAATCCTTGCATGCGGTCATAATCCCTATCAATTGACATGCCACATCTACATAGTGCCTAGGATACTCCATGCATAGTCTAAACACGCCACATCGGTAAAGTACCTAGGATACCTGATGCATTGTCTTTTAAGTGTTGCTTCTTAGGGATGTTGCTTCCTAGATACTTTGCCGATGTGGCATGCCAATTAAGGAAGAGAGAGTGTTTGTTGTATTTTAGCTTAATATACAACTCTTGCACATGGTCATAGGGGAGAAACTTGGCTAGTCCATCACACACATTGAAAGGACACGGATATCGCCTAGAGGGGGGGTGAATAGGCGATTTAAAACTTTTACGAGTGGCTTGACAAATGCGGAATAAAACTAACGTTTAATTTGCCAAGCATACAAAACCTAAATAAACTAGGTTCACCTATGTACACCAACAACTTATGCTAAGCAAGAGAAGCAACTATGTGATAGTAAGATATATATAACTTCAAGCACGAAGGCTATCACAAAGTAAATTGCATAAGTAAAGGAGCTCGGGTATAGAAATAACCGAGGCACGTGGAGACAACGATGTATCCCGAAGTTCACACCCTTGCGGGTGCTAATCTCCGTTGGAGCGGTGTGGAGGCACAAGGCTCCCTAAACACCATGGAGGCTCACCGTAATCTCCTCGAGCCCTCCCACCAAGATGGAAGACCCGATCTGCTATGGGACCCTTGAGGGTGGTCACCGAACCCACACAAATCTTGGGACAACTCCACAACTTAATTGGAGGCTCCCAAATCCACAAAGCCACTAAGATTGGGGCACACTCCACAACTCAATTGGAGAGACTCCCAATAATCGCCACGGAGGCACCACAAAGCTTGGGAAGATCTCCACAACTTAGTTGGAGGTCCCCAAGAAATTCACTAAGCCGTCTAGGGTTCCAAGAACCCAAGAGGAAATAAGCTTCTTGCTTTCACCACCGAATCTCTGAGTAGAACTCAAACCGATGCACCAAATGCAATGGCAAGAACACACGAAGTGCTCAAATCCTTCTCTCCCAAATCCTACCAAAGCAACAAATGCTATGGAGGGATATGAGAGGAATAACAAGGAGGAATCCACAAAGAACTCCAAGAGCTAGATCCAATAGGTTCCCCTCACTTAGAAGAGAAAGTGATTGGTGGAAATGTAGATCTAGATCTCCTCTCGATTTTCCCTTAAAAAGATGCAAGAAACATGGAGGGAATGGAGGAGGGAGGGCAAGCTTTGAAGGTCAACAATGGAGGAGATAGAAGCCCAAAAACGTGGTTACCTCAAGGAGGAAGAAGGGGTATTTATAGGTGGTGAAAATATGGCCGTTGGAAGCAGCCCGCCGGCCAGTTCGGCCGTAAGTCCGGCGCTGCCGGACTGGAGACCAGACGGTCTGGCGGTCCGCCGGAATTTTCCGGCCCGATGCCAAAACACGCGCCAGTATAGCAGTTTGGTCCCGCGCTGGACTGGTCCGGTCTGCCGCCGGAAGGAACCCGGCCTGGCTGGACCTGGGGCCAAACTGGACAACCCAAAAACCAAATAACTTTTGCAAGGAAACTCCGAATGAGATGAAACCAATTTTGTTGGAAAGCTAACAACAAGGAGAACCTCACAAAACACAACAAGTGAAATATTAAGAACCAGCAAGGGAGAATTTACTATGAATTTAGAGGCATGAAGCCTCTCTATATGAGGAACCGGTAAATTCTCCAAACACCAAAAACACAACAAGTTTTCCATAGCAAATCCATTTTCGATGACCTAGAGCTTGTCATGAGAATAACCACAAGCTCTAGAACCTCATAAGGAGAAAAGCCAAATAAGAACCAAGAAAGATGATGCCAAGTATGCAAAGGTTTGAGCTCTCTCCGAACAATACGAATAAGTTACTCACCTGAGAGCCCCTCTTGATAGTACGTCTATCGATCCTAAAACCCGGTCTCCCACACTATGAGACCGGTAAGAAAGAAACCCTATCAAAAACATGCCTTTGTCTTGCGCATTCCACTTGAGCTAGATGGTGACGATCTTGATCTTCTCATGTTGGACTACCTTTCTTGATTGCGCTTGCTCGGTAAAGTCTTGCAGATTGCTCCCCCATACTTCACTATGGGAGAGACACTAGAGAAATATCTTCACATGTCCATTACCACCAAATGGACATCGAGCTTCAAGCAAATGATATTTTCTAGAAGCCTATCTTGAACTTGCGCTTTGACTTGATCAACATTGCACTTCATCTTCTTCTTTCATAATGATGATGTCTTGAGAATGCACATGAGAGCTCACTCCATCTTATTCCTCAAGACACACTCTATATAGGCTAAACTCCCTTATGACCAATCTTCGGATCACTCCTTGAATAACACCTTGATCATCACATAATATTCTTTATTTTCAACTTCTCACAACCTTGAACCCAACATATGGCTCAAGCGTTGTCTACGGACAAGTCCTACAAATATAACTCGATGAAAACATTAGTCCATAGGGATTGTCATTAATTACCAAAACCACACATGGGGACACATGCTCTTTCACACATGCATGAGTCTAAAATCATTAAATGTAACATCCCTAAGAAGCAACACTTAAAAGACAATTCATTTGGGTAATTGTCTTTTAAGTTTTAATTTCTCCTATGAATATGTGCTAAAAAAAGTATGCATTGTGAAAGGCTTTAGACTAGCTACAGTGAAAGTATCATAAGCGCTATCATGCATAGCATGTTGACAAAAAACTGATGTGGCACCACAATTAATGAAGAGAGAGTTGAGAGTGGTATTACCTATCATAGCACGTAAAGCTAAGAAATTTAATGGTAAATACATTATGTACACAAATTTGAATTTTGTTTCCACAAAATGTTAAATGTGTTGAGACTATGATAATACTTGATGATAATATGATTAAAAATGTGATGTCATAAAATTGTAACATATATATGATATTGTTGTATCATACTTCCCATTGTGACCAATCTTAAGGATGGTATCTAATTGAGATTGTATTACATGATTTTTGCTTTACTGATAAGTGATTGGTAGAGAGAAGTTGTTTGCCTATGATAGCTCACAAGGTTGTACTATGTATCTAAGATATTCCTTCTGATTCAGTTTATCACGTAGTTTAAGAAAAACTTTGACCACCAATTTTGCTAACAAAATATGAGATATATACCATAAAATTTTGGATTGTCGATATCATATTAGAAGGAAGTTTCCAATAGTATATGTTTATGGGATAATTCATGTTTTGTTAACCAAAATAATGGTCAATTTTTTCTTAAACTACGTGTGTGCCTTATAAATTGAACCGGAGAGAGTATAATATTTCCCACTTTCCTCATTTAATATAATGCCATGTCAACATTATGCCTATAATAAAATGCTAAGAGACTTGCATGGGGAGAGAACTTACTTATGGGTATCTATTGGCTTTGTTACTTGGTTTTCTAGACTTAATCCCAAAGCACAATTCCTTTTTTCTAGGATACGCCAACATTTCTAATGTTGACTCCCCTCCAACTTCTATGCTTTAGCTTATTTTTATGTAAGCTCCACATAGATAACAAGAGATAGTCAAGATTAATCAACATATAAGAATGCTATTTTCTTGAATATTTGCAGGAACACATTGTAATAAACTTATAATTTGTCTTTTGAATTATATGTCTACTGGAAATAACATGTAACTTACATGTTGCAAATAATTCGTGTTTATAGTTATTTTCATACTTTGTTCTTTTATGCCACAAAGAATTCCAACATAATTTATTCAATTTGTATGATGAGTTATCTTTTGAATCTGATATGTGTTTTTAAGGGGATAGCTCGTATATGAGTTAAACCATAGTCCGCAATGTCATGGTTAGAATGATTAACAATAGCGACAGAGAAACAGATGCGGGCAATAGATGATGAACATTTTTAGATGAACAGGGGCAGAGCACCCCGTGCTCCATTTTATATAATAAAACCAATGCCACACATGAACCAAGTCTGTCTCCTCTTAGGGAGGGAACTGAAAGGTTGTTCACATAAAACTACTGACCATATTAGCAAGCTCTTGAGCAGCCGTATTGAGCTTTCTCCTGTTGTATGCAATAGTATACACAAGCAGCATGGATTTTGCATGGTTAAACTCCTTGTAGATGCCCCAGTGCTATTAAGAACCGGGACCTAGGATGTACGCGTGTGTTTTTTTTCATTTGCACAATCTGATTCCAGCGCAACAACATTCATGTTGTGGTTGATGTTGAGATCGAGGCCAGTGAGAAGCCAAGAATACCCGATGCCTGAGCTTCTTCAGCGCACCTGCAAGATTCGATCTTTTTCTCCCTTGGCGCCAGGAGGGCACCACTGTGAGCGCCGCTCAATGACCCCCGCCTTCAGAGAGAAGGCAACATCCACGCCCATTTTGATGGTTCCTTCTCTTGGAGGAATCCATGCTTTCTCCTATGTTCTCCTTACTTTGTTAATATCATGCAAGCAAGCAAGTTCAGTAGGAACTTTATGTTCCACAAGTTTTTACCTTTAATGACCAGGATGATACGTCGGGGTTCCATAGATGCTCAACATAGCTTAAGAGGAAAGTGGCAGAATTCTTGATGGTCTCCCTTCCTCTCCCATGGATCATGTCGAACCTGTGGTGTCAGGCACACCAGGGGATCATCAAAATGCAACCATGTTGATCCCTGGCACAGTTGTCGATGAGGATCAACAATCAATCATCGTTTGTGTTTCCAAAAAAACTAGAGATAAATCCTAGTAATCTCTCATCTGACTTTTGTGCAAGCAACAACAGCGTGGAAGCTATCTTCTTCCGTGTTGACGCATATTTACTTTGTCCTTAAATAATTGTACTTCTATCTCTTATCCTAAATTGAATATTTTAAAATTTAACTAACTTTATTAAATATGTAACAACATACTATATCACATCAAATCAGTATAATATATATGGAACTACATTACAATGCATATCTAGTGAAACTAAACTTGTGCCATAAATATTGTCACGTCTTCCCATAAAACTAGTCAAACTTTAAACTAGTTGACCTAAGATAAGAGCTAGAAGTACGCTTATTTAAGTACGGAGGGAGTATAGCACATGTGCTCATCGTCTCCAAGGTTATCTAGAACATGTTATCATGATTTTGCCGGGAACTATTGTTGACCAGATTAGGTTAAAAATCTTGATCCTAGGCCTCCGTTTATTTAGCCATCTCACGCCATTTTGAATCTGATTCCTTGTGTATTGTGCAATTGAAAATCTTACGATTACCATATTTCCACATCATTTTGTAAATTCTATGAAAATCATGACAATTGTTTAGTTGACTCTAAGTTTAACACTTTGCATTTTAGCATACTTTTATTATGTAATGAAAGGTTTAATTGTGTTGGGTTTTTTGCTCAAGAAGAAAAAAAATGAACACACAATCATATCATGTAGGTTAGTGCAAATAAAAAATTACATGTAACATGTGGTTTAATTCTATTTGCTCACAAAAAATGAATAATATGAAAAAAATCAAAATACTAATTCCGCACTCTAATAAACTATCTACTATTGCTTTCCCTTATCCCATCTCGATCAATCTTCTTTACATTGTGTAAGTTTCAATTGCTCTTTATTTGGCTTATTTTCTGAAAATCAATTTCTACTCTTGCCAAATTGTTGTTATTATACCTTACATACATTTATACTATTTTTTTTTTACTTTTTTATAACTCACTCTATAATGTTATATATGTTTTCATCCATTAAACCTTTATCAAACAATCTTAGCTAATATTTATTATTTTATTTAATAATACAAAATCATATCGATGGTAAGATTTAATTGTAAATTAAATTAAATTAATATTTTAGCTTCAAACATTTCATCAAACTGAACCATGTTTAATTGTAGCCATTGATACAAGATGGCAAAGTCACATTCATTTACAAAATAATGTAATCTACCTGGATTCATGTACCGTCATGCATTTATATATGCTTATGTCTAGATTTTCTAAATATATATGCGTAAAGAATCTTATGTATCAATGTCTAGCTTAGCTCTAACTAACAAGAATCTTGTAGAGTATTGCTTGTTGCGGGCAGATAACCACCCAGTTGGAAACCCCAAGAGGAAGGTATGATGAGCACAGTAGCAAGTTTTCCATCAGTAAGAAACCAAGGTTTATCGAACCAGTAAAAAAGCCAAACTTCAGAAGGTGATGTCTGCTAGCTTCGCGATAGCTCCGGACAATTTATAAGGCGCCTCGTCCAGGGCTTTGCTTTGCACCAGCAGCAACGTGGAACCTGCACATAACACAATCAATAACTTTGCTCCCAACTTACGATGAGGTTGTCAATCTCACCGGTTTGCTGTAAACAAAGGATTGAGCGTATCGAGTGGAAAGTAATAGTAGTATGCGAGAAAGTAAATAGTGCAAGTAAAAGTAAACAGTAATAGCGATGTAAATGAAATTGGACCGGGGTCCACAGTTCACTAGTGGTGTGTCTCCATAAGATAAATAACGACATGCTGGGTAAACAAATTACAGTTGGGCAATTGATAGAATAAAGATAACATGCATATGTCTCGAGGATCACTATGATATTTACTCTGGGCATTACAACAAAATACATAGACCGCCATCCAACTGCATCTATGACTAATAATTCACTCACGGGGATATTATCCGAACACCCCATGAGTATTAAGTTGCGAACAACAGATAACTGCATTAAGCAAAGTGTGTAATGTAAACAAAACAAATGTCCTTGGACACAAGAATGTTGTTTTCTCCCTAGTGGCAACAACACATCTACAACCTTAGAGGTTTCTGTCACTCCCCCAGATTAAATAGAGGCATGAACCCAACTATCGAGCATAAATACCCCCTCTTGGAGTCACTAGTATCTACTTGGCCAAGATAGCTACTAACAACAGAGAGCATGCAAAATCATAAATAACATAGAGATAACATAAGATAAAATTCAGAAAATCAACTTAACATAACACCAATATTCATCGGATCCCAACAAACACAACATGTAGAATTACATAAAGCTGATCTCGATCATGTAAGGCAGCTCACGAGATCTAAACATGAAGCACATGGTGGAGAATACAACTATCTAGCTACTACTATGGACCCATAGTCCAAGGTAGACTACTCACTCATCGCACCAGAGGCAAGCATGGCGATAAAGAAGACCTCCGGTGGCGATTCCCCTCTCCGGCAGGGTGCTGGGAAGAGCTTCTGGACCCTCCCGATCTCGGGTCGACGACGGCAGCGGATCGCGATGTGTTTCTGGAAAGTTGATCGGGTGTTTAGGTTTTTCACATCGGGGGGTCTTTATAGGCGAAGGGGCAGCATCAGAGGTGGACCAGGGTGGCCTCACCCATAGGGGGCGCGGGCCAGGGGCTGGCCGCGCCACCCCATGGTGTGGCTGGCCCGTGGCCCCCCTCAGTCTCCTCTTCGGTCTTCTGGAAGCTTTGGTAAATATTAGGAGGTTTAGCTTTTGTTTTGTCCAATTCCGAGAATATTTCCTGTGTAACTTTTCTGAAACACAAAAACAACAGATAACAGGAAACTGGCACTGTAGCATCTTGTTAATAGGTTAGTTCCGGAAAATGCATAAAAATGCCACGAAGTGTAATAAAACACTAAGCAAGTGGTGTAAGAACAAGCATGGAACATCAAAAATTATAGATACGTTTGAGACGTATCAAATATATGAAATTTCAACAAGTAGTTTGTCGTTGACTCACCTTTCTCACTCCTTTCGTCCCATATTAGTTGTCATAGACTTAGATAACCTTTTTTCTAGGACTCACAGGAGCTCTGTGTGTCGATATATACATCTATAAAAGTTCAAAGTTTTAGAGAGCTATGGCCGCTGCCACATCATTGCCTCTTAGCATACAGTATGAGTATTGCAATTTTAAATTGTAACACTGGTTTTTTTTGTACCTTCTCTTTAATTAATTAGAATGAAGTGAGATGAAACTTTCAATGAGAGTATCCAGGCCGTGCGGTTTCATGATACGAAGACCGCATAAAAATAGTGCTAGTTTGTCCATTTAAATCTTTGCGCTTCCATTAGAAGCGAACTGCTTATTTATTTTTTCCAAAAAAAAATCTTGCAAACTACCTTTCTATTGTTTGCTATTCCGGTGATATGAATTTTTCCTTATGCTCTAAAGGTTCATGTTTCCCAGATTGAGCTTATATTTATCTATAAGATGACTCTTTGTTCCTGTTTTGTCAAGCGTGTTATGGAGGGCTATTGGCAACCTTGAGATGTGCTTGAAAGGTCGATAGATTAGGTTTTGTAGTGGTTTTACAAAAATGGGAGTCAACCCGGAACCTTGGATCTTGCCTATGAAATTTTTTCCAATGCGAGGGAGGATGACCTAGTGTTACATGCATGATTCACCTTTTCTCGTACGGAGTTAATAGTTTGGGTGCGGGATGGATTGGCCCCCATACCACTTACCCTTATTATTCGCTCTTATTACGTTGAAGTGGTGAGCGTTGAGTGCCTTCCCCATTAATTAGGCGAGAGACAATGATTTTAAGCCTGGACCAATGAATGACATGACATAACTTTCCACCTTCACAAGAGGCAGTCACTGCCGAGCGTAGGATATACACTAGGGATGACTATGCTTTAAAGGTACTTTACTTGAGAAATTCTCTAGTCGCCTAACATAAGAATTTCCGGTAGGTTACCTCCCGTTTGTTTGTTGCTTTTTGGGATTGAAGATTGTCAAGCATCAAGTTGTTTATAGCATCTACTTCATCTGGGAGAAACACATGTTGTACAAGGAATCGTTGGATGAAGGTACCCTACTTGTTTCTAAGTTTGTGGAGTCTAAAAGTGTGCAAAGTTATGATCGCTATTGTATGATAGATAGGCTATTTTTACCCAAGTTCTGACATAATTTTAAGGTTTAATACGGTGTTCCACCCGCTAGTGGGTGGCGAATCAGATAATAAAATCCAAGACTTAAAAAAAACATGTTAAGGTGACATGCCCTATTTTTTTTAAAGAAAATGGGAAGAAACATTTGCTACTTCTAAGTTTCCTTGTAGTATGTTTTACCGAGTCCACAATCTGCACGACAACGTTTTGAAGTTTGTATGGGGAACAAAGGGGGTCTTCAACTGGTTGGAATGTCGTGGGCTAAAAGGTAATGTTTGGATTGATTTTGGGTCAACGAACTATGGAAAAATGAGAGAATAGATAGATGGAAACATGGAGTAGGCAAAAGAGTTATTCTGATCCAAGAGACGGAGCATGAAATTCAACTAGGTGATAAGACGCTTTCTAAAGTGTCATCTACCAAGGTGTTGTGAGACTCAATATCGAGCAGAAGCTTAGTACACGAAAGTGAAGCTTTCAAGATAGTGTCATGAGTTAGCAAGTTAGCATATCGTCTAGAGTCACCTTAGTCATGATTGCAGAAGTTCTTTCGAGGCCAACGTTAGTCATTCCAAACGAGCAACATTTAACTTTTGTGACTCGGCTAGTAAAAAGGTGGGAGAAGGATGATAGAGTAGTGAGGCATTAGATATTTAAAGTTGTCAAGATTATCTATAAAAATGATGTGGAGCCAGAAGTAACTTGGGATGTTGAATGAATGATACTTGAGATATATTGTGCTAGTTTACACCTTGTGATTAACTAGGATTCGTTTAAATTGCATTTTTCTTGTGTCGTTTGGTGAGTGATAATTCGAGGGCGAATTCTGTTAAACGGGTGAAGAATGTAATAACCCGGAATTTCTAAAGCCTAATTTTGAGATAAGTCTAAGATGCGGGAGAAATATCCTAAGTTATTCACGTCTGGTGAGTTATTCTGTCTTGCTTAAATTCAGTTGTTCTTTGCTACATAGTGAGAGTAAAGAATTCGAGGACGAATTCAGTTGAAGTGGGGAAGAATATAATATCCCGGTTTTTATACAAGTTAGATCTGACATAAGCCGGGTATCATTGACCAAAGTTTGACTCTTTTCCTAGTAAGCCACATGGAAAATCTGTGTCCAGGGTTAGGTTTGTTTGATTAAGTTGAATCAAAACAATTCTAAGTTTGAGCAAGTCAGAGTTCAAATGGGTTAATTAGAAATCCTTCTAATTTTCAGCGTTCAGATATTTTAGAAGAAATCTGAACCGGTAACTGATTTGGTTTTAAGAAAGAAAATAAATAAATAAAATAAAAGCCCTGGGGTTGCTCTCTCCTGCCCTCACAAGTCACAAACCAGACTCACGCCCTAACCCAATCAGAGCCGCCGCCACCATCGCCAATCGCCGTTGTCCGCGCTGACGCTGATTGCTGCCCCGCCGCCATCGACGGAGATCTGCTGAAGTTGTTTTTGAAGCTAGGAATCTCTGGTTCTGGAAACTTCGGTGCGAGAGCTGACTGTTGATTGTCAGGTTCTAAGGCAAGTGCATATCGACCTTTTATATGGTTCGCCCATTGTTGGGTTCTTTTTATTGATTGCTGGTTTCGATGAAGTGTGATTTCGCTATGGTTGGATGTTGGTGTTCTGAATATTTATAGCCTGGTGCGGTGAGAACTGTTCCACGTGTGCTACTCCGTGTCGGTCGGTGAATTTCTGTTACACGTGGGCTACTCCGTTGTGCTAGAGCCGGGTCGGTGAATTCTGTTCCACGTGCGCTAATCCGTTTCGGTCGGTGAATTTCTGTTGCACGTGGGCTACTCCAGAGTGCTCATTGGGAATAATGTTTTTGTTGGATTCAGTGGAACTTGGGATCTGAGCAATTCTCTCGTTGTTGTGATTATGTTTGTTTAAGGCTGTGTATTGTACTTGGCTGAGTATTGTTTACTCACACTTGTTTTTTCTTGTTATTGGTTTTTATTTGGTTTTCAGGTACTCACGGCATGTATGGGCGGGAGTAGCATACCTTCTGTTTACACGTCACACCACACATTATATAGAGGATTCACATTCATAGTTACCTCCTAGAGATTTAATGAATTGCCGGTTTCACTAGCTTGAGCCTTTGGTCGCTCATTTATCTTTCATATATTCGTGGTTGGTTTGAGAAACTATAGCCTGAGTTGGTGAACCTTCTAGTATTGCTAGCTGCGGAACATTTATATTTTTCCTGTCGTGGATATCCCCACAAACAAAGGAGGTGTTGTCCGACTTTAGAGTATTTTTCCTAAACTTTGTGTTGTTTAGTTAGCAGGGTAGCATCGTCAGGTAGGTCGATACCTGGGGTGTTACATTCACTCCCGCTACGACTGAGGGGGAATGTTAGACTACATGTACGGTTAGGTTAGGTTAGATTAGGACTCTAGGTATCTTGCCTTGTACTCTAAGTCTAGGTATCTTGCCTTGTACTCCAAGTCTCTATCTACCCTTGTACTCCTATATAAACCCCCATCCGGGTCAAATCAATACAACAACACAAAATATTAGGGATTCACATCTTTCCACAACAACTAATATGCAATGGTTATTATTATTATTTTGTGGCCAAAACTTTCTTGCATACCCTTTAGAGTTCATAATTTGTTCAGCCGACATGTGTGCTTCATTCATAATCACGTAAGAACAATGTTTGTACCAGGGTCAGTCATGTAGTAGCGTGACATGCGCGGTCACACATGTCCCAAAATTGACATTTTTTTGTTTACGTTTGAAAAAGAAAGAATTATCCGATGGACAACAAGGATTCATATATCAGCTACTCACATCTTATATGTTGGCCTGATAGTTCATCCATACTTCTCAAAATTCTCATAGAAGAAAACTTAGGTTAATATACTAGCAATCATATATTTTTAGCAAAAACTAACTTTGTAAGGGACTTGGAATCAATCTCTTGACTCGTTGTCCCAAAAGAATAGAGAAACCGCTGTACCACAATAGATGTTGTGGAGTTTTGTTGTTTTTAGTATGTAATTTCAAAGAAAACCAAATAATCTGAACAGAACACCAAAAATCCGATGACCTTCAAAATAAATGAATTTTTTATGAAGGTATTGCTTTAGACATTCCATTCTCCTTTTTTGCCGGTTGCTACATGTGTCCATATTGTGTGACCCATGAATTGTAATATTTGTGGATCTTGACTCTTAATGAGTTAATAAAGTCCATATGCATCATTTTGATGAAAAGTCTAGGGCTGCCCCATTAAAAAAACCAAGATAATGGTTAGTTGACCAAGCATAGATTGCAAAAAACCAAGCTTCCTAGGGAGAGTTCCCAGTGTGATGAATTCTTGCCAAAGTTTACACGAGGAGGCAAATATTTTGTTGACATTGGTTAGAGAAGCCAAGAACACTTTTTGAAGAAGTCCCAAGCTACCCTGCATCGGCTACCATGAACCTTGTCTTCCCCAATCCAAAAATAATAATCCTTGCAACCTTTATCAACTCCAAGATAATCCAAGTAGGAAGAAAGATATCATTCATGAGGTGGGAGGGGATCGAAGGACAACCCTAATAAGAATTTTCCTTCCAGCAATGGATAAAAGTTCCCCCCTCCATCCTATGAGTCCCCCCTCTTAATAGGAAGGGAACTATAGTTGGGGGTGAACTGCTTTTAGGTTGTTAGATACTATTTTGCATGACTCTAAAGCAAACCAATGGCTCTGATTAGAGGAACTAATCCAACATGCTTTCCTCAGAAAGGGCTAACTATGCCACTCGTTTCTAAGTCTTCATACCATAATCAAATAACAACGCGGATTTGGTACCACTAGTGGTAGCTATGCATGCACCATGCGTCATGGGATTGCAATACCATGCAATTTCTAGCGCTAGAGATGAAGAGAGTACGAGTTTTGCATTTTCTAACGGTAAGGAATCTCCGTTTGTTCCAATGCATGCATGGTCGCGCTACTAGGCTATGGCGGCAGGTCACTTGGAGTGGTTATGTCGCATGGTTGTTTTTCTCAGCCGCATGGTTGTTTTGCTCAGCCGCATGGTGCATGCATGTATGGGAATCACCTCCTAGACTCACCTTCCAAACAAGCCTGCTAGACACACCATCCAAGCGATCCTCGTTGCTACACGTTGTGGCTGTTTTAGTTTTGGCGGGATTTCTTGGTTTGGTCTGCGTGTAACTATGTCTTTTTCCCGCCATCCATCCCAACAGACTACATTGCTTGTGTCTAAAAATAAAGAGCTATTTGCGGGGTGGGCTATTCATCCAAAGTATACCACACATCAACATGGTAGATCGCCGTCCACAACTAAAAATCATGTCTCGGTGACCCGTGAAAATGGCTAGTGCTAACCCTCAAGATGGGTATATGTATCCAAATAGATGTATAATTTGGTGTGTGTTCTTGCCGGTGATAAAAACTTTAAATCCTACGAGGTAGCATGCGAGGGGATGAAGGCAAGCTAATAACACCACCGGGTTGTATCTTCATGCGAATGGTTCTTCATGCAAATGGTTGAGGTGCATTGAGCAGGTTAGATGCACAGGTTGCATCGCGTGGTGGTTTGGGTTGGCGTGTTGCAAGGTTCAAGTAGTAGGCTTGTGTACGAGGCTCTCTTGGATGGATGGGGCGACAAGTCACTTGGTGCGGTCACTTGAGCAGGTGATTGCATGTGGTGCACATGCAACCGTCGTTTAATTCTGTCAGTGAGGTTTTGTGATCCTGGTGGTGGAATTCATGATCCCTATAAATGATCCAATGGTGGGATGATAGTGTGTAGCTACCACCGGAGGTAGGCCACTATTTCATAATCAAATAATATCAACGTAGTCTCGCTCATGGGGTACTCGCGATACTCTCAAGTTTGAAGCCTCATAAAAATGTTTTTTAGTAGTGACGTAGACGTAGCATATGTCAATCATATCATAAAATATCGAATGCATATTCTAAAATAAAAAATTAAGATATATCTAAATTTTCATCATATAATATAAAATAATTAAAATATCATTAAGCAAGTGAAAAAAATTAGTACTTTAGTGAACGGCTCAAATTACTTACTTTTCGTGCTAGAATCTATATCTATATCTATATCTATATCTATATCTATACTACTTATAAAAGAGCCAACATTTTCTTTTCTAAAACCACCCACCACATGTACACAGGTAAAATAACACCATCTGATCAACCCCACTAATCAAATTTAATGGTCTAGATTTCATATAATCCCACCTAATCGGAATTGTTTGGTGCACTTATCATTTTATAGTGTCGGACAACTACTCATCCCCCCGCAGAGGAATAAATGAAAATCCCATGTGCCCCGTTAATTAGGCCTAATTCGATGGGATTCACTCCCGCTCCAAACCCTCGCACCCGATAATTGCTCCCCACCTCAATCATACAAATCTGACCCACTTCATCGCTGGACGGATGCATCGGCTGGCAACCTTCTTATTGGCCCGCCACAGATGCTCCTTGCCATCTCTCTGGTCAAGTGGTGGCGCTCCCTGAATCAGAACCTTGACAGGGAGAGGAGTTGCGGGGTTGGCTCGGGTGGAGGCTGAAGCCTGAGGCGGAGAGTGCTGCTGTGGGAGGATTTGGCAGAGGCATGTCATCGAGGCGCTGTAGGGTGAGGTGAAAGAGGAGAGGCTCCTTGTGTCCAATGCCGCCGGCGAGGACGTGGCTATAATGTTGCGCCTGCACAAAGGAAAATAGCGGTCCAGATTCAGCTCTGCCAATTCTGCCGCCCGCCCTGGACGCCGCCGAGATCTTCCAAATCCGTTCACTAATTGCCCGCCGCGGCGCGGCACCTCACAGGCGTCGACTCCACGCACTGGAGGCCAACTGAGAATTGATGCGGTAGGGGCTGATCACTGGTGGGTATGCTCATTGAGATAGAATGTTTACTCTGTTTTTTTCTCTTCATGATGATGCATTTTCAATTTTTTTATTAGGGTCGAGTGATTAATAAGTTTGTTCCAAAAGCCATATGACAATTGGTAAGCTGGTTGCTACGAGAATATTCAGTTTTGATTCAGTGGCGGAGGATGGTCTAGAAGTTTGGTAGGGCAAAATCATAGACATATATCATTATTTAACTATAGAACTATAGGGGTGGGGGGGGGGGGGGGTGGGGGGCAGATGCCCCCCACCCTATATTTGTATTGTATAAAATTTACTTTTATCGACTGTTAAATGTTTTCAATAAATCTTTCATTGCATAAAGCAAGGTAAAAGACGCTTTTCTGAATTGTTGTATTATTTACCACAAGTTAATATCAACATATCTAAATAGAAGTAGGACCTACCAATGCACTGATAATAAACATCTATATGTATTTTGAAGCTTGTTATGCTATTATTTACGATACTTGACAACTTTTATTATATTTATTGGGACTAAAATATTAATAGTTATAATAGTGAATGAGTTTTTCTTTTATACTTTGATATGTTGGGTGGATATTAGACGAAGCGGGAAGTAGCCTATCATTGCGGTAAAATTCGGAGTCTCTCAAAATTTCTCCCTCCCAAGATAGTTCTTAGAAATCATCAAAAGTCTTTTCAAAGATAATGCCAAATGAAATAGATCAAAACATGAAAGTTGTGGGTCTTTTCCAAAGCTTCCATTTACCTATTTAAACATCTAAATCTGAGTTCTTATGCCACTAAAAAGTCTTCTTTAGTTAGCAGAAAATAGCAAAAAATATATACACATAAGAAAATTCCTACATATATATAATTTTTTTAATCAAAAATCAAGGTAGGGCGGCCGTCCTACCTTGCCCTAAGGGGAGCCTCGCCCCTATTTTGATTTCCACGTGTTTATTACATTGTACAGATTGATACTTGAAAACTTTCAGTGAGAGGAGGGTCGTACACATTATGATGGTTTTCTCTAATTCTGAAGTTCTAGCCACCTATGCCGTCAGCGTCTCACTGTCTCTGCCTGCCCCATCATGTACCCAGCATTGCCGCCACTGTAGAGTGCAGATACAGCAACGGGCGACCCCAATGAGACTAAACATCGGCCATTGCAGGCACGGACGTCGCTAATAAGAATGTTCTTGGTACCTTCTTCCTCGAAACATTCTCCAGCAAAACACACGAGGAGCTCAGTTCCCTTGTAAATTGTAATGCAGAGACTCAAACTTGTCTATTTTTTCATATGAACATGCAGTTGTATATCCATTGTTGCACCACTTTACTATTCTTGATCACCTCTTACAATTATCTTTCTTTGTGGTTTATTGACTACACAAAATAATGCATGTAGGCTTATCTAACACAATATATGCTAAGACCGTAGCGACCACATCTCCTGCTCCTACATACTATTTATTAAAAGTTTGACCGGTTAAAATTTTGCTTCTGATGCTTATGTGCTCATTGGTTCCTTAAAGTTACTTTGACATTTTTCTTGGTCTTCAGGAAAACGGAATGGATTCGTGGTATATACTTACATTGATTGCTTGACATGGTTTTTCTTGATGTAGCTTGATGCTTTCAGAAGTACACTAGGAGGAGGGCTGGAGGAGTTTTTGGGAGTTTTTATTTATGTAGCTTGATGCTTTCAGAAGTACACTAGGAGGAGGGAGAGGAGTATTTGGGTAATGGCAGAGGCATCGGCGAGGACCTGAGACACAAGGTAAACATTCTTCTTCGTATTTCTGTGTGATTTCAGACTGTGCTATTAAAATGGAGCAGCCCTAAGGTGATGCACCATTTACTAAGGCTAGCTTGTGTTGTTCTTGATGGTATATGGCTATATGCTATCATCAGTTACATATGAGCTCTTTGCGGCAAAAGGAAATCAAGCAGACTCATTGTGTGTGCTCAATAGAATATTATAATTATTTGGTATGTGTTTTGGTTGCTGATATATTTTATTTATTTAGTTTCACACTTGATATTTAGAGGCCTTGATATGCTAGAATTTATGTATTGTGTTTCCAATTATATTTTTTCAGGAATCTATGATGTTATCATTCCATGCTATCGTGTATGTTTTGACTAATTTTTTGTTATCTGTTTTCAAACTTATTAATATATTTAAGTTCATTTTTCTGAACAAATGAAACTTCTGAAGATTGATCATATATTTTCTCTACAATTGGGTGTACTATATTTGATGAAACTTCTGAAGATAGATAATATATTTTCTCTACAATTGGGTGTACTATATTTGATGTAATATTGGATCTGTTCTGTGCCATTCTCTGTTATGATAAGGTATCGCGATGGTGTTGGCACGCAAAACTGCCGCGCAACACCAGGATAATCGCCGTGCTTTCGTGACGACGAACGGATGCTTTCCGAGCAAAGCAACAAAGGTCTCCTCACTTTCGTGGAGGAGAGACGATCGCTTTTCAGCGCAAAACGGCAAAGATGATCCAAACCCTAGGGCTGCTAGAGCTCGGTAGAAGAAAGCAAAGAAGAACAAAAAATAGATGAAAAAAGTAACGATAAAAGTATACGTATTGTTTGATAGATCGATTGATGATTCTTCAATCGGCCACAGCCTTTATATAGGCGCAGGGCTTTGTGACGAGACTTGACGTACAAGAATAAAAGTCTAAAGGCTAAAACCGACTAGTCCTTTTCCAATTCAGTTACGATACACGAGTCTGCCTACCAAATATAGGAGTACTTGCAAATCTGTACCTGACAGAGCTCTGGAGTCTCAAGTTATGTTCACGTACAAGTACCATTTAGCCACGCAAGGGAACAATAAACTATTCTGGCCATGATGCTAATCACTCCAGATAATTAGGATCCTTATACCATGTGCATGCAATAGTCGCAGTTGCTCCTTCCCTGTAAAATCCTTCAGCTTAGCATCCGAGTGTCCCAGGTAACAACTTTTAACTCAAAACGTCCCTGAATCTGACTTGGACATGTCCGATGTAGCTTCTGGTCCGTATAAAATCCTTGTTGCAATTCTTAAACAAATATCAGTTTATTAGCTTGATCAATGATAATATTAATTTGGCCGATGATATAATTAACTAGCCAAATTATGTCATCAACACATGCCCCCCTGTTTTTGGTACGATTGAATTGACCAAAAACACATCTGCAATTCCTTAGGACAATGCCAATAACTTCACCTGCCAAATAATTTTTTAGGGCGATGTTCAAAGAACACATCGGCCAAATTTTTGCTTACGGCGATGTCTAAATAACTCATCAGCCAGATATTCTTAGGACGATACTTAAAATAATGTATCGGCCATAATACCTTCAAGCATCCTGCCACACGCTAGCTAGGATAACACTTCTTAAAATAATCGAGAGTTTTGCACAACCTCTCTCCCTGCAAGATTGTACAAAATATGAATTTCCAAGAACAATCTCTACAATGGTATATAGGCCTTCCCAACTCGACGATCATTTGCCGAATTTTGTATCTTTAGTCCCTATAGCTCGGACCCTTTTATTGCCGGAAGCAATCTTATAACAAAGTCGGCCAATAAACTCGCTCTTTTCAATACCATCATATTTTATGAGCCGACTGATGTATTCCGCATAGCTATTGTAGACTGATCAGAATCCAAGAACTTTAAAAGTAAATTTTCTATTGTTCGGCGATACAACTCATCATTCAACAATGTATAATTTAAAGCTTGTCGCCAAATTTTTCTATCTCTTGTCTGACTTGGATCTTTTAAATGAATAACTAAAGAAACTTTCCAATCACCTGGCTCTAAACTATTTTCTAATTCGGTAGTTTGTGACTCACGTACCGAATCTTGATTGTCCTGTACTACTAGCTACTGCACTTTACCAGGACTAGCTACAGCGTTTATTGAACCTTTTTCGCAGCATAATGCTAATAGCCGAACTGAACCAGAAACAGCTGCAGGCTGTACAAGTCTAATATCCAACTGGATATGCTCGTTTTTGAAAGCAGCTAGCATCGGTCTTATAAAACCCAAGTTTTTCTGTGCTAACATAGTAACCGGATGCTTGCTTGTCTAAATAATAAACTCAGCTCTAGAATTTTCTTCTTTAGAAATATGATTGATCGTGAAAGTATCTAGAGAGTTAACTATATCTAAACATCGGTCTAAATAGATATTTAGTAATTAATCAAAACACCAAAATTCGCCTATTTTTTTTGTACTACCAGAAGCGAATCTCCATAAGCATCTATATCATTTACACCCATATCTACTAAATTTTGCATACCAAACTGTAAAGCTTCATACTCAGCTTGGTTATTTATACAAAGATATTCTAAGTAGACCGATGTTTTATTTGCAAAGTGATATCCCATTTGCATGCAATCCTATCACTAAGAATTGATTGTCGTACACATATACTAGATAGTAGATAGTGCCAAATATTGTACATGCATTACTCTTAGATAAACACATACCGAGTTTTTGCTTCGAACAAGCGACGGCCTGGATATGCAATGATGTACTCTTTCTCGTCGTCTTCTTTCATGCATATCGCTCTTTCCGGAACGATAATCTTTATCACGTCTTTGCGGCCACTTATCAATAGCATCGGTCAAACATAGTATCTCACCGTATTGCAACTCAACCGATGCTTCCGTCAACGTGATGTAGGTCAGATTGTCCGCCTTTGAATATCCATATCAATAGGTGCATCTCTTGAAATTTCTGAAATTCTATCAACAACCATGTCATCCGCATTTATATTTTCCTCCGTCGTGATGCACTTCTCTCTCCAAGTCATGTTCGGAGGCACCATAGGTCTATCTCGCCTGAACAATTCATCGCGCTTCTTCAAAGTTATATCTTCTTTGATTTCCGATGCTCGCAGTCGCTGCACCCTTCGTTTCTGTGTATGTGTGAGTCCCGTCGGGCACCACCGAGGTCTTGGTTTAGTTCCCGGTGCGACTGACTTAATTCTGGTGCCCCCCAAGTTTCTCGGCCTATACTGGCGTACTGCTGTTCGTGGAGAAAATATTATTTGCTTGGCCGAAAACACTCTCTTCTGATCAGATATGCTATCTGATTTACCTTTCTGGTTGTCTCTATTGCTTGAATCACCATGCTGTGTAGATGTGTTGGTACTAGACTTGCAACCCTTTGGCTACAAATACGTGGACATTCCTGAGCTAGTGCTTCTCATGGCTGGATTGGTTTGCATGCTAGACGATTCTATTTTCTGACTTGAGGACACAAGAGTTACTTTATCTCCACCATTTTGCATGTTAAACTCCAAACTAACCTCCTTTTCAACCAGATCAGCCTCTTGTTCCTGTTGTTTTACAACATTACCCATTGAAGATATATTCTCATGTGTTTCCAAATTGATGCGTTGCATGACCAAATCGTTATGCCTAACAGCCGATTCAGACTTTTCACCTTTACCTGTACTAGTAGATACATCAAACGTATTGTCTGCACATTTCCCTTTTGTACTATCAAGCTTTCCTTGAACTGAACCAGAACTAACTCCATCAATGTCAGCTGCTTTGACATTATTAACGTAAGCTTCAGCTGATCGGTGGTCACCAACCTTGAAACCATGAGTAGCATCTAAATCTTCTGGACTTCTTACACAATTAGGTTCAACACGCTTCACCGGCACCCACATGAGTTTGCTGTCATCCTTACAATTTTTGACAACTTTATTGCGTACCAGGGATCGGTTTCCTTGAATAACAGTTATATCACGTGATCTTGCATCCTGATTGAACTGAACACTTTTCTCATGAAATTTTGCTCTGAACATAGGCCTCGAGGGAACCCACTCTGGTTGAAGATAACATACTGGCCTTGTAGGATATGGCACCCAAGGAGTAAAACGCCATGAAGAAAACTGAGAATGCCTATGAGGTGAACAACCCCAATATGTTGGCTTCATTGGAAAATAATCATGACGATCATATGAATTTCCTCGCCAATGTTTGTGCCCCCCGGGTCGAGAAGAAGACCTATGATGCTTAGCACCCCCAAACCGACCAAACATGTTGTTGGCCTTGCGCGAAGTGTATTTGTCCAACAATTGTTTAACAGTCGGCTTTGGCTTTGGAGCTGATTTTATCTTTCTTTCATTGACTCTCTGCACCCCTAATTTTGAATTTATCGATTTGATCATCCTTGGTGCAGCATTAATATCAATGACAACATTTTTCCCTATGGTAGATTCGGCCTGATCTGACCGAATAAGTATTTTCTTGTTGTCAAAATCAATCGCGTTGGGAGAGTACGGTCGTTGGACGACTTGAACAGTATCTTGCTCCACCTCTTGATGATTTTCTAGCTTCTTGTCTTCCTTCTTTTCTGGATCTTGTGTCTCTTCACTTAGATGCTCTTCTTCAACCGAAGATGGTTCGGCTATATTCTCTTTCTTTGGATGTTCATCAATTTCTTTGGCACGGAATTCAGAGGGCAACATGAAAGCTCCCTTACATCCAGAAAAATCAAGCACCGTTGTTTCACGTTCACCATGTTCTTGCTCAACGAAGCTTGTATCTATCGGGTTGACAAACTCAGTGTGTGTGTCCGACTTAGCTTTACCCAAATTTTTGCCTTCAACTAAGTCGGTCGTGACAGACATGTCAATCATCTGTTGTTGATTTGACTCGGCACATGTGTTGTCAAACCCAGCCTTAGACGAGTTAGCCATACTGACCAAGTCAACCTTTTTCTGTTGGTTGGCTACCATAGCTCTGACTTCGACAAGCTTTTTTGCAAGATCTTCACATGATTTCCTATATAAATCAGCCCACTCCTCTGATGATCTCCCCTCGAATCTTTCAGTATTTTTTGGCAATGACAATTGGGTGTTACCGAAATTCTGCAGTTGTTTAGGGGGTGTATCACATGCTACAGTATCAGATGAAGCCACATGAGCTCCTATTGAATTCTCACTTATTCGGCTGCAAGCAGTGTGAAGGTGTGTAGCCGAATTATGGATATCTGAAGTTGCATATGGTGCTGAAAAATTAGTAACATAAGGTGTAACATATGATGGTTCAGAATAATTGGCTAAATAGCTACTAGTACCATAGCAAGTCGTGCTGTCCATCGGCATGTGCGAAGGTGAAGCAAAAAATTGCAAGTTATTTGCCGATGAATAAAAGGGTGAAACATTATTTTGCATATTATTAAAATTTATAACATTAGGTGCTTCATATTGGTTAGCTGAATTCATCACGTTGTTCATCGGCATATGAACTTCGGGGGCTGCCGATGCATGAGAATTTGAATATACGTGCTGCAAATTTTCAAAATTATAACAACTTGAAGGATGCAGATTATTTTGAATCGGCGTTTGCACATAGCAAGTATTAGGGCTAGCCGATACAGTACTCATATTAAAGAATCTAGCAATTTCAGCATAAGAATTGTTTGCATCTACAAAAGAAGATTGAGAATTCATGTTACCCTTGTAGACTGCAGCTTCTTGATGACGCTCTCTACGTAGCAGGAACGGGCCGGAGACCGCTCGATGCTTCGTCCCCAGCGGAGTCGCCAATTGTGTTGGCACGCAAAACTGCCGCGCAACACCAGGATAATCGCCGTGCTTTCGTGACGACGAACGGATGCTTTCCAAGCAAAGCAACAAAGGTCTCCTCACTTTCGTGGAGGAGAGACGACCGCTTTTCAGCACAAAACGGCAAAGATGATCCAAACCCTAGGGCTGCTAGAGTTCGGTAGAAGAAAGCAAAGAAGAACAATAAAAGTATACGTATTGTTTGATAGATCGATTGATGATTCTTCAATCGGCCACAGCCTTTATATAGGCGCAGGGCTTTGTGACGAGACTTGACGTACAGGAATAAAAGTCTAAAGGCTAAAACCGACTAGTCCTTTTCCAATTCAGTTACGATACACGAGTCTGCCTACCAAATATAGGAGTACTTGCAAATCTGTACCTGACAGAGCTCTGGAGTCTCAAGTTATGTTCACGTACAAGTACCATTTAGCCACGCAAGGGAACAATAAACTATTCTGGCCATAATGCTAATCACTCCAGATAATTAGGATCCTTATACCATGTGCATGCAATAGTCGCAGTTGCTCCTTCCCTGTAAAATCCTTCAGCTTAGCATCCGAGTGTCCCAGGTAACAACTTTTAACTCAAAACGTCCCTGAATCTGACTTGGACATGTCCGATGTAGCTTCTGGTCCGTATAAAATCCTTGTTGCAATTCTTAAACAAATATCAGTTTATTAGCTTGATCAATGATAATATTAATTTGGCCGATGATATAATTAACTAGCCAAATTATGTCATCAACAGATGGCAGCAATTTTGTTGCAATAAGTTCGGCATGTCACACGAGAATGACTAACTAAAAGATAAATTATTGGTAATCAATGTCAGAAAGGATCGTGCGTTGCATGTGCACGTTTACTCAGAATTATAGATGAAAACCACACAGTACTCAGAATTCTTGCTTTGTACCCCTTAATTAAGATGCATTACATGCCATAAAGGAATAATGTAGTAAGACCTAGCTAGCAAAGCATGCCATGCCAATTTGTCATGGCAAGCGCACTTGACATTCCATTTCTGTTTTCACAAGGGCATGAGGCTGATCCTCTTGAGTAGGCAGAAGTAGGCAAGAAGGCGGTACGCGACGGCCATGGCAAGCAGGATCCAGACCTCCCGCATGCCGCCGTCGAGGTCGACGGTGTCGAAGGAGGGCGACGACTGCAGCCTCTGGCACCCCGTCCGGCTCCCGCAGTTGTAGGTGAGGTGGCCGTGGTACTGCGCCTTGAGCAGCAGGTTGAAGCCGTAGTGCATGAAGGACACGTACCTCAGCCACCGTATGAACTTGGGTATGTGCTGCACGTAGTACCCTCCGGTGAGCAGGAACAGCATCAGCACCAGCGACGCCATCACCCCCGCCCTCTTCACGCTCAGGATCGCCGCCCCCAGCAGCTCCCCCGTCCCCTGATCACAACGAATCAATCACCTCTGTCGCTCGTCGCCGTCGTCGGAAGAAGAACAAGATGTACGATCAAGTACCTGGCTGGTGAAAACGATGAGGAGCGTGGCGAGCAGGGTGAGGAAGAAGCAGGGGACGGTGCGTCGTAGATCCGCCATGAAGTAGAGGATGCCCATAAAGAGCACCGGGTACACGACGTGGGGCACGGCGTCGCAGAGCGTGCTGCTGGCGTAGTAGGCGCTGAGGCGGTACATGTCCGCCTTGCGCTCCTTCACCAGGTACAGCTTCTCGAAAGGGAACACGTAGACGGAGCCGAACAGCGATGACGACGTCCAGAAGATGCAGATGTAGAAGATGAGCCCCACCTGGTCCCTGAGCTGCGCCTCGTTCCCGGTCTTGGACTTCCACCACAGGAGACCCAGCAGGAGCGCCACGCCGACGGCCTGCGCCAGCCGCATCTTGTCCAGGTAGTCGGCGGCGCGCTCCCGGAACGTGCGCCGCGACAGTACCAAGAACTGCTGGAACCAGTTGATGCTCCGGTCCTTCCGCATCCGTATTGCCAGCTTCAGCTGCTCCCCGGGCCGCCTCGCCGCCACCTGCTGCAGCTTCGACTCCTCTTTGTACTTGAGCTGGAGGTAGGACACGACTCGGGACCTGAACTCCTGCGGCGCGGGGGAGCCGTCCCGGAGCAGCTCCGGCACGCTGATGTCTTCGAGGTTGCCCGTGGCGAGGTCCAGCAGGAACTCGGCCGGGTTCATGGGGATCTCCGGCGTGAACCCAAGCGAGGAGAAGTGGTGCATGCAGTCCCTGGCCTTGCCGTGGTAAATGGCGTGGCCCTCCGAGATGAGCAGCAGCTTGTCGAACATGTGGAACATCCGGCTGGACGGCTGGTGGATGGTGGTGATGATGGTGCGCCGCGTCGACGACTTGGCCAGACGCTGGAGGATGACGATCAGCTTGCTCGCCGACGTGGAGTCCAGCCCCGACGTCGGCTCGTCCAGGAGGAGCAGCGACGGGTCCACCAAGATCTCGTACCCGATGCTCGTCCGCTTCCTCTCGCCGCCCGACACACCGCGCACGAACGCGCCGCCGATCTTGGTGTGCCTGCACCGCTCCAGGTTCAGCTCAGCGATGATGGCGTCCACCCTGTCGCGCTTCTGCTGCTTGGACATGCGCGCTGGCAGCCGCAGGAAGGCGGCGAACACCAGCGTCTCCTCCACCGTCAGCTGAGGGAAGAGGACGTCGTCCTGAGTCACGAATCCAATCCTGTACGTTTTTGTGACCAACAGAAACAACAAACTTACATTAATCTTCTCGATCTTTTTCACTCAACTGAATCAAATATGTTCCTATATATGATGAATTGCAAGAACTATGCACAAATTTAGGCACTGACACGACTTTTCTGAACTTTGCTCATTACCTCCTCTTGAGGCAGGGGCTGTAGGGGGTGTCGTTGTAGGTGATCTGGCCCTTGACGCTGCCACCAAGCCTGCCACCGAGTATCTTGAGCAATGTAGTCTTGCCACTGCCAGAGGGGCCCATCAGTGCAAGGATCTCACCAGGGTCAACGCTGCCACCTATACCCTTCAGGATGTGCTTGCAGCTGCTACTGCTGCCATGATCCGCCCTCATGTGGGATGAGAAGGCTACTTTTGCAGCCGTCAGGGGGTTCTTGGGACTCAGCTTTACCTTGTACTCCACATTCTCAAACTGCATTTTTTCCGCGTGTACACAGATAATAATGTTTTAATTTGTGATGAGCTGTGTTACATGCCATGGATAAAGAAGGTTCCACACCAAAGGTACATCTTGTACTTGCTGGTAGATATTAGCTAGCTAGCAAATACTGTTGGAGAGCTAGCAATGGGTCATGCAAATAGACTGGCAACGACCTAACTGGTACCTTCCGATGCTAACCATCTAATTCATAATTCGTAAACAATCAAAACAACAACAAAAATTCTAGAGCAAGTTATATTAACCAGAGACCATGACAATCAAATGAAGTAATTTTAGCCATTTCTAAGGAGATAAGAACGTCAAAGAGTAGTCTGATCTCTGTTATAAGCATAGTTCACTATTTACTTCAGTGTTAAGTCGGGGTGAATAATACTTTGCCTCACAAGTACGTAAACATGCCAGAATTACAGGGAACGGAAGAAAATGAGTTGAGCAAAATACCTTAAGGAATATAGGAAGAGGGCCATCTTTGGTTGGCCATAGATGATCCTCCTCCATGGCAACCTCCACACCACCGGCGTCTCCATTGTGATGGGAGGAAGGAGGAGGAGGAGGGAGGTGTTGCACAATGGATAACTCCACCCTATCATCACTACTGATCTCCATAGATCGATCCCTCCTTGGGAGAGACACAAACAGAAAATTAGGTTGAGAAGAAAGCCAAGCACACTGCCCTCGCTTCTTTTTATGAACCAGTAGAAAAAATGGGAGGCGTGAGAGCAACTACTAGCAACCAAGAGCATGCCTACTTTGTTATATACGGTTCCGGTTCTTTTAACCAGGTTTGGTGACCCACAATCTTTCCAAGGGGCTCCGGTTTGGCAGAACCTTCCACTACAGAGCATAACCCTGATGGCATTATATCATCCTGCCTCTGACCAGGGTCACTGAACATACGAAGATATTTGTTTGTGGAAGTAAATGCACGAGGTAAAATTGTCTTGTTTGAAAATGCTATGATGTTATAGTAGCTCACTCAGCTCTAAGTTTAGATTGACGCACAATTATTGGTAATAGTGATGTCAGATACTATAAAGACATGTAATGGGGTGACATCAGCCTTTTCTTAGAATTACGTTGTTGGATTTTTGCTTAATTGAAGGAGACAAAATAAAGAAATAAACAAATGTTTGCCTTAGCCAAAGATCATCTCTTAGAAATCAAGGAAAGACTATTTCCTCCATTATATATGACTTACCTTATTAATACAATTTATACTAAAATTTAGTAATCTATCGTTAGTTGCTAGGGATAAAAATTAGAGATGATATATTGTATGACTTATATTTATTGCCTTATCTATCATCATACATGTTACAACATCTATGTAAGGGCATGTACAATGGTAGAGAAGGCATGCCTTCTCTTAGCCCTCCACATCATCTAGAGAAAGCACAAGATATAACTTGTATAATGCATTATCTCTTATTGTCATCCCTAACAATTAATGAGAAATAGTTATTTTTAGTAAGAAATTAATTAGATAAGGGAAGACAGATGGTACAATGCATAAAATAGTATTCTCTTATTTTCTAAGGGATCATCCCTTATCTAAGGGAAGGCAATATTCCCTTTCTTATTTCTCTCTCGCCTCCAACTAAGCAAAAAATCCTATGTGGCAGCTCTAAGGGAAGTCTGACGTCACCCCATTGTATGTGCCCTAACTCTCTCGAGCTAGTTCCAAATTGACATATATATTTCCATTTATGGAACATATGGTTTTAAATGCCGGCGTTTTTTCATCTACATTAACAATGTGGGACCATATAAAACCATTACACACACATACATACTGTATACTCCTATGAGTACCAAAATCAAAATTAAGCTCGTGCTCTAATAAACTGGGATGTCACATTTACACACTAGAGAAAAAAATGAAAATTGTTTAATTTTTCAATGTCATGAAATTAAGGAAGCTAGAGTAACAAAAAAATTGGGAAGTAATAATTAACTGCCTAAAAAAAGTTCAGAAATATTCTCTCCACATGTAGACAAAATTTTGTGGGCTCTGTTCATTGCAAATTGATTACTCCGTCCTTCTCAGTCTCTTAGTCGTACATGTATCTCTAAGTTGACAATTTAACTAAGTTAATACGAGATATATATTATATAAAATATACCATAAAATCTCCAGCTGTTATACTTTTTAATGGTATAATTTTAAAGTTATATGGTTTATACTATATAGACCAACTAATGACCTAGATGAACGTGCGAGCCTAATAAACTAAGAAGCTGGGAGTAGATCACCTTGAGAAACCACACTATGGAAGGCCGTAGGTGAAAATACCGCAACATATGAATACACCATTTTCTGTTATTGATAAAAACTTTGAGGAGTTGGGAAACCTTATTATGTACCAGAATATTTTTTTAATTAATGTTTATTAATTAGGTGACTGAAGCTTATTTCATACTTTTGCATTCTTGTACATGTAACTATAAAACGAGGTTAAAATCATCTCATGAAATGCATGAAGAACTTTACAGGTTAGGTTGGTTTCGGGTGATGGGCCCGAGTCTTTTCCATTTTAGTTGCACAATGTAAAGAGGTCTCTTGTTCTTTGGTCAAACCAATTAAGAACATAGAAGTGTTATAATTAAAATCATTTGGTTTTTGCTAACTTATTTTACAAGTTACGAAGGTTGATATTATGACATCATGGATGGAGCTTGCATTCCCACTCACAATCATGCCAGTTATAAACATTGAAGGGTATGAAGGAATATTTGACCATAAAAAGAGCGAAGCAACAAGTAATGCCAATTCAGAAATAAGAGAGTAAGGTGTTTAGGGGACAATCAACTTGCTACCCCTCAACTACTCTAGAATGATCTGTTAGTTATAACTAAGCTAGACAATTTGCAGAACCCTACATACACACATTTATATAAATTGCATAGACATAAACATTTATAAAAACATTAGCGTACACCTAGTTGTCACTTAATTGTTCTATAAATGAATGTGAACTTCTCATCTTTATGCTTTGGCTACATTTGAACATAGGATCGTTTGACGAAAATAAGTTCCTAGACATCAAATAAGTCATAATAAAAAAGCTATGCTTTAGCACTAGTATGATTTGTGTTATTAATTACAATTAGAAATATCAGCTTAGGTTATTTTAGTTATATTTGTATGGAAAAAATGTATTTGAGATTTAGCAACAAAAGGAATTGTAAAAAAAGTAAAGATGTTTAGTATAAATATGCATAATGTATATTAAACAAAGTGAGTGAGAAGTAAGAGTAAGAATTGTTTTTAAATATAGAAAGGTAATATGAAAATGCAATAGTTGTATGATGGAATAAGCTTATCCGAAAACCTGGATCTCTCCTTTGCAGACAAATATTTTAGGAAAGTTGCACATTATTTTATTCTTGTGTGAATAGATAAAGATTGAAATAGGTGTTACGTACGGTTGTGTAATTGCGATATTTAAAAAATATGTTGCATATCATTTTATACTTTAAATAAATGTATTTATATTGTTTTTGTAAACAATGCATGGAGTATTTATAATATTTCTTGTAAGCAAAGAACATGGCAAGTTTGAACATTTCTTTACCTAGTACAATTATGTTTAAGTGCTAAGTCTTCAACTTCTGCCAACTATTTTTTATGATCTTCATTACCAAAACAATACAATAGCTACAAACACTTTAGAGTCAGAGGAGACTCTCTGCCATCAACCATTTTTCTACTCGAAGTCCTCAGAACCATCAACAAAATTTGTCTGTCCTCTAAGGTTTCCCCTCTAAGGAGGGGCACATTGTTAATGTGTGAACCTTGAAACCAATTACTTTTTTAGAAATTGGGCTTCTTTGCATCTTGTTTTTGCCATTCCCAACAAATATGCTAGCATCCCATTTTATTTCCGCTTGGAAACAAGAGCTTGTGGTGGGTCCCAATCTTTCTTCTTCTATAGTATCAATCCCCATGTCCCTATTGTTTGAGAATAAGAAGGATCCTTTTTGATTGGCCCCGCCAAACTGTTAAATGAGAGATCAAGTGTCAACTGGTTCACCAACGTGGTTATTACTGGGAATATTTGTTGGAAATATAAGAAATTTACCATGATATTTAATCCATAAAAATAGTAAACAAAAATATGACTAAGAACATGGAAAACAAATTGACCATGTTTACAAGTAAACCAGGTTAACAAAAGATATCTAGCATATTTAAACCAATTCCTAGTATGAGAAACTGAAGCAACAATTCGATGAAGAGGAACAGTAGACATACGATGCAAAGGAGGAACACTTGTTGGCGATGGTAGTGCCTCTATTGTCTGTCATGTTGTTGTAGAGGCTGCTGATGTCTAGAAAGAAGTCCTCGTCGGGGAAGAAGTCACCAGCGTCCGTGATGAATATGAAGAAAGTAATGGAGCAGAGTGCTCCCCAAAAACCTTATTGTCTCTTTCCCGTACATGATCACAAGAGGCGGGGTTCAGGAGGCCTATTGTCCCAGCTGTCGGTGAACATCAAAAGACTGGATGCGGAAGAACTTGAGGGCATCACAAGGCTCTGAAACCAGGAGGTTGTAGGCAGTGGCACTTGTGTGTTGTGTTTTTCTAGAGTGGAGTGACCTCTCTTTTAAAGGCATAGAAGGATGCGAACTAGCGGGCAGAAGAGGAAACAAAGAGACAAGAGGCGAATCGAATAGGGAGCAGGCGACCGAAGCCAAACAACCCTCATATTCAAAGTCCACTAGCAAAATGTTTCAGCTTCTGCGACCGTTCCATTCTTGAGTGGCAAAAATAGAGTCGGCTCGAGACTCAATTCCACAAACCGCGGCGTGAGCATCGTGACATGGCGAAGCAGGCGGTGATGTCTATGCACGCGTCTATTCTTGTAGACAGTGTTGGGCCTCCAAGTGCAGAGGTTTGTAGAGCAGCAGCAAGTTTCCCTTAAGTGGATCACCCAAGGTTTATCGAACTAAGGGAGGAAGAGGTCAAAGCTATCCCTCTCAAACAACCCTGCAATTATGATACAGAAAGTCTCTTGTGTCCCCAACACACCCAATACACTTGTCAGATGTATAGGTGCACTAGTTCGGCGAAAAGATAGTGAAATACAAGTAGTAGTGATAATTATGAGTAGTAAATGTAATCTGAAATAAGTATCGCTGCGAGCAAACATGTAACAAAACTGAAAGGAAACGGTGTGCAAAGCTTGGAAACAAGGCCTAGGGATCATACTTTCACTAGTGGACACACTCTCAACAAATATAACATAATTGAACCAATAGATACTATCATCAATATGCAACTCAAAACAATTCTCAAATGGAAAACGAACACTAATCATGCGTAGGGCTACGAAGCACTCCTCAAAGTTCGTATGTACCCAAACTAGATTGTCCCACACTATCACCATGAACGCACTAGATGGTTCCAACAAACACCAATATTTCATAGAGACATTAACCAAAAAGATACACATGATGCACACACTAGTCACCTTCACACCATGATACAAGGTATCTCCGGAGATTACAATAATAAAGCACGGGAGTAGCATAATATTTGAATAATAGCATCTACCAATTCAACTAGATACAAAGCTCACGATCACATAAAGATCACATCATGGGAGAGAGGTGAACCACATAGCTACCGGTAGAGCCCTCAGCTTCGGGGGAGAACTACTCCCTCCTCATCATAGGAGACAGCAAGGTTGATGGAGATGGCGGTGAGGTCGATGGAGACGGCGGAGACGGCGATGGAGACCGATGGAGATGGCTCCGGGGGCACTTCCCCGTCCCAGCAGGGTGCCAGAACAGAGACTTCTGTCCCCCAAAATTTGTCGACGGCGGCGGCGGAGCTGCAGAACTCTTCTGGAAATTTCGCCGATTGTTTTAGGGTTTTCCGTCCCGAGGCTTTTTATAGGCGAAGGGGCGTCGTCAGGAGGCGACCAGGGGGGCCTCACCATAGGTGGGCGCGGCCAGGGCCTGGGCCGCGCCCCCTCATGGTGTGGGCAGCCTCTGGCCCCCTCTGGCTCTCGTTCGGTCTTCGGTCCTCTTTCAGGAAAAATAGGAGTTCTGGAACTTGTTTCGTCCAATTCCAAGAATATTTCCTGTGTAGCTTTTCTGAAACACAAAAATAGCAGAAAACAGGGAACTGGCACTGTGGCATCTTGTCAATAGGTTAGTTCCGGAAATCGCATAAGAACGCCACAAAGTGTAACGAAACACAAGGCAAATGGTGTAAAAACAAGCATGGAGCATAAAAAATTATAGATACGTTTGAGACGTATCAGCATCCCCAAGCTTAACTCCTGCTCGTCCTCGAGTAGGTAAGTGATAACAAAAGAAATAATTTTTGAGGTGACATGCACAAAAACAATCTTGATCATCTATGTAAGCATTGAGTGCTGGGATCAAAATAACTTAAAACATGGGCATGAAAGATATAATCTTGATAGAAGAAACTTAGCAACCATGTTATAACATGAAAAAGAACACAAACGAAAGGTCATGAAAATGAAACAATGAAAGTCAAACGTGTGTTCAAATCATATGGAAAAACATACAAATAGTTTTCAGCTTGTCCTTCATGAGAGAGCAAAACATAAATGCATAGGACACCTTCAAGTTTAAGAGGGCGACTAGATACAAGTAATTTGAGAACAAGTGAAACCAACATCATGAATCAATCAATGAAAACTTCGGGATAATGCACATTACACTCAGAATGACAACTATGCTCTCTTAGACAGTGCATAAAGATAGAAAGTGGTGACTCAACATAAAAGTAAAAGAAAGGCCCTTCGCGGAGGGAAGCAGTGATTGTAAGTTTTATAAACCTTAAAAAATTATGGTACTTACTGGCTTTGAGCTCTCATTGCCCCCATTATAGGCATCTTGAATGGTTAAAATTAATGCGAGTACACTTATGATGCATATGCTTGACAAATCATAAGTTGAAAACCTCGTGTCCCGTGAAGTACGAATACCCAAACCTCATGCTACTTTACTTAGAGTCCCAAGCAAGCTCTTGTCATTGTAAGTATACACGTATCATTGAGAACCGCCAACGGGGTACCTCCGTGCCTGATGACATGGAACAAGCCCACATCAAAATGACAGGACAAACAGACAATGAACACCTCAGCATCTCTTTTATTTACCATTGGCATAGCTTTTTATTGTGAGATACGTCGTCGAATGTTCACTATGGGCATGCTGTAAATTTCCACCATGAATTATGCATGGCTTAGATTAGCGGCCCATGCATTTCTCTAACACGTATACAAACTCCATGATCCCGCAAGATTCCCAATTCATTTCACATCGCGAGTATCCATAAACAAAAGATCACGATATCAACTCAAATGAAAGATAGTGCAATGTTGAAAGCTTGCCCCATGACGGCATGGCTGGGCTAATTTCCAACTTACAACTTGCAAGCATAACAACTCAACATAAGAGAGCCACAATGTCAAAATTTTAAAGCGAGAAAAGTAAAGTGTGCCATCAGGTTCGTGAGAGCTTTACTAACCAATTTTCGCATAACTCCAAAAAGAGTTTAATTTGAAGGATAGATAAAAGCAAGTCAAATGTACTTGGAATAGCAAATTGCTAATTGGTATGTATGGTGGACACATTGGAACAACTTGGTTTTTAGGAGTTGGATGCACGAGTAGAGCTCATACTCAGTACAAAACGAGGGCTAGCAAAAGACTGGGAGCGACCAACTAAGAGAGCAATAATGGCCATAATCATGCAAATCGACATTAAAAGAAGCATAAGATGGCATCAAAAGTCAAAAACTAAATGTACATAGAGGCTTATGGTGACTTTGTATGAGTCAAACATGTGTGAGCATGAGCCAAGTCAACCCAAATAAAGCATCAAAGGAGAAAACCAAAATAATGCTTCCAAATAATTAAAACAACGCATGATTTTTTCAAAGGCTCACTAAGCAATCTCAGTCATTTGAGACAAGTCATCCTACATCAAAACCACTAAGCATACTATCAAAACGACATCAAGCATGACATGCAAAAGCCTAGGCCGCAGTCTACACAAGCTCCTTTTTGTACCACTTTTTTGCATGAAACTTTTTCTCTTTTCCAACACCATTCAAACCTTTTTGAGGAAACTCTTTTGATGAAAACCAACAAAGACCAGTGGTCAAAATACACCTCGATGCAAAGATAAAAGAATATCTGAACAAAAATCAAGGCGAAAAACAAAAGCTAAACGCAGTAGCAGAAAAAGAGAACACTCGTTGAACGAAAAGAGTGAAAACTAGAGTGTTCTTGGCAATGAAAAACGGAGTTCATCTCCCTCCAAAACAGCATAATGTGATAAAACCATTTATTGCAGCAAGAAAAACAAAAGAAAACTGAAAGCAAATATAACTGACGCTCCAAGGAAAATGCATAATGCATGAAGCAATAAAAATATAGTGTCTTGAAAGGTGACCTAATTTTTGCCGATGAAGAAAGGGGTGCCTCAGGGGCATCCCCAAGCTTTGACGCTTGTACTTCTTGGGTATTTCTTGGGGTGGCATGGGCATCCCCAAGCTTGAGCTTTTGTCCATTCTTCATCTCATCTCATCATTCTCCAATCCCTACACTTGAAAACTTCCTTCATACAAAACTTAACACAATTCTATTAGCAACATTAGCATAAACATAATAATGAATCAACCTTTATTGCTTCAGGTTTCAACTAAAAACCACCACATATAAAGAATATACTACTGTATCAACTTCCCCAAAAGTTCTGTGATCAAAAGAACTCAAAAAGAAAGCGATAAAGCGGCAAACACAAATATTGGCAGAAATCTGTCAAAACAGAACAACTGACAAATATCAAATAAAAAAGTGTATAACTAATGAAAGTTTGGATATAACCTGGGGCATATGCACAAGAAATCGCAAGTCCAAAAGATATTCTGAGAATTTTCACGAATTTTTACGGTGCAGCACCGAAATCTGTTTCAGGACAGCAACATCCCCAAATCTTACCTCACTCAAATTAGAGGTTCTCCTTGGCACAATAACAAAATAAAAAGGATAAGGAGCAGTTATTATAGTAGTAATAACTTCCAAGACTCAAATAAAAGAAAAAGTTCTGAAAATAAACAATGGGTTATCTCCCAAGAGTGCTTTTCTTTAACGCCTTTGAGCTAGGCGCAGTAATTTGCAAAGATGCTCATGTAGGCGCCATAAAAGAGCTTAAGGCAAAGGCGCTATATAAGAACTTGAAGCAATAGAGAGCATCAAAAAGCGAATGTGAAAGACATTTAAATCTAAACCACTTCTTATACATAGGAATCTTGTAAGAAAATGAATCAATGAGGCACATAGTAACAAGCATGGTTAGATAAAACAAGTGCAACTTCAAGATTTGCAACATAAGGAGGGGAAACTTAATATTGTTGAGACCCATCAAACCATGTTTCCCTCTCTCATAGTAACTTTCAGTAGCATCATGAATAGAATTAACAATATAACTATCACATAAAGCATCCCTACCATGAGCCACATGCATAAAAGAATTAATACTCCCCACATGAACAATCGTAATAGGAACAGATTCAACAGAATAATTATTCTCATCATCATAATCATCAAAAACAGGAGGCATATTGTAATCATAACTATTTTTCTCCTCAAAAGTAGGTGAACTGAAAACATTATACTCATCATTGTAACCATCATAGACTAGAGGTTCAGTATCATCACAAGCTAGAGAACAACTATTTCGCAAAGCATATTCATCAAACATATCATCATAAGAAGGAACATGGATAGTACTAATGGTACAACAATTATTAACCTTAGAATTGGTACCAAAAAGATTTTCAATATCAAAAGTAGAGTGCTTTTCCCAATCATGATCACTAACATAGGTAACAGGCATGGGAACATCATCCCAATCAGAATTATCATAATCTATAGTAGGATCATAATGCTTAGGGGAAGATACCATGTCCTCTCGCCTTTTACTCCTCTTCTTATTCTTCTTCATACTCTTCTTACTCTCTCCTTTAGGAGGGAGAGACTTGAAGGGCATCTTCTCAACATATTCTTTAGGAGGGAAAGGCATCTTCTCCACATAATCTGGTTTACTGAGAGAAACAACAGAAGAAACTTTGGAGGATTCCTCCTCTCTATTAATAAGATAAAAATATCTATCAGTCCTATCATAGCTTGGCAAAACATCATGTTTTATAAGGTTTTGTATGTAAGTATTTGCGAGGCAATCTTTAACACAATAGAGATGACAACCACAATGGGTGCTATTAATATCAACATCATTCATGTCTACCAAAGAAATCTTTCTAGATATCTCTTCACACGCCAAGAACAAAGTGAGCTCATCATGCTGATTGAGAATAATCTTGTCATCACAATACAAACTTGCGGTACTAGAAGAGTAACTATTAGGGCTTGAGCATTGGAAATTAAAATGACCTATGTCATCGCAATGTTTACAAAGAGAAGGATAAAGCTTACAAACCTTTTTACCGAGCTCGCCTATAGCCTTGTACCACATTCGGGTTTCTTCATTTGCGTGGTGGACACAATAATCTTCCTTGTTTATGACTCTGTTCACAAGGTCTATGTACTCCACAAAAATTAACATGCTTATAGGAAATAGAACTTTTAAAGGTTCGAGCATGTTTATTGCAATCATCAACAACAATATCACTTTCTATGCAAGTGTCCTTAAAAGGTTCATGATACACGTCCCCATTTCCTTTAGGAACATTAATATGAAAAGCAAAGGCTTTAAAACAATCAATCATAATTTGAGGATCAAGACCATATTTAGCACAAAGCTCTTGAAAATTAGCAGTTTTAGCAAAAGACTTAATGCAATCAAACTCGTAATTCATACCTGATCCTTTACCTTTCTCGCTATCACAACCTTCAATATTGTTTTGAATTGTTTCAAGCAGATCCCACTTGGTGTCAACATCCTTGCTTGTGAAAGGCCCATCAAAGCATGCATCTAGATAGTCCTTGTAATATCCTGAAAGCCTTGCATAAAAATTATTAATAACAATATTACGGGGAAGATCATGAATAGGACATTTGTGCATTAGTAACTTCAATCTTCCCCACGCTTGGGCAATGCTTTCTCCCTCATGCGGATGAAAATTATAAATGTAATTCCTATCTTTATAAACCTCACTAGAAGGATAGAATTTAGAACAAAAGAGAGGTACAATTTCCTCCCAATCAATAGGTCGGCCATCCTTCAGTGTTTTATACCATTCTGCAACTCTGCCCTTCAGTGATAAAGAGAATAGCTTCTTCTTAATTCGGTTCATCGAAATACCTGCACACTTGAACAACTCGCACAATTCATGTATAAAAAGCAAATGATCACCAGGATGGACAGTTCCATCTCCTAAATAGCAGTTATCCATAGCACGTTCGACAATCTTCATAGGTATTTTAAAAGGATGAGGAGCACAAGCATCATTAGAAACATCACATATGGGAGATAAAATATCATCAGAGCAAACTTTCTCCACTAAAGCTGGGGAACTAAAAATATCATGCTTAACAAAACCAGCTTCCCCAAGCTTAGACTTTCCTAAAGCATTAGCAATAATGGTGTTCAAAGCATTCATACTAATAACATTGCTATGCGAAACAAGCTCCAAAGGTTTTCCAATTTTCTCTTCAAATTTAAACTCAGGAAAAAGACTAAAGAACTCTTTACTTTCCATTAAGCCTAACTAGTGAAAAGAAAAACAAGAAACAAAAAGATATAATTGCAGAATCTAAAGGAAATAACTCCGAGCACTCACACAGGAGGATGCGAGTACCTTTTACCTTACCTCCCCGGCAACGGCGCCAGAAAAGAGCTTGATGTCTACGCACACGTCTGTTCTTGTAGTCAGTGTTGGGCCTCCAAGTGTAGAGGTTTGTAGAGCAGCAACAAGTTTCCCTTAAGTGGATCACCCAAGGTTTATCGAACTCAGGGAGGAAGAGGTCAAAGCTATCCCTCTCAAACAACCCTGCAATTATGATACAGAAAGTCTCTTGTGTCCCCAACACACCCAATACACTTGTCAGATGTATAGGTGCACTAGTTCGGTGAAGAGATAGTGAAATACACGTAGTAGTGATGATTATGAGTAGTAAATGTAATCTGAAATAAGTATCGCTGTGAGCAAACATGTAACAAAACTGAAAGGAAACGGTGTGCAAAGCTTGGAAACAAGGCCTAGGGATCATACTTTCACTAGTGGACACACTCTCAACAAATATAACATAATTGAACCAATAGATACTATCATCAATATGCAACTCAAAACAATTATCCAATGGAAAACAAACACTAATCATGCGTAGGGCTACGAAGCACTCCTCGAAGTCCGTATGTACCCAAACTAGATTGTCCCACACTATCACCATGAACGCACTAGATGGTTCCAACAAACACCAATATTTCATAGAGACATTAACCAAAAAGATACACATGATGCGCACACTAGTCACCTTCACACCATGATACAAGGTATCTCCGGAGATTACAATAATAAAGCACGGGAGTAGCATAATATCTAAATAATAGCATCTACCAATTCAACTAGATACAAAGCTCACGATCACATCATGGGAGAGAGAGGTGAACCACATAGCTACGGTAGAGCCCTCAGCCCCGGGGGAGAACTACTCCCTCCTCATCATAGGAGACAGCAAGGTTGATGGAGATGGCGATGAGGTCGATGGAGACAGCGGAGACGGCGATGGAGACCGATGGAGATGGCTCTGGGGGCACTTCCCCGTCCCGGCAGGGTGCCGAAATAGAGACTTCTGTCCCCCAAAATTTGTCGATAGCGGGGGCGGAGCTGCGGAACTCTTCTGAAAATTTCACCGATTGTTTTAGGGTTTTCTGTTCCGAGGCTTTTTATAGGCGAAGGGGCGTCGTCAGGAGGCGACCAGGGGGGCCTCACCATAGGTGGGCACGGCCAGGGCCTGGGCCACGCCCCCTCATGGTGTGGGCAGCCTCTGGCCCCCCTCCGGCTCTCGTTCGGTCTTCGGTCTTCGGTCCTCTTCCGGGAAAAATAGGAGTTCTGGAACTTGTTTCGTCCAATTCCGAGAATATTTCATGTGTAACTTTTCTGAAACACAAAAACAGCAAAAAACAGGGAACTGGCACTGTGGCATCTTGTCAATAGGTTAGTTTCGGAAATCGCATAAGAACGCCACGAAGTGTAACGAAACACAAGGCAAATGGTGTAAAAACAAGCATGGGGCATCAAAAATTATAGATACGTTTGAGACGTATCAGGTGGCGGAGGAGCACACGTGTGAGAGTCCTCTTCTCACATGGTCAGATAATAAGGAGAGGAGCTCACTTTATATATTGGTCCAACTCCTCCTAAACTAGCAAGGTGAGACTAAACTTGTGTCCCATCTTTTGCCATGCATGAATAGGCCACATTGGACTCTAGAATTTAGGAATATTGGATTTAATTATTTGGGCTAGGCCAAATATTATCAAAATTCTAACAATCCCCCACCAAATCTTAGAGGCACATAAAGATGTGTTTGGTTCTAGAAACTTTGTTTATATACCAGTGCTTTAGTGGAGACTGTTAAGTTAGACTTCAACCTATATCTCTATGCTACACTAGAATGCTACTTGAACACTAGAATAGGCCTTAAACTGCAAGTTTTCTGCGACTCTAGTTTCACACAAAGCCTTGACCGATACTAGGCTATCGTGGAACTTCCCCATAGGTGGAGCTTATACATCATACTCTGAGACCTTTTATGAGTTTATTAGAGAGCACCCAACTCTCATACACTGTAATGTTTCACATAGCTGTGTTCTTCAAAAGATGTTTTGAAGGACAACATCTCTGCTCAAATAAGAAATTGTGAACATATTAAGATAAAGTTAGCCTAGCATGCATATTAGGAGAGTATTGCATCTTCATGGAGTGGTATTGATCCAGCACAAGTTGTGGAGGAACAACTCCACCTTACTGTTACAATATGGACATCACAAATGTCGAAGGAACCACTTCAACATGCTATTCTAGATATCTCTCTAGGGGCGATGTGCTAGATATCGCTCTAGGGGCAACAGAGAAAATAAAATAAAATAAAACATGAGAAAGATCCAGTACTAGCTTCTACACACTTCTACTATACTCTAGGTAATATGGTCCTTTAGTCACATGTGTATAGTAGTTTCTAGAGTGTTCTATTGTAAGTTGTAACTAGGATATTTGTATTTCTAGTTTTAAGTAGTATTCTCTAGAGTCTTGTAGCTATAAGTAGAGCTAAGTAGTAAAGGTTTATGCAGCCTATAAATAGAGGTCCTCACCTCTAGCTATGTAACCGGACTATGTACCCACTACCTATCAATAAAAGGAACTTTGTGTTATTGTCTAAGATCTTGGATTAGATCTTGTGTTAAGAGTTTTGGACTAAGCTCTTGATAGACCCTGCCCCTAGAGTGATATCTAGCACAACGCCCATATAGCGATATCTAGAACAACACATTGAAGTAGTTCCTTCGACATTTGTGCTGTCCACATTGTAGCAGCAAGGTGGAGTTGTTCCTCCACAACATTGTGCTGCATCAGGTGGTATCAGAGCCTTGATGATCTTGTTTGAGAGTGAGCTGTAGCAAATAATGGAGGAATTGGGAAAGAGAATGGATGCTAAAGAATAACACATCCAAGCACTACGTGAGGATCTTAATCGGAGATTTGATCAACTGGTTGAGATGATAAGAAAGGGCGTTCCTCCTGCTACCAATGAAGAATCATCAAAGGAGGAAGATGATCAACGACGGAGAAATGGAGGCCGTCTTGAAGCAAAAACACCTCATCCACATGTTGTTCAGTGTACTTCAAGGAGGCCAATGCATGTTGAAGCTTCAGAAGGTGATGGATATGATGAGGGTCTTGGAGAACCTGATCTTTATGCACATCCTAGAGTACCCAATGCTACATATGGGAGGGATACATACAAGGTGAAAGCTGATATTCCTACTTTCAATGGAAATGTTGATATTGAAGGGTGCCTTGATTGGTTGTATGAGGTAGAGACTTTCTTTGAGGTCATGAATATTTTGGAAGAGCGTAAGGTTTCTTTGGTCGCATACAAGCTAAAAGGAGGAGCCGGTGCATGGTGGAATCACCTTCAAGAAGACTGCAGACTAAGAGGACAACCTCGTGTGAGATCTTGGCGGCAGATGAAGAATCTTTTGAAAGGGAGATTTCTTCCTGAAGATTATGATCAAATCCTATTTATCTAGTTTCAGAATTGTGTTCAAGGAGATATGACTGTTTCATAATACACCAAAGAATTTCGAAGGCTAAAAGTGAGGTGCAACCTTGCTGAAACTGAAGATCAACAAGTTGCAAGGTACGTCAATGGTCTCAATGATGCCATCTAGGATCGTTTGATGATGTAGCAAATCTGGTCCGTTGACCAAGCACAAGCTCTAGCCATAAATGTTGAGAGGCTGGCGAGCATAAGAAGGGCTAGTATGAATCCATATCCTCATACAGAAGGTTCATCCAACAATTGCTCCCATAGAGTTTAAGAAAAGCCATTCAACCTAAGGGAAAACTATTTGTCCCAAAGCAAACCAGAGCGAAGAGTATAACAAAGCTGGTTATAAAATGCTACAAATGTGGTGATGAGGGACATGTATCTAGCAAGTTACCATTGAGAAAATTTGTCAACACAACTATCCATGATGGTGAAGATGACAAAGAATATGAATCTAAAGAAATAGAAGCACAAGATGTTTGTGAAGAAGAGGGCAAGGAGGTGGTATGCATGACTCGGCGTCTCTTGTGCTCGATGATGACCCACAAGTATAGGGGGTGTATCGTAGTACTTTCGATAAATAAGAGTGTCGAACCCAACGAGGAGCAGAAGGTGTAGACAAGCGATTTTGATCAAGGATTCACTGTAAATACTAGCAAATAGGTTTTCAGGGGTATTTGGTAATGCAAGTAAATAAAGTACGAGTAAATAAAAGACAATAATAATAATTGCTGCAAGTGGCCCAATCCTTTCTAGAGCGAAGGACAAGTCGGTTGTGTAACTTATGATTACCAAACGTTCCTGAGGACACACGGGAGTTTCTGTTGAGTGCTTTCGCTTCATGCAGCTAAGTAATCTTCATTGGTTTGATAAGTGTTATGGGGGTGAACCTATGCTAGTGCACTATCCTAACTTGGACTAATACACACTTGTGATTATACCCCTTGCAAGCATCTGCAAATACAAGAAAGTAATTAAGATAAATCTAACCATAGCCTTAAACTCTGAGATCCTACACTCCCTGGTGCAATGGTTTCCTAACGGGGGTTTAGGTTTCTGTCGCTCCGGCAACCCCACAATTAGTAGCAAAATACAAAATGCATTCCACTAGGCCCATAAAGGTGAAGTATCATGTAGTCGATGTTCACATGACACCATTAGTAGAATAGCACCACAACATATAAATATCAAACCATTAAATATTACTCAACATAGTTTCACTACTAACATCTCGACTTCTCCCATGTCCTCAAGAACTAAACGAACTACTCACAAGACATCATATGGATCATGACCAGAGGTGAAATAATGGTAAATAACAATATGAATATAAACCTTAATTCAACAGTTCCACTCAATAGCATCAACTACAAGAGTAATCAACACCGGGAAAGTTTCCCCTAAGAATTGGACAAGATTCAACCCAAGATGTTACAGCGGGATGGCGTGGTGATGGTGAAGATGAAGGTGCTGGTGATGATGGTGATGAAGATGATGATCCCGATGAAGCCCAGCTCGGTGGTGATGACGATGGCGACGATCTTCCCTCTTCAGGAAGGAATTTCCCCGGCAGATCTCTGCCTACCAGAGAGCTTTTCTCTCTCGGTGTTTTCCGCCCCGCAGAGGCCGTGGAGTCTATCTCTGATTCCCCCCTCCCTCGACTTAGGTTTTTGGGGACGACTATATACGCGAGGGGACAATGGCAGACGTGGGCCAGGGTGGCCACATCACAGGGTGGCGCGGCCAGGGCCTGGCTCGCGCCACCAGGTGGTGTGGGCGCCTGGCTGCTCCCCTCGCTCTCTCCTTTTGGCTACTTTCGTCATTTGGTAAAATATGATTTTTTGGATAATTTCCTGGAATTGCTGATCTTCAGAAATATGGTGTCTTGACAGTCCTTTTTCCAGCAGAATCCTGACTTCGGCGGCAAGTTCTCCAATAATCATCAAACATGTGAAAACAGAGGAAACAACATAAGTATCATCTCTAAATATGAAATATATCAATGAATAACAGTAAATTATGATATAAAATAGTGATGCAAAATGGACGTATCAACCCCCCAAGCTTAGACCTCGCTTGTCCCAAAGCGAAAACAGAACTCGGTAAACATGACCACATGTTTATGGAGTGAAGTGTCGATAAACAAAATACGGACAAGAAGCATCACACTTACCAAAGCACAAATCATAATAGACAACAACTTCCCTTCATCTAATTGGACTTGCAATAAGCAAAGGGAATCACAATAAAGATCCACAAGGTAAATCATGATTGGTTATGGCAAACCTTTGTTCTTGGTCAGAGAACAATGAACAGACTACACTTATTTTTGAACGGAGCCTTTTAAAACAGAGCTAATATAGCAAAAACCACATGCTCAACGAAACAAACTCTTTATTGTCATAGATAGCTTTCAAAGATATATTCTTTCAGATAAGAGCATCGTACAAAACAGAGGAAGACAGGAAACATGATCGAACAAATCAACATATGGATGAATGAAACATAACAACTCAAATGCTTGCTTGAGATAGAGGGGAATAGGTTGACTCAACATGAAAGTAAAAGATAGGCCCTTCATAGAGGGAAGCAGGGATTAAACATGTGCTAGAGCTTTTCATTTGTAAAACAGAGGTAAAAGTTGTTTTGAGAGGTGGTTGTCTTTGTCAACGACTAGCAACGGAGTTCTTGCCATCTTCCATACTAAACAAGTGAGAGCGGTTCCGAGATGTTGATTAATTGGCACAATTGTGCTCTTTTATAGCTTGGCACTCCTCCCCACTTTTCCTTTCTCAAACCATGGCTAACCAATTCCATCGGGTTCCCACCAACTTTCACATACCATGGAGGAGTGCCTTTTTCTTTTCTTTTTCTCTTTTTTTAGATTACAATGGTCTGACCAGCTCCCTTGCAAAATTAGTGACGAGCAGATGAAGCATGCAAGTCGAGGGGTACTCAATTTAGTATGGAAGATGACAAACTCAACCAATATGTCCTCATGAGCTAAAAATAGTGGCACAAAATGAGAAGTATTTGAAGGTTTTTGAAAGGTAGCACATGAAAATTTACTTGGAATGGCTTGAAATACCATGCATAGGAATTTATAGTGGACTCTTTGGAAGTAACTTGGTTTTTGGGAATTGGATGCATGAGAAGTATTCCCTCTCAGTACAGGTTTTTCGCTAGCAAGGCTGGGTAGCAAGCATAAGAGTTGCATGAAACAAACAAACATATATGTGATAGAAAACAATTATGCAAACTTCCTTGAAAGTACAAACGATCCTAACTTGAGAAAACTAATGCTTATGAGCCAATCATGAAGGAAAGCTGAAATGATGTATCTACAAACACTTCCTCTTTTTCTACTCAAACCTCAAAGTATTGTTGCTACTGACCAAGCTAAGTTTGCCAAAACCAACTAGATTTACTCATGCTCCCAAAGATATACCAACACTAATCAACAAGCCTAATCATATAAGAAAAATTGCAAACTAAAATAGAGTGTGCAGAAAGTAAATGATAAGACTTCTCATTAATATTTCATAACCGCAACTCACACCAAGGGATACATAGATAACCAACTAAAGGAGGGTACTTCCACACTGCAAACTATTCTATAGGATAACTTCTCTATTCATGATATGACTCTACTTGAAAAGTAAATGGGTAAAAGGGTAATGATGTGACACTGCGGCACTCCCCCAAGCTTGGAACAAGCCAAGGGGATGCCAATACCAATGACAAATTACTCCTTCGGTGGTGGTGGCGAGTCTTTATCATCATCAGACTTCCAAGGCAGAGGTTCCCCATCAAGAAAGGATGACTTTGTCTCCAATATCCTGAAACTAGCAGCAACACTCATTTGTTTAAACCTAGTCTCATACTCACAGTTTTGATTTTGCAAGTCGTAGAGTGATACGTCTCAAATGTATCTATAATTTTTGATGCTCCATGCTTGTTTATACACCATTTGCTTTGTGTTTTGTTACACTTTGTGGCGTTTTTATGCGTTTTACAGAACTAACCTAGTAATGAGATGCCACAGTGCCAGTTCCCTATTTTCTGCTATTTTGTGTTTCAGAAAAGCTACACAGGAAATATTCTCGGAATTGGACGAAACAAAAGCCGAACCTCCTATTTTTACCGAAGCTTCGCGAAGACCAAAGAGGAGACGGAGGGGGGCCACAGGCCAGGCTCACCCTAGGGTGGCACGGCCTAGCCCTGGCCTGCGCCACCAGGGGGTGAGACCACCTGGTCCACCTCCTGACTCCGTCCTTCCACCTATATATTCCCCTCGACGGGAAAAACCTAAGGCCCCGATCAATTTTCCTCGAAACATACTACAAGCCACTGATACGTCTCAAACGTATCTATAATTTTTGATGCTCCATGCTTATTTTTGCACCATTTGCCTTGTGTTTTGTTACACTTCATGGCGTTTTTATGCGATTTCCAGAACTAACCTATTGACAAGATGCCACAGTGCCAGTTCCCTGTTTTCTGCTGTTTTTGTGTTTGAGAAAAGCTACACAGGAAATATTCTCGGAATTGGACGAAACAAAATCCAGAAGTCTTATTTTTCCCGGAAGCTTCCTGAAGACCGAAAGAGAGCCGGAGGGGGGCCAGAGGCCGCCCTCACACATAGGTGGCGCGGCCTAGGCCCTGGCCGTGCCACCCTGGTGTGAGGAGCCCCTGGCTGCCCCCTGACGACGTCCCTTTGCCTATATAAAGCCTCAGGACGGAAAACCCTAGGAGAGTCGACGTTTTTCCCAGAACAGTTCCGCAGCTCCGCCGCCGTCGAAGACTAATTTCGGGGGACAGAAGTCTCTGTTTCGGCACTCTGCCAGGACGGGGAAGTGCCCCCGGAGCCATCTCCATCGGTCTCCATCGCCGTCTCCGCCGTCTCCATCGACCTCACCGCCATCTCCATCAACCTTGTTGTCTCCTATGATGAGGAGGGAGTAGTTCATCCCCGGGGCCGAGGGCTCTACCGGTAGCTATGTGGTTCACCTCTCTCTCCCATGATGTGATCTTTATGTGATCGTGAGCTTTGTATCTAGTTGAATTGGTAGATGTTATTATTCAGATATTATGCTACTCCTATGCTTAATTATTATACTCTCCGGAGATACCTCGTATCATGGTGTAAAGGTGACTAGTGTGTGCATCATGTGTATCTTTTTGGTTAATGTCTCTATGAAATGTTGGTGTTTGTTGGAACCATCTAATGCGTTCACGGTGATAGTGTGGGACAATCTAGTTTGGGTACATACGGACTATGACGAGTGCTTCGTAGCCCTACGCATGATTAGTGTATGTTTTCCATTGCAGAATTATTTTGAGTTGCATATTGATGATAGTATCTATTGGTTCAATTATGTTATATTTGTTTGGAGTGTGTCCACTAGTGAAAGTATGATCCCTAGGCCTTGTTTCCAAGCATTGCACACCGTTTACTTGCTATTTTGTTACTTGTTTGCTCGCAGCGATATTTATTTCACATCACGTTTGCTACTTATAATCATATATACCACTTGTATTTCACTATCTCTTCGCCGAACTAGTGCACCTATACATTTGACAAGTGTATTGGGTGTGTTGGGGACACAAGAGACTTTCTGTATCGTAATTGCAGGGTTGTTTGAGAGGGATAGCTTTGACCTCTTCCTCCATGAGTTCGATAAACCTTGGGTGATCCACTTAAGGGAAACTTGCTGCTGTTCTACAAACCTCTGCACTTGGAGGCCCAAAAAGTGTCTACAAGAATAGAAGTGCGTAGACATCAAGCTCTTTTCTGGCGCCGTTGCCGGGGAGGTAAGGTAAAAGGTACTCGCATCCTCCTGTGTGAGTGCTCAGAGTTATTTCCTTTAGATTTTGCAATTACATCTTTTTGTTTCTTGTTTTTATTTTCACTAGTTAGGCTTAATGGAAAACAAAGAGTTCTTTAGTCTTTTTCCTGATTTTAGATTTGAAGAGAAAATTGAAAATCTTTTGGAGCTTATTTCGCATAGCAATGTTATTAGTACGAATGCTTTGAATACCGTTAATGCTAATGCTATAGAAAAGTCTAAGCTTGGGGAAGCTGGTTTTGTTAAGCATGATATTTTTAGTTCCCCAGCTTTAGTGGAGAAAGTTTGTTCTGATAATATTTTATCTCCCATATGTGATGTTCCTTCTTATGATGATATGTTTGAAGAATATGCTTTGCGAAATAGCTGTTCTTTAGCTTGTGATGATACTGAACCTCTAGTCTATGATGGTTATGATGATGAGTATAATATTTTCAGTTCACCTACTTTTGAGGAGAAAATTAGTTATGATTACAATATGCCTCCTATTTATGATGATTATGGTGATGAGAATAATTATTCTATTGAATTTGCTCCTACTACTATTGTTCCTATGGTGAGTATTAATTCTTTTATGCATGTGGCTCATGATAGGGATGTTTTATGTGATAATTATATTGTTAATTCTATTCATGATGCTACTGAAAGTTATTATGAGGAAGGGAAACATGTTTTGATGGATCTCAACAATATTGAGTTTCCCCTCTTTATGTTGCAATTCTTGAAGTTGTACTTATTTTGCCTTCCTATGCTTTTTGCTTTGCGCTTTTATGACTTGTCTCTTTACAAGACTATTTTTCATAGGAAGTGATTTAGATTTAAATGTGTTTCATACATGCTTTTTGATGCTCTCTATTGCTTCAAGTTCTTATATGGCACCTTTGCCTCAAGCTCTTATATGGCGCCCACATGAGCATCTTTACAAATTACTGCGCCTAGCTCAAAGGCGTTAAAGAAAAGCACTCTTGGGAGATAACCCATTGTTTTATTTTCAGTACTTTTTCTTTTATTTGAGTCTTGGAAGTCATTACTACTGTAATGACCGCTCCTTATCTTGTTTATTTCGTTTTTGTGCCAAGAGAAGCCTCTAATTCAAGTGAGGTAAAGATTTGGGGATGTTGCTGTCCTAAAACTGTTTTCGGTGCTGCACCGTAAAAATTCGTGAAAATTCTCTGTATATCTTTTGGACCTGCGATTTCTGGTACATATGACCCAGGTTATATCCAAACTTTCATTAGTTGAACACTTTTTGATTTGAGGAACAGAAAACACCTCAAAAATTCGACCTTTGTCAGCTGTTCTGTTTTGACAGATTTCTGCCAATATTTGTGTTTGCCGCTTTATCGCTTTCTTTTTGAGTTTTTTTATTACGGAACTTTTGGGGAAGTTGCTATAGTAGTATATGCTATATATGTGGTGGTTTTGGGTTGAAACCTGAAGCAAAAAGAGGTTGATTATATGTTATGCTACACTAATGTTGCTAATAGATTTGTGTTTAGTTTTGTATGAAGGAAGTTTTCAAGTGTAGGGATTGGAGAATGATGAGATGAGATGAAGAATGGACAAAAGCTCAAGCTTGGGGATGCCCATGCATCACCCCAAGAAATATCCAATAAGTACAAGCGTCTAAGCTTGGGGATGCCCCCGAGGCACCCCTTCTTCATCGGCAAAAATCAGTTCACTTTTCAAAACACTATATTTTTATTGCTTCATGCACTATGTGTTTTTCTTGGAGCGTCAGTTGTATTAGTTTTCAGTATTAGTTTAGTTTAGTTTGCTGCAATAAATGGTTAGATCACATCATGTTTCTTTTGGAGGAGATGAACTCGCTTTTTATTTTCCAAGAACACTCTAGTTTTCACTCTTATTGTTCAACGAGTGTTCTCTTTTTCTGCTACTGCGTTTAGCTTGCATTTTTCGCCTTGATTTTTGTTCAGATCTTGTTTTATCTTTGCATCAAGGTGTATTTTGACCTCTGGTCTATGTTGGTTTTCCTCAAAAGAGTTTCCTCAAAAAGGTTTGAATGGTGTTGGAAAAGAGAAAAAGCTTTATGCAAAAAAGTGGTACAAGAAGGAGCTTGTGTAGACTGCGGCTTAGGCTTTTGCATGTCGTGCTTAATGTCTTTTTGATAGTATGCTTAGTGGTTTTGCTGTAGCATGACTTGTCTCAAATAACTGAGATTGCTTAATGAGCCTTTGAAAGAATCATGCGTTGTTTTTATTGTATGGAAGCATTATTTTGGTTTTCTCCTTGATGTTTTATTTGGGTTGACTTGGCACATGCTCACACATGTTAGACTCTTACAAAGTCGCCAATAGCCTCTATGATCATTTGGTTTTTGACTTATGCTACCACTTTATGCTTCTTTCAATGATGTTTTGTCGCTATGCATGATTATGGCCGTTATTGCTCTCTTAGTTGGTCGCTCCCAGTCTTTTGCTAGCCCTCGCCTTGTACTGAGTATGAGCTCTACTCGTGCATCCAACTCCTAAAAACCAAGTTTGCCATTGTGTCCACTATAAATTCCTATGCATGGTATTTGCAAGCCATTCCAAAGTAAATTTTCATGTGCTACCTTTCAAAAAAACCTTCAAAATACTTCTCGTTTTGTGACACTGTTTTCAGCTCATGGGGACGTAGTGGTCGGATTTGCTATCTTCCATATTGCTTATTCCAAAAAGAAAAATAAGAGAGAAAGAAAAAAGAAAGAAAAAAGGCACTCCTCCATGGAATGTGAATGTTGGTGGGCACCCGATGGAATCGGTTAGCCATGGTTTGAGAAAGGAAAAAAGGTGGGGAGGAGTGCCAAGCTTTATAAAAGAGCACAAAAGTGCCAATCTCTCTCTCAAAAACTTGCTTCATTTTTGTATGGAAGATAGTAAGAACCCCATTGACAGTCGTTGACAAAAGCAACCACCTCTCAAAACCCAAGTTTTATCTCTCTGTTTTACAAATGAAAAGCTCTAGCACATGTTTAATCACTGCTTCCCTCCGCGAAGGGCCTTTCTTTTACTTTTATGTTGAGTCACCACCTTCTATCTTTATGCACCATTAAGAGAGCATAGTTGTCATTCTTAGTATAATGTGCATTGTCCCAAAGTTTTCATTGATTGATTCATGATCATGGTTTCACTTGTTCTCAAATTATTTGTATCTAGTCGCCCTCTTAAACTTGAAGGTGTCCTATGCATTTGTGTTTTGCTCTCTATTAAGGACAAGCTGAAAACCATTTGTATATTTTTCCTTATGATATGAACACACGTTTGACTTTCATTGTTTCATTTTCATGATCTTTTGTTTGTGTTCTTTTTCATGTTATAACATGATTGCTAAGTTTCTATTATCAAGATTATGTCTTTCATGCCCATGTTTTAAGTTCTTTGATCTCAGCACTCAATGCTTTACCTATATGATCAAGATGGTGATGGTGCATGTCACCTCAAAGATTATTTCTTTTGTTATCACTTACCTACTCGAGGATGAGCAGGAGTTAAGCTTGGGGATGCTTGATACGTCTCAAACGTATCTATAATTTTTGATGCTCCATGCTTGTTTTTGCACCATTTGCCTTGTGTTTTGTTACACTTCGTGGCGTTTTTATGCGATTTCCGGAACTAACCTATTGACAAGATGCCACAGTGCCAGTTCCCTGTTTTCTGCTGTTTTTGTGTTTCAGAAAAGCTACACAGGAAATATTCTCGGAATTGGACGAAACAAAATCCAGAAGTCTTATTTTTCCCGGAATCTTCCCGAAGACCGAAAGAGAGCCGGAGGGGGGCCAGAGGCCGCCCTCACACATAGGTGGCGCGGCCCAGGCCCTGGCCGCGCCACCCTGGTGTGAGGAGCCCCTGGCTGCCCCCTGACGACGCCCCTTCGCCTATATAAAGCCTCGGGACGGAAAACCCTAGGAGAGTCGACGTTTTTCCTAGAACAGTTCCGCAGCTCCGCCGCCGTCGAAGACAAATTTTGGGGGATAGAAGTCTCTGTTCCGGCACCCTGCCGGGATGGGGAAGTGCCCCCGGAGCCATCTCCATCGGTCTCCATCACCGTCTCCGCCGTCTCCATCGACCTCACCGCCATCTCCATCAACCTTGCTGTCTCCTATGATGAGGAGGGAGTAGTTCATCCCCGGGGCTGAGGGCTCTACCGGTAGCTATGTGGTTCACCTCTCTCTCCCATGATGTGATCTTTATGTGATCGTGAGCTTTGTATCTAGTTGAATTGGTAGATGTTATTATTCAGATATTATGCTACTCCTATGCTTAATTATTATACTCTCCGGAGATACCTCGTATCATGGTGTAAAGGTGACTAGTGTGTGCATCATGTGTATCTTTTTGGTTAATGTCTCTATGAAATGTTGGTGTTTGTTGGAACCATCTAATGCGTTCACGGTGATAGTGTGGGACAATCTAGTTTGGGTACATACGGACTTTGAGGAGTGCTTCGTAGCCCTACGCATGATTAGTGTATGTTTTCCATTGGAGAATTATTTTAAGTTGCATATTGATGATAGTATCTATTGGTTCAATTATGTTATATTTGTTGGGAGTGTGTCCACTAGTGAAAGTATGATCCCTAGGCCTTGTTTCCAAGCATTGCACACCGTTTACTTGCTATTTTGTTACTTGTTTGCTCGCAGCGATATTTATTTCACATCACGTTTGCTACTTATAATCATCTATACCACTTGTATTTCACTATCTCTTCGCCGAACTAGTGCACCTATACATTTGACAAGTGTATTGGGTGTGTTGGGGACACAAGAGACTTTCTGTATCGTAATTGCAGGGTTGCTTGAGAGGGATAGCTTTGACCTCTTCCTCCCTGAGTTCGATAAACCTTGGGTGATCCACTTAAGGGAAACTTGCTGCTGTTCTACAAACCTCTGCACTTGGAGGCCCAACAAGTGTCTACAAGAATAGAAGTGCGTAGACATCAGCCACCGCCATCGTCGACACAAGATCGGGAGGATCCAGGAGCTCTTCCCGGCACCCTGTCGGAGAGGGGAATCCCCGCCGGAGGCCTTCTCCACCACCATGGTCGCCTCCAGAGTGATGTGTGAGTAGTCTACCTTGGACAACGGATCCATAGCAGTAGCTAGATGGTCGTCTTCTCCACCATGTGCTTCATGTTTAGATCTTGTGAGCTGCCCTACATGATCAAGATCATCTTTGTGTAATTCTACATGTTGTGTTTGTTGGGATCCGATGAGTATTGGTACTATGTCAAGTTGATGTGCTGAATTATTATCTTTATGTTATCTCTATGTTGTTTATGATCTTGCATGCTCTCCGTTGCTAGTAGATATCTTGGCCGAGTAGATGCTAGTGACTCCAAGAGAGAGTATTTATGCTCGATAGTTGGGTTCATGCCTCTAGTAATCTGGGGGAGTGACAGAAACCTCCAAGGTTGTAGATGTGCTGTTGCCACTAGGGAGAAAACAACATTCTTGTGTTCAAAGACATTTGTATTGTTTACATTACGCACTTTGCTTAAGGCGATAATCTATTGTTCGCAACTTAATACCCGATGGTTGCTCGGATGACATCCGGAGGGTGGATTATTAGTCATAGATGCAGTTGGATTACGGTCTATGTATTTTGTCGTAATGCCCAGAGTGAATCTCATAGTGATCCTCATGACATATGTATGTTATCTTTATTCTATCAATTGCCCAACTGTAATTTGTTTACCCAGCATGTCGTTATTTATCTTATGGAGAGACACCACTAGTGAACTATGGACCCCGGTCCAATTTCCTTTACATTGCTATTACCGTTTTACTTTTACTCGCACTATTTACTTTCTTGCATACTTTTACCTTTTACCACTCGATACGATTAATCCTTTGTTTACAGCAAACCAGTGAGATTGACAACCTCATCGTAAGTTGGGGCAAAGTACTTGGTTGTGTTGTGTGCAGGTTCCACGTTGCTGCTAGTGAAAAGCTTCGCACCAGCATTTATCTGGCGCCATTGCTGGAGTGCCGCAAAGCTAGTGGGCATCAACCTTTGGATGTGTGGTTCTTTCTCCTACTGGTTCAATAACCTTTGTTTCACAACTGAGGGAAAACTTGTTGTTGTGCTCATCATACCTTCCTCTTGGGGTTCCCAACGGAGTGTAATCTACACGCCATCAAGCATTTTTTCTGGCGCCGTTGCCGGGGAGAAAGAAGATTTCTGCAAGGGGAGTCTCTCACGATCAATCTTTTACTTTATTATTGTTTTTCTTTACTTTATTTTTACTTGCATCGTTTTATCAAAAATACAAAAAATGGTTCCTTTGATAGTTTGCATTCCGTTACTTTTACTTTTAGATCATTATGTTGTTCCCTAAGTATGCTTTGGAGGACCTTACAATAGGTAGTGGTTCTATAATTGGGAAAGGCAACATCGAGGAGTTCTTTAATCATATTAGTATGCATAAAGATGTTGAGGATAGATCTTTAGCTGAGCTTGCTCCTAGTTATGAAGTTGCTACTGCTTATTTAGTTCACATGTTGGAGGCTAGGTTTGTTAACCTTAATCATTTTATGCAACAAATGTTTCTTAAGCTTCATGATATCGAAAACTCCGAAAAGAAAGATTTTATTTTGGAGACTTTGCATAGAGAATTTAGAGATATTGCTATTGAAGCTAGGAAATTTTTTGAGCATTTAATATGCTTGGATCACCTGTTAATGTTGTTGGTACAACCAAAGAAGACATCAAAGTACCAATTCCTTGCAAACTTGTAGGATTGCATGAAGCTTTGGAAAAGAATTTTGATTGGATTTATCCTGAAAACCCTTTTGATGAAAGTAGTGAACCAAAGAGTGTTCACAAGGGATCTTCAAAAACTCATTTGGATACAATTCAATTCATTGTTGAAAAGACTTCTGCAATTGATCTTAATGCTTCATCACTTGATATTACTTGATTTCCACTTTCTGCGCCTAGCTCAAAGGCGTTAAAGAAAAGCACTCTTGGGAGATAACCCAATGTTTTCTTTTCAGTAATTTTTCTTTTATTTGAGTCTTGGAAGTTATTACTACTATAATGACCTCTCCTTATCATTTTTATTTCATTTTTGTGCCAAGAAGAACCTCGAATTTGAGGGAGGTAAGATTTGGGGAAGTTGCTGTCCTGAAACAGATTTCTGCGCTGCACCGTAAAAATTCGTGACAATTCTCAGAATATCTTTTTGATCTGAAATTTCTTGAACATATGCCCCAGGTTATATCCAAACTTTCATTAGTTTTGCACTTTTCGATTTGAGCAACATAAGGTCCTCGAAAAAATCGACCTTTGTTAGCTGTTCTATTTTGACAGATTTCTGCCACTATTTGTGTTTGCCTCTCGAGCGCTTTCTTTTTTAGTTCTTTTGATCACAGAACTTTTGGAGGAAGTTGCTACAGTAGTATATGCTTTATATGTGGTATATTTGAGTTTGAAACTGAACCAAAAAGGGTTAATTTACTATCATGTTTATGCTAACATTGCTAATAGAATTGTGTGAAGTTTTGTATGAAGGAAGTTTTCAAGTGTTGGGAATGGAGAGTGATGAGATGAGATGAAGTATGGACAAAAGCTCAAGATTGGGGATGCCCATGTCACCCCAAGAAATATCCAAGAGTTACAAGCATCAAAGCTTGGGGATGCCCCCGAGGCACCCCTTCTTCATCGGCAAAAATCAGGTCACCTTTCAACACACTATATTTTTATTGCTTCATATTCTATGCGTTTTTCTTAGAGCGCCTTTACTTTTGCTTTCAGTTTTCTTTTATTTTGTTTGCTGAAATAAATGGTTGGACCCCAAAAAATTTCTTTTGGAGGAGATGTACTTCATTTTTCATTGCCAAGAACACTCTAGTTTTCACTCTTATCGTTCAACGAGTGTTCTCTTTTTCTAGAACTGCGTTTAGCTTTCGTTTTCGCCTTGATTTTTGTTCAGATCTTGTTTTATCTTTTCATCAAGGTGTATTTAGACCTCTGGTATATGTTGGTTTTCATAAAAAGAGTTGTCTCAAAAAGGTTTGAATGGTGTTGGAAAAGAGAAAAAGTTTCATGCAAAAAGTGGTACAAAAAGGAGATTGTTTACACCGCGGCTTAGACTTTTGCATGCCATGCTTGTTGTAGTTTTGATAGTATGCTTAGTAGTTTTTGCCGTAGCATGACTTGTCTCAAATTACTGAGATTGCTTAATGAGCCTTTGAAAAAATCATGTGTTGTTTTTATTATGTGGAAGCATTATTGTGGTTTTCTCCTTGATGCTTTATTTGGGCTGTCTTGGCGCATGCTTACAACATGTTTGACTCTAACAAGTCACCATAAGCCTCTATGATCATTTGGTTTTTGACTTGAGATAACACTTTATGCTTCGGTCTATGATGTTTTGTCGCTATGCATGATTATGGCCGTTATTGCTCTCTTAGTTGGTTGCTCCCAGTCTTTTGCTAGCCTTCATTTTGTACTGAGTATGAGCTCTACTCATGCATACAACTCCCAAAAACCAAGTTATTCCAATGTCCACCATACAGACCTATTAGCAATTTGCTATTCCAAGTACATTTGACTTTCTTTTATCTATCCTTCAAATTAAACTCTTTTTGGTGTTATGTAAAAATTAGTCAGTAAAGCTCTCACGAACCCGAAGGCACACTTTACTTTTCTCGCTTTTAATAATTTTGACATTGTGGCTCTCTTATGTTGATGTTATGCTTGCAAGTTGTAAGTTGGAAATTAGCCCAGCCATGCTATCATGGGGCAAGCTTTCAACATTGCACTTTCTCTCATTTGAGTTGATATCGTGATCTTTTGTTTATGGATACTCGCGATGTGAAATAAGTTGGGATCTTGTGAGATCATGGAGTTTGTATATGTGTTACAGAAATGCCTGGGCCGCTAATCTAAGCCATGCATCATTCATGGTGGAAATTTACAGCATGCCCATAGTGGACATTCGACGATGCATCTCACAATAAAAAGCTATACCAATGGTAAATAAAAGAGATGCCGAGGTGTTCATTGTCTGTTTGTCTTGTCATTTTGATGTGGGCTTGTTCCATGTCATCGGGCAGGAGGTACCCCGTTGGCGGTTCTCGATGATACGTGTATGCTTACAATGACAAGAGCTTGCTTGGGACCTAAGTCGAGTAGCATGAGGTTTGGGTTTTCGTACTTCACGGGACACGAGGTTTTCAACTTATGATTTGTTAAGCATATGCTTCGTAATTGAACTCGCATTAACTTTAACCATTCAAGATGCCTATGATGGGGGCAATGAGAGCTCAAAGCTAGTAAGTATCATAATTTTTGAAGGTTTATAAAACTTGCAATCCATGCTTCCCTCTGCGAAGGGCCTTTCTTTTACTTTTATGTTGAGTCTCCACCTTCTACCTTTATGCACCGTCTAAGAGAGCATAGTTGCCATTCTGAGTTAATGTGCATAGTCCCAAAGTTTATCATTCATTGATTCATGATTATGGTTTCACTTGTTCTTAAATTATTTGTATCTAGTCGCCCTCTTAAACTTGAAGGTGTCCTATGCATTTATGTTTTGCTATTCCATGAAGGACAAGCTGAAAACCATTTTGCTATGTTTTTCCATATGATTTGAACACACACTTGACTTTCAATGTTTCATTGTTCATGATCTTTCGTTTGTGTTACTTTTCATGTTATAACATGGTTGGTAAGTTTTTATTGTCAAGATTATGTCTCTTATGCCCATGTTTTAAGTACTTTGATCCCAACACTCAATGCTTTACATCGTTGATCAAGATTGTGATGGTGCATGTCACCTCAAAACTTATTATTTTGTTATCACTTACCTACTCGAGGATGAGCAGGAGTTAAGCTTGGGGATGCTTGATACATCTCAAACGTATCTATAATTTTTGATGCTCCATGCTTGTTTATACACCATTTGCTTTGTGTTTTGTTACACTTCGTGGTGTTTTTATGCGTTTTCCGGAACTAACCTACTAACGAGATGCCACAGTGCCAGTTCCCTGTTTTCTACTGTTTTTGTGTTTCAGAAAAGCCACATAGTAAATATTCTCGGAATTGGATGAAACAAAAGCCGAACCTCCTATTTTTACCGAAGCTTCGGGAAGACCGAAGAGGAGACGGAGGGGGCCACAGGCCAGGCTCACCCTAGGGTGGTGCGGCCTAGCCCTGGCTTGCGCCACCAGGGGGTGAGTGATACGTCCAAAACGTATCTACTTTCCCAAACACTTTTGCTATTGTTTCTCCTCTAATTTGTGTGTTTTGAATGCAACTAATACGGACTAACGCTGTTTTTAGCAGAATTGCTCTGGTGTCTCGTTTTTGTGCAGAAATCCAACTTTCAGTAAAAAATTGGGAAAAATTGGCAAAAATCCTATTTTACCAGAAGACCCACGGAGCCAGAAGACGAGACGGAGGGGAGGCACGAGGCCTCCACACACACAGGGGGCGCGGCCCAGCCCTGGCTGCGCCCACCTGGTGTGAGGGCAGCTCGGCCGTCTCCTCGACCCCTCCTTCTGCCTACATATACCCCCTGACCTAAAAATATTAGGGAGACGGCATTTTTCCCAGATAGACTTCCGCTGCACCGCCGCCATCAGAAACCGTGATTCGGAACCAGAAACTCCGTTCTGGCACCCTGCCGGGACGGGATTTGGAGGAGATCTTCATCACCATCATCACCGACGTCCCTCCATCGACCATCCATGACTCCCCTATCCATGTGTGAGTAATTCCCCCGCTGTAGGTGAGGGGATGGTAGGGATTGGATGAGATTGTTCATGTAATTTGATATGAGATTGTTAGGGCATAGTGCCTAGTATCTTCTATTAGTGCTTATGACTTTATTGCGACTTGTTATGCTTAATGCTTGTCACTTTGGGGCCGAGTGCCATGATTTCAGATCTGAACATGTTATTATTTCTATGATGATACTTGTTGTTTATGGTCTTACCTACAAGTTGTATACACATATTGTTGTCTGGAACCCGAGGCCCCAAAGTGACAGAAATTGGGATAATCGGAGGGGATGGCTACGATGTGAGGATCACATGTGTTCACTGAGTGTTAATGCTTTGCTCCGGTACTTTATTAAAAGGAGTACCTTAATTACCAGAAGTTTCCCTTGAGGCCCTGCTGCAACAGGCTGGTAGGACAAAAGATGTCGTGCAAGTTTCTCCTTGTGAGCACGTACGACTATATACGGAACACATGCCTATGATTGTTAGTGCTAGGATGCTTTATCATTATTTATCTGCAATGCCCATGTCTCATTGATTTAATAAATTATCTTATCCATGCAACACCCGTATATCCATCCCTATGCCTACAGTATTTGTTCCTACTATTTACTATTGCTACTATTACCGCTGTTATTTTACTACTGCTGTTACTGTTTCACTACTATCGCCACAATAAAACTGTTGCTACTGATAAACCACTGCGAGCAAGACTATTTCCAGGTGCAGCTGAATTGACAACTCATCTGTTAAGGCTTACATATATTCTTTGGCTCCCCTTGTGTTGAATCAATAAATTTGGGCTTTACTTCCCTCGAAGACTGTTGCGATCCCCTATACTTGTGGGTCATCAAGACTATTTTCTAGCGCCGTTGCCGGGGAGCATAGCTTTATTTGTAAGTTCACTTGGTATTCATATTGTTCACTGCAATCCTTTCATCATGGGTAAACCTCGTGATGGAAAAGTTCCTATATTGCCATCCACTACAAGAAGAGGTACAACTCTCAACACCTCTGTTGCTCTTGATTCGGCATCTGTTATGAGTAAGTTGCTTACACCACCACACACACATGCTACTGCTACTACTTCTGCTAAGTTTGAAAATGCCATTGATAATTTATATGATGCTTCTCTGTGCTTGATGAGAGTGGTTCACTAGGTTCCTTTTTAGATGCTACAATTGCTAGAGCTAAGTTGGGAAACACCACTGTTACACCTGTTAGTTCACCTGAGTCTAGGGAATGTCCTAGTGATGATTTTGATGATGCTTATATTGAGCTTGACGATGATTTTATTGCTGAAGCTCGTGCTACTCGTAATGCTGTTGATGTTAAGGAACTTTTAGCGAGACATGCTGTTAGATATAAATTGTCTCCTGGTCCTAAGTTTGCTGCTTCTCCCATAGATATTAGAGACAAGGATTATGATTTCTCTTTAGATTTATCTTACATATCTGTTGAGAAAACTCCTTTTTGTGGTACTAAAGATGAAAGTGATATGGAGCACATGAATGAGCTTTCTACTTTGAGTAATTTGTTTTCTGATGATATTAAGCTCCGCACTTACTTTGTTGCTAAGATTTTTCCTTTCTCGTTGAAAGATGCAGCTAAAACTTGGTTTAATAGCTTGTCTCCTAGATCCATTCATAGTCCTATTTCTTTGGTTAATGCTTTCTTTCAGAAATATTTTCCTGCTAGTGCTCAACATGCTGCTGTGCAAAAAATCTTTGATTTTAAGCAGGAAAAAGGAGAGATACTGCCTGAATCTTGGACAAGGTTTTGTTCTTTAATTAGAGCTTTGCCTAAAGAGCCATTGCCTAAAAATGAACTCCTTGATATATTTTATAATGGACTAACTGATGAATCTAAGTCATATTTGGATAGTTGTGCTGGTTGTGTTTTCAGGGAAAGAACTCCGGCTGAAGCTGAAGAATTAATGGCCAAAATAAGCCGGAATCATGATGATTGGACTCTAGTTGAGCCAACACCAGCACCATCACCTGCGCCATCTATAGAGCCTACGCCGAAGAAGAGAGGGATGATTGAATTAAATGATGAAGTTATGAAGGAAGCTAAGAAATCTCTTAAGGAGAAAGGTATTAAATCCGAAGATGTGAAGAATTTACCTCCTATAGAAGAATTATGTAAGCCAATCTCTCATTCATCTACTATTGAGGTACGCTCTCTCCAACGCTTTGATGATAGAGATATTCCTTATTCTAAACCTCCTGATCAATGCTTAGATGAGTTTGATAATTTTTTTGTTAAGCAAGAAAATTTTAATAGAATGGTGCAGAATCATTTGTTGGAAAATTCTAGAGCTATTAACAAGTTGCAGGATATTGTGGAGAGAACCTCAAATGATGTGAAGATACTTGCTAAGCATTTTCAAATGGTTCAGACTCAAATTGATCAGCTTACCAAGGTGCAAAAAGATTTGCTAGTAAATGCTTCAAGAGAGAAGCAAGCGTGTGAAATTCGCATAAGAGGAGGTGCTACCACTCAAGACCCCTTATATCCTGAAGGACATCCTAAGAGGATCGAGCAAGATTCTCAGCGTACTTCAAGAGATGATATTCCTTCCAAGAAGAAGAAGAAGAAGCATAAAACAACTATAGAATCCTCTGATGCAGGTAAAGATCCTAACAGTGTTTCTATTTCTGATGCTGAAACTGAACCAGGTGATGCTTCCGATAAAGAAGAAGTTGAAGAGGAACCAGAAAAGATTGATAAGAATGCAAAGTACACCAAAGATGACTTCATTGCCAACAAGCATGGTAATGAGAGAGAACCTTGGGTGCAGAAACCAATGCCTTTTTGTAACATCCCTGACTTTTCCAAATTTTAGAAAATCAAAAAAATTAAAATGAGTGCTTGTAATTGTTTGACTTGATTGAAAAATCATAAGAAATTAAAACTTTTTGAACTATAACTAAAGGTTACCTTAAACAATTTAAGATCAAATCAAAAACCCTAAAACCCTAATACTAAAATACCAAAGTTATTCCCATATCTCATCTACTTCAAAAATTATTTATCAAATTCCTTCTTTCAAACAAATTTCCATCAACCTTCTGTTTGGAAAGATTATTTGAGAAAAGAATTTCAAAATATTATTTTTGCAATTATTCAAATCTTATGCAAGCATCCTTGCATGGGAATTATTAACAAAAGGGTTTAATACCAAATAAAGTTTTGAATCATATTTCTTCAGAGAATACTGTTTCTTTTCCCCATTTTACACCAAGGTTGGAATCAAAGGGTTTTCAGAAAATATTTATTTAAATAGATCCATTGTTTATGGAAGCTATTTTAAATTTTTCTAGTAAAATATTTTGTCTACAAAACTTTACTAATTGGTGCTTCACCAAGTGTTTATTAGTTATATATTCAAAAACACTACTGTTTTATTTACCTTCTTTAATAAATTTTGAAAACCAAATATTTTACATAGTTATTTTAAAAACAAAGCTTCCTAGTTATTTGAAAACTATGTTTAATTTCTTGCATTTATTCTTTCTCAAAATAACACTAAAGCTTTGTTTATATGTTTGAAGCACACTTTTAAAAGTTCAGAAGTGGACTGTTATGAATTCGTTCAAATCAATTAAGCCTAGCATTTTCAAAAAAACCAAAGCAGAAATCAGAAATAAAAAGAAAAGAGAAAAGAAGAAAACAAAATAAAAATGGAAAAGGGCCCCGGGGATCCGAATCGGCCCAGTCCCGCATGCAGCCCACGGCCCACCCGAGCACACCGAACTGGTACACTCTTCTCTCTCCCCACCCTCACTGATAGTGGACCCCACTGGCCATGCCACCTCAGCTCCTTCTTCCTCCTGCAATCCCCTCCTCCTTTCTCTCTGCTCTGTAACGCCGGTGATTACTCGCAGTAATCTCGCGATTAAATGCCGCCCTTCAAACGCTATAAGAGCCCCAGATCCCCTCTATCATTCTCTCTCTTTCTCCCCTCTCAATTCGCCTCCAGGCTGCTCGAATTGTTCGCCGGCCTCCGCGGCATCTGCAGGAACCCCCGGCCAAATTCGCCGCCGTCGGTGAGCAGGAGCTTCTCCCTCTCCTTCTAACCTTCCTCTCCCGACTATGCGCTTCTCCCTGACCGGTTCCTCGGTATTATTCTGCAGCAGATCGACGCGTTTGACCAACGGCCGAAGCTCCCTACCGTCCCGCACGTCTCCAGCCGCCTCTCCCGCTCACCTCTGGAAGCAATCGAAGAAGCCGATCAAGCTCTCGAGCTCCCCTCGTCGAGCTGTTTCCCTTCGTAGCCTCGCCATCGCTCAGAAGTCGCCGGAACGCCGCTGGAGCAAGCCACCTGCACGCCTCGCCGGCAAACTCTCGTCGGAAACCTAACCCTAACCGGTGAGCCTCTCTTCGATTTAATCTCAACCGTCGGATCTCCATCGGACGCGTCTGACAGATTCACTTAAGTGAACCGGTATGGAGCTATCTGGTTCATCCAATCCTCTTTAGATCTAACGGCCCAGAATCACTATCCTCTCGAACCGGTACCGAGCAATCACAGAGCGCCACGTGGCCAGCCTCGGATCAAAACAGAATTCAAATAGGTTTTCAAATCAGAATTTAATCCAATCTTGCAAAATTCATATCTTTTGATCTGTAACTCGAAAAATAACAAATAAAATCTCGTTGGAATCCTTAGGAAATGTAGAATCCAGTAGTACAATAAAACTTCATATTTTATGGGTTCAAATTGAAATCATTGCAAACTGAATCAAACACTTTGGTTAACTTATTTAACTCATAACTTTAGTTCTGGTTATCCAAAATTCACAATTTGGTAGTCATTGTAAAGCCCTTGATCTGTAGAACACATTAGAGCAATAAAAATCCAAACTTGAGTCGTGCACTCAATGGCTAAGTTCAAATATGTGCAAATCAGTAATTTGGACTTCATTCGAAATATAACAATGATTTTGAATTAATTCCAATTGAGTTGGCTTTGTTATACAGAGCTCTATCCATTGACATCAAAATATAATTTTCACATAACATAAATATTTGCAGAACAAATTAAAATGGTGGTGTATGCCATATTCAAATCCCTAAGATGGAAATAACCAATTAAATAAAAATATCCAGTGGACCCACTACCCAAAATAACTGGACTTAAGTGAGAGTATTCAAATTCATGAATGAGAATTTGAGTATACCTAAGTCATTGTGCAAATCTATCAATCATTTCATCTTAGAATCACTTGTCCATGATCTATCTTAATACAAATCTTATGCCATTTTAGAGATGGCCAAGTTGAGTGGATTTGTCCACATGACCATATTATAAATATAAGAATAAAATTAGTTGATCTTAAAGTAAAATGATTCCTAATACTATCTTCCCATCATCCAACCCAATACCTATCTTAACAAAATAATCCCATAATCATTATTATCCATTCTACCTTGAAATACTTACTCAATTTACAAATGGCTAATTTGAGTAAGTGATATCATACTCAAGTTAAAATATCCATTCTATCACCGAAAGCTATACTCTAGACATATATTTCAAACTTGATAGTCAATCTTGTCACACCCTCATCCAAGTGTAAATATCTATTCCAAACTAAATCCAAAAATAATGGCTTATGCCATATATTGAAAAGCAAACCAAGTTAACCAATTTAATAATCATAATTGATAACCATGAACCCACTATATTTATCATTATCATTTCACCTAATCAAATCTCATACTACCCCAGTTCCATCTTATTGAACTATTCAAATTTCAAATGTGATGTTTGAGTAATTCAATATATCCCAAGATCTTGGAATCCTTAAACTATGTTAATCCCCATTTATCAAAGCCAAACCTTGCAAGCCAAGCATCATGCCATAATCCCCAAATCTTAGAACCCTAAGTACAACAAACACAAAATGAACAGGATAACCAACTCTTCACTTTCGTTTATCTACTTGATGTTTGTTGTTGTGAATGTTATGTTTATTTTGCGTTGTTTCTATCTTATAGTTTGTTTGGGGAGTTGCTTGAAATGCTGAGAGGAAGAGAGCTTTACCTCTGACAAAAGGCAAGTGACACACATATCCCCTACCTATTTTTACTACTGCATTAGTGTGTTTCAGTAGTATGCATGATAGGTGGAATATTCAACTGTTTTATAAAATGCTTAGATCCTATTAGTGTTTAGCTATCCCTTAAACCCTACCTGTTAGGATGCTAAATACTTTGAAAAATATTGATGCCATACTGTGATCACTTGTTAAAAGTGTTTTGTGAACAAATTAAGAACTTCAACTAAAATGAATCACCTGGGTGGATTGGTTTGATAAGAGGCGGCGATGTAGGTGACTTCTGGGGCACAGGCCTCGACGAGAGGATGTGTTCTCAGAATGCCACTCGGGATGGCCACCCAGGAATAAAGAGGTTACCATGTCTTCCATGCGTAGAGTACTTCCAGTGCAGCCTTATGACAATATGGGCTCTGTCTAGACTGATTAGATGTGAGGGTGCAACTTGTGTGCAAGAAGATGGCTGGTAGTTGAATGATAGGTTGGGAACGGATCTTGCCAGTTGGTTGCTCTCTCCTTCTAAAAGGTCTCGCCTCATTTTATGTATGGGCGTAAAATGAGTCTTAAGGTGAAAGTGCACAACCCCCGCAGAGTGTCAAACTAATCGATTAGCCGTGTCCCCGGTTATGGACAATTTGAGTCTCTAGACATGGAATGTACGGAAGAATCTCATCACCGTTTCTGAATGCTTTAAAAACTTGACTAGAAACCCTTAGGCAGGAGCTAAGGACCATGCACTCTGAGGGGTGGTGGTTTCTGATGTTCCAACTTTGTTGAGTTTCACCCAGAATTACATACCGGCCAGTATGTAATGTATGGGGGTTGTCTTGACCCTTGAAAAATAAAATTTTGTAAGAAAGTATTAAAAAGGATTTTAGGATAAAATTGGCTTTATGCAAATCAGCCTATGAGATCCACCAGCCAAATGTCATGTAGTTAGTTCTTTCACAACAGCCACCAAATATGTGTCATTTGCCAGTACATCATTGTACTGACCCCCATTTGTGGGGCTGCATATTCAAATGTGCAGGTTTTCAGGTAAGGATTGTTTTAGTAGGATCTCGAGACTGCATTCCAACATGTCCGCCTATGGCACGTGATGAAGATGGAGGCTCATTGCCACCCTGTTTTCCACTGTGTATCTGTAAGGTTTGAATACTTTGTATCTGGATCTACATTGTAATCTTGATACTATGCAATGAATATTTCATTTTGTTCTGTGGTGCTATCAGTGATCCAGGGAATAGCACTTAACACAGATGTTCCACCTTAATCCAAAGGTGGGGCGTTATACTTTTCCTGGTAAGAAACACAAGTCCAAGGAAGAAGAACACTACAACAAGTTTTGTGAATGGATGATACCTTTATTTTTGCAAATTCCTTTGACTGATGCTATTAGAATGCCTCCTTATGCAAAGTATATGAAAGATATTGTTACTAACAAAAGGAAGATTCCTAATGAGGAAATTTCCACTCTACTTGCTAATTATTCTTTTGATGGTAAAGTTCCGGAGAAGCTTGGAGATCCAGGTATACCGACTATTCCTTGCTCCATTAAAAATAACTATGTTAGAATTGCTTTATGTGATTTGAGAGCTGGAGTTAGTGTCATGCCTTTTTCTCTTTATAAGAGACTTGATCTAGAAAAATTGGTATCGACTGATATATCTTTGCAGATGGCTGATAAGTCTACTACTATTCCTATTGGTATATGTGAAAATGTTCCTGTTCAAGTTGCTAACAGTTGTTTGATATTAACTGACTTTGTTGTGTTGGAAATGCCTGAATATGATAATATGTCTATTATTCTTGGGAGACCTTTTCTAAACACTGCAGGGGCTGTTATTAATTGCAATCAAAGAAAAGTAACTTTTAATGTCAATGATAAAGAGTACACGGTTTATTTTCCCAAGAAGATTGATAGGAAGAATGCTCAAAATTCAATCAAGCATGTGGAGACCATTCGAGTTGGTCAAATTATATGTTCAGAGCGAAAGCCCAAGGAAGAATATAAAATTGTTATGATTGGGACTATGCCTATCAAAGTTGAGTTAACATAAGCATTTAGTGAAGTGCAAAGTTTTGCCTCATATAAAGTTAGTTTGGTAACAAGACTTGGTCAACCTTGTTAACAAAGTGATTTTATATGAACAAAACTTCGTTTTCACCGCATCCACTCCACCTCACTTTTATTTACTTTCACCAATTTTATTCCTTTAGTTTAGTTACATGATTAAGAGTATCTCAGAGCTGCTGCATACTTGGTTTTGATTTGCTTGAAATCGTTTCATCTTCGTTTTTCTGAGTTTTTATCGATATGCCAATTTCTAAAAAATCCTCGAAAATAAAGTTTCTCGAAAAATTCCAGAAAATTCTTTATAAATTTTTATATCAAAAATGGAACAGAGAGGCACCTGGGAGACACCAGGAGGGGCAGCCACGCCACCACACACACACAGGGGGCACGGCCCAGCCTTGGCCGTGCCCACCTGCTGTGAGGGGGCCCCACCTGGCCTCTCACTTATCTCTTCCTCCCTTGCTCTTTCTCTCTCCCAAAAACAACGACACACCCAGCTCAAACTCGAGTTCTTGCTATTCTTCATCGTGATTTTTCGATCTCCTTGCTCAGCCCATCATTTCTGCTGAGATTTGGAGCAATTGTTCTCCGGTATGTGACTCCTCCGCTTGTCCAAGTAGAATTTCTTTTGGTGAAGTATTTCTTGAGTATTTTAGCATTGTAGGTGGCAGGATAAATGAGTATGCATGCTTGTTCTATTGCTTAGAAATGTTATTTTGATGCATGTTAGCTCTCTAGTAACTCACTATAGTAGTTCCCTACATTTGCTTGTCTCAAAATCATTTTTTATGAGGTCTGTTAAAAATTTCAGAAATGGAGGAGAATGCATATCAACTCTCTCAACATGAACTAGAAGTACAAGAAGTCATGAGAGTTCACCGTGAAGAGAGGGTCTTTCCCTCACACTATCCATGCTCAGACTTTATGAATGCTGCTAGAATCCTGCGGGGCTTCCAAAATTTAATCTCTAATGCAGGATTGGAGCATTTTATTGATGGTGAACCTCCCCAATATGTTAAACTAACAATGTATGTGGTGCAGGATTTCAGATTTAGTTGGTCCACTCCTAACCCCATGGTTCATTATAAAATCTATAACAAATCTGTGGATTTGCCTCTTGATGTTTTTTGTACAGCTATTAGAGTACCACAGTGGGGATCGCTCGAGAAGATAAGGGGACAGCCTAGGCCATTGCTGGAACTATATGAGGAGATTTGTCAAGGAAGAAGCTTCACAGGAGAGTATGGTAAAATTCGAAATATTCATTTCCCATCCATTCGATATTTTGCCTTCTTTATTACCAAATGTGTTCTTGCTAGGAAAGCTGCAAGTAAATTATCTCTCCATGATCTAGCTTTTATTGCTGCTGCTTTGAGACGTGATAGGACATATCATTTGGGTGCCTTAATAGCTTTCCATCTTGATGTTAACCGTGAGAAAGGGGAAATCTATGGAGGACTTATAGCTTCACGCCTGTTAGCTTTGCATGGTGTATTGCCTCATTTTCTAGATCTGCAGTTCCCCGAGGAGAAACTTGATCTTAATTCTATGATTCATCATAAGTTTGTTTCTCCTCCTGCTAGCTTGATTAATTTAACATTTGAGCTAACCTTTTTCAAGAAGTCTACCTGGAAGGTAGTAAAGACTGATCGATCGGTCCGTTTGCCTGCACCTCTTTTGTTTAACCTTGATCACAGGAATGGATGGTCGCTCATGGAGGATGAGCTTGACGCGTACGTAGAGGAGCACCCGCCGCCTGTGCACGATGAGGAGGGTGCCGAGGAGTCGGGTCAGCCCTCCAACATTGCGAATTTCCCTTATGAGCAGCCTTATTATGATTATGCGCCATCAGCTTCATCTTCACGAGAGCCGGGGTACGATTACGCCCATGATGACCCACCAGCCTGGAGCAACTACCAAGGATGGAATTGATCTCCACTTAGGCGAAAAGCCTAAGCTTGGGGGGAGGTACGCCGACGATTCACTCATCTACATATCATATTTTGTCGGTCCGATGTATATCCATGTTTCGCTTTCTTTATTGTTCTTGCTTTTATTTCTGCTTTCCAAAACACAAAAAGACCAAAAATATTTCCGTTGTTTCTCTTTGTTTGCCTTTTAGTTGCTAGCTTTGGTTTGCTTCACTTGCTATTTTCGGTTTGGTATTTCAAAAATTCAAAAATATTTTGCTTTGTTTGCGTTTTCCTTTCGTTCTTGTTTCAAAATTGAAAACCCAAAAATATTTGTTGTTCTTCTTCGGTTTTGCAAAGTTTGTTGCAGAGTTCAGTCTCCCGTGACTCCATTGGAGCTTGGTATTCACTTCATATTATTCAAGCCACACAAGTGAAGAGCAATAATGACGACATATGACAATCCGAGATGTGGTAAGAGGCTGGTATGGACTCTATTTGTTTTCATTTTTGTACATATACTCATCTATGTGGACATACTTAGTCGGTTCATGTAAGGTATATGTTATCTAATGGATGCTTTGTAGTTCTTGCTCTCATATGATTAGTTCAAATTTACTAATAGTTTGTAGCATGTCATGTAGACGCTTGCATGCACTGTTTTATTCATAATATGGTATGTTATTGTGGTATCCTCCTGTGAATGTTTCATTTGAATCGACTTGGCACATGCTCAAGCATGCATATGACTGAACAAAAAGTCAATTAAGCCTTGATGATTTACTTTGCCTCAGAGTTCTTGTATCATTTTTATGCCTATATTAATTTTGTTTTGTCGCAAGCATGATTATGACAGTTATTGCTCTCTCGATTGTCGCTTCCCAGTCTTTTGCTAGCCTTCACTTGTACTGAGAGGGAATACTTCTCGTGCATCCAATCACCAAAAACCAAGTCTACCAAAGAGTCCACTATAAATTCCTATGCATGGTATTTGTAAGCCATTCCAAGTAAATTTTCATGTGCTACCTTTCAAAACCTTCAACTACTTCTCATTTTGTGCCACTGTTTTTAGCTCATGGGGACGTAGTGGTCGGAATTGCTATCTTCCATATTAAATTGAGTACCCCTCGACTAGGCAGCTTCATCTGGTCGTCATTAATTTCGCAAGGGAGCTGGTCAGACCATTATAATCTAATTCTAAAAAGAAAGAAAAAAAGGCACTCCTCCATGGTATGTGAAATTTGGTGGGCACCCGATGGAATCGGTTAGCCATGGTTTGAGAAAGGAAAAAAAGGTGGGGAGGAGTGCCAAAGCTTTATAAAAGAGCACCAATGTGCCAAAATTTCAAAGAACTTGGAACCGCTCTCACTTGTTTATTATGGAAGATAGCAAGTCCCCATTGCCAGTCGTTGACATGAAACAACCACCTCTCAAAATAAATTTTTATCTCGGATTTACAAATGAAAAGCTCTAGCACATGTTAAATCACTGCTTCCCTCTGCTAAGGGCCTTTCTTTTACTTTTATGTTGAGTCTTCATTTTCCAACTTAAAGCACTTCTTGAGAGCATAGCTGTTATTCTTAGTGTAATGTGCTTGTCCCAGAACACAGTTAATTGTGGTATAACTTTGATGCTTGTATCTTTGATATTTTTACTTCTAGTCTTCCTTTGGACTTCAGAGGTGCCTCAGCATTTATGTTTTGCTCCACAAATAAAGGCAAGCTGGATACCACTCTTCCATATCATTTATGCATATTACAATCTTGTAGCTTCTTATGTTCATGTTACTTGTTATTAGTGCATTGGCACTCTTTCATAGCTTGCTTGACTATGAGGTGACATTAGTTGCATATTTCTTATTATGAATTGCCTGAGTACTTGATCATATAGTGAGTATATATACATCATATGAAGCAAATGTGTTCGTGAAAGTTTCTTTTATCGTTCTCAGTTATTAACTGAATTGCTTGAGGACAAGCAAATAGCTAAGCTTGGGGGAGTTGATACGTTCAAAACGTATCTACTTTCCTGAACACTTTTGCTATTGTTTCTCCTCTAATTTGTGTGTTTTGAATGCAACTAATACGGACTAACGCTGTTTTCAGCAGAATTGCTCTGGTGTCTCATTTTTGTGCAGAAATCCAACTTTCAGTAAAAATTTGGGAAAAATTGGCAAAAATCCTATTTCACCAGAAGACCCACAGAGCCAGAAGACGAGACGGAGGGGAGGCACGAGGCCTCCACACACACAGGGGGCGCAGCCCAGCCCTGGCCGCGCCCACCTGGTGTGAGGGCGGCTCGGCCGTCTCCTCGACCCCTCCTTCTGCCTACATATACCCCCTGACCTGAAAATATCGGGGAGACGTCGTTTTTCCCAGATAGACTTCCGCTGCGCCGCCGCCATCAGAAACCGTGATTCGGAACCAGAAACTCCGTTCTGGCACCCTGCCGGGACGGGGATTTGGAGGAGATCTTCATCACCATCATCACCGACGTCCCTCCATCGACCATCCATGACTCCCCCATCCATGTGTGAGTAATTCCCCCGCTGTAGGTGAGGGGATGGTAGGGATTGGATGAGATTGTTCGTGTAATTTGATATGAGATTGTTAGGGCATAGTGCCTAGTATCTTCTATTAGTGCTTATGACTTTGTTGTGACTTGTTATGCTTAATGCTTGTCACTTTGGGCCCGAGTGCCATGATTTCAGATCTGAACATGTTATTATTTCTATGATGATACTTGTTGTTTATGGTCTTACCTACAAGTTGTATACACATATTGTTGTCCAGAACCCGAGGCCCCAAAGTGACAGAAATTGGGATAACCGGAGGGGATGGCTACGATGTGAGGATCACATGTGTTCACCGAGTGTTAATGATTTGCTCCGGTACTTTATTAAAAGGAGTACCTTAATTACCAGTAGTTTCCCTTGAGGCCCTGCTGCAACAGGCTGGTAGGATGTTGTTATTTATCTTATGGAGAGACACCACTAGTGAACTGTGGACCCCGGTCCAATTTCCTTTACATTGCTATTATCGTTTTACTTTTACTTGCACTGTTTACTTTCTTGCATACTATTACCTTTTACCACTCGATACGCTTAATCCTTTGTTTGCAGCAAACCAGTGAGATTGACAATCTCATCGTAAGTTGGGGCAAAGTACTTGGTTGTGTTGTGTGCAGGTTCCACGTTGCTGCTAGTGAAAAGCTTCGCACCAGCATTTATCTGGTGCCATTGCTAGAGTGTCGCAAAGCTAGTGGGCATCAACCTTCGAAAGTGTGGTTCTTTCTCCTACTGGTTCGATAACCTTAGTTTCACAACTGAGGGAAGACTTGCTGCTGTGCTCATCATACCTTCCTCTTGGGGTTCCCAACAGAGTGTAATCTACACGCCATCATAGAGTTGTGCTTGTAATTTGTTGGTGGTCTCGTGGAGTGACAAGATGTCATCCCAGATCTCTGCAGTCTCCTTCTTGTGCTTGGCAATGAGTTCTTGATTTATCCTATGGATGATGTCCACCTCTTGTTCCGCCATCTTCTTGTACTTAAAGACTTCTTGATCCAGCGCCTCCATCCTGGCTTCGAGACTTCCTTCTCCTGTAGGGCCCTGGACATCTTCTATCTGCAACTTCCCATCCTTGAGCGACAACTCCTTTGGATGCATCTTCAGTTCCGTCATGTATGGATTAATGATGTCCGCAAGACAGTTCTCCTCGGATGAACCAGACGAAGACATGGTGGCTCTAAAACTGAGAATAGCTCCTAACAGAAACAGATCGAAACAAAAACATGATGAGAACACGATATACAGACCTCGGGCAATCCGGGGGGTTATATATAGGCGAAAAATAAACATCGAAACGAAGTCACAGGAGGAAACCGGGACGGAAACGAGCTCCGAGGTGAACTCACCATAGGGTGGCGTGGCCAGTAGGGAGCCAGCGCCACCAGGTGGTGTGGAGCCTCCGAGCTCCGTTTCCAACCTGTTTTCGTCTCGTGATTTTTCATATTTAATAAAAACAACAAAATATAAATAGAAAAGTTTAACGCAAACCTTTTCTGACTAGAACTGTTACCTATTCGAAAACGGACTCTGCAGTTTCCTGCATATGTTCTTTGATGAATTCTTCCGGAGTCACCATTTGAATAATATCGACGTCTTCATTATAAGAATCTCCAGAAATATAATGCTTGAGTCTTTGCCCATTCACCACTTGCGTAGTGTTATCTTTAAGCGAAGCAATCTTTATCGCACCTGAACGATACACCTCTTCAATAATAAAGGGTCCTTCCCATTTTGAGAGTAATTTTCCTGCAAAAAATCTGAGACGACACCTATACAATAGAACTTTCTCACCAACATGAAATTATCTCTTCAGAATTCTCCTATCATGCCATTGCTTGACTTTCTCTTTAAAAAGTCTGGCATTTTCATAAGCTTTGTTTTCTAATTCTAAAGGCAAGTGACACGCTTTTCCATAAACCATTTTGTAAGGAGACATGCCCATGGGGTTCTTATAAGCAGTTCTATAAGTCCATAAAGCATCGTTGAACTTCCTAGCCCAGTTTTTCCTAGATCTATTAACAGTCTTCTGCAAGATAGACTTGATCTCTCTATTCGATAGCTCTACTTGCCCACTAGTTTGGGGATGATAAGCATAAGCAATTCTGTGATTAACGTCATATCTAGCAAGAGTTTTCCTAAAACCGCCTTGAATAAAATAAGAACCGCCATCAGTCATAAGATATCTAGGCACACCAAACCTAGGAAAAATAACATCCTTAAGCATTTTTAATGAGGTCTCACCATCGGCACTCTTTGTAGGTATAGCTTCTACCCACTTAGTAACATAATCAATAGCTACGAGTATATGAGTATAACCTTCTGAAGGAGGAAAAGGACCCATAAAGTCAAATCCCCAACAATCAAATGGTTCAATAACAAGAGAATAACTCATAGGCATTTCATTGCGTCTAGAAATATTACCAACTCTTTGGCATTCATCACAAGATAAAATAAACTTTCTAGCATCTTTAAAAAGAGTAGGCCAATAAAAACCTGATTGTAGAACCTTTTGGGCATTTCTATCTCCAGCATGAGGTCCTCCATAAGCACTACCATGACATTTCCTTAATATATCTTGTTGTTCATATTCTGGGACACATCTTCGCATAATACCATCCACTCCTTTTTTATATAAGTGTGGGTCATCCCAAAAATAATGCCTCAAGTCATAAAAGAATTTCCATCTTTGCTGGGCTATAAAGGTTGGAGGCAAATACTTGGAAACAATAAAATTAGCATAATCAGCATACCAAGGATTCTGTCGCGAGGTTACCTTTATTGAGGCCAACAGTTCATTTGGAAAACTATCATTAGCAGGAATAGGATCAAAAGAAATGTTTTCCAACCTAGACAAATTATCAGCAACAGGATTCTCAGCACCTTTCCTATCTACAATATGCAAATCAAACTCTTGTAAATGTAATACCCATCTAATAAGCCTAGGCTTAGCATCCTTCTTTGACATAAGATATCTAATAGCAGCGTGATTAGTATGAATAGTAACCTTCGAGTCAACAATATAAGGTCTAAACTTATCACATGCAAAAACAACAACAAGAAACTCTTTCTCAGTAGTAGCATAATTCTTTTGAGCAGCATCAAGAGTCTTACTAGCATAATGAATAACATTCAACTTCTTATCTACGCGCTGTCCAAGAACAGCACCCATAGCAAAATCACTAGCATCACACATAATTTCAAAAGGCAAAATCCAATCAAGTGGTTGGACAATAGGAGCAGTAGTTAAAGCCTTCTTAAGATTTTCGAAAGCTTCCTTACAATCATCATCAAAAACAAATGGTACATATTTTTAAAGAAGATTAGTAAGAGGCTTTGAAATCTTAGAGAATTCTTTAATAAACCTCCTATAAAAACCAGCATGACCAAGAATACTACGAATACCTTTAACATCCCTAGGACAGGGCATTTTCTCAATTGCTTCAACCTTTGCTCTGTCTACTTCAATACCTCTTTCAGTGATTTTATGTCCAAGAACAATTTCTTCATTCACCATAAAGTGGCATTTCTCCCAATTAAGAACAAGATTAGTTTCTTCACACCTCTGCAAAACTTTATCAAGATTGTGCAAACAATTATCAAAAGAAGTTCCATAGATGGAGAAATCGTCCATGAACACCTCCAGAATTTCTTCACAAAAACCATGAAAAATAGCAGACATGCATCTTTGAAACGTAGCAGGAGCATTGCACAAACCAAAAGGCATATGTCTAGAAGCATAAGTTCCATAAGGACAAGTAAAAGTGGTTTTCTCTTGATCTTGCTTTTTAACAGCAATCTGAGAGAAACCAGAATAACCATCTAGAAAACAAAAATGAGTTTTCATAGATAACCTTGATACGTCTCTAACGTATCTATAATTTTTGATGCTCCATGCTTGTTTTTACACCATTTGCTTAGTGTTTCGTTACACTTCGTGGCATTTTTATGCATTTTCCGGAACTAACCTATTAACGAGATGCCACAGTGCCAGTTCCCTGTTTTCTGCTATTTTTGTGTTTTAGAAAAGTTACACAGGAAATATTCTCAGAATTGGACGAAACAAAAGCCAAACATCCGGAAATTTACCGAAGCTTCCAGAGAACCGAAGAGGAGACGGAGAGGGGCCACAGGGCGCCCACACCACAGGGCAGCGCGGCCTGCCCCCTGGCCCGTGCCCCCTGGTGGTGAGGCCACCCTGGTCCACTTCTGACGCTGCCCCTTCGCCTATGAAGACCCCCCGACGGGAAAAACCTAAATACCCGATCACTTTTCTAGAAACATATCGCGATCCGCCGCCGTCGTCGACCCAAGATCGAGAGGGTCCAGAAGCTCTTCCCGGCACCCTGCCAGAGAGGGGAATTGCCACCGGAGGTCTTCTTCATCGCCATGCTTGCCTCCGGCGCGATGAGTGAGTAGTCTACCTTGGACTATGGGTCCATAGCAGTAGCTAGTTGGTTGTCTTCTCCACCATGTGCTTCATGTTTAGATCTCGTGAGCTGCTTTACATGATCGAGACTACCGTTATGTAATTCTACATGTTGTGTTTGTTGGGATCCGATGAATATTGGTGTTATGATTGAGTTGATGTGCTGAATATTATCTTATGTTATCTCTATGTTGTTTATGATCTTGCATGCTCTCCATTGTTAGTAGCTATCTTGGCCGACTAGTTGCTAGTGACTCCAAGAGGGGGTATTTATGCTCGATAGTGGGTTCATGCCTCTCTTTAATCTGGGGGAGTGACAGAAACCTCTAAGGTTGTAGATGTTCTGTTGCCAATAGGGAGAAAACAACATTCATATGCTCAAGGGCATATGCTTTGTTTACATTACACACTTTGCTTAATGCAGTTATCTGTTGTTCGCAACTTAATACTTGTGGAGTTCTCGGATTGATTCGCCACAAGTGGATTATTAGTCATAGATGGAGTTGGATGACGGTCTATGTATTTTGTTGTAATGCCCAGAGTAAATCTCATAGTGATCCTCTCGACATATGCTCGTTGTGTTTATTCTATCAATTGCCCAACTGTAATTTGTTTACCCAGTATGTGTTATTTTATCTTATGGAGAGACACCACTAGTGAACTATGGACCCTGGTCCTATTTCCATTACATTGCTATCACCTGTTTACTTTACTCGCACTATTTACTTTACTTGCATATTACTATTACTTTCCACTCGATACGCTCATACCTTTGTTTCAAGCAAATTGGTGAGATTGACAACCTCATTGTAAGTTGGGAGCAAAGTATTTGGTTGTGTTGTGTGCAGGTTCTAAGTTGCTACTAGTTGAAGACACGCTAACACGTTATCATTAACGGCGCCCTTGTTGGAGTGTCACTGGGCTAGCAAGCATCACCTTCTGGAGTTTGGCTTTTTCCTGGATTCGACATACCTTGGTTTCTTACTGAGGGAAAATTTGCTGTTGTACTCATCATACCTTCCTCTTGGGGTTCCCAACTGGATGGTGCAAAACTATCAACATCGTGCCGCATCAAGCTAATTTTCTGGCGCCGTTGCCGGGGATCAAAGAAGAAGAAGCTCCCACATCAACTACATATTCCCGCGTCAACTTGGCACCATAAAAGTAATTTTCTGGCGCCGTTGCTGGAGAAAAAGAAGACTTCTGCAAGGGGAGTTTCGCACGCACATCCTTTACTTTGTTTTAGTTTTGCTTTTACTTTATTCTTACTTGCATTGTTTTATCAAAAACACAAAAAATTAGTATCCTTTATAGTTGTTATTTCTTTACTCTTAGTTCATTATGTTGTTCCCTAAGTACGTTTTGGAGGACCTCTCAGTAGGTAGTGGTTCAATTATTGGAAAAAGTAACATTGAGGAGTTCTTTAATCATATTAGTATGCATAAAGATGTTGAGAAAAAGTCTTTGGCTGAGCTTGCTCCTAGTTATGAAGTTGCTTTTGCTTATTTAATTCACATGTTAGAAGCTAGGTTTGCTAGCCTTAATCCTTTTATGCAATACATGTTCCTTAAGCTTCATGATATTGAGGACCCCGAAAAGAAAGCTTTTATCTTGGAAATTTTGCGCATAGAATTTAGAGATGTTGCCATTGAAGCTAGGAAAGTTCTTAAGCGTTTTAATAAGATTGGTTCACATATAAAGGTTGTTAGTACAAACAATGAGGGAATCGAAATACCTATACCTAGCAAACTCTTGGGATTGTATGAAGCTTTTGAAAAGAATTTTGATTGGATCTGTCCCAAAAATCTTTTTAGTGATTTGAGTGAACCAAAGCGTGATCACATGTGGGGACCCCGGATTACCCATCCGAAATACCCGATATGCATACAATTCACGATCCCATGATCAGTGTGTCGTGAATCCACATATCCGAGTTGATAACAGAATTACATCATCCATTACAGTACCGAATAATTCTTACAGTTGGTCACATGACCAAGTATGATATTACCACGCAGGGCAATTCCACAACTAAGCAGCGGATACCAAGCAGCGCTGATGGCCCACGTCATGCATACTACCCTACAGGCAACCGACTGGGAGACGTTCCTAGTTCGCATCGGCGTCATCGTAACCACATTCATCTTCCTCATAGTCTTCTCCATAGTCTGACCAAGTTAATAGCCAGGGACAAAGCCATGAGTACATTTGAATTGTACTCGCAAACCATCTAAAGGGGAGAGAACAAAATGCAGTTTGGCTATAGCAAGGAAAGGCTCTAGTCTAGTTTATTTTCTTTGAAAACACAGTTTTCTCATGTCGATATGGCATGTTCAGAACCATGTTCTACGACATCTCTATATCCTTATTAAAAACATTTATAAAACAATTTTAGTAAAATCTCTAGGAAGGGGGAAACCCTTTTCTTTTCATAAACCAGGTCAATCAAACATGACCATCTCTATTCATAAGACCAGGTCAATCACACATGACCATCTCCAATTTCCTCGGCAGTACCCTGCAAGTACTCCGAACCATATCCGTGCCACGACAGTACCCTCCGAGTACTCTGTCTGGCACCTTCCTCCATTTGTTTCCGAAAACCACTTTTAAAACCAAAACCGACATTGGGCTAGTTCCAGCCTAGTTCAACCGTCCATGACCGAGGACTCGGCTATTCGAATAGATTTCACTCTGCAGAGGTTGTACACTTTACCCACAATCATCCGGATACTCATCATGTGGGCATCTCCCCTGCATAACAATATATGCCACGACAAGCACCCGATCGTAGTTTTTTCACCTGCCCACCTTAGCATAGGATCTACCGCCAAGAGGGGTATCCCTCAACACCGAAGCCCAAGTGGCTGTTTGACCCAGGAGTTGCTAATTCCCCAGCCCACTCGACCCTTCGGAATGACACTACCCATAGTAGTCCCCTACTCACGGTAGCTCATTATTCAATGAGGGCTCTCGGCTTGTACCCCTGCCCCCTAAAAAGGTGACAAAGCGAGCCTGGGTAACCGCTCCTACCCAGGGTGCCACGGAAAAGGTGTCCATGGTCGGACTGCCATTACATCTTGTAGATCCCATACTAAGATGAACAAACTACTCTGCTACGCCCCGTCCCATACTAGGGTAATTATGGTTGCACGGGTTAATTGTTCCGGGGTAGACCCTAGTGATCACCAATGTCATTTTCGAAAAACTCCTGCCTCCAACACCGGGATAAACATCCCCCACCTTATTTTCAAAACACATTTTTGAAATCCATCAGTGGAGCATAGCACTACTCCAAGGTTTTCGAAATCATTTTTCAAAGTCCCATTTGAGTGTTCCCAACCTAGAGTTTTTTTTTGCTCCACTACAAGTTTGTCCAAAGGCCATGATGCTAACCATCAAACCACTATCTCAGGGGGATAAATAGGTATCAAAGGGGGTGTCATCCATAAGGATGATAACAAATGACTTGTGGAGCCAAGTCACCAATAATTGCTATCTAGGGGTAATAGCAATATAAAACATGCACTTTCATAAAAATTTATAAATATGCAAGGTATAAAACTGGGATTAGACATGCAACAAGTTTAGATGGCTTGCCTTGATCAGCTTGTCCCTAGTCTTCCTCTTGATATTTAAATACCTCCCCTTCTTCAGAAAACCCGGCGTCGTTCGAATCTAGCGCCGATAACAAATTAACACAATAAGCACACAAGCACAAATAATTCACACACCTCACTACAGCAAGCAAAACACACATTCACAAGCATAAGCAGGTGCCATAACACAATACTAAGCTACTCCAAGTGGTTCACCCAATTATCTAATTCCAGGGTTAAATGGTGAATTTAGCACACAACAAACCCTAATAAGCCACTTACTACACTCAGGGAGTTCTATGCAACCAAACAATGCAAACAGTATATCAACATAAGGATGTGATTTTTATGAATCCAACAAAAGTGGATTCATCACATTTAGAGTTATAGAACTTTTTATATGAATTTCCTAGTGCAAACAATGGCTGTTTGGGAAAATAAAATCCCAAATATTCTCTGTTTAATAGAAAATTCTGCAAACAGAGAATATGCAAGACAAATCAGTGCATGACCAGGGAAAATTGGAATCATACCAATAGCACCTACAGAAAGTCATTTTTGAATTAAACAAGCCATACAAGCACTTATATTGCAATAGTTGCTGCAACAAGTACACAGATCATAGAGGGTTCAAAACACTTCCTAATACAAGATACCTTAACATGTATTCTGAAAAAATTGGATTCAATATTTTTTGAGTTTTGGAACTCTAGATTTGGATTTTAGAAGGAAAAGTGCTTAGTGAACAAGATTAATTAGAAGTAAATCTACAGGAAACTAATTTGTATGGGACCAGTGCCATGTGATATATATTTCAATAGGAAACACATGGAAATTTGATTCAGATCATTTGCATGTGTAGATATTTTTATATGGAATTTAGAAGTGTGCAGATCTTGCTAAATATTTTGACAGATTTCCAAAAAAAAAAAATCATGGGCGTTTCTAACGGGTCTGGCCACGAGGACCTATCACGGCCCACCTGCGTCTCCTCCGTGCATGGCAGGAAAAAAAAAAAACCATACCAGTCACGACAGGAACACAGTCGACGATGACCGGAACTAAATGGAGCCCATGCCCTAGCGGCGGAGGGAGGCAGAGAGCTCACCGGCGGGATGGCTGGAGAAGATGGAGGCGATGCGGGGTCGATGCGGAGGACTTCAGTGGCGAGGCACGGTGTCTTGGTCGGGCTGGCGGAGCTCCAGGCGTCGATGCAAACAAGGCCGAGCGCGGCGTCGCAGACGGAGGTGGTTGGCGGGGAGCTCACCGTGAGGCGGCCATGGGCGACGGAGGCGACGTGGAGGAGAGCGTAGAGGCGCGCGGCCGCTCCTCACGATGACATGGACACGCGGACGCCGTCCTGGCCGTCGGCACGGACAACGGCGAGCGCGGCGCCGGAACGAGCTGCACGGACGGATTCGACCGCGACGATCATCCGGAAAGTTTCTAGGCAGAGAGAAAGGGTGGTGTTAGGGTTACCAGATATCGAACCAGAGAGAGGAATAGAGAGAACGATCGGAGAGAAGCAGCAACCTCGTCTACGACGAGTTGTAGACGACGAGTTCCGGCTCGGTTTCGGCTAGTGAGGAAGAGGTAGCAGGGAATCGCTCCTAGAGTTTCTGAGAAGTAGAGGAGAGCGAGTGGAGTTGTATGGAGATGGTTTGCTGGCTCAGGGAGGCTCAGGGTGATCTTAAATAGACGGAGCTCCGGTGAATCGCAGCGTGGTGCACGGCTTGAAAGCGACGCGTGCACGGATGTGATTGACCAGAGAGGATGTGGCATCACGCACGGCATGGTGTTCTAAGCTTGTTTCAATGAACGGTGACGAAAGACTCAGGCTTTAACGATCGGGACTCGTTGTGTTTTGCGAGAGCACCAAGGTGTTTGATAAGAGGGCCGCAGCTTAGAGTGCACGAGAGTGGCTTCTGAGGGATGTTTCGTGGTTTGTGTTCGGTGCCTTATGGATCGGCAGGTTTGCACGCCCTGGTATGCACGTGAGAACTGGGAACGGATCGCCGTCCTTCGGTCGTGGCGTTCACTGGATGTTGAGCACGGACTAGTCGGTTTGGAGCTATTCCTTGCATCGGAAGCATGCGTGTAACAGGGAGGAGGTAGAGGACAGTGCTATGGCGCAGCCTAAGGATCAGGAGTGGTCGCAACCTTGCTGACCAAGGTTTGGGTGAGCTGCGAGGACGTGGCGTCTGTTGTCTGGCCGCGGAGCACGGCGAGTGCAGCCAGGGGGAATAGGACAATAAGAGGAGAGGGAACGGCGCCAGATGGTCAAGGTGTGCGAGGCTCGGTCGCTGGTGAGAGGACATGGCAGGAGGAGGCCGGTGCCTGCTGGTTGGCTCGAGGCCGCGGACGCACGCAAGGTGCTCGTCGTCTGGTCGGCACGGCTGGACAACAATGAGACGGTGCACTGGGCACGGGATAATGGTCGGGGTGGGATGAATATAGATGGGAACAACCATTAGCTTGACTAGTAGGAGTAAAGGAGGGCTGCAGGGAAGTTTTGGCATGATATCCATGTCTAACGCATGCACTAGCAGCACGCATGCTGCGTTTTCAGTTTTAAACAAGAGCAAGGGGGAGTGAGGGTTGCTGGGGTGTGTGAAGTCATGGTTCAAGCATTGGTACGGGTTGGAGGGATAAGGAGGGGCTGCAGCAAGCTTGCTGTGCAAATCTTGCCCAAGATTTTTCCTTGCTCTTCCTCCTTCCCCAAAACCAATCAGCAAGAGGGAACACTGTACAGCTACAGCAGTAGGTCGACAGAGAGGGGTGCAGGTGCTTGAGAGGTCAATGGAATGGAGGGGCGGTGATCCAATTTAAAATAGAGAGAGAGGGAGAGGTATGTGGAAAATCCTTGCCAAGATCGATCATGCATGACCGGCTCACTCCTTTGCCAAATGAGAATGGACAAAGGGAATAGATAAATGACCATAAGATGCCCAAGACATAATGCTGATCCATTTGCTTAAGGTTGGAGAGTTTGCAAAAGATTTGAAAGGAATACGGGATAGATAGAGATGGAAATAGGGATTGATGATTACATGGATCATTGTTGGAATTTATTCTCAACTTAGTTTTACCAAAGTGAGAGTGGGATTAGATAGATCAGGGGAGTGTATTTGGTGTGTAGGATGTGCCATTTAAATATGTACTTTATTATAATTAGTTTTCAACACAATTTGCGAGTCGGCCCCAATTTGAAAGGGAATCCAATAGACTAGATTTCAGAATTTTTTATAAAAAAGACCATAGGATCTTTTGTGCTAAAAAGGTCTACTTGCACAACGAGGCATGGTAGAATTTTCTAAATTTTAAAAGAATCTCAAAATGCAAGAAATTGCGTAGTTGCCATTTTCATGCATTTTACTATAATAAAGAAATAAATTTAAAGGAAAATATTTGTGATGGAAAAGAAGTTATGTGAAGCCGTAGTCACATTTCCATATTTTATTTGAGAAGAGTATCTAGAAATATTTGATAAAATATGGAAGTAGTTTTGTAGACAAAATAGAGAAGGAAGGTTTTCTTGTGTTTGTTTTTTGACAAATGAAGGGAAACTCCATTTGATAGTAGGATGAGATAGTAATTTACTTCGACTAGTGTAGGAAATAATAAGAGGCCACTTGATTAGAGTAGATTAACAAGTCACACAAGAAGTCACAGGCCAATTATTTTCCAAACACTCCAAGATAAAGCTTTGGTATAATAGCAAGAAGAAGAAAGATGAGCTTATGCTCTGAGGATTATCTAAGAAAGTTTGTGGAAAGGGGACATCTAGATAGATAGTAGCTAGGAGCATTCCTGAGATAAGTTTAAAATTTCCCAAAAGATCTAGAGATAGTAGTTCTCACGGAGATAGATATAGATGGTTTGTATCGAAAAGTAGATCATAGACAAGTGGGATTTTGTGAGATAAAATAGCACCAAGTACGTTCATAAACCTCAAGTAGTATTCCCAAAAAAAATCAGAGATAAGAATAATAACACAAAGGTATCCTTCCCATTTCTGCTATCTTTGTAAAAAGGAAAAGTAGTTGTGAAAATACTTTTATAGAATATACTGAAAAAATGAAATGAGTGCTCATACAGAGGGAACCTCATTTCTAATTTTTGATAAACTTGAATTTTGAAAATAAATACTCCTTCCATAAGGAATAGAGTTGTAGGGTTTTACAAAGAGGGAACATCAAAATAGTTTTTATATAGAAAATATATTGAAAGCAATTTATAAGAATATCCCCACTGGCCATCTTATATTTTGATTTGCTTTAGATAGGTTAGACCACATGCCTACCTATAGATCATAGCTACACACAAGGAACTCAATCAAAGTCAAACCAGTCACACAACGTCCACTCATCACACAAAGTCAAACCATTTGAAATAGGAGGGGTTGGTCCATAGTCTTATACAACAAGCAACTTAAAAGCAACAATCACACATCAAACAAGGAAAACATGCAAGATACTCCAGTAAATCTGATTAAGCGCAAAAAGTTTTTGTTGGCCCTCATTTTTGCATTACTAAACCTTGCTTAATCATGGTTACAAAAGTTGGGGTGTTAGATCACAAAGGGTCTTCAAAAACTTATGTGGATGAAATACAATGCCTTATTGAGAAGACCTCTGCAATGGATCTTAATGCCTCTTTCAAAAATACTTGATTCACACTTTCTGCGCCTAGCTCAAAGGCGTTAAAGAAAAGCATTCTTGGGAGATAACCCAATGTTTTTACTTTCAGTACTTTTTCTTTTATTTGAGTCTTGGAAATTATTACTACTGTAATAACCGCTCCTTATTCTTTTTATTTCGTTTTTGTGCCAAGAGAAGCCTCTAATTTGAGTGAGGTAAGATTTGGGGATGTTGCTGTCCTGAAATAGATTTCGGTGCTGCACCGTAAAAATTCGTGAAAATTCTCTGTATATCTTTTGGACCTGCGATTTCTTGTGCATATGCCCTAGGTTATATCCAAACTTTCATTAGTTGAACACTTTTTGATTTGAGCAACATAAAACCCTCTAAAAATTCGACATTTGTCAGCTGTTCTGTTTTGACAGATTTCTGCCAATATTCGTGTTTGCCGCTTTATTTCTTTCTTTTTGAGTTCTTTTGATCACGGGATTTTTGGGGAAGTTGCTACCGTAGTATATGCTTTATATTTGGTGGTTTTGAGTTGAAACCTGAAGCAAAAAGGGTTGATCAATTGCTATGCTTACACTAATGTTGCTAATAGATTTGTGTTTAGTTTTGTATGAAGGAAGTTTTCAAGTGTAGGGATTGGAGAATGATGAGATGAGTTGAAGAATGGATAAAAGCTCAAGCTTGGGGATGCCCACGCACCCCAAGAAATATCCAAGAGGTACAAGCATCAAAGCTTGGGGATGCCCCCGAGGCACCCCTTCTTCATCGGCAAAAATCGGGTCACCTTTCAACACACTATATTTTTATTGCTTCATGCATTATGCGTTTTTCTTGGAGCGTCAGTTGTTTTTAGTTTTCAGTTTTGTTTAGTTTTGTTTGCTGCAATAAATGGTTGGACCCCAACAAATTCCTTTTGGAGAAGTTGCCTTGCTTTTCATTTGCCAAGAACACTCCGTTTTTCACTCTTATCGTTTCAACGAGTGTTCTCTTTTTCTAGAACTGCGTTTAGCTTTCATTTTCTGCCTTGATTTGTGTTCAGATCTTGTTATATATTTTCATCAAGGTGTATTTTGACCTCTGGTCCATGTTGGTTTCATCAAAAGAGTCGTTTATAAAAAAGTTCAAATGGTGTTGAAAAAGAGAAAAGGCTTTATGCAAAAAAGTGGTACAAAAAGGAGCTTGTGTAGACTGCGGCCTAGGCTTTTGCATGTCGTGCTTGATGTATTTTTGATAGTATGATTAGTGGTTTTGTTGTAGCATGACTTGTCTCAAATGACTGAGATTGCTTAATGAGCCTTTGAAAAATCATGCATTGTTTTAATTATTTGGAAGCATTATTTTGGTTTTCTCCTTTGATGCTTTATTTGGGTTGACTTGGCGCATGCTCACACATGTTAGACTCATACAAAGTCGCCATAAGCCTCTATGATCATTTATTTTTTGACTTTTGATGCCATCTTATGCTTATTTTAATGGCGCTTTGTCGCTATGCATGATTATGGCCGTTATTGCTCTCTTAGTTGGTCGCTCCCAGTCTTTTGCTAGCCCTCATTTTCTACTGAGTATGAGCTCTACTCATGCATCCAACTCCTAAAAACCAAGTTGTTCCAATGTGTCCACCATACATGCCTATTAGCAATTTGCTACTCCAAAGTACATTTGACTTGCTTTTATCTATCCTTCAAATTAAACTCTTTTTGGTGTTATGCGAAAATTGGTCAGTAAAGCTCTCACGAACCTGATGGCACACTTTACTTTTCTCGTTTTAAAATTTTGTGTAACATCCCAAGATTTTATCAAATTTTGGGGGAAAATTTTCGCTTTTGTTTTGCTTGAGATGATTGGAAATTCACAGGGATTTAAAACTTTTTGAGTCTATTTGAAAGCTTTATTAGAAAACTATTTAAAACTTTCTATTATTTTCTTGAAGAACTTCTTTGAGAAAGATCAAGTATCAAAATACTATTTTCCATTCCTTATTCAAACCTATGCAAGCTTGCTTGCAAAGGAGTGAATCACAAATGTGTTTTATTTAGTAAAGATTGTAATTTTAAAAACTAATCTTGAAAGATAATTTCAAACATTATTTTATAAAGTATTATCGCTTATTTCAAAGGATTTACTTTCAAACTCAAATTAGCTTTATCTAAGCATCCTTGCATGGATATAATTCTCCAAGGGATTTATAAGTCTTGCTTTATTAGAAATGTGTTTTAAAATGAATTTCAGAATATATTTTTAAAACTATTTTTCCCTGATTTCAAAGATTTAATTCGAAAACCCTATTTTTATTTGATCTTATGCAAATAAGCCCTTTGGCTAAATTATAGAGTTTTATTTGAAAATTAGTTTTATTTATGAAAATATGTTCCTTACTGTTTTGTATGGTTTATGTGAATTTTAGAAAATTTTAGACATTGGTTTGACCTTGTTTGAAATTAATTTGCTAAAGATATAAAAGAAAAGGAGAAACAGAAAATGAGAAAGGTTTAGAACAAAAAAAGAGAGAAGAGGACGGCATCAGCCCAACTGGGCCGACCCGGGGCCCAAATCAACCGAGCAGCAGCCCAGCTAGCCTGTTCCTCCCCCCCCCCCCGCGTACCCCTTCCTTTTCTTTTCTTTTCTTTTTCTTCCAAGCTGACAGGTGGGACCACCTTGTCAGATCCTCCTTCTTCCCCGGAAATTCCTCCTCCACAGGAAACCGCCGGCCGGCGTTACTCCCGCGCCATCACTGCGAACTAATTGTCCATCAAGGCCCGACCTTTTAAAGCCCAGATCCCCCCTCTCCGCTCTCCCTTTTCCCCTCTCGCGCATCGCCGCTAGGCCATCGAATCAGCCGCCGGAGCTCCGCCACCCGCGCAGACATCGACGACGAATTTCGCTGGGCACTGAGAGCCCCGTGCTCCCTCTCTCCTCCTAATCCTCTCCTCATCCTCCGATGCTCCTCCCTGATGCGTTCCTCGACTCTTACCTGCAGCAGATCCGCACCGGCGACCGCACCCGAAGACCTCCTCCGCTCCAGCCGCCTCTCCACACGAGTGTAGGAAGAAATCGACGACTCCATCTCCACCGTCGGAACCCCCTCGTCGAGCTGAACCCATCCGCGTCTTCGCCGCCTCCAGAACCCTCCGCATCGTCGGCGACGTCAACCTCCAGTGCGCAAGCTCGCCGGCGGCGACGCACAGGAAACCCTAGCACGCCGGTGAGTCCCTCTCTCCTTGAACCTCGACCGTCGGATCCTAATCTAACATCCCAGATAGATCCACTAACCGAATCGGTACCGAGCAATCCTGTGCGTCCAGATCCACCTAAATCCGACGCTCCAGATCGGCGATCCACCCGAACCGGTACCCTCCAATCAGGAACAGCCACCTGTCGGCTCTGGATTTAAAACAGATTTCAAATAGGTTTTCAAATCAGAATTGATCCAAATCTTTGAAAAATCATAACTTTTGATCTGTAACTCGAAAATTAACAAATAATATACCGTTGGAATCCTTAGAACATCTAGAATCCAGTAGTGCAATAAAACTTCATATTTTATGGGTTCAATTTGAAACTATTTTCAAATTGGAATCAAACCTTCTGTTAACTTGATTAATTCATATCTTTAGTTCTGTTAATCCAAAAGTTACAAATTTGTAGTCTCTGGAATCCTCTGATCATGTAGAACATCATAGGATCAAGAAAATCCAAATTTGATACGTGCACACACTTTGTGCATTCAAATCTATCCAAATCACTAATCTGATCACAATTTGAATTCTATAACTTATTTTGGGATGATTTAAATTGCTATAGCCTTGTATTACTGTAAGCTATCCAGTAGCATCACTCCCATAATTTCTTGATCCATTTTTCAATTATTCAAATTCTAACATGAGGATTTGAGTAATTTCCACTATAGAAATAAACCTATACCTTTTCAGTAATGATTCCTTCTACCATAGCAAATCTTATAATCATACCTAGACATAAAAGTTGTCTAAACAACATCTTGATCAAGATCATATTCACTTAGACCTATCTTGCATAGTACCCACTTATTCAAATTATAAATGTGTCATTTGAGTAAAGTGTGATACTTCCAATCTTAGTTTCTACCTTTGCTACTATGGTATCGATCAAATCAACATCATAGTACTTAACCCAATCCCATTTACTCATTAGGAACCTTAAGCCATGTTTTCAAACATCATCTATACATATCCATTACCTATAGCCATTTACTCCTGTTTACTCAATCTTAGCCTTGCATTGAACTATTCAATTTGCATTTGAGTTAATTGAGTACTTCAATGTTATAAGAATCCTAGCCTAAGCTTAAGTGTAATATATACTATTTAAAAATAATTGTTGTCACACTTATTCAATAGTATTGCTATTGCACTATTTTGTCTCTTATGCGATTTACCCACATGAGATATTCCAAGATTCAATATGCTTTGATAAAGCATAAAGATCTCACTCATCATATTTTGTCTAATTCATATATGTACTCAAATTGCAATTGTGCTACTTGAGTAGAATATGAATTCATCTCAAACTTAGGTTCTATTAATGTGGAGTTGTTATAATCCATACCATAGTATGTGTTATACACCATGTTGATCAATGAACCATTTGAGCCATGTCCTCCAATATCAATCTTTTTCCAATCACTTGACCATCCCAATCCAATGCCTACTTAATTTTGTTCACATGTATTGAACTATTCAACTTACAAATGTGCTACTTGAATAGTTCAAGCATTCTTAAAACCTAGCCTAGTTCCTAAGTGCAATAGATGCTATTTAAGAGTAATTGTTGTCACATTTACTCAATAGTGTTGTAGTTGCACAAATTGACTCTTGTGTAATCTATTACGCATGAGCTATTCCTAAAACTCTTATATGCTTTGATAAAGCATAAAAACTTCATCAATTATATTTGCCTAGTCCAATCCTCTCTCAAATCATATTGATCTTCCCCAGCTAAGCCCTCAAATCCATATCTCACAAATCATTTTCCTTCACCATATCTTTCTATCATAACATATCAATAAATCTGAATTGTTAAACAAACACTTTACAATTGTTTGTTTGTTTGATTGTATTGTATGGTATGTTTATGTTATGTTATTTCTGTGCTATAGTTTGTGCGAAGAGCTACGTGCTTAGTTAAGAGAAGCGGAAAGATCGTATTCTTCAAAAAGGCAAGTGACACACATGTCCCTATACCCATTTTACTTATGCATTAGTTTATTCACCTCTTGTAGTATGCATGATAGGTGTATTATTCAACTGTTTTGTCAAAAGCTTAGATCCTAGTAGTGTGTAGCAATCCCTCAAACCCCACTTGTTAGGATGCTAAATATTTTGAAAAATATTGTTGCCATGCTTTGATCACTTGTTAAAAGTGTTTTGTGAATAAATTAAGAACTTCAACTAAAATGAAACACCTGGGTGGATTGGTTTGATGATGGAGGCGATGTTGAGTGGCGACCTGGGGCTACACCTTGTGTAGTTGCTGCCTGGGCGTACACTTGTGGTTTGCCACCCAGGAACAAAGAGATGGCTATGTCTTCCATGCTTAGTGTGCTTCCAGTGCAGCCTTATGACATTATGGGCTCTGTCTTGACTGATTAGATGTGGGAGTACGACTTGTCGGCAAGAAGTGGTGGTAGTTGAATTGTAGGTTGGGGACGGTGCTTGCCAAGTTAGTTGTCCTCTCCTTCTAAAAGGTCTCGTTTCATTTTATGTATGGGCATAAAATGAATCGTAAGGTGAAAGTGCACAACCCTTGCAAAGTGTCAAAACTAATCGATTAGCCGTGTCCTCGGTTATGGACAATTGAGTCTCTAGACATGGAATGTACGGAAGAATCTCATCACCGTTTCTGAATTATTAAAATTTGTCTAGAAACCCCTAGGTAGGAACTAAGGACCACACACTCCGAGGGGTGGTGGTTCCTGAGGTTCCAACTTTGTTGAGTTGCGCCCAGAACTACATATCGGCCAGTATGTAGTGTATGGGGGTTGTCTTGACCCTTGAAAAATAATTTTTTTGAAAGAAAGTATTAAAAAGGATTTTAGGATAAAATTGGCTTTATGCAAATCAGCCTATGAGATCCACCAGCCAAATATCATGTAGTATAGTCTTTCCACAAAATGCCACCAAATATGTGTCATTTGCCAGTACATCATTGTACTAACCCCTCTGGGGCTGCATATTCAAACGTGCAGGTTTTATTTCGAGTAAGGAACCAGGAGTAGGATCTCGAGACTACATTCCAACATGTCTGCCTGTGGCACGTGATGAAGAATGGAGGCTCACTGCAACTATGCTTTATGATGTGTACTCGTAAGGTTGAAGACCTATGTAACTGGATTTACGTTGTAATATTGATGCTATTGCAATGATTACTTATTTTGTACTGTGGTGCTATCTACTGATCCAGGGAATGGCACAGATACACAGGAGTTCTGCCTTTAGCAAAAGGCAGGGCGTTACAGAATGGTATCAGAGCATAGTGTTGCCTGTAGGATCGAGACCCTAGGTTTGGAATTAGAAATAGGAAGACCCTAGGATAAAATTCTCTATCTCATCTTACTTCTATTTATTAAAGAAAGATGTTTGCATTTTGAACTCCTTGTATTCTCTCCTACTTCCTCTCCAAATGTTTCCTAATACTATAGCTGACCCTACCCTGAAATCATCAACAAAGGATAGAAGATCACAATGTGACAGAAATGTGAGACTGATACTCCATATATTTTCCCTTGACTCAATATAAAGGAACTCGGAGAAAGACTCAAGTGGAGACTTCATAATACTCAGCAAGACCTCAAAGAAGAAAAGGAAGACACCACTACATTGAAGGAAACCATAAACCAACTTCAAGGTGACATGGAAAAGTTTGTATCTGAACTTAGTGTTCAAGGAGACCTCATCAAAACCAAGGATGAGCAAATTACCAATCTACTGAAGCAGCTGGACCAGAACAATGGATCTGCTTAGAAAAGAACCAAGAAGCCTTAGTTGGACTTCCATTTAGGACATTTTAATAAGCAATGACGTGTAATAAACGTTATGGTCATACCGACTTGTGGATGATCGTACCTTCCCGTTTGTTTGAAAACTAGTTTGCTTGTTATGATGAATGTTTGTTAGATATTGCTTGTAGGATAAATTGTTTTGATTTGTTATTTTGGGTAGGAATTTATCTTCTTTAGATCTCTTCTATCTAATTCTCATCTATGCTAAGACCTAAACTTGTCCTAAAACCCAAACCAAAGTTTTCTCAACGACAGAACAACTTCAATGACCCTCAGTTGGAGATAAGGATACCACGCAAACAATAAGAAGACACCCCAAGGTGTAGCTAATGTGGAAGTAATACTATCCAACCACCTCATGCAAGAAAGGTGGAAAGGACAAATAGAGCAATGGAAAGGACAAACAGAGCAATGGAAAGAGCAAACAGAGCAATGGAAAGAGCAAACAGAGCAATGGAAAGGATTTTAATTCCTCTTAAATGGCGAACCAAAGGATCTACTACTTAAGGATTATTGCCATGAGCTTTGTTGAAAACCTCTAGCTAGGAACGATAGATTTTGTTTTCAAATTTCAAAATAGGAATTGGGAACTTGGTTCCAATTTCAACAAAACTTTTGTTTAAAAGCTAGTGAGGTTGACCGAGAGTTAGAATGCGAGATGCACCAAACCAAATACAAGGTAATGATTGGGTGCGACATGGATTTGCGCCCCATGACGACTACTCATATTGTTCGCTCTTGTATGAGGAATGGTAAATCTAGAGAGACATACCTACGTGAGAGACGACGTCGTTAAACCATAACCTTAGGAGGATAATATATTACATCCCTTATAGTGAGCCAGTGGCCAAAACGTAGGAATACAGTGAGGATGTTTTGGTTTTTGAACGACTACACGAATCTGAAACGTTTTGCTCAGTGGGCTTTGAATATGAAGACTATTCAAATTTGGCAGCTGCCTGTTCGATTCACTTCCCGACCCTTCTTTTCGACTCCCCACGTGGCTTGTTCGACTACCTCCCTGAGCCTATAAAAGAAGGTCACTCCTCTCCAGAAAGACACAACAAAGACAGCCACCACTACCTATGAGATTTCCTCATGATTCCAAAGCTTTATGCCACCGAAGTCTACCCCATCCCAACCTACGACGTTATGAGGCAACTCTCCGAATCACTGAAACTACTCTCCTGCCCATGAGAGCTTTGTTAGATCCCTTATTCTTGCAAAGGAGTTCATCTTCGAGTTATGATCAAGTTGACCAGCGTCTTCCAATGACTATGAAGATGGTTGCGAAAGGAATTCTGAAGGACCATCTGGTACTAGTGGCAGATAGCATGATGAGCACCGGTATCAAGAAAAGATTCAACAATGCTGGTTATAAGGCGACCTTCCGTCCCTTAAAGGTGCAAGTACCTCTTACGGAGTCCACCTTGTTTACCCCTATGAAATGCATGAGAAGACTGCAGGGAGATGCCATCCTAATTCGTTGGGATGTGTGGTCTCATCATGTTCGTGGGGCAAGCATGCAGTACTTGGCACTGAGTCATCTTTTGAGAGTCTGTAATGAAAATCAGCTAAAAAGCAACAAGGAGTATGGCGATGATCTATATAAATTCCTGACCGTGGTAAGGACCGACCAAGAAAAGGGTAGATACACATTCTTAAACGATGTGGACTACCCTGTTGAAGACAACGCAATGGATGATATTTGCTTATCACCAGAATTGGATGGAACCCTTGGTATACCCACTTTTGAACATAGTTGTGGACATCAGAACTTCTAAGAAGAGCGAATTCAAGGAAAATGGCACAACGGTGAATGCAAGCTGGGAACAAAATGCAAGTGCCTAAGGAAACATCAAGATACCACCAAGAGGATTTTTCTTTTAAGGGTGGTAGCCACCCAGATACCAAAACCTAGATAACCTAATACCTACTTTCTTTCTAGCCTCTCCAATCTCGAGGACGAGATTTCTTTTAAGGGTGGTAGTCTGTAACATCCCAAGATTTTATCAAATTTTGGGGGAAAATTTTCGCTTTTGTTTTGCTTGAGATGATTGGAAATTCACAGGGATTTAAAACTTTTTGAGTCTATTTGAAAGCTTTATTAGAAAACTATTTAAAACTTTCTATTATTTTCTTGAAGAACTTCTTTGAGAAAGATCAAGTATCAAAATACTATTTTCCATTCCTTATTCAAACCTATGCAAGCTTGCTTGCAAAGGAGTGAATCACAAATGTGTTTTATTTAGTAAAGATTGTAATTTTAAAAACAAAGCTTGAAAGATAATTTCAAACATTATTTTATAAAGTATTATCGCTTATTTCAAAGGATTTACTTTCAAACTCAAATTAGCTTTATCTAAGCATCCTTGCATGGATATAATTCTCCAAGGGATTTATAAGTCTTGCTTTATTAGAAATGTGTTTTAAAATGAATTTCAGAATATATTTTTAAAACTATTTTTCCCTGATTTCAAAGATTTAATTCGAAAACCCTATTTTTATTTGATCTTATGCAAATAAGCCCTTTGGCTAAATTATAGAGTTTTATTTGAAAATTAGTTTTATTTATGATAATATGTTCCTTACTGTTTTGTATGGTTTATGTGAATTTTAGAAAATTTTAGACATTGGTTTGACCTCGTTTGAAATTAATTTGCTAAAGATATAAAAGAAAAGGAGAAACAGAAAATGAGAAAGGTTTAGAACAAAAAAAAAGAGAAGAGGACGGCATCAGCCCAACTGGGCCGACCCGGGGCCCAAATCAACCGAGCAGCAGCCCAGCAAGCCTGTTCCTCCCCCCCCCCCGCGTACCCCTTCCTTTTCTTTTCTTTTCTTTTTCTTCCAAGCTGACAGGTGGGACCACCTTGTCAGATCCTCCTTCTTCCCCAGAAATTCCTCCTCCACAGGAAACCGCCGGCCGGCGTTACTCCCGCGCCATCACTGCGAACTAATTGTCCATCAAGGCCCGACCTTTTAAAGCCCGGATCCCCCCTCTCCGCTCTCCCTTTTCCCCTCTCGCGCATCGCCGCTAGGCCATCGAATCAGCCGCCGGAGCTCCGCCACCCGCGCAGACATCGACGACGAATTTCGCTGGGCACTGAGAGCCCCGTGCTCCCTCTCTCCTCCTAATCCTCTCCTCATCCTCCGATGCTCCTCCCTGATGCGTTCCTCGACTCTTACCTGCAGCAGATCCGCACTGGCGACCGCACCCGAAGACCTTCTCTGCTCCAGCCGCCTCTCCACACGAGTGTAGGAAGAAATCGATGACTCCATCTCCACCGTCGGAACCCCCTCGTCGAGCTGAACCTCGTCCGCGTCTTCGCCGCCTCCAGAACCCTCCGCATCGTCGGCGACGTCAACCTCCAGTGCGCAAGCTCGCCGCCGGCGACGCACAGGAAACCCTAGCACGCCGGTGAGTCCCTCTCTCCTTGAACCTCGACCGTCGGATCCTAATCTAACATCCCAGATAGATCCACTAACCGAATCGGTACCGAGCAATCCTGTGCGTCCAGATCCACCTAAATCCGACGCTCCAGATCGGCGATCCACCCGAACCGGTACCCTCCAATCAGGAACAGCCACGTGTCGGCTCTGGATTTAAAACAGATTTCAAATAGGTTTTCAAATCAGAATTGATCCAAATCTTTGAAAAATCATAACTTTTGATCTGTAACTCGAAAATTAACAAATAATATACCGTTGGAATCCTTAGAACATCTAGAATCCAGTAGTGCAATAAAACTTCATATTTTATGGGTTCAATTTGAAACTATTTTCAAATTGGAATCAAACCTTCTGTTAACTTGATTAATTCATATCTTTAGTTCTGTTAATCCAAAAGTTACAAATTTGTAGTCTCTGGAATCCTCTGATCATGTAGAACATCATAGGATCAAGAAAATCCAAATTTGATACGTGCACACACTTTGTGCATTCAAATCTATCCAAATCACTAATCTGATCACAATTTGAATTCTATAACTTATTTTGGGATGATTCAAATTGCTATAGCCTTGTATTACTGTAAGCTATCCAGTAGCATCACTCCCATAATTTCTTGATCCATTTTTCAATTATTCAAATTCTAACATGAGGATTTGAGTAATTTCCACTATAGAAATAAACCTATACCTTTTTAGTAATGATTCCTTCTACCATAGCAAATCTTATAATCATACCTAGACATAAAAGTTGTCTAAACAACATCTTGATCAAGATCATATTCACTTAGACCTAACTTGCATAGTACCCACTTATTCAAATTACAAATGTGTCATTTGAGTAAAGTGTGATACTTCCAATCTTAGTTTCTACCTTTGCTACTATGGTATCGATCAAATCAACATCATAGTACTTAACCCAATCCCATTTACTCATTAGGAACCTTAAGCCATGTTTTCAAACATCATCTATACATATCCATTACCTATAGCCATTTACTCCTGTTTACTCAATCTTAGCCTTGCATTGAACTATTCAATTTGCATTTGAGTTAATTGAGTACTTCAATGTTATAAGAATCCTAGCCTAAGCTTAAGTGTAATATATACTATTTAAGAATAATTGTTGTCACACTTATTCAATAGTATTGCTATTGCACTATTTTGTCTCTTATGCGATTTACCCACATGAGATATTCCAAGATTCAATATGCTTTGATAAAGCATAAAGATCTCACTCATCATATTTTGTCTAATTCATATATGTACTCAAATTGCAATTGTGCTACTTGAGTAGAATATGAATTCATCTCAAACTTAGGTTCTATTAATGTGGAGTTGTTATAATCCATACCATAGTATGTGTTATACACCATGTTGATCAATGAACCATTTGAGCCATGTCCTCCAATATCAATCTTTTTCCAATCACTTGACCATCCCAATCCAATGCCTACTTAATTTTGTTCACATGTATTGAACTATTCAACTTACAAATGTGCTACTTGAATAGTTCAAGCATTCTTAAAACCTAGCCTAGTTCCTAAGTGCAATAGATGCTATTTAAGAGTAATTGTTGTCACATTTACTCAATAGTGTTGTAGTTGCACAAATTGACTCTTGTGTAATCTATTACGCATGAGCTATTCCTAAAACTCTTATATGCTTTGATAAAGCATAAAAACTTCATCAATTATATTTGCCTAGTCCAATCCTCTCTCAAATCATATTGATCTTCCCCAGCTAAGCCCTCAAATCCATATCTCACAAATCATTTTCCTTCACCATATCTTTCTATCATAACATATCAATAAATCTGAATTGTTAAACAAACACTTTACAATTGTTTGTTTGTTTGATTGTATTGTATGGTATGTTTATGTTATGTTATTTCTGTGCTATAGTTTGTGCGAAGAGCTACGTGCTTAGTTAAGAGAAGCGGAAAGATCGTATTCTTCAAAAAGGCAAGTGACACACATGTCCCTATACCCATTTTACTTATGCATTAGTTTATTCACCTCTTGTAGTATGCATGATAGGTGTATTATTCAACTGTTTTGTCAAAAGCTTAGATCCTAGTAGTGTGTAGCAATCCCTCAAACCCCACTTGTTAGGATGCTAAATACTTTGAAAAATATTGTTGCCATGCTTTGATCACTTGTTAAAAGTGTTTTGTGAATAAATTAAGAACTTCAACTAAAATGAAACACCTGGGTGGATTGGTTTGATGATGGAGGCGATGTTGAGTGGCGACCTGGGGCTACACCTTGTGTAGTTGCTGCCTGGGCGTACACTTGTGGTTTGCCACCCAGGAACAAAGAGATGGCTATGTCTTCCATGCTTAGTGTGCTTCCAGTGCAGCCTTATGACATTATGGGCTCTGTCTTGACTGATTAGATGTGGGAGTACGACTTGTCGGCAAGAAGTGGTGGTAGTTGAATTGTAGGTTGGGGACGGTGCTTGCCAAGTTAGTTGTCCTCTCCTTCTAAAAGGTCTCGTTTCATTTTATGTATGGGCATAAAATGAATCGTAAGGTGAAAGTGCACAACCCTTGCAAAGTGTCAAAACTAATCGATTAGCCGTGTCCTCGGTTATGGACAATTGAGTCTCTAGACATGGAATGTACGGAAGAATCTCATCACCGTTTCTGAATTATTAAAATTTGTCTAGAAACCCCTAGGTAGGAACTAAGGACCACACACTCCGAGGGGTGGTGGTTCCTGAGGTTCCAACTTTGTTGAGTTGCGCCCAGAACTACATATCGGCCAGTATGTAGTGTATGGGGGTTGTCTTGACCCTTGAAAAATAATTTTTTTGAAAGAAAGTATTAAAAAGGATTTTAGGATAAAATTGGCTTTATGCAAATCAGCCTATGAGATCCACCAGCCAAATATCATGTAGTATAGTCTTTCCACAAAATGCCACCAAATATGTGTCATTTGCCAGTACATCATTGTACTAACCCCTCTGGGGCTGCATATTCAAACGTGCAGGTTTTATTTCGAGTAAGGAACCAGGAGTAGGATCTCGAGACTACATTCCAACATGTCTGCCTGTGGCACGTGATGAAGAATGGAGGCTCACTGCAACTATGCTTTATGATGTGTACTCGTAAGGTTGAAGACCTATGTAACTGGATTTACGTTGTAATATTGATGCTATTGCAATGATTACTTATTTTGTACTGTGGTGCTATCTACTGATCCAGGGAATGGCACAGATACACAGGAGTTCTGCCTTTAGCAAAAGGCAGGGCGTTACAGAATGGTATCAGAGCATAGTGTTGCCTGTAGGATCGAGACCCTAGGTTTGGAATTAGAAATAGGAAGACCCTAGGATAAAATTCTCTATCTCATCTTACTTCTATTTATTAAAGAAAGATGTTTGCATTTTGAACTCCTTGTATTCTCTCCTACTTCCTCTCCAAATGTTTCCTAATACTATAGCTGACCCTACCCTGAATCATCAACAAAGGATAGAAGATCACAATGTGACAGAAATGTGAGACTGATACTCCATATATTTTCCCTTGACTCAATATAAAGGAACTCGGAGAAAGACTCAAGTGGAGACTTCATAATACTCAGCAAGACCTCAAAGAAGAAAAGGAAGACACCACTACATTGAAGGAAACCATAAACCAACTTCAAGGTGACATGGAAAAGTTTGTATCTGAACTTAGTGTTCAAGGAGACCTCATCAAAACCAAGGATGAGCAAATTACCAATCTACTGAAGCAGCTGGACCAGAACAATGGATCTGCTTAGAAAAGAACCAAGAAGCCTTAGTTGGACTTCCATTTAGGACATTTTAATAAGCAATGACGTGTAATAAACGTTATGGTCATACCGACTTGTGGATGATCGTACCTTCCCGTTTGTTTGAAAACTAGTTTGCTTGTTATGATGAATGTTTGTTAGATATTGCTTGTAGGATAAATTGTTTTGATTTGTTATTTTGGGTAGGAATTTATCTTCTTTAGATCTCTTCTATCTAATTCTCATCTATGCTAAGACCTAAACTTGTCCTAAAACCCAAACCAAAGTTTTCTCAACGACAGAACAACTTCAATGACCCTCAGTTGGAGATAAGGATACCACGCAAACAATAAGAAGACACCCCAAGGTGTAGCTAATGTGGAAGTAATACTATCCAACCACCTCATGCAAGAAAGGTGGAAAGGACAAATAGAGCAATGGAAAGGACAAACAGAGCAATGGAAAGAGCAAACAGAGCAATGGAAAGAGCAAACAGAGCAATGGAAAGGATTTTAATTCCTCTTAAATGGCGAACCAAAGGATCTACTACTTAAGGATTATTGCCATGAGCTTTGTTGAAAACCTCTAGCTAGGAACGATAGATTTTGTTTTCAAATTTCAAAATAGGAATTGGGAACTTGGTTCCAATTTCAACAAAACTTTTGTTTAAAAGCTAGTGAGGTTGACCGAGAGTTAGAATGCGAGATGCACCAAACCAAATACAAGGTAATGATTGGGTGCGACATGGATTTGCGCCCCATGACGACTACTCATATTGTTCGCTCTTGTATGAGGAATGGTAAATCTAGAGAGACATACCTACGTGAGAGACGACGTCGTTAAACCATAACCTTAGGAGGATAATATATTACATCCCTTATAGTGAGCCAGTGGCCAAAACGTAGGAATACAGTGAGGATGTTTTGGTTTTTGAACGACTACACGAATCTGAAACGTTTTGCTCAGTGGGCTTTGAATATGAAGACTATTCAAATTTGGCAGCTGCCTGTTCGATTCACTTCCCGACCCTTCTTTTCGACTCCCCACGTGGCTTGTTCGACTACCTCCCTGAGCCTATAAAAGAAGGTCACTCCTCTCCAGAAAGACACAACAAAGACAGCCACCACTACCTATGAGATTTCCTCATGATTCCAAAGCTTTATGCCACCGAAGTCTACCCCATCCCAACCTACGACGTTATGAGGCAACTCTCCGAATCACTGAAACTACTCTCCTGCCCATGAGAGCTTTGTTAGATCCCTTATTCTTGCAAAGGAGTTCATCTTCGAGTTATGATCAAGTTGACCAGCGTCTTCCAATGACTATGAAGATGGTTGCGAAAGGAATTCTGAAGGACCATCTGGTACTAGTGGCAGATAGCATGATGAGCACCGGTATCAAGAAAAGATTCAACAATGCTGGTTATAAGGCGACCTTCCGTCCCTTAAAGGTGCAAGTACCTCTTACGGAGTCCACCTTGTTTACCCCTATGAAATGCATGAGAAGACTGCAGGGAGATGCCATCCTAATTCGTTGGGATGTGTGGTCTCATCATGTTCGTGGGGCAAGCATGCAGTACTTGGCACTGAGTCATCTTTTGAGAGTCTGTAATGAAAATCAGCTAAAAAGCAACAAGGAGTATGGCGATGATCTATATAAATTCCTGACCGTGGTAAGGACCGACCAAGAAAAGGGTAGATACACATTCTTAAACGATGTGGACTACCCTGTTGAAGACAACGCAATGGATGATATTTGCTTATCACCAGAATTGGATGGAACCCTTGGTATACCCACTTTTGAACATAGTTGTGGACATCAGAACTTCTAAGAAGAGCGAATTCAAGGAAAATGGCACAACGGTGAATGCAAGCTGGGAACAAAATGCAAGTGCCTAAGGAAACATCAAGATACCACCAAGAGGATTTTTCTTTTAAGGGTGGTAGCCACCCAGATACCAAAACCTAGATAACCTAATACCTACTTTCTTTCTAGCCTCTCCAATCTCGAGGACGAGATTTCTTTTAAGGGTGGTAGTCTGTAACATCCCAAGATTTTATCAAATTTTGGGGGAAAATTTTCGCTTTTGTTTTGCTTGAGATGATTGGAAATTCACAGGGATTTAAAACTTTTTGAGTCTATTTGAAAGCTTTATTAGAAAACTATTTAAAACTTTCTATTATTTTCTTGAAGAACTTCTTTGAGAAAGATCAAGTATCAAAATACTATTTTCCATTCCTTATTCAAACCTATGCAAGCTTGCTTGCAAAGGAGTGAATCACAAATGTGTTTTATTTAGTAAAGATTGTAATTTTAAAAACAAAGCTTGAAAGATAATTTCAAACATTATTTTATAAAGTATTATCGCTTATTTCAAAGGATTTACTTTCAAACTCAAATTAGCTTTATCTAAGCATCCTTGCATGGATATAATTCTCCAAGGGATTTATAAGTCTTGCTTTATTAGAAATGTGTTTTAAAATGAATTTCAGAATATATTTTTAAAACTATTTTTCCCTGATTTCAAAGATTTAATTCGAAAACCCTATTTTTATTTGATCTTATGCAAATAAGCCCTTTGGCTAAATTATAGAGTTTTATTTGAAAATTAGTTTTATTTATGATAATATGTTCCTTACTGTTTTGTATGGTTTATGTGAATTTTAGAAAATTTTAGACATTGGTTTGACCTCGTTTGAAATTAATTTGCTAAAGATATAAAAGAAAAGGAGAAACAGAAAATGAGAAAGGTTTAGAACAAAAAAAAGAGAAGAGGACGGCATCAGCCCAACTGGGCCGACCCGGGGCCCAAATCAACCGAGCAGCAGCCCAGCAAGCCTGTTCCTCCCCCCCCCCGCGTACCCCTTCCTTTTCTTTTCTTTTCTTTTTCTTCCAAGCTGACAGGTGGGACCACCTTGTCAGATCCTCCTTCTTCCCCAGAAATTCCTCCTCCACAGGAAACCGCCGGCCGGCGTTACTCCCGCGCCATCACTGCGAACTAATTGTCCATCAAGGCCCGACCTTTTAAAGCCCGGATCCCCCCTCTCCGCTCTCCCTTTTCCCCTCTCGCGCATCGCCGCTAGGCCATCGAATCAGCCGCCGGAGCTCCGCCACCCGCGCAGACATCGACGACGAATTTCGCTGGGCACTGAGAGCCCCGTGCTCCCTCTCTCCTCCTAATCCTCTCCTCATCCTCCGATGCTCCTCCCTGATGCGTTCCTCGACTCTTACCTGCAGCAGATCCGCACTGGCGACCGCACCCGAAGACCTTCTCTGCTCCAGCCGCCTCTCCACACGAGTGTAGGAAGAAATCGATGACTCCATCTCCACCGTCGGAACCCCCTCGTCGAGCTGAACCTCGTCCGCGTCTTCGCCGCCTCCAGAACCCTCCGCATCGTCGGCGACGTCAACCTCCAGTGCGCAAGCTCGCCGCCGGCGACGCACAGGAAACCCTAGCACGCCGGTGAGTCCCTCTCTCCTTGAACCTCGACCGTCGGATCCTAATCTAACATCCCAGATAGATCCACTAACCGAATCGGTACCGAGCAATCCTGTGCGTCCAGATCCACCTAAATCCGACGCTCCAGATCGGCGATCCACCCGAACCGGTACCCTCCAATCAGGAACAGCCACGTGTCGGCTCTGGATTTAAAACAGATTTCAAATAGGTTTTCAAATCAGAATTGATCCAAATCTTTGAAAAATCATAACTTTTGATCTGTAACTCGAAAATTAACAAATAATATACCGTTGGAATCCTTAGAACATCTAGAATCCAGTAGTGCAATAAAACTTCATATTTTATGGGTTCAATTTGAAACTATTTTCAAATTGGAATCAAACCTTCTGTTAACTTGATTAATTCATATCTTTAGTTCTGTTAATCCAAAAGTTACAAATTTGTAGTCTCTGGAATCCTCTGATCATGTAGAACATCATAGGATCAAGAAAATCCAAATTTGATACGTGCACACACTTTGTGCATTCAAATCTATCCAAATCACTAATCTGATCACAATTTGAATTCTATAACTTATTTTGGGATGATTCAAATTGCTATAGCCTTGTATTACTGTAAGCTATCCAGTAGCATCACTCCCATAATTTCTTGATCCATTTTTCAATTATTCAAATTCTAACATGAGGATTTGAGTAATTTCCACTATAGAAATAAACCTATACCTTTTTAGTAATGATTCCTTCTACCATAGCAAATCTTATAATCATACCTAGACATAAAAGTTGTCTAAACAACATCTTGATCAAGATCATATTCACTTAGACCTAACTTGCATAGTACCCACTTATTCAAATTACAAATGTGTCATTTGAGTAAAGTGTGATACTTCCAATCTTAGTTTCTACCTTTGCTACTATGGTATCGATCAAATCAACATCATAGTACTTAACCCAATCCCATTTACTCATTAGGAACCTTAAGCCATGTTTTCAAACATCATCTATACATATCCATTACCTATAGCCATTTACTCCTGTTTACTCAATCTTAGCCTTGCATTGAACTATTCAATTTGCATTTGAGTTAATTGAGTACTTCAATGTTATAAGAATCCTAGCCTAAGCTTAAGTGTAATATATACTATTTAAGAATAATTGTTGTCACACTTATTCAATAGTATTGCTATTGCACTATTTTGTCTCTTATGCGATTTACCCACATGAGATATTCCAAGATTCAATATGCTTTGATAAAGCATAAAGATCTCACTCATCATATTTTGTCTAATTCATATATGTACTCAAATTGCAATTGTGCTACTTGAGTAGAATATGAATTCATCTCAAACTTAGGTTCTATTAATGTGGAGTTGTTATAATCCATACCATAGTATGTGTTATACACCATGTTGATCAATGAACCATTTGAGCCATGTCCTCCAATATCAATCTTTTTCCAATCACTTGACCATCCCAATCCAATGCCTACTTAATTTTGTTCACATGTATTGAACTATTCAACTTACAAATGTGCTACTTGAATAGTTCAAGCATTCTTAAAACCTAGCCTAGTTCCTAAGTGCAATAGATGCTATTTAAGAGTAATTGTTGTCACATTTACTCAATAGTGTTGTAGTTGCACAAATTGACTCTTGTGTAATCTATTACGCATGAGCTATTCCTAAAACTCTTATATGCTTTGATAAAGCATAAAAACTTCATCAATTATATTTGCCTAGTCCAATCCTCTCTCAAATCATATTGATCTTCCCCAGCTAAGCCCTCAAATCCATATCTCACAAATCATTTTCCTTCACCATATCTTTCTATCATAACATATCAATAAATCTGAATTGTTAAACAAACACTTTACAATTGTTTGTTTGTTTGATTGTATTGTATGGTATGTTTATGTTATGTTATTTCTGTGCTATAGTTTGTGCGAAGAGCTACGTGCTTAGTTAAGAGAAGCGGAAAGATCGTATTCTTCAAAAAGGCAAGTGACACACATGTCCCTATACCCATTTTACTTATGCATTAGTTTATTCACCTCTTGTAGTATGCATGATAGGTGTATTATTCAACTGTTTTGTCAAAATCTTAGATCCTAGTAGTGTGTAGCAATCCCTCAAACCCCACCTGTTAGGATGCTAAATACTTTGAAAAATATTGTTGCCATGCTTTGATCACTTGTTAAAAGTGTTTTGTGAATAAATTAAGAACTTCAACTAAAATGAAACACCTGGGTGGATTGGTTTGATGATGGAGGCGATGTTGAGTGGCGACCTGGGGCTACACCTTGTGTAGTTGCTGCCTGGGCGTACACTTGTGGTTTGCCACCCAGGAACAAAGAGATGGCTATGTCTTCCATGCTTAGTGTGCTTCCAGTGCAGCCTTATGACATTATGGGCTCTGTCTTGACTGATTAGATGTGGGAGTACGACTTGTCAGCAAGAAGTGGTGGTAGTTGAATTGTAGGTTGGGGACGGTGCTTGCCAAGTTAGTTGTCCTCTCCTTCTAAAAGGTCTCGTTTCATTTTATGTATGGGCATAAAATGAATCGTAAGGTGAAAGTGCACAACCCTTGCAAGGTGTCAAAACTAATCGATTAGCCGTGTCCTCGGTTATGGACAATTGAGTCTCTAGACATGGAATGTACAGAAGAATCTCATCACTGTTTCTGAATTATTAAAATTTGTCTAGAAACCCCTAGGTAGGAACTAAGGACCACACACTCCGAGGGGTGGTGGTTCCTGAGGTTCCAACTTTGTTGAGTTGCGCCCAGAACTACATACCGGCCAGTATATAGTGTATGGGGGTTGTCTTGACCCTTGAAAAATAATTTTTTTGAAAGAAAGTATTAAAAAGGATTTTAGGATAAAATTGGCTGCATGCAAATCAGCCTATGAGATCCACCAGCCTAATATCATGTAGTATAGTCTTTCCACAAAATGCCACCAAATATGTGTCATTTTCCAGTACATCATTGTATTGACCCCTCTGGGGCTGCATATTCAAACGTGCAGGTTTTATTTCGAGTAAGGAACCAGGAGTAGGATCTCGAGACTACATTGCAACATGTCTGCCTGTGGCACGTGATGAAGAATGGAGGCTCACTGCAACTATGCTTTATGCTGTGTACTCGTAAGGTTGAAGACCTATGTAACTGGATTTACGTTGTAATATTGATGCTATTGCAATGATTACTTATTTTGTACTGTGGTGCTATCTACTGATCCAGGGAATGGCACAGATACACAGGAGTTCTGCCTTTAGCAAAAGGCAGGGCGTTACATTTTGACATTGTGGCTCTCTTATATTGAGTTGTTATGCTTGCAAGTTATAAGTTGGAAATTAGCCCAGCCATGCCGTCATGGGGCAAGCTTTCAACATTGCACTATTTTTCATTTGAGTTGATATCGTGATCTTTTGTTTATGGATACTCGCGATGTGAAATGAATTGGGAATCTTGCGGGATCATGGAGTTTGTATACGTGTTAGAGAAACGCCTGGGCCGCTAATCTAAGCCATGCATAATTCATGGTGGAAATTTACAGCATGCCCATAGTGAATATTCGAAGACGCATCTCACAATACAAAGCTATACCAATGGTGAATAAAAGAGATGCTGAGGTGTTCATTGTCTGTTTGCCCTGTCATTTTAATGTGGGCTTGTTCCATGTCATCGGGCACGGAGGTACCCCGTTGGCGGTTCTCGATGATACGTGTGTACTTACAATGACAAGAGCTTGCTTGGGACTCTAAGTAAAGTAGCATGAGGTTTGGGTATTCGTACTTCACGGGACACGAGGTTTTCAACTTATGATTTGTCAAGCATATGCATCATAAGTGTATTCGCATTAACTTTAACCATTCAAGATGCCTATGATGGGGGCAATGAGAGCTCAAAGCCGGTAAGTACCATAATTTTTGAAGGTTTATAAAATTTGCAATCACTGCTTCCCTCCGCGAAGGGCCTTTCTTTTACTTTTATGTTGAGTCTCCACCTTTTACCTTTATGCACCGTCTAAGAGAGCATAGTTGTCATTCTGAGTATAATGTGCATTGTCCCAAAGTTTTCATTGATTGATTCATGTTGTTGGTTTCACTTGTTCTTAAATTATTTGTATCTAGTCGCCCTCTTAAACTTGAAGGTGTTCCTATGCATTTATGTTTTGCTACTCCATGAAGGACAAGCTGAAAACCATTTGTATGTTTTTCCATATGATTTGAACACACGTTTGACTTTCATTGTTTCATTTTCATGATCTTTCGTTTGTGTTCTTTTTCATGTTAGAACATGGTTGCTAAGTTTCTTCTATCAAGATTATATCTTTCATGCCCATGTTTTAAGTTCTTTTGATCCCAGCACACAACGCTTACATATATGATCAAGATTGTGTAGGTGCATGTCACCTAAAAAAATATTTCTTTTGTTATCACTTACCTACTCGAGGACGAGCAGGAGTTAAGCTTGGGGATGCTGATACGTCTCTAACGTATCTATAATTTTTGATGCTCCATGCTTGTTTTTACACCATTTGCTTAGTGTTTCGTTACACTTTGTGGCATTTTTATGCATTTTCTGGAACTAACCTATTAATGAGATGCCACAGTGCTAGTTCCCTGTTTTCTGCTGTTTTTGTGTTTTAGAAAAGTTACATAGGAAATATTCTCGGAATTGGACGAAATAAAAGCCGAACATCCGGAAATTTACCGAAGCTTCCAGAGAACCGAAGAGGAGACAGAGAGGGGCCACAGGGCACCCACACCACAGGGCGGCGCGGCCTGCCCCTAGCCCGCGCCCCTGGTGGTGAGGCCACCCTGGTCCACTTCTGACGCTGCCCCTTCACCTATAAAGACCCCCCGATGGGAAAAACCTAAATACCCGATCACTTTTCTAGAAACATATCGCGATCCGCCACCGTCGTCGACCCGAGATCGGGAGGGTCCAGAAGCTCTCCCGGGCACCCTGCCGGAGAGGGGAATCGCCATCGGAGGTCTTCTTCATCGCCATGCTTGCCTCCGGCGCGATGAGTGAGTAGTCTACCTTGGACTATGGGTCCATAGTAGTAGCTAGTTGGTTCTCTTCTCCACCATGTGCTTCATGTTTAGATCTCGTGAGCTGCTTTACATGATCGAGACTACCGTTATGTAATTCTACATGTTGTGTTTGTTGGGATCCAATGAATATTGGTGTTATGATTGAGTTGATGTGCTGAATATTATCTTATGTTATCTCTATGTTGTTTATGATATTGCATGCTCTCCGTTGGTAGTAGCTATCTTGGCCGAGTAGTTGCTAGTGACTCCAAGAGGGGGTATTTATGCTCGATAGTGGGTTCATGCCTCTATTTAATCTGGGGGAGTGATAGACAACCTGTTGCCATTAGGGAGAAAACAACATTCATATGCTCAAGGGCATATGCGTTGTTTACATTACACACTTTGCTTAATGCAGTTATCTGTTGTTCGCAACTTAATACTTGTGGAGTTCTCAGATTGATTCGCCACAAGTGGATTATTAGTCATAGATGCAGTTGGATGACGGTCTATGTATTTTGTTGTAATGCCCAGAGTAAATCTCATAGTGATCCTCTCGACATATGCACGTTGTGTTTATTCTATCAATTGCCCAACTGTAATTTGTTTAGCCAGCATGTGTTATTTTATCTTATGGAGAGACACCACTAGTGAACTATGGACCCCGGTCCTATTTCCATTACATTGCTATCACCTGTTTACTTTACTCACACTGTTTACTTTACTCGCATATTACTATTACTTTCCACTCGATACGCTCATACCTTTGTTTCAAGCAAATCGGTGAGATTGACAACCTCATCGTAAGTTGGGAGCAAAGTATTTGGTTGTGTTGTGTGCAGGTTCCACATTGCTACTAGTTGAAGACACGCTAACACGTTATCGTTAACGGCACCCTTGTTGGAGTGTCACTAGGCTAGCAAGCATCACCTTCTGGAGTTTGGCTTTTTCCTGGATTCGACATACCTTGGTTTCTTACTGAGGGAAAATTTGCTGCTGTAGTCATCATACCTTCCTCTTGGGGTTCCCAACTGGACGTTGAAAAACTATCAACATCGTGCCGCATCAAGCTAATTTTCTGGCGCCGTTGCCGGGATCGAAGAAGAAGAAGCTCCCACATCAACTACATATTCCCGCATCAACTTGGCACCATCAAACCTCTCTAGCATTTGATCTATAAACGGTAAAGGATAATGATCTTTCTTAGTAACTTTGTTGACCTTTCTAAAATCGATGCACATACTATAACCAACTACTACCCTTTGAGGAATAAGCTCGTTATTCTCATTAGGAACAATAGTAATACCTCCTTTCTTAGGAACACAATGCACAGGGCTAACCCATCTACTATCAGCAATAGGATAAATAATACCAGCATCAAGGAGTTTCAATACCTCATCTCTTACCACTTCCTTCATCTTAGGAATTAAGCGGCGTTGATGTTCAACAACTGGCTTTGCATCTGGCTCCATATTAATAGCATGCTGACATATAGTAGGAGAAATCCCTTTTAAATCATCAAGAGTATATCCCATAGCTCCTCGGTGTTTCCTCAATATTTCCAATAACCTTTCTTCTTCCTTTCCTGAAAGTTTAGAACTGATAATAACAGGATATGTTTTCTTATCATCAATATAAGCATATTTAAGATCATTAGATAAAGGTTTTAAATCAAAAACAGGATCTTCCTTAGGTGACAAAGTGGTACCCAAATCCTCCATAGGTAAATTGTGTTTAAGCAACTCTGGTTGATGAAGAAGAATCTCGTCAATCTCATTTCTTTCTTCCCTGAAGATCTCACTTTCATGGTCCTCCATAAATTGCTGCAAAGCATTGTTAGGAGCAAGAGCAATAGAGGCAAGATGTTCAACTCGAAAATCTTCATTAGGCAATTCATTTCCATAAGGAGCTTTAGTAAACTTAGAAAAATTAAACTCATAAGATTTTCCATCAAACTTAGTCAAAATTTTCTCCTTCTTACAATCTATAACAGCGCCACAAGTATTCAAAAAGGGTCTACCAAAAATAATAGGACAAGTTTTACTAGCAGCTGAACCAAGTACTAGAAAATCAGCAGGATATTTAGTCTTACCACATAGAACTTCCACATCTCTAACAATACCAATTGGAGAGATAGTTTCTCTATTAGCAAGTTGAATAACCACATCAATTTCTTCAAGTTCACAAGGACCAATTTCATGCATGATTTCTTTATAAAGCTCGTAAGGGATAGCACTTGAACTTGCACCAATGTCGCATAAACCATAATAGCGATGATCACCAATCATGACAGAAAGCATGGGAACACTTGTCTTCCTAGGTCTACTAGGATGTGAAACAATGTTTGAAGTATCTTCACAAAAGATAATATGTCCATCTTCTACATTTTTAGTAACAAGGTCCTTCACTATAGCCACAAGAGACTTAACAGTTATTTGCTCATCAGGTTTTGAAGCTTTCCTTGCACTTTTATTAAGCACACTAATAAAAGTAGAATGCTCCTTTACCTTAGCAGGGAAAGGCGTTTTCTCAAAATAAGGCTCAGGCAAAATGCGATCAACAGTACAAACTTTAGTAGTCCTAGCAGGAACACAACTAGTAATATCTTTATAAGGCGCATGGTTCTTGTTCCAATCCTTCTTTGGAACATCAAGATAAGAAGCAAAAGCCTTAAAACAGTTAGCAAGTATTTGAGAATCAAGACCATAAACAACACTAACATTATGAAAGTCACTGGTTCCCATAAAAGCTTTAATGCATTCATAATCATAATTTATACATGACTTTCTACCTTTGTCGTTCTCCCATCCTTCAGTATTTTCTTGAATACGGTCAAGAAGATCCCATTTAGATTCTTCTTTCATACCTGTAAATGATCCAGAGCAAGAAGCATCCAATAAATCCTTGTCGTGAAGAGTAAGCCTTGCATAGAAGTTATTAATAACAATATTACTGGGGAGCTGGACATTTGAGCATTAGTGACTTCAATCTCCCCCACGCTTGGGCAATACTCTCTCCATCATGAGGCCAAAAATTATATATCTGATTACAATCTTTATGAGTCTCACTTGGAGGATAAAATTTGGAATAAAAGAGGGGTACAATTTCCTCCCAGCCAATAGATGGACCATCCTTTAGAAACCTATACCATTCCGCAGCTCTGCCCTTCGGTGATAAAGAGAATAGCTTTCTCTTAACCTGGCTTGATGAAATACCTGCGCACTTAAACAACTCGCATAATTCATGTATAAAGAGTAAATGATCACCCAGATGGACAGTTCCATCTCCTGAATAGCGGTTATTCATAACACGTTCAACAATTTTCATAGGTATTTTAAAAGGATCTAATTGAGCAGAAGGTAGTTCATCCACTACCGTGATAGTAGCAGTAGTGTTCCCAAATAGGGAACCAAATGGAGAGTTCTCCATAGCAAAATAAAATAAAAGACAGAAGTAAAAACAATACTCACAGCGAAAGTTACCTTGATGACCCACAAGTATAGGGGGTGTATCGTAGTACTTTCGATAAATAAGAGTGTCGAACCCAACGAGGAGCAGAAGGTGTTGACAAGTGGTTTTGATCAAGGTTTTACTGTAAATAATAGCAAATGGGTTTTCAGGGGTATTTGGTAATGCAAATAAATAAAGTGCGAGTAAATAAAAGACAGTAGTAACAATTGCAGCAAGTGGCCCAATCCTTTCTTTAGCAAAGGACAAGCCGGTTGTGTAACTTATGATGACCAAACGTTCTCGAGGACACACGGGAGTTTCTGTCAAGTGCTTTCGCTTCATTCCGCTAAATAATCTTTACTGGTTTGATAATTGTTATGGGGGTGAACCTGTGCTAGCGCACTACCCTTACTAGGATAAATACACACTTGTGATTATACCCCTTGCAAGCATCCGCAAATACAAGAAAGTAATTAAGATAAATCTAACCACAGCCTTAAACTCTAAGATCCTATGCTCCCTGGTGCAATGATTTCCCAACGGAGGTTTAGGTTTCTGTCACTCCAGCAACCCCACAATTGGTAGCCAAATACACAATGCATCTCACTAGGCCCATAAATGGTGAAGTATCATGTAGTCGACGTTCACATGACACCACTAGTGAAATAGCACCACAACAAATAAATATCAAACCATTAAAGATTACTCAACATAATTCCACTACTAACGACTTGACTTCTCCCATGTCCTCAAGAACTAAACGAACTACTCACAAGACATTATATGGATCATGATCAGAGGTGAAATAATGGTAAATAACAATCTGAACATAAACCTTAATTCAACGGTTCCACTCAATAGCATCAACCACAAGAGTAATCAACACCGGGAAAGTTTCCCTAAGAATTTCACAAGATTCAACTCAAGATGTTACAGCGGGATAGCGTGGTGATGGTGGAGGTGAAGGTGCTGGTGATGGAGATGACGATGATGATGATCCCGATGAAGTCCGGTGCGATGGTGATGATGATGGCAACGATCTCCCCTCTCCAAGAAGGAATTTCCCTGGCAGATTTCTCTCTGCCGGAGAGCTTTTCTCTCTCTGGTGTTTTCCGCCCCGCAGAGGCGGCGGTGTCTATCTCTGAGCCCTCCCCCTTGACTTAGGTTTTCAGGGACGATGAAGTACGCGAAGGGGCGAGACCTGAAGTGGGCCAGGGTGGCCTCACACTAGGCCGGCGTGGCCAGGGGCCAGGCCGCGCCGCCTATGTGTGAGCCTACCCCTGGCTCCTCTCGCCTCCTCCTTCTGGCTTCCGAAGTCTTTTGGTAAAATATAATTTTCTGGTATTTTTCTGGAATTTTCCCGATCTTCCGAAATATGGTGTCTTGACGGTCCTTTTCCAGCAGAATCCCGACTCCGGCCGCAAATCCTCCAATGATCATCAAACATGTAAAAACAGAGGAAACAACATAAGTATCATCTCTAAATATGAAATATATCAATGAATAACAGCAAATTATGATACAAAATAGTGATGCAAAATGGACGTATCAACCCCCCCAAGCTTAGACCTCGCTTGTCCCCAAGCGAAAACTAAACTTGGTAAACATGACCACAGGTTTATGGAGTGAAGTGTCGATAATCAAAATACGGACAAAAAGCATCACATTCACCAAGGCACAAGTTATAATAGACAGCAACTTCCCTTTATATAATATAGACTTGCAATAAGTAAAGGGAATCACATAAAAAGATGCACAAAGTAAACTATAATTGGTGGTGGCAAACCTTAGTTCTTGGTCAGAGAACAATGAACAAACTATACTAGCCTTTGAATGGAGCCTTTTTTTTAAAACAGAGCTAATATAGCAAAAACCATATGCTCAACGAAACAAACTTTTTGCATTCATAGAAAGCTTTCAAAGATATATTCCTTCAGACAAAAGTATTGTACTAACAACAGAAGTTAGTAAACATGATTAAACGGATCAACATATGGATGAGTGAAACATAACAACTCAAATGCTTGCTTGAGATAGAAGGAAATAGGTTGACTCAACATAAAAGTAAAAGATGGGCCCTTCGCAGAGGGAAGCAGGGATTAAACATGTGCTAGAGCTTTTCATTTGTAAAACAGAGGTAAAAATTGTTTTGAGAGGTGGTTGCTTTTGTCAACGACTAGCAACGGAGTTCTTGATATCTTCCATACTAAACAAGTGAGAGCGGTTCTGAGATGTTTGATTAATTGGCACATTGGTGCTCTTTTATAGCTTGGCACTCCTCCCCACCATTTTCCTTTCTTAAACCATGGCTAACCGATTCCATCGGGTGCCCACCAACTTTCACATACCTTGGAGGAGTGCTCTTTTTCTTTCTTTTTGAGATTATAATGGTCTGACCAGCTCTCTTGCAAAATTAGTGACGAGCAGATGAAGCTGCCTAGTCGAGGGGTACTTAATTTAGTATGGAAGATAACAAACCCATCCACTACGTCCTCATGAGCTAAAAACAGTGGCACAAAATGAGAAGTATTTGAAGGTTTTTGAAAGGTAGCACATGAAAATTTACTTAGAATGGCTTCAAATACCATGCATAGGGATTTATAGTGGACTCTTTGGAAGTGACCTGGTTTTTAGGAGTTGGATGCACGAGAAGTATTTCCTCTAAGTACAGGTCTTTGGCTAGCAAGGCTGGGTAGCAAGCATAAGAGTTGCATGAAACAAACAAACATACATATAATAAGAACAATCATGCAAACATCCTTGAAGGTACAACAATTTTAACTTTGAGAATAATAATGCTTATAAGCCAATCATAAGGAAAACTGAAGTGATGTAACTACAAGCACTTCTTTCTTCTTTTCTACTCAAACCTCAAGGTAATGTTGCTACTGACCAAGCTAAGTTTGCCAAAACCAACTAAATTTACTCATGCTCCCAAAGTGATACCAATACTAATCAACAAGACTAATCATATAAGAAACATTGCAAACTAAAATAAAGTGTGCGTAAAGTAAATGATAAAACTTCTCATTAATATTTCATTACCGCAACTCACACCAAGGGATACATAGATAACCAACTAAGGAGGATACTTCCACACTGCAAACTATTCTGTAGGATAATTTCTCTATTCATGATATGACTCTACTTGAAAAGTAAATGAGTAAAAGGTGATGATGTGATACCGCGGCACTCCCCCAAGCTTGGAACAAGCCAAGGGGATGCCTATACCGATGACGAATTACTCCTTTGGCGGTAGTGGAGTCAGCCTTGGATTAATGAAATATTCCAGCATCCGGCGAAGCCTGAGATTCTCCTCTTGAAGTATCTCTACCTCCTTCTCCAGAACTCGATACTGAGCGCAAAACTCGTCAGTGACCAGCATACCCTCTTTTATCGCAGGCATGGAGTTTAGATCCAAGACGTGCAGTGTTGGTCCCTGCATATTATGACAAAAGATACGTCTAGCTTTCGTTGGTCCTTCAAAAGTAGGGTTTCTTGCCCTCGATCTTCCAGCCTCCAGCTCCTTCTTCCACTTGGGGTCTTGGTGATCATCTTCCCAGGGCCTTTTGCCCTTGTCATCGCTTGAAGAGGCCATGGTGCTCCTAAATCTAAGATCAACTCCTGACAGAAACAGCCCAAAACAAAACACGACGAGAAAACGATATACAGACCTCGGGGACTCTGGGTGATTATATAGGCGAAAACTATACATTAAAGCGAAATCACAGGAGGAAACCAGGACGAAAATGATTTCCGAGGTGTTCTCACACCAGGGCGGCGTGGCCAGGGGTGGGCCCGCGCCCCCTGTGTGTGAGGAGCACCCGGACTCCTTTTCCTGCCTGTTTTTGTCTCATGATTTTTCATATTTAGTAAAAATAGGAAAAATAATAAAGGAAGAGTTTTTCGTGAACCTTTTCTGTCTAGAACTGTTACCTATTCGAAAACGAACTCTGCAGGTTTCTGCAAATTGTCCTGGATGAATTCTTCCAGAGAAACTGTTTCAATAACATCAACATCTTCATTATAAGAGTCTCCAGCAATATAATGTTTGAGTCTTTGCCCATACACCACTTGTGTAGTGTCATCTTTCAATGAAGCAATCTTTATCGCACCTGAGCGGTACACTTCAACAATAACATATGGTCCTTCCCATTTAGAGAGTAATTTTCCTGCAAAAAATCTGAGACGGGACCTATACAATAGAAATTTCTCACCAACATGAAACTCTCTTTTAAGAATTCTCTTGTCATGCCATTGCTTGAATTTCTCTTTGAAAAGTCTGGCATTCTCATACGCTTCGTTTCTCCACTCATCTAGAGAACTCAAATCTAACAACCTTTTCTTACCGGCGAGTTTAAAATCCCTATTAAGCTCTCTCACTGCCCAAAAAGCTTTGTGTTCTAATTCTAAAGGCAAGTGACACGCTTTTCCATAAACCATCTTATAAGGAGACATACCCATGGGGTTCTTATAAGCAGTTCTATAAGCCAATAAAGCATCGTTTAACTTGCTAGCCCAGTTTTTCCTAGACCTATTAACAGTCTTCTGCAAGATAGACTTGATCTCTCTATTTGAAAGCTCTACCTGCACACTAGTTTGAGGATGATAAGCAGAAGCAATCCTATGATTAACATCATATTTGGCAAGAGTTTTTCTAAAACCACCGTGAATAAAATGAGAACCTCCGTCAGTCATAAGATATCTAGGCACACCAAACCTAGGAAAAAAAACATCCTTAAGCATTTTTAACAAAGTCTCACCATCGGCACTCTTTGTAGGTATGGCTTCTACCCATTTAGTAACATAATTAACAGCAACAAGTATGTGGGTATAGCCTTTTGAAGGAGGAAAAGGACCCATAAAGTCAAATCCCCAACAATCAAATGGTTCAATAACAAGAGTGTAACTCATAGGCATTTCATTGCGTCTAGAAATATTACCTACTCTTTGACATTCATCGCAAGATAAAACATACCTTCTAGCATCTTTAAAGAGGGTTGGCCAATAAAAACCTGATTGTAGAACCTTTTGTGCGGTTCTATCTCCAGCATGATGTCCTCCATAAGCGCTTCCATGGCATTTTCTCAATATTTCTTGTTGCTCATATTCTGGTACGCATCTTCGCATAATACCATCAACTCCTTCTTTATATAAGTGTGGGTCATCCCAAAAATAACGCCTCAAATCATAAAATAATTTTCTTCTTTGCTGAGCTGTAAAAGTTGGAGGCAAATACTTGGAAACAATAAAGTTAGCATAATCAGCATACCAAGGAAGGTCTCGTGAAGTTATGTTTATTGCAGCCAACTGTTCATTTGGAAAACTATCATTAACAGGAATAGGATCAAAAGAAATGTTTTCCAATCTAGACAAATTGTCAGCCACAGGATTTTTAGCACCTTTCCTATCTACGATATGCAAATCAAACTCTTGTAACAGTAACACCCATCTAATAAGCCTAGGCTTAGCATCCTTCTTAGTCATAAGATATCTAATAGCAGCGTGATCAGTATGAATAGTAACTTTAGAATCAACAATGTAAGATCAAAACTTATCACATGCAAAAACAACAGCAAGAAACGCTTTCTCAGTAGTAGCATAATTCTTATGAGCAGCATCAAGAGTCTTACTAGCATAATGAATAATATTCAACTTATTATCTACGCGCTGTCCAAGAACAGCACCAACAGCAAAATCACTAGCATCACACATAATTTCAAAGGGTAAATTCCAATCAGGTGGTTGAACAATAGGAGCAGTAGTTAAAGCCTTCTTAAGAGTTTCAAAAGCTTCTTTACAATCATCATCAAAGACAAATGGTACATCTTTTTGAAGAAGATTAGTAAGAGGCTTTGAAATCTTAGAGAAATCTTTAATAAACCTCCTATAGAAACCAGCATGACCAAGAATACTACGAATACCTTTAACATCTTTGGGACAGGGCATTTTCTCAATTGCCTCAACTTTTGCTCTATCAACTTCAATACCTCTTTCAGAAATTTTATGTGCAAGGAAAATTCCTTCATTTACCATAAAGTGGCATTTCTCCCAATTAAGAACAAGATTAGTTTCTTCACACCTCTGCAAAACTTTATCAAGATTGTGCAAACAATTATCAAAAGAAGTTCCATAGACGGAGAAGTCATCCATGAAAACCTCCACAATTTCTTCACAAAAGCCATGAAAAATAGCAGACATGCATCTTTGAAAAGTAGCAGGAGCATTACATAAACCAAAAGGCATGCGTCTATAAGCATAAGTTCCATAAGGACAAGTAAAAGTGGTTTTCTCTTGATCTTCCTTTCTAACAGCAATTTGAGAAAAACCGGAATAACCATCAACAAAACAAAAGTGCGACTTCTTAGACAACCTTTCTAGTATCTGATCTATAAACGGTAAAGGATAATGATCTTTCTTAGTAACCTTGTTAACCTTCCTATAGTCAATGCACATCCTATAACCAACTACTACCCTTTGAGGAATAAGCTCGTTATTCTCATTAGGCACAACAGTCATACCTCCTTTCTTAGGAACACAATGAACAAGACTAACCCATTGACTATCAGCAATAGGATAAATAATACCAACATCAAGGAGCTTTAATACCTCATTTCTTACCACATCCTTCATCTTCAGAATTAAGCGGCGTTGATGCTCCACAACCGGCTTCGCGTCTTTCTCCATGTTAATAGCATGCTGACATAAAGTGGGACAAATCCCTTTTAAATCATCAAGAGTATATCCCATAGCTCCTCGGTGTTTCCTCAATATCTCCAATAGCCTTTCTTCTTCCTTTCCTGAAAGCTTAGAACTAATAATAACATGATATATTTTCTTATCATCCATATAAGCATATTTAAGATCATCAGGTAAAGGTTTTAATTCAAAAACATGATCTTCCTTAGGTGGCAAAGTGGTACCAAGATCCTCCACAGGTAAATTGTGCTTGATTAATGGTTGTTGACGAAGGAAAATATCGTCAATCTCTTCTCTTTCCTTACTAAAAACATCGCTTTCATGATCTTCCATGAATTGTTGCAAAGCATTATTAGGAGCAAGAGTAATAGAAGCAAGCTGTTCAACTCGAAAATTTTCATTAGGCATGTTATTTTCATAAGTCTTAGCAAACTTGGAAAAATTAAACTCATAAGACTCTCCATTTAACTTAGTAAAAACTTTCTCCTTCTTACAGTCTATCACGGTGCCACAAGTATTCAAAAAGGGTCTACCAAAAATAATAGGACAAGTTTTACTAGCCTCCTTACCAAGTACTAGAAAATCAGTGGGGTATTTAGTCTTACCGCATAGGACTTCCACATCTCGAACAATACCAAGAGGCCAAACAGTCTCTCTGTTAGCAAGCTGAACAACCACATCAACATCTTCAAGTTCACAAGCGCCAATCTCATGCATAATTTCTTTGTAAAGCTCTAAGGGAATGGCACTTGCACTAGCACCAATGTCACACAAACCATAATAGCAATGTCATAAGCATCTTCACAAAAAAGAATATATTCATCCCCTACATCTTTAGTAACAAGGACCTTCAATATAGCTACAGGAGACTTAATAGTAATTTGCTCATCAGGCTCTACAGCTTTCTTAGTGCTTTTATTAGACACACTTACCAAAGTAGAATACTTTTTTACCTTAGCAGGGAAAGGTGTCTTCTCAAAATAAGGTTCAGGCACAATGCTATCAATAGTACAAACTTCAGTAGCTGCAGCAGGAATATGACTAATAGAATCTTTATAAGGCGCATGCTATTTGTTCCAATCTTTCTTTGGAACATCAAGATAAGAGGCAAAGGCCTTAAGACAATTGGCAAGTATTTGAGAATCAAGACCATAAGCAATGCTAACGCTATGAAATTCATTGGTTCCCATAAAAGTTTTAATGCATTCATAATCATAATTTATACCTGACTTCCTACCTTTGTCGTTTTCCCATCCTTCAGCATTTTCTTGGATACGGTCAAGGAGATTCCACTTAGCATCTTCCTTCATATGAGTAAATGATCCAAAGCAAGAAGCATCCAAATAATCCTTATCAGGAAGAGTAAGCCTCGCATAAAAATTATCAATAACAATATTATTGGGGAGCTCATGAATGGGGTATTTGAGCATTAGTAACTTCAGTCTCCCCCACGCTTGGGCAATACTCTCTCCATCATGAGGCCAAAAGTTATATATCCGATTATGATCTTTATGAATTTCACTTGGAGGATAAAACTTGGAATAAAAGAGAGGCACAATTTCCTCCCATGCAATAGATGGACCATCTTTGAGGAGCCGATACCACTCCTCAGCTCTGCCTTTTAATGATAAAGAGAATAGCTTCCTCTTGACCTGGCTCGGTGAAATACCTGCACACTTGAACAACTCGCATAATTCATGTATAAAAAGTAAGTGATCACCCGGATGGACAGTTCCATCTCCTGAATAGCAGTTATCCATAACACGCTCAACAATTTTCATAGGTATTTTAAAAGGATCAACTTGAGTAGGTGGTGGCGGTGGTGGTTCATCCACATGTGCATCAGTGGTAGATGTGTTTCCAAATAGGAAACCAAATGGAGAGTTCTCCATAGCAGAGTAAAATAAAAACAAAAGACAAGAATAAAACAATACTCAGAGTGACGGTTACCTTTACCAATTCCACTCTTCAATAGCGCTTCACTCCCCGGCAACGGCGCCAGAAAATAGTCTTGATGACCCACAAGTATAGGGGGTGTATCGTAGTACTTTTGATAAATAAGAGTGTCGAACCCAACGAGGAGCAGAAGGTGTTGACAAGTGGTTTTGATCAAGGTTTCACTGTAAATACTAGCAAACGGGTTTTCAGGGGTATTTGGTAATGCAAATAAATAAAGTGCGAGTAAATAAAAGACAGTAGTAACAATTTCAGAAAGTGGCCCAATCGTTTCTTTAGCAAAGGACAAGCCGGTTGTGTAACTTATGATGACCAAACGTTCTCAAGGACACACAGGAGTTTCTGTCAAGTGCTTTTGCTTCATTCCGCTAAATAATCTTTACTAGTTTGATAAGTGTTATGGGGGTGAACCTGTGCTAGCGCACTACCCTTACTAGGATAAATACACACTTGTGATTATACCCCTTGCAAGCATCCGCAAATACAAGAAAGTAATTAAGATAAATCTAACCACAACCTTAAACTCTAAGATCCTACGCTCCCTGGTGCAATGATTTCCCAACGGAGGTTTAGGTTTCTGTCACTCCAGCAACCCCACAATTGGTAGCCAAATACACAATGCATCTCACTAGGCCCATAAATGGTGAAGTATCATGTAGTCGACGTTCACATGACACCACTAGTGAAATAGCATCACAACAAATAAATATCAAACCATTAAATATTACTCAACATAATTCCACTACTAACGACTTGACTTCTCCCATGTCCTCAAGAACTAAACGAACTACTCACAAGACATCATATGGATCATGATCAGAGGTGAAATAATGGTAAATAACAATCTGAACATAAACCTTAATTCAACGGTTCCACTCAATAGCATCAACCACAAGAGTAATCAACACCGGGAAAGTTTCCCCTAAGAATTTGACAAGATTCAACTCAAGATGTTACAGCGGGATGGCGTGGTGATGGTGGAGGTGAAGGTGCTGGTGATGGAGATGATGATGATGATCCCGATGAAGTTCGGTGTGATGGTGATGACGATGGCGACGATCTCCCCTCTCCGGGAAGGAATTTCCCTGGCAGATTTCTCTTTGCCGGAGAGCTTTTCTCTCTCTGGTGTTTTCCGCCCCGCAGAGGCGGCAGTGTGTATCTCTGAGCCCCCCCTTGACTTAGGTTTTCGGGGATGATGAAGTACACGAAGGGGCGAGAAATGAAGTGGGCCAGGGTGGCCTCACACTAGGCCGGCGCGGCCAGGGGCCAGGCTGCGCCGCCTATGTGTGAGCCTACCCCTGGCTTCTCTCGCCTCCTCCTTCTGGCTTCCGGTAGTCTTTTGGTAAAATATAATTTTCTGGTATTTTTCTGGATTTCTCCCGATCTTCCGAAATATGGTGTCTTGACTGTCCTTTTCCAGCAGAATCCTGACTCCGGCAGCAAATCCTCCAATGATCATCAAACATGTAAAAACAGAGGAAACAACATAAGTATCATCTCTAAATATGAAATATATCGATGAATAACAGCAAATTATGATACAAAATAGTGATGCAAAATGGACGTATCATACCTTTACCAATTCCACTCTTCAATAGCGCTTCACTCTCCGGCAACGGTGCCAGAAAATAGTCTTGATGACCCACAAGTATAGGGGGTGTATCTGTAACAACCCAAATTTTTGGAAAATAGAAATAAATAAAATTTATTAAAATACCAAATTTTGGACCCAACAAAAAAGTTTATTTTAAATACAAGATTTATTTCTTGTCTTTCAACAATTGGGAATTTGAGCATTTTTGCTCCCATGCTCGAAATAAAAATAATAGGAGAAAGGTTTTAAATCAAATACTTTGAGCAAAAAGTTTCAATCCCTTTCTTTTAAAGGAAAATAGTTGGAAAGAAAGTAAAACACTATTTCAATAAATCCAGCTGCTTGTTTTAAAGTTGGAATAAAAATACCCCATTTTGAAAACCACTTTTATGCCTCCAACTAGTTCTTCAAAAATGAGTTGAGTCACCTTTTTCAAAATCCACTACTGTAGGAATTTATTTGAAATAGTAATATGTTGAAAACTTATTTTCAAAACCTTGGAAAACTCCCAAATGATTTCTTGGCCAAGTCTTTAAGTCCAAAAGAAACATTTGTTTGTAAATGATTTCTTTAAGTAAGATGGTTTTCTACATATTTAAATCTTGCATGGTTACATGCTAAAACCGTTGGTTAATTTTCAATCCAAATTAAGTTAAGCAATCATATGGAAAAAGAACAAAACAGAAAGAAAGAAACAAAACCCACATGGGATAAGACTACAAAAATGATCTAGAAAAAGTTAACAACTACCCTACTTTGGACCCTTAGATTAAGAAATATGCAACTCAACTAAGGGTGTGATCAGTTGGTTGAGCAAGACCAAACCACATTCTTGCTTGACCAACAAATTTCAAACAAAAACTCAAAGGCTAACCTAACTCAAACATCTGCCAAAGTTTGAATCTGAATCAGTGACCTTTCCTCAAATTGCAATTAGGTTTTTCGCAAAACATCACCTTTCAGCACAACAAGAATATTTCTGGAACCCATGTTTAATAACCTAACAGCCCAAAGTGGAATTTTTCAAAAATTCGAAATACAAACTCTTGCGGGCATTGTGTCGAACACGTTGTGTGCAGAAATCAGGAAAGTCAAATTCACTATTGACGATGACGTCCCTCGTACGCCCTAGCCCCGTAGTGGTACCCGGCGACACCCTCTCCTTCTCCGCTGTCGATCCCCCACTGCCCCAGCCCAGACCCCGGCCTTGAGACTCGGAAGAAAGGAGGAGAAGCAACCCGTACCCCCCACCTCTGGCCACTGCTCCTCTCTCTCTCCCTCGTCACCCTGCTGCGCCATCGCGTCCCCAACGTCACCACAGCACCGCCGGACATGCCCACGTCGCGCCAGAGCCACGCCTTGCCCCTCCCACAGCCGACACGCATGGTGTCCTGGCCGCCCGAGACCATCCTTCGTGCTCCCTCTCCCGCCTATAAAAGGCCGCCATTCTTGAGCGGAAAGATGCACACCATCTCCCTCTCCCTCCTAGACATCGTCTCCCGCTGATTCGCTCCCTGGTTCGAGCTCGCCGGAGCCGGCCGAACTCCAGGACGCCCAGCCGTTCCCGGCGTTCCAGCGTCTCCCTCGAGCCGCCGTCTGGACGAGGTGGACGAGGAGAAGCTCCTCCGCCGGACTGCAACTCGCCGTCGTCTCCCGTGCCTTCCTCGTCGAGCTACGCCGCTGCGCCCTTCGCCTCGCCATCGGTGAGTTCCTCGCAGTGTACCGAGTCGATGACGACGACTACGTACCGTTTCGTTTAATTTTTTTCTTCTTCTGATGTTTCCGTCCCCCGCTGGACTTTTTAGTTGGGCCGGCCGGGTATGCGCCATATGGGCCGGCCAGGCTCTGTAATCCCAGCAACCTATTAAGAATCGGCCTATGTAGTTTTTTTTCTAGAAATCCATTTAACCTTTGTTTAATTACTGCTAGCTTCCAGCCAAAATTTCTAGAGATATACCAATCGAAAATTTGTGAAACAAACTTTCCTAGGGAGCCCTTGAAACCATCCTTTCAATGCTACTGGTATTTTTTCGATTTAGAGCTATATTTTTTATTTAATAAAAATGTCAAATCAATAGCTTTGCAAACCTTGGAATTTGCATATAACAAATGGGATTTGAAACTTGATTAAATACCCATTTCTACATTAGGAAATTTGTAGAAAAATATTCATAAACTCAAATAAGTTGAAACCACCTCTGCACAAATTCCAATATCCATCTATTGTAATTGAATTTGTTCAATCTTATCTCATATAAAGTAATTGATAATTTAACCATAAGTAATAGTAAGTCCCATATTGAAACTAGCCCCAAGAATTCAAGTTAACCAAAAATTATAGGAAACAAACTCTAGTAAACCAAACTTTCTATTAATCATCTATATCTACTGAACTAAGTCAACTTGGGTATATAAATAATATTTGGGAATTGAAGCTTGATCTCTAATTATTTGCAAACTAGAAATTGCTTAAGTAAAAGAAAATACTCAGAATTATATGAAACCACTTTGTTGGAACCCTAATCCTGAATATATATACCGTAGTCTATGACCTTGGTCAATAAGGACTTGCGGGATATATTTTTATGATTCCAAATAAATGAAGCCTACTTACATACAAGAAAAACAAATAACCCCATCTCTATGGAAACAACTAAATTTGAAATCACTCTCTATAAACTTCCTAGATCACTCCCCTTACCCAAGTATACCTATTTGAGTGAATAAGTGTTGTTTGTGGATTGTGTGGTGATTGTATGCTTATTTGCTTTCCGACGATTAGACGACAACAAGAGTCAGGAGAATGGATCCGGAAGTCAACAAAGAAATGGAGCTGGAGAGCAATCAACCCATGATGAAGAGGAAGACTAGTTTGACATTGCCAATCCAGGCAAGCCATCTTTTGAATCATACCCAAATGCCTAGTTTTCCTATTGCATTCTATTTGTTCTTAAGTAAATTGCATGATTAAATTACTACTCTAGAATAATAGTTGTATAGTGGTATCTTGCTTAGCAAGAGTATCAAACTGGGTTTATTTTACACCTCCTTAGGGGTATTATCACTCATAATAGTTGCTTAGTCGCTAATAAACTTGAGGCCATCTATAAGGGGAACCCTACTTAAAGTGGTGACTTGAACTTGAAAGCTTGAATTGGAGACTTCTCCTACATGATGGTTTTATGAAAGAAAATAATCTTGACTAAGGACTATGGAATGTATTTATAAATGATAATGAGTGATGTACTATGTGAGCCAACCATACCGTACGACCACATTACCCCTATATGGGAAGGGGCTTAGTCCGTAGCTTGTTTACCCTAGTATGGGAGACCTTGTATCATCCTTTATAGAAGTGCACCGTGCGCGGGTACTTCCGAACCGGGTGGAAATTTCCATTCATGCAGCACTCTGCAGCGGGCAAAACTATGAGTGCCACAATGGACTCTTAGGGAAGGATCCTATACTAGAGTAGATAAGTGAAAGAGTTTGTTTGATTATCTGAACCTCGCATACTTTGTGTATGATGATCCGTGGATTTCTCCCGGCAGATGTATCGAATCTTGTGGGTAAAGTGTACCCCTCTGCAGAGGTTTCAAAACTATTCGAATAGCCGCGTCCGCGGTCATGGACAGTTGGCAAGCTGTACTTGACTTTTGTCAAGAATGAAAACAACGGTAAATGAACTTGGTGAATGATTTGACTTGAACAATGAAGGTGACCAACACTTGAAGTTCCTCTTTAGTTCCAACTTAGAGAATTAAATTTTCTTTTCTCTTAATGAACCCTCTTGGGAAATAAAACTAGCATTTTGCAAATAAACTTAGAGCTATAGTCCACTATATGAGCCATGCATTTCCCTTTCATTCATTTATAAGATGGTTTGCGAGTGCATCCAATGTACTCACGGCTCTGTCCCTGGCTATTTACTTGGCCAGACTTGAAGGAGCAAGATCAAGAAGGAAGGACTCATTGACGACTTTGTGAATTAGGCTCGTTTCCTACTGTCTGCTTTGCCTGTATGGTTGAAGCTTGACAATATGGACCCAAACTGTTATTCCGCTGCATGTTGATGTAATGTAAGGTTTGGTCTGTGCGACCACCTATGTAATCCCCTTTATTTACTATTAATGGCTATGACTGTGATATCAACTACGTTATGTAAATCACAACAATGATTCTGGGATTGTGATGGATTACATAACGGTTACTTCGAATTTGTTATAAATTCGGGGGTGTTACAAGTTGGTATCAGAGCCTAGGCTGACTCTAGGAAACCCTGGCTAGCATGGTCATTAGAAAATGATACCTTTGATATCACAAGTTTGATATCAGGACTATCATGACCTTAGGAGACCTTAGTTAGCATGGTCGTTAGCTAAGAAAGTGATATGTTGACAAAAACTTATTTCTACAAAAGAAATTTATTTGCTTTGGTACCCAAAGCCCAACTTATACTCCCATCTTATTCACTTCAAATATCTTACACTCTCAACTTATACTCTCAAGAGATTTTGTCAAAGAATTTATTTACCTCTTTAATTACAAAGTCTTTTCAAATATTTGTTTTACTCTATTCCTTATCTATTCCAAATTTATACTTTGGACGAGATACCACCATAAAACCCCAGAAACAATGGATTAGAAGATTGTGGACTCGATCTTTTCCAAGACTTTAACCTTATTATGAATGCTACCATCAAAAAGAGAGATGAATCTTCACATTACCCAAAAATCTTCCGACAAGAGTCAACCCTGTGCGACAAACACTTCAAGAGCAAAGAGAGAGTGATCAAAAATGATGAAGACCCAGCAACCTTTTGTCGCAAAGGATTTATAGGAAACGCTTAGTTAATTTCATTAAGCTGCCCTTACCTCACAATTATTAAGTGTGCTTAGTGCCTTGTGTGTATGAATGATTGATTTGATTTGTGATGTGTTAATCATATGCCATCCGGCAACTTGTAGCAACCACTTTGAAAATTTGTTTGCTCAAAAATGTTTTTTGTCTTTCTCGCCCTAACCAAACTCTAACCATACCAATCCCACGTTAGAAACCTTTTTAAAGTTGTTCCCTCTCATCTACTGCAGGACTTTACCCCTCTTCTACATCCCATGCTCGCAAGTCCACCATTTAATATATGTACCAAAGGAGGTCAAGCCAACTCAGACTTCGAACTACACCTCCAAGGGATTGCCCGGAGGTACCAAGCGACATCAAACCTACACAAGTTTCCAATGAAGAGGAAAGGAGATCTTCACACCCAACAAATATGCTATGCTTGTGGGGAAGCACAACATGTTGCACTCCAATGTCAAAGTCTGAAGATTGCAAACCTAGATCATCTAAAGAAGAAAGCTTGTCGTCGTTGTGGAGAAGAAGGTCATCCAGCCAGTCAATGTCCTGGAAACTGTCCCAACTGCGAAGACAAACATTCATTGGGAGGATGCCCTACAAGTCATATCACCTGCTTTCAATGTGAGAGTAGTACCCATGTTCCAGCCAACTGTCCCATCAACACCTTGGTGTCAGCTATATCCAAGATCCAGTCAAACAATTTTCAACTAGCAGCACATGTGGTCCAGGCCAGCAAAGAGCACGATGATCATATTAAACGACGGAAGACTAACCTTATTTGCTGGGAGTGTGGAATTAAGGGGCACTACTCCAATGAGTGCCCAGATAAGAGGAACACCGCACCCAAACCTATTGCCCATGCTCGCAAACGTGTCAAAACTAAAGATAGTGTCAAACCCAGTCTCTCTAAAGATCCTACCAATGTTCTTTCATCTTTAGGAGGCAACCCTATCACCACCAACATTGGCAGGGTTCGAAACTGCATCATTATTGAAGATAGTGTCAAAGGACTCTATAGCCTCAACTTCCGCAGGGGAAGGAAGCAGCCTTACTAACCACCGGGAAGTAACTTTGGCAACCTCAAGACACGAAGAGAAGAAAAAGATCAATCATCATGAATCAGCCATAGAATACCCCGAAGTTGCTTGTAGCCATAAAGTTAGTAAGAACAAGTTGAATCAAGTGTGAGGATCCAAGCCGAGAAGAAGCCTTAGTCACCTTAGTTTGGGACTAGTAGGCTTGTTTATTTCTTTGTAAATCAAGAGCGAGACTTGTAATCCGCAAGACCCTTTTTAATAAAAGCCTATGGTTTAGATGCCAAATATTTTGTTTTTTAAAAGTGTGATTGTTTGTTGAAAATGCTATGTGATTGATATGGGTTTTGGCCCATCTGGCCACATCACATTTCGGGTGTACCCAATCTTTCCATCTTGATATAAATTAATACACACTCTATCTTTTATCTAGTAATCTCATTTCTCAATCCATCTCAATCTTAACTTATGAATCTCGGGACGAGATTATTTTTAAGGGGGGAAGACTGTAACAACCCAAATTTTTGGAAAATAGAAATAAATAAAATTTATTAAAATACCAAATTTTGGAACCAACAAAAAAGTTTATTTTAAATACAAGATTTATTTCTTGTCTTTCAACAATTGGGAATTTGAGCATTTTTGCTCCCATGCTCGAAATAAAAATAATAGGAGAAAGGTTTTAAATCAAATACTTTGAGCAAAAAGTTTCAATCCCTTTCTTTTAAAGGAAAATAGTTGGAAAGAAAGTAAAACTCTATTTCAATAAATCCAGCTGCTTGTTTTAAAGTTGGAATAAAAATACCCCATTTTGAAAACCATTTTTATGCCTCCAACTAGTACTTCAAAAATGAGTTGAGTCACCTTTTTCAAAATCCACTACCGTAGGAATTTATTTGAAATAGTAATATGTTGAAAACTTATTTTCAAAACCTTGGAAAACTCCCAGATGATTTCTTGGCCAAGTCTTTAAGTCCAAAAGAAACGTTTGTTTGTAAAATGATTTCTTTAAGTAAGATGGTTTTCTACATATTTAAATCTTGCATGGTTACATGCTAAAATTGTTGGTTAATTTTCAATCCAAATTAAGTTAAGCAATCATATGGAAAAAGAACAAAACAGAAAGAAAGAAACAAAACCCACATGGGATAAGACTACAAAAATGATCTAGAAAAAGTTAACAACTACCCTACTTTGGACCCTTAGATTAAGAAATCTGCAACTCAACTAAGGGTGTGATCAGTTGATTGAGCAAGACCAAACCACATTCTTGCTTGACCAACAAATTTCAAACAAAAACTCAAATGCTAACCTAACTCAAACATCTGCCAAAATTTGAATCTGAATCAGTGACCTTTCCTCAAATTGCAATTAGGTTTTTCGCAAAACATCACCTTTCAGCACAACAAGAATATTTCTGGAACCCATGTTTAATAACCTAACAGCCCAAAGTGGAATTTTTCAAAAATTCGAAATACAAACTCTTGCAAGCATTGTGTCGAACACGTTGTGTGCAGAAATCAGGAAAGTCGAATTCATTGTTGATGACGACGTCCCTCGTACGCCCTAGCCCCGTAGTGGTACCCGGCGACACCCTCTCCCTCACCGCTGTCGATCCCCCACTGCCCCAGCCCGGACCCCGGCCTTGAGACTCGGAAGAAAGGAGGAGAAGCAACCCGGACCCCCCACCTCTGGCCACTACTCCTCTCTCTCTCCATCGTCACCCTGCTGCGCCATCGCGTCCCCAACGTCACCACAGCACCGCCGGACATGCCCACGTCACGCCAGAGCCACGCCTTGCCCCTCCCAGAGCCGACACGCACGGTGTCCTAGCTGCCCGAGACCATCCTTCGTGCTCCCTCTCCCGCCTATAAAAGGCCGCCATTCTTGAGCGAAAAGATGCACACCATCTCCCTCTCCCTCCTAGACATCGTCTCCCACTGATTCGCTCCCTGGTTCGAGCTCGCCGGAGCCGGCCGAACTCTAGGACGCCCAGCCGTTCCCGGCGTTCCAGCGTCTCCCTCGAGCCGCCGTCTGGACGAGGTGGACGAGGAGAAGCTCCTCCGCCGGACTGCAACTCGCCGTCGTCTCCCGTGCCTTCCTCGTCGAGCTACGCCACCGCGCCCTTCGCCTCGCCGTCGGTGAGTTCCTCGCAGTGTCCCGAGTCGGGGACGACGACTACGTACCGTTTCGTTTAAATTTCTTCTTCTGATGTTTCCGTCCCCCGCTGGACTTTTTAGTTGGGCCGGCCGGGTATGCGCCATATGGACCGGCCAGGCTCTGTAATCCCAGCAACCTGTTAAGAATCGGCCCGTGTAGTTTTTTTTTCTAGAAATCCATTTAACCTTTGTTTAATTACTGCTAGCTTCCAGCCAAAATTTCTAGAGATATACCAATCGAAAATTTGTGAAACAAACTTTCCTAGGGAGCCCTTGAAACCATCCTTTCAATGCTACTAGTATTTTTTCGATTTAGAGCTATATTTTTTATTTAATAAAAATGTCAAATCAATAGCTTTGCAAACCTTGGAATTTGCATATAACAAATGGGATTTGAAACTTGATTAAATACCCATTTCTACATTTGGAAATTCGTAGAAAAATATTCATAAACTCAAATAAGTTGAAACCACCTCTGCACAAATTCCAATATCCATCTATTGTAATTGAATTTGTTCAATCTTATCTCATATAAAGTAATTGATAATTTAACCATAAGTAATAGTAAGTCCCATATTGAAACTAGCCCCAAGAATTCAAGTTAACCAAAAATTATAGGAAACAAACTCTAGTAAACCAAACTTTCTATTAATCATCTATATCTACTGAACTAAGTCAACTTCGGTATATAAATAATATTTGGGAATTGAAGCTTGATCTCTAATTATTTGCAAACTAGAAATTGCTTAAGTAAAAGAAAATACTCAGAATTATATGAAACCACTTTGTTGGAACCCTAATCCTGAATATATATACCGTAGTCTATGACCTTGGTCAATAAGGACTTGCGGGATATATTTTTATGATTCCAAATAAATGAAGCCTACTTACATACAAGAAAAACAAATAACCCCATCTCTATGGAAACAACTAAATTTGAAATCACTCTCTATAAACTTCCTAGATCACTCCCCTTACCCAAGTATACCTATTTGAGTGAATAAGTGTTGTTTGTGGATTGTGTGGTGATTGTATGCTTATTTGCTTTCCGACGATTAGACGACAACAAGAGTCAGGAGAATGGATTCGGAAGTCAACAAAGAAATGGAGCTGGAGAGCAATCAACCCATGATGAAGAGGAAGACTAGTTTGACATTGCCAATCCAGGCAAGCCATCTTTTGAATCATACCCAAATGCCTAGTTTTCCTATTGCATTCTATTTGTTCTTAAGTAAATTGCATGATTAAATTACTACTCTAGAATAATAGTTGTATAGTGGTATCTTGCTTAGCAAGAGTATCAAACTGGGTTTATTTTACACCTCCTTAGGGGTATTATCACTCATAATAGTTGCTTAGTCGCTAATAAACTTGAGGCCATCTATGAGGGGAACCCTACTTAAAGTGGTGACTTGAACTTGAAAGCTTGAATTGGAGACTTCTCCTACATGATGGTTTTATGAAAGAAAATAATCTTGACTAAGGACTATGGAATGTATTTATAAATGATAATGAGTGATGTACTATGTGAGCCAACCATACCGTACGACCACATTACCCCTATATGGGAAGGGGCTTAGTCCGTAGCTTGTTTACCCTAGTATGGGAGACCTTGTATCATCCTTTATAGAAGTGCACCGTGCACGGGTACTTCCGAACCGGGTGGAAATTTCCATTCATGCAGCACTCTGCAGCGGGCAAAACTATGAGTGCCACAATGGACTCTTAGGGAAGGATCCTATACTAGAGTAGATAAGTGAAAGAGTTTGTTTGATTATCTGAACCTCGCATACTTTGTGTATGATGATCCGTGGATTTCTCCCGGCAGATGTATCGAATCTTGTGGGTAAAGTGTACCCCTCTGCAGAGGTTTCAAAACTATTCGAATAGCCGCGTCCGCGGTCATGGACAGTTGGCAAGCTGTACTTGACTTTTGTCAAGAATGAAAACAACGGTAAATGAACTTGGTGAATGATTTGACTTGAACAATGAAGGTGACCAACACTTGAAGTTCCTCTTTAGTTCCAACTTAGAGAATTAAATTTTCTTTTCTCTTAATGAACCCTCTTGGGAAATAAAACTAGCATTTTGCAAATAAACTTAGAGCTATAGTCCACTATATGAGCCATGCATTTCCCTTTCATTCATTTATAAGATGGTTTGCGAGTGCATCCAATGTACTCACGGCTCTGTCCCTGGCTATTTACTTGGCCAGACTTGAAGGAGCAAGATCAAGAAGGAAGGACTCATTGACGACTTTGTGAATTAGGCTCGTTTCCTACTGTCCGCTTTGCCTGTGCGGTTGAAGCTTGACAATATGGACTTAAAGTGTTATTCTGCTGCATGTTGATGTAATGTAAGGTTTGGTCTGTGCGACCACCTATGTAATCCCCTTTATTTACTATTAATGGCTATGACTGTGATATCAACTACGTTATGTAAATCACAACAATGATTCTGGGATTGTGATGGATTACATAACGGGCACTTCGAATTTGTTATAAATTCGGGGGTGTTACAGTATCATAGTACTTTCGATAAATAAGAGTGTCGAACCCAACGAGGAGCAGAAGGTACTGACAAGCGGTTTTGATCAAGGATTCACTATAAATACTTGCAAACAGGTTTTCAGGGGTATTTGGTAATGCAAGTAATTAAAGTACGAGTAAATAAAAGACAATAATAATAATTGCTACAAGTGGCCCAATCCTTTCTAGAGCAAAGGACAAGCCGGTTGTGTAACTTGTGATTACCAAACGTTCCTAAGGACACACGAGAGTTTCTGTCGAGTGCTTTCACTTCATGCAGCTAAGTAATCTTCATTGGTTTGATAAGTGTTATGGGGGTGAACCTATGCTAGTGCACTATCCTAACTTGGACTAATACACACTTGTGATTATACCCCTTGCAAGCATCCGCAAATACAAGAAAGTAATTAAGATAAATCTAACCACAACCTTAAACTCTGAGATCCTACACTCCCTGGTGCAATGGTTTCCTAATGTGGGTTTAGGTTTCTGTCGCTCCGGCAACCCCACAATTAATAGCCAAATACAGAATGCATTCCACCAGGCCCATAAAGGTGAAGTATCATGTAGTCTACGTTCACATGACACCACTAGTAGAATAGCACAACAACATATAAATATCAAACCATAAATATTACTCAACATAGTTTCCCTACTAACATCTCGACTTCTCCCATGTCCTCAAGAACTAAACAAACTACTCACAAGACATCATATGGATCATGACCAGAGGTGAAATAATGGTAAATAACAATCTCAACATAAACCTTAACTCAACGGTTCCACTCAATAGCATCAACTACAAGAGTAATCAACACCGGGAAAGTTTCCCCTAAGAATTGGACAAGATTCAACCCAAGATGTTACAGCGGGATGGCGTGGTAATGGTGAAGGTGTTGGTGATGATGGTGATGAAGATGATGATCCCGATGAAGCCCAGTGATACATCCATATTGCATCACTATTTTGTATCATAATTTACTATTATTCATTGATATATTTCATATTTAGATATGATACTTATGTTATTTCCTTTGTTTTCACATGTTTGATGATCATTGGAGGATTTGCTGCCGAAGTCAGGATTCTGCTAGAAAAGGACCGTCAAGACACCATATTTCGGAAGATCAGGAAAATTCCAGAAAAATACCAGAAAATTCTATTTTACCAAAAGACTCCGGAAGCCAGAAGGAGAAGGAGAGAGGAGCCAGGGGGCGGCCTCACGCACAGGGGGTGCGGCCTGACCCCTGGCCGCGCCGGCCCTATGTGAGACTACCCTGGCCCACTTCTGGTCTCGCCCCTTCGCGTACTTCATCGTCCCCAAAAACCTAAGTCAAGGGGGGGCTCAGAGAGAGACACAGCCGCCTCTGCGGGGCGGAAAACACCAGAGAGAGAAAAGCTCTCCGGCAGGGAGAAATCTGCCGGGGTAATTCCTTCCCGGAGAGGGGAGATCGTCGCCATCGTCATCATCATCGCACCGGACTTCATCGGGATCATCATCATCATCTCCATCACCAGCACCTCCATCTCCACCATCTCCACGCCATCCCGCTGTAACATCTTGAGTTGGATCTTGTTATATTCTTAGGGGAAACTTTCCCGGTGTTGATTACTCTTGTAGTGGATGCTATTGAGTGGAACCGTTGAATCAAGGTTTACGTTCAGATTGTTATTTACTATTATTTCACCTCTGATTATGATCCATATGATGTCTTGTGAGTAGTTCGTTTAGTTCTTGAGGACATGGGAGAAGTCAAGATGTTAGTAGTGAATTATTGTTGAGAAATATTTAATGGTTTGATATTGTTGTGGTGCTATTTCACTAGTGGTGTCATGTGAACGTCGACTACATGATACTTCACCATTTATGGGCCTAGTGAGATGCATTGTGTATTTGGCTACCAATTGTGGAGTTGCTGGAGTGACAGAAACCTAAACCTCCGTTGGGAAACCATTGCACCAGGGAGCGTAGGATCTTAGAGTTTAAGGCTATGGTTAGATTTATCTTAATTACTTTCTTGTATTTGCGGATGCTTGCAAGGGGTATAATCACAAGTGTGTATTTATCCTAGTAAGGGTAGTGCGCTAGCACAGGTTCACCCCCATAACACCTATCAAACCAATAAAGACTATTAGCGGTATGTAGCGAAAGCTCTTGACAGAAACTCCCGTGTGTCCTCGAGAACGTTTGGTTATTATAAGTTACACAACCGGCTTGTCCTTTGCTGAAGAAAGGATTGGGCCACTTGCTGCAATTGTTACTACTGTCTTTTATTTACTCGCACTTTATTTACTTGTATTACCAAATATCCCTGAAAACCTGTTTGCTAGTATTTACAGTGAATCCTTGATCAAAACCACTTGTCAACACCTTCTGCTCCTCGTTGGGTTCGACACTCTTATTTATCGAAAGTACTACGATACACCCCCTATACTTGTGGGTCATCAAGACTATTTTCTGGCACCGTTGCCGGGGAGTGTAGCGCTATTGAAGAGTGGAATTGTTAAAGGTAACTGTCATTGTGAGTATTGTTTTATTCTTGTCTTTTGTTTTTATTTTACTATGCTATGGAGAACTCTCCATTTGGTTTCCTATTTGGAATACCATCTACTACTGCTGCACATGTGGATGAACCACCACCGCCACCACCTGCTGAAATTGATCCTTTTAAAATACCTATGAAAATTGTTGGGCGTATTATGGATAATGGCTATTCAGGAGATAGAACTATCCATCCGGGTGATCACTTATTATTTATACATGAATTATGCGAGTTGTTCAGGTGTGCAGGTATTTCACCAAGCCAAGTCAAGAAGAAGCTATTCTCTTTATCATTGAAAGGCAGAGCTGATGAGTGGTATCGACTGCTCCAAGATGGTCCATCTATGGCATGGGAGGACATTGTACCTCTCTTTTATTCCAACTTTTACCCCCCACGTGAAATTCATAAAGACCGTAATCGGATATATAATTTTTGGCCTCATGATGGAGAGAGTATTGCCCAAGCGTGGCGGAGATTGAAGTTACTAATGCTCAAATGCCCCATTCATGAGCTCCCCAATTATATTGTTATTGATAATTTTTATGCGCGGCTTACTCTTCCTGATAAGGATTACTTGGATGCTTCCTGCTTTGGATCATTTACTCATATGAAAGAAGATACTAAGTGGAAACTTCTTGACCGTATATAAGAGAATGCTGAAGGATGGGAAAACGACAAAGGTAGGAAGTCAGGTATAAACTATGATTATGAATGCATTAAATCTTTTATGGGAACCGATGACTTTCATAGTGTTAGCACTGCTTATGGTCTTGATTCACAAATACTTGCTAATTGTCTTAAGGCCTTTGCCTCTTATCTTGATGTTCCAAAGAAAGATTGGAACAAATATCATGCGCCTTATAAAGACTCTATTAGTCATATACCTGCTGCAGCTACTGAAGTTTGTACTGTTGATAGCATTGTGCCTGAACCTTATTTTGAGAAGACACCTTTCCCTGCTAAGGTAAAGAAGTATTCTACTTTGGTACGTGTGTCTAATAAAAGTACTAAGAAAGCTGCAGAACCTGATGAGCAAATTACTATTAAGTCTCCTGTAGCTATATTGAAGGATCTTGTTACTAAAGATGTAGGGGATGAATATATTAATTTTTGTGAAGATGCTTCTAACATTCTCTCACATCCTAAAAAGCATAGGAAAACGAGTGTTCCTGTTATTTCTGTCAGGATTGGAGATCATTGCTATTATGGTTTATGTGATATTGCTGCTAGTGCAAGTGCTATTCCTTTAGAGCTTTACAAAGAAATTATGCATGAGATTGGCGCTTGTGAACTTGAAGATATTGATGTGGTTGTTCAGCTTGCTAATAGAGAGACTGTTTGGCCTCTTGGTATTGTTCGAGATGTGGAAGTTCTTTGCGGTAAGACTAAATACCCTACTGATTTTCTAGTACTTGGTAAGGAGGCTAGTAAAACTTGTCCTATTATTTTTGGTAGACCATTTTTGAACACTTGTGGCGCCGTGATAGATTGTAAGAAGGAGATTTTTTTTACTAAGTTTAATGGAGAGTCTTATGAGTTTAATTTTTCCAAGTTTGCTAAGACTTCTTATGAAAATGACACGCCTAATGAAAATTTTCAAGTTGAACAGCTTGCTTCTATTGCTCTTGCTCCTAATAATGCCTTGCAGCAATTCATGGAAGATCATGAAAGTGAAGTTTTCAGTAAGGAAAGAGAAGAGATTGACGATATTCTTCTTCGTCAACCACCATTAATCAAGCATAATCTACCTGTGGAGGATCTTGGTACCACTTTGCCACCTAAGGAAGATCCTGTGTTTGAATTAAAGCCTTTGCCTGATAATCTTAAATATGCTTACATAGATGATAAGAAAATATATCCTGTTATTATTAGCTCTAAACTTTCAGGAAAGGAAGAAGAAAGATTATTGGAGATATTGAGGAAACACCGAGGAGCTATGGGATATACTCTTGATGATTTAAAAGGGATTTCTCCCACTTTATGTCAGCATGCCATTAATATGGAGAAAGACACGAAGCCAGTCGTGGAGCATCAACGCCGCCTAATTCCCAAGATGAAGGATGTGGTAAGAAATGAGGTATTAAAGCTTCTTGATGCTGGTATTATTTATCCTATTGCTGATAGTAGATGGGTTAGTCCTATTCATTGTGTTCCTAAGAAAGGAGGTATGACTGTTGTGCCTAATGAGAATAACGAGCTTATTCCTCAAAGGGTAGTAGTTGGTTATAGGATGTGCATTGATTATAGGAAGGTAAACAAAGTTACTAAGAAAGATCATTATCCTTTACTGTTTATAGATCAGATGCTAGAAAGGTTATCTAAGAAAACTCATTTTTGTTTCCTTGAAGGTTATTCTGGTTTTTCTCAAATTGCTGTTAAAAAGGAAGATCAAGAGAAAACCACTTTTACTTGTCCTTATGGAACTTATGCTTATAGACGTATGCCGTTTGGTTTATGCAATGCTCCTGCTACTTTTCAAAGATGCATGTCTGCTATTTTTCATGGCTTTTGTGAAGAAATTGTGGAGGTCTTCATGGACGATTTCTCCGTCTATGGAACTTCTTTTGATAATTGTTTGCACAACCTTGATAAAGTTTTGCAGAGATGCGAAGAAACTAACCTTATTCTTAATTGGGAGAAATGCCACTTTATGGTAAATGAAGGAATTGTCCTTGGACATAAAATTTCTGAAAGAGGTATTGAAGTTGACAGAGCAAAAGTGGAGGCAATTAAGAAAATGCCCTGTCCTAGAGATGTTAAAGGTATTCGTAGTATTCTTGGTCATGATGGTTTCTATAGGAGGTTTATTAAAGATTTCTCTAAGATTTCAAAGCCTCTTACTAATCTTCTTCAAAAAGATGTACCATTTGTCTTTGATGATGATTGTAAGGAAGCGTTTGAAACTCTTAAGAAGGCTTTAACTACTGCTCCCATTGTTCAACCACCTGATTGGAATTTACCTTTTGAAATTATGTGTGATGCCAGTGATTTTGCTGTTGGTGCTGTTCTTGGACAGCGCGTAGATAATAAGTTGAATGTTATTCATTATGCTAGTAAAACTCTTGATGCTGCTCAAAAGAATTATGCTACTACTGAGAAAGAGTTTCTTGGTGTTGTTTTTGCGTGTGATAAGTTTAGATCTTACATTGTTGATTCTAAAGTTACTATTCATACTGATCATGCTGCTATTAGATATCTTATGACTAAGAAGGATGCTAAGCCTAGGCTTATTAGATGGGTGTTGCTTTTACAAGAATTTGATTTGCATATCGTAGATAGGAAAGGTGCTGAAAATCCAGTGGCTGACAACTTGTCTAGATTGGAAAACATTTCTTTTGATCCTATTCCTGTTAATGATAGTTTTCTAAATGAGCAGTTGGCTGCAATAAATGTAACTTCGCGAGACCTTCCTTGGTATGCTGATTATGCTAACTTTATTGTTTCCAAGTATTTGCCTCCAACCTTTACAGCTCAGCAAAGAAGAAAATTCTTCTATGATTTGAGGCATTACTTTTGGGATGACCCACACTTATATAAAGAAGGAGTTGATGGTATTATGCAAAGATGCGTACCATAATATGAGCAACAAGAGATATTAAGAAAATGCCATGGTAGTGCTTATGGAGGACATCATGCTGGAGATAGAACCGCACAAAAGGTTCTACAATTAGGTTTTTATTGGCCAACCCTCTTTAAAGATGCCAGAAGGTATGTTTTATCTTGTGATGAATGTCAAAGAGTAGGTAATATTTCTAGACGCAATGAAATGCCTATGAGTTACACTCTTGTTATTGAACCATTTGATTGTTGGGGATTTGACTTTATGGGTCCTTTTCCTCCTTCAAAAGGCTATACCCACATACTTGTTGCTGTTGATTATGTTACTAAATGGGTAGAAGCCATACCTACAAAGAGTGTCGATGGTGAGACCTTGTTAAAAATGCTTAAGGATGTTATTTTTCCTAGGTTTGGTGTGCCTAGATATCTTATGACTGATGGAGGTTCTCATTTTATTCACGGTGGTTTTAGAAAAACTCTTGCTAAATATGATGTTAATCATAGAATTGCTTCTGCTTATCATCCCCAAACTAGTGGGCAGGTAGAGCTTTCAAATAGGGAGATCAAGTCTATCTTGCAGAAGACTGTCAATAGATCTAGGAAAAATTAGGCTAGTAAGTTAAATGATGCTTTATGGGCTTATAGAACTGCTTATAAGAACCCCATGGGTATGTCTCCTTATAAGATGGTTTATGGAAAAGCGTGTCACTTGCCCTTAGAATTAGAACACAAAGCTTTTTGGGCAGTGAGAGAGCTTAATAGAGATTTTAAACTAGCCGGTAAGAAAAGGTTGTTAGATTTGAGTTCTCTAGACGAGTGGAGAAACGAAGCGTATGAGAATGCCAGGCTTTTCAAAGAGAAAGTCAAGCAATGGCATGATAAGAGAATCCTTAAAAGAGAATTTCATGTTGGTGAGAAAGTTCTATTGTATAGGTCTCGTCTTAGATTTTTTGCAGGGAAATTACTCTCTAAATGGGAAGGACCATATGTTATTGTGGAAGTGTACCACTCATGTGCTATTAAGATTGCTTCATTGAAAGATGACTCTACACAAGTGGTGAATGGGCAAAGACTCAAACATTATATTTCTGGAGATTCTTATAATGAAGATGTTGACGTAATTGAAACAGTTTCTCCAGAAGAATTCATCCAAGACAAATTGCAGGCACCTGCAGAGTTCGTTTTTGAATAGGTAACAGTTCTAGTCAGAAAAGTTTTGTGAAAAACTCTTATTTTATTATTTTTGTTGTTTTTACTAAATAAGAAAAATCACGAGACGAAAACGGGTAGGAAAAGGAGTCCGTCTGCTCCTCACACACAGGGGGCGCGGGCCCACCTCTGGCCGCGCTGCCCTGGTGTGAGAGCACACCGAAACTCGTTTCCGTCCCGGTTTCCTCCTGTGATTTTGTTTCGATGTATAGTTTTCGCCTATATAACCCCCCGGAGTCCCCGAGGTCTGTATATCGTTTTCTCGTCGTGTTTTGTTTCGAGCTGTTTCTGTCAGGAGTTGATCTTAAGCTTGGGGGAGCATCATGGCCTCTGCAAGCAACGACAAGGGCAAAAGGCCCTGGGAAGTTGATCACCAAGGCCAAAAGTGGAAGGAGGAGCAGGGTGCTGGTAGAGCAAGGCCAAGAAACCCTGCTTTTGAAGAACCAACGAAAGCTAGACGTATCTTTTCTCATGATATGCAGGCACCAACACTACACATTCTGGATCTAAACTCCATGCCTGTTATAAAAGAGGGTATGCTGGTTACTGATGAGTTTTGCGCTCAATATCAAGTTTTGAAGAGGGAGGTAGAGATGCTTCAAGAAGAGAATCTCAGGCTTCGCCGGATGCTGGAATACTTTGTTAATCCAAGGCTACTTCCACTACCGCCAAAGGAGTAATTCGTCATCGGTATAGGCATCCCCTTAGCTTGTTCCAAGCTTGGGGGAGTGCCGCGGTATCACATCATTACCTTTTTACTCATTTACTTTTCAAGTAGAGTCATATCATGAATAGAGAAATTATCCTATAGAATAGTTTGCAGTGTGGAAGTACCCTCCTTAGTTGGTTATCTATGTATCCCTTGGTGTGAGTTGTGGTAATGAAATATTAATGAGAAGTTCCATCGTTTACTTTCCGCACACTTTATTTTAGTTTGCAAAGTCTCTTATATGATTAGTCTTGTTGATTAGTATTGGTATCACTTTGGGAGCATGAGTAAATTTAGTTGGTTTTGGCAAACTTAGCTTGGTCAGTAGCAGCATTACCTTGAGGTTTGAGTAGAAAAGAATAAAGAAGTGTTTGTAGTTACATCACTTCAGTTTTCCTTATGTTTGGCTTATAAGCATTGTTATTCTCAAAGTTAAAATCATTGTACCTTCAAGGGAGTTTGCATGATTGTTCTTATTATATGTATGTTTGTTTGTTTCATGCAACTCTTATGCTTGCTACCCAGCCTTGCTAGCCAAAGACCTGTACTGAGAGGAAATACTTCTCGTGCATCCAAATTCCAAAAGCCAAGTCATTTCCAAAGAGTCCACTATAAATTCCTATGCATGGTATTTTAAGCCATTCCAAGTAAATTTTTCATGTGCTACCTTTCAAAAACCTTCAAACACTTCTCATTTTGTGCCACTATTTTTAGCTCATGAGGATGTAGTGGATGGGTTTGTTATCTTCCATACTAAATTAAGTACCCCTCGACTAGGCAGCTTCATCTGCTCGTCACTAATTTTGCAAGGGAGCTGGTCAGACCATTACAATCTCAAAAAGAAAAGAAAAAGAAGCACTCCTCCATGGTATGTGAAAGTTGGTCGGCACCCGATGGAATCGGTTAGCCATGGTTTGAGAAAGGAAAAAGGTGGGGAGGAGTGCAAAGCTATAAAAGAGCACAAAAGTGCCAATTAATCAAACATTTCGGAACCGCTCTCAGTTGTTTAGTATGGAAGATATCAAGAACTCCGTTGCTAGTCGTTGACAAAAGCAACCACCTATCAAAACAATTTTTACCTCTGTTTTACAAATGAAAAGCTCTAGCACATGTTTAATCCCTGCTTCCCTCTGCGAAGGGCCTATCTTTTACTTTTATGTTGAGTCAACCTATTCCCCTCTATCTCAAGCAAGCATTTGAGTTGTTATGTTTCACTCATCCATATGTTGATCCGTTTAATCATGTTTACTATCTTCCTTGTTTTGTACAATGCTTTTGTCTGAAGGAATATTTGTTTGAAAGCTTTCTATGAATGCAAAAATGTTGTTTCGTTGAGCATATGGTTTTTGCTATATTAGCTCTGTTTTAAAAAGGCTCCATTCAAAAGCCTAGTATAGTTGTTCATTGTTCTCTGACCAAGAACTAAGGTTTGCCATCACCAATTATAGTTTACTTTGTGCATCTTTATATGTGATTCTCTTTACTTATTGCAAGTCTATATTATATAAAGGGAAGTTGCTGTCTATTATAACTTGTGCCTTTGGTGAATGTGATGCTTCTTGTCCGTATTTTGATTATCGACACTTCACTCCATAAACCTGTGGTCATGTTTACCGAGTTTAGTTTTCGCTTGGGGACAAGCGAGGTCTAAGCTTGGGGGGGTTGATACGTCCATATTGCATCACTATTTTGTATCATAATTTACTGTTATTCGTTGATATATTTCATATTTAGATATGATACTTATGTTATTTCCTTTATTTTCACATGTTTGATGATCATTGGAGGATTTGCTGCCGGAGTCAGGATTCTGCTGGAAAAGGACCGTCAAGACACCATATTTCGGAAGATCAGGAAAATTCCAGAAAAATACCAGAAAATTCTATTTTACCAAAAGAGTCCGGAAGCCAGAAGGAGAAGGAGAGAGGAGCCAGGGGGCGGCCTCACGCACAGGGGGCGCGGCCTGACCCCTGGCCGCGCCGGCCCTGTGTGAGACCACCCTGGCCCACTTCTGGTCTCGCCCCTTCGCGTACTTCATCGTCCCCGAAAACCTAAGTCAAGGGGGGGGGGGCTCAGAGAGAGACATAGCCGCCTCCGCGGGGCGGAAAACACCAGAGAGAGAAAAGCTCTCTGGCAGGGAGAAATCTGTCGGGGAAATTCCTTCCCGGATAGGGGAGATCGTCGCCATCGTCATCATCATCGCACCGGACTTCATCGGGATCATCATCATCATCTCCATCACCAGCATCTTCATCTCCACCATCACCACGCCATCCCGCTGTAACATCTTGAGTTGGATCTTGTTATATTCTTAGGGGAAACTTTCCCGGTGTTGATTACTCTTGTAGTTGATGCTATTGAGTGGAACCGTTGAATCAAGGTTTATGTTCAGATTGTTATTTACTATTATTTCACCTCTGATTATGATCCATATGATGTCTTGTGAGTAGTTCATTTAGTTCTTGAGGACATGGGAGAAGTCAAGATGTTAGTAGTGAATTATTGTTGAGAAATATTTAATGGTTTGATATTGTTGTGGTGCTATTTCACTAGTGGTGTCATGTGAACGTCGACTACATGATACTTCACCATTTATGGGCCTAGTGAGATGCATTGTGTATTTGGCTACCAATTGTGGGGTTGCTGGAGTGACAGAAACCTAAACCTCCATTGGGAAACCATTGCACCAGGGAGCGTAGGATCTTAGAGTTTAAGGCTGTGGTTAGATTTATCTTAATTACTTTTTTGTATTTGCGGATGCTTGCAAGGGGTATAATCACAAGTGTGTATTTATCCTAGTAAGGGTAGTGCGCTAGCACAGGTTCACCCCCATAACACCTATCAAACCAATAAAGACTAGGGATTTCTATTTTCGTGCCCTCAGGTCATTAGTTGTACTCAGTTTTCCCCAGCTCGTTAGTTTTTCCTCAGTTTTCCCCAAGCCGTTGTCTGAAACCCTCAGAAGGAGCTCGGACGGGAGGATTCCCGTTTAGTTGACCGTTTCCGTGCTGACGTGTGGGGCCGCGTCGTGTGGGGCCGCGTCGCGTGGGGCTGGTAGAAAGGGACCGCGTGGGACAGGACGAGACAGCGTTTGGTTGTACGTGAGAGCTCGGTTCTGTCTCTCTCGGGCCAAATTGGCATTGCCTTTTCAGAGCGCCTTTTTCCCCTCTCTCTCTGTAACAGTTCTCTCTCTTTTCACCAAATTAGTATCAAATCTAGAGAAGCTTCTATTTCTGTCTTTCTTCAATGATTGTTGCCTTTTGGCCCTCGTTTTTTGCCCAATATGGTAACAAATCTAGAAGCTAGTATAGTATAATACATAAACTGCATACAGCAGCCAAAAGCAGCCAATAACGATGTTAATGTTCACGACAAACTAAGCTGAAAATAATACAAGACGCAATGTATGCCCAACATGAAGGTTCTTCATTCTTCATCATATATTTCGTCGTCGCTATATTCCATGAGACGAAAAAAATATTGACTGAACTCCTTCCGTCTGTAGTGTGCAGCCAATAGATCCTCCAAACGGTATGGCCTTTGTTCTATTTTCAGACCATCGTAATTTAATCTATCCACATGTCGTGGCCACTCATCCCAGGCCTTTCTATCATCAAAGTACTGTCTGATATAACCGAAATCCACGTAGTAGATGCAGCCAGGTCGAACTGTCGGGTGCACTCTGGTGTCGACGGAGATACACCGTTTATAACCGACGAAGAAGGCACGACTGCCAATGTTGATGGCATGGAGAGAGCGGCTCTCAGTGTCCACACGGTACACCAATGGTTGACCTTCCTCCAAATGCCTGTTGCCACTGCCGCCGCCCAACAACACAAGCAACAGATCACCATCAGACTTCACAAGGTAGAACTTGTCATTTCCAAGTTCTGGAAAATAAAATAGTGTCTCCATGTTGACAGTGCTCGCGCGCTTCTCCAACTGGACATTGTTGGTGCACACTAATGTTCCGAACTCAAAATTGTTCACAGCTATTGCACACAATTCACCATTGAACGGGGTAATGCAACGCAGAGAATCGTCCTCGATCGAAAATCTTCCTTCTCCCCAATCTTCTACATCTATATCCTTAGTAGGAGAGCTCTCATCGACCCAAGCAATTTCATTGGGGTAACCTGTGCAAATGAAGACCATAGTCGGGGACTTCATTACAGCGACTGACTCCACAATCATAGATGGCATCTGCGCCTCAAACGTAGCGTTCAATGTCTTTGTGAGTGGGTTCAGAAGCCGTATCTTGTGCGGCTGGTTCCTCTGGCCAAGCACGATGACGCCACGGTAAAAGCCGACGAAGTAGTATCTAAAAGGGAGTTGATGAAGATAACATTCAGCACTAAGATGTTTACGATTGAAAATAAAAATAGATTAACTCTATAGATATGGAGGAATTTGAACCTTGCATGAACTTCCGTTAGATCGATGGTGACGTAGCGGGATGTGCGGAGGTTGAGGAAGGAGAACTCAGCGGTGCGTGGAAGGGCGTGTTCTACCATGATCCATTCGTGCAGGTGCACGTCGGGCTCAGGTAGATCTGAGCGCCAATTTGTACAAACTTGCCTCAAAGCAGCGTTGGTGTCCACGTACTCCTCGTTCGCTAGTAAGCAGGCGCCGATCTTGTGAAGTGGTCCGTCAGCCCAGAGAGAGGTCCAGTTCACGGAGGCGCCGCGCCTGGATGCGCCGCCCTCAGAGGCGACGGGCTCGGCGGCGACGGGCTCGGATGCGACGGGCTCGGAGGCGACGGGCTCGGGGGCGACGGCCGCCGGCGCATTCTTCTTCTCCATCGCCGGCAGGGGAGCGCGCGTAGGGCGGCTGGGGTTTTTTGGAGAAGGTGATGGGATGTGAGAGGCGTGGTTGCGTGCGTGTGCAGAGGGAGGGAGAGAGGGGCTCTGGACTGGCAAAGTGACGGTTCGTCTCAGCAGTTGACGTTTGGTCTCAACACGTGCACCGCGCGGCTAACCGCTGCTCACCGCGACACGCGTCCGTGGGACTGCACGTCAGCACCGTTACGTGTACTCAGTTCTACCCTCGAGTCTTACACTGGAAAAATATATGTACTCAGTTTTCCCCTCGAGTACTAATACTGGCTAGTGCAATATACTCAGTTTTACCCTCAAGTGGCTGGTCAACAGAGAGTCAACAAATGGGATTAAGCTATCTAATTGAGTTATTTCATGCGCAAAGAAATTCAAAAAAATAAAATCATAGTGCCTCCTACTCATGGAGTCTTGTTACGCGACCTGCCACGTAGACAATCATATATAAATCAAGTTTTATCACAAATGGCCACTTCTCAAATCACTAGTAGCTATGAAGGTTCATGGCTTTCCACTCAAAACCCTTCTCAAAACATCTATACCCAAAACATAGTTTGTCTGAATGAGGCCATAATTTTTACACTCATGTATATTTGAATTGCTAATACTTTGAGGTAGGCCAACCTGGGTTTCATTGTACAAAAGATGTGTTTTTCTTTTTCTAAATCTCTTATTTGAATTCCTTAGCCTGTTTACTATTTACTTGCCCTTGTATCCTTGATACTACTCAGTTTTACCCTCTCCCTTCTCACAGAAGCCCAAACTTGGCCTGATTGGTCGAGCTGTTGTCACACAGATCGTGCCCACCTACCGTCGATCCTATGATCTAACGGGCAGGATCGTGCCACCCTCTCTCTATCTGTCGGTGGCAAACTACTACCCCTCTATGTATGCTAAATGACGAGTTTGCCACCAGATTCAACAAGTTGGGTAATCACGAATTTCTTGTAGGCATTACTTTTCACGGTAAAATGATAAACTATCACGAATTTCCATTTCTTGTAGGCTTTACTTTTCACGGTAAAATGATGAACTATCACGAATTTCCATTTCTTTTAGGCATTACTTTTCATGGTAAAATGATAAACTATCACGAATTTCCATTTCTTGTAGGCATTACTTTTCACGTTGAAATGATAAACTATCACGAATTTCCATTTCTTATAGGCTTTACTTTTCACGGTAAAATGATGAACTATCATGAATTTCCATTTCTTTTAGGCATTACTTTTTTGTTGAGATATAAACCACCCCCACAACGGTCATCTCCTCCTTAATTTATTGTGTAAACCCCACAACGGTCATCTCTACCTTAATTTATGGTGTAAACCCCACAACGGTCATCTCTCCCTTATAAACCCCCACAACGGCCATCCCTCATGTCAATAGATTCTGCCTCTCTCTTCTTCGTTTCTGCCTCTCTCTTCTTCGTTCACATACACTTGATCCATTGCCATGGCTTCCACGTCTCGGACGCCGACCGGAAGGGGAAGGGGAAGGGGAAGGGGCGGCCGGGGTGGTGGATCATCATCATTGCCACCACCACCGTCAACACTGCCATTGATCATAGAGGAGTTCTTCATCACCATCTATGAAGACCCTTTGGCCAAGAAGGTACGTATGCGTTCCCACATATATGATGCATGTGATTAATTATGTGCATGTTCTAAAAAACCTTTAATTTCAAACGATCGGCGCTCGATCTCTTTGCAGGCACTCCCACAAAAGTTTGCGTACTATCTTGATGGCCAGGAGCCCGCAAAGGTGTATCTGCGAACAGCTGACTGCGGTCCTCGTCTCTGGACCGTGGAGGTCCTATTTGACGGACAAGGCTGGATGTACCTCGACAAGGGCTGGGAGAATTTCGCCATCGCGCACGGTGTGGATTTCGGCTGCTTCCTACACTTCAAATATGAAGGCGATTATGTGCTCACAGTGAAGGTGTTCGACGGAACAATGTGTAGGAAGTACTACTACACGGACGACGAAGATACTGAAGATGAAAGCAACGACGACGTGAAGCCATGCATCTAAGGGGATTATGACCAAGAATATATATGTAGCTTCATATGCATCGATTTATAGATCTCGCTATTTTCTATATATTATGCATGTAAAAATAATAGGGAATCGCAATTTCCACCATGATTCGAGCACCACAGCCTCCAAACGATGCCGATGCCGATATCGGCATGGTCAGAACGGGTATGCATGCTCGCCGCCACTGCTAGGTCACCGTCGGGATGCACCCTCAATCCCGTCCCCTCATTCGATCAGTGACACACCAGAGATACCGCCGAGGCCAATGACGAACGTACATGCTGATGCCAATGCCGAACATGCACGCCGTTGTGGGCACGGCCACGCCGCCCCGCTATGCTGGATGCCACAGAGCACCGCGAGGTCTTTCCCTTCGCCACCACACTCCCCTAGCGCCTATCTATACACGCCAGAAAGGAGAGACACTAGTTTTCTCTACATTGCTCGTGTTCGTGTCCGACACCGTCAGTCAAAGTGTTGAGGTCGTCGTCGATGTCCTCGACCATTTCTTCTCTTCTTTGCATGGTTAAACGCGTCTAGTTCATATCTATCTAATGCGTCTGGTCTCGCCTCATGCAGTTCTTTGTGGACGTCGATCTCATCTCGGCACCCCGCATGCCACCTCTTCCATGCCATCGCTGTAGAGCTCCGTTTAAAAATCTAATCATACCCCTGTATTGCCCCTTGTATAGCGTCATGGCCCCACTTGTCATTCGATATACCGAAGCCCCACTCGTCCGCGTTTTGGTCAGGGATACGGTGATGCTTACGGTCAAACAAAGATGGATGCTCTGACGTGTCTTTGCGGGCTCTACGTGGCCCCACTAGTCAGCAGTTAACGGTCAAAGGTGTTCAACCGTCGGGCAACCGGCCGTTCCAGCACTGGTGACGGTTTCAGACAAGGGCTTGAACAAAACTGAGGAAAAACTAAGGAGTTGGGGAAAACTGAGTACAACTAAGGACCCGAGGGCACGAAAATAGAAATCCCTAAAGACTATTAGCGGTATGAAGCGAAAGCTCTTGACAGAAACTCCCGTGTGTCCTCGAGAATGTTTGGTTATTATAAGTTACACAACCGGCTTGTCCTTTGCTGAAGAAAGGATTGGGCCACTTGCTGCAATTGTTACTACTATCTTTTATTTACTCGCACTTTATTTACTTGTATTACCAAATACCCCTGAAAACCTGTTTGCTAGTATTTACAGTGAATCCTTGATCAAAACCACTTGTCAACACCTTCTGCTCCTCGTTGGGTTCGACACTCTTATTTTTTCGAAAGTACTACGATACACCCCCTATACTTGTGGGTCATCACCTAGCTCGATGGTGATGATGATGGCGATGATCTCCCCTCTCCGGGAAGGAATTTCCCAGGCAGATTTCTGCCTGCCGGAGAGCTTTTCTCTCTCGGTGTTTTCTGCCCCGCAGAGGCGGTGGAGTCTATCTCTGATTCCCCCCCCCCTGAATTAGGTTTTCGGGGACGACCATATACGCGAGGGGACGATGGCAAACATGGGCCAGGGTGGCCACACCACAGGGTGGCGCGGCCAAGGCCTAGCCCGCGCCACCCGGTGGTGTGGGCGCCTAGCTTCTCCCCTCGCTCTCTCCTTTTGGCTACTTTCGTCATTTGGTAAAATATGATTTTCTGGATAATTTTCTGGAATTGCTGATCTTCAGAAATATGGTGTCTTGACGGTCCTTTTTCCAGCAGAATCCTGACTCCGGCAGCAAGTTCTCCAATAATCATCAAACATGTGAAAACAGAGGAAACACCATATGTATCAACTCTAAATATGAAATATATCAATGAATAACAGTAAATTATGATATAAAATAGTGATGCAAAATGGACGTATCACTCAACACCATAGCCCGACAACACACAACAAAAGAAAATATTTGAGAGCAAATACACAGTAAATGGCAAGGTATGCAAATTAATGATTGATAGTTGCAGTTGTGAGAATCTTATCTCTTAGAATTTGGTGAACCATTTAAAGCTTGAGACACACGATCATCCAAATCCCTACACTATTGGACGGATCAAGAAAGGGGTGAATGTCAGGATCACCAAACAATGCAACATACCACTCTCTTTGGGCAAGTACTATCGCTCAAAGGTGTTATGTGATGTTGTTGATATGGATGTCAGCCATGTTCTTCTTGGGAGACCTGGGCAATTTGAAGTGGATAGTACGCACAAAGGGAAGGAAAATTCTTACTCTTTCACTTGGAACAAGAGGAAGATCACCATTCTACCAAACCAATCATATCATGATAGCTCTAAGGAGAAAGGAGAAAGGGACTGCAAACGGAGACTAAAATCATTCCAAGTTGGTGATAAGACTTGACTCTTTATCATCCCGAGCAAGAACTCTACAAAGATAACTCGAGGTCCAGTTCTAAACAACCAGGGGGTGATGAGGGACAATAGAGAAAATAAAATAAAACATGAGAAAGATCCAGTACTAGCTTCTACACACTTCTACTATACTCTAGTGCTCTATTTGGATGTTTGCTTTCAGCTGTGGTATTGGACATTCGGGGCATTGGAGGCCTGAATACACCGAATTTCAATGTTTGGCGGGTCAAGATATTGAAGCTAGACATTCGGGCTCAATATCAAGGCCCAGGTCCGAGAGGCAAAAAAAATTGAGGCGAATGCCGAGGGGAAAGACTCGAGATCACCTCTGTATTCTCTCTCACTCGCCTCCACATCGCTTTGCTCGCCCTACCCCCACACCACTTTGCTCGCGCTGCCTCCTCTCTCTGCTTCTCTCGCATGCGCTAGGAACCCTTAGAGCAGCGGCGGCTCAGGTGACCCTGCCCCCCTCCGCCTTCTACGTATACCCACCCTTGATTCCCGTCCGCCCGCCCTCCATTCCCGCTGCCCTCCGGCTCCTCTCTGACCTACCCCCATCTGGTCTTATTTTTCACCAGAGATTGGAGGTGCTCCGGCGGCTGACGCGACTTCGTCCCGGGCTCCGGCGAGCTTCCTCTGGCATAGGTATGGCTGCAGTTCCCCTCACTCCCCTCCACTAGAGCTAGGTCTGCATGTATACAATGTCCTTGTGTGTTGCTTGCTGTCAGTGTGTGAGATACTTTGTGATGTAGCATTGATTTATTATCATGCTATGATGTATGATTTGTGTGCTACTGCTTGGTGTGAATTTGTAAAATATTTGCTAGTACAAACTACATGCCATGCTAATAAAATTGATGTACATTGTAGTTGCAAAATGTCGGACGAGTTAAATATGGTTTCTTACATAACCGAAGAAAACAAAATAAGAAAGAGGAGAAGGATTGTGTTGATGAAACAATACTTTGAATCTTGCGATGGTATATCTTAGCACACAAAGGGGTCCGAGGGATTTAGGGTGCTTTACCGATGATGAGCACAAACACTCTCTTCGAAAGTATTTGTTGAAAGATTTGTATGATGGGGCTGAAGTAGCATGCTATGATCAACTCCGTCTAACAAAAAGAAAATTCCATGACTTATGCGCTATGTTGCGTGCCAAATGTGGTTTAAGTGACAATGTGTATGTTATGGTAGAAGAGAAGGTTACCATGTTCTTGCTTGTAGTTGGGCATGGTTTGAAAATGAGGTTGTTGCGAGGCCAGTACAGTAGGTCTCTGTGGACTAATAGTACACATTTTTCTGAGGTGTTAAAGGCCATTCTATCTCTCCATGGAGTGTTCATAAAGCTGCCAGATCCTTCCGTTGAACCTCCCAATGACTACAAATGGAAGTGGTTCCCCAATGCACTTGGCGCATTAGATGGTTGCCATGTTAATGTGGCTGATGATGTCTACACACGCATCTGTTCTTGTAGATAGTGTTGGGCCTCCAAGTGTAGAGGTTTGTAGAGCAGCAGCAAGTTTCCCTTAAGTGGATCACCCAAGGTTTATCGAACTCAGGGAGGAGGAGGTCAAAGCTATCCCTCTCAAGCAACCCTGCAATTACGATACAGAAAGTCTCTTGTGTCCCCAACACACCCAATACACTTGTCAGATGTATAGGTGCACTAGTTCGGCAAAGAGATAGTGAAACACAAGTAGTAATGATGATTATAAGTAGTAAATGTAATCTGAAATAAATATCTCTGCAAGCAAACATGTAACAAAACTGAAAGGAAACGGTGTGCAATGCTTGGAAACAAGGCCTAGGGATCATACTTTCAGTAGTGGACACTCTCAACAAAGTAACATAATTAACCAATCGATACTAACATCAATATGCAACTCAAAACAATTCTCCAATGGAAAACAAACACTAATCATGTGTAGGGCTACGAAGCACTCCTCAAAGTCCATAATTCCCCAAACTAGATTGTCCCACACTGTCACCGTGAACGCACTAGATGGTTCCAACAAACACCAACAATTCATAGAGACATTAACCAAAAAGACACACATGATGCGCACACTATCACCGTCACACCATGATACAAGGTATCTCCGGAGATTACAATAATAAAGCACGGGAGTAGCATAATATTTGAATAATAGCATCTACCAATTCAACTAGATACAAAGCTCATGATCACATAAAGATCACATCATGGGAGAGAGAGGTGAACCACATAGCTACCGGTAGAGCCCTCAGCCCCGGGGGAGAACTACTCCCTCCTCATCATAGGAGACAGCAACATTGGTGGAGATGGCGGTGAAGTCGATGGAGACGGTGGAGGAGGCGACGACGTCGATGGAGATGGCTCCGGGGGCACTTCCCCGTCCCGGCAGGGTGCCGGAACAGAGACTTCTGTCCCCCGAAATTTGTCTTCGACGACAGCGGCGCTGCAGAACTGTTCTGGGAAAAGCGCCGATTGTTTTAGGGTTTTCCGTCCCGAGGATTCTTATAGGCGAAGTGGCAGTGTCAGAGGTGGACCAGGGCGGTCTCACACATAGGGGGCGCGGGACAGGGGCTGGCCGCGCTGCCCTGCTGTGTGGCCGACCCGTGGCCCCTCTCCGTCTCCTCTTCGGACTTCTGGAAGCTTCGGTAAATTTCTGGATGTTTGGCTTTTGTTTCGTCCAATTCCGAGAATATGTCCAGTGTAACTTTTCTGAAACACAAAAACAGCAGAAAACAGGGAACTGGCACTGTGGCATCTTGTTAATAGGTTAGTTCCAGAAAATGCATAAAAATGCCACGAAGTGTAACGAAACACTAAGCAAATGGTGTAATAACAAGCATGGAGCATCAAAAATTATAGATATGTTTGGAACACATCAGCATCCCCAAGCTTAACTCCTGCTCGTCCTCGAGTAGGTAAGTGATAACAAAAGAAATAATTTTTGAGGTGACATGCACCAACACAATCTTGATCATCTATGTAAGCATTGAGTGCTGGGATCAAAAGAACTTAAAACATGGGCATGAAAGATATAATCTTGATAGAAGAAACTTAGCAACCATGTTATCACATGAAAAAGAACACAAACAAAAGATCATGAAAATGAAACAATGAAAGTCAAACGTGTGTTCAAATCATATGGAAAACATAGCAAATGGTTTTCAGCTTGTCCTTCATGAGAGAGCAAAACATAAATGCATAGGACACCTTCAAGTTTAAGAGGGCGACTAGATACAAATAATTTAAGAACAAGTGAAACCAAAATCATGAGTCAATCAATGATAAACTTTGGGACTATGCACATTAAACTCAGAATTACAACTATGCTCTCTTAGATGGTGCATAAAGATAGAAGGTGGTGACTCAACATAAAAGTAAAAGAAAGGCCCTTCGCAGAGGGAAGCAGTGATTGCAAGTTTTATAAACCTTCAAAAATTATGGTACTTACTAGCTTTGAGCTCTCATTGCCCCCATCATAGGCATCTTGAATGGTTAAAGTTAATGCGAGTACAATTATGAAGCATATGCTTGACAAATCATAAATTGAAAACCTCGTGTCCCGTGAAGTACGAATACCCAAACCTCATGCTACTCGACTTAGAGTCCCAAGCAAGCTCTTGTCATTGTAAGTATACACGTATCATCGAGAACCGCCAACGGGGTACTGATGGCGCGGTGATGATGATGCCAGAAAACTTGATTGTGTTTGATGGTGCCAGAAAACTTGTTGGCTTGTAGTAAATGACCGGCCAGTTGGAAAACCCCAAGAGAAGGTTTGATGAATATAGCAGCAAGTTTTCCCTCAGTTATGAAACCAAGGTAGTCAATCCAGGAGGAGGCAGACAAACGACTGAAGGTGATGCCCACTAGCTGCGTGATGCTCTAACAAGGGCGCCGTTAATGATTTCTTGTTAGCGCGTCTTCAACCAGTAGCAACGTGGAACCTGCACACAACACAACCAAATACTTTGTTCCCAACTTACGATGAGGTTGTCAATCTCACCGGTTTGCTTGAAACAAAGGGTATGAGCGTATCGAGTGGAAAGTGATAATAGTATGCGAGTAAAGTAAACAATGCAAGTAAAGTAAACAGGTGATAGCAATATAAAAGAAATAGGACTGGGGTCCACAGTTCACTAGTGGTGTCTCTCCATAAGATAAAATAATACATGCTGGATAAACAAATTATAGTTGGGCAATTGATAGAATAAAGACAACGTGCATATGTCGAGAGGATCACTATGAGATTTACTCTGGGCATTACAACAAGATACATAGACCGCCATCCAACTGCATCTATGACTAATAATCCACTTGTGGCGAATAAATCCGAGAACTCCACAAGTATTAAGTTGCGAACAACAGATAATTGCATTAAGCAAAGTGTGTAATGTAAACAAAGCATATGCCCTTGAGCATATGAATGTTGTTTTCCCCCTAGTAGCAACAGCACATCTACAACCTTAGAGGTTTCTATCACTCCCCCAGATTAAATAGAGGCATGAACCCACTATCGAGCATAAATACCCCCTCTTGGAGTCACTAGCAACTACTCGGTCAAGATAGCTACTAACAACGGAGAGCATGCAAGATCACAAACAACATAGAGATAACATAAGATAATATTCAGTACTTCAACTCAATCATAACACCAAACACAACATGTAGAATTACATAACGGTGATCTCGATCATGTAAGGCAGCTCACGAGATCTAAACATGAAGCACATGGTGGAGAAGACAACCATCTAGCTACTGCTATGGACCCATAGTCCAAGGTAGACTACTCACTCATCGCTCCGGAGGCAAGCATGGCGATGAAGAAGACCTCCGGTGGTAATTCCCCTCTCCGGCAGGGTGCCGGGAAAAGCTTCTGGACCCTCCCGATCTTCGGGTTGACGGCGGTGGTGGGTCACGATGTGTTCTGGAAAATTGATCGGGTACTTAGGTTTTTCCCATCGAGGGGTCTTTATAGGCGAGGGGGCAATGTCAGGAGTGGGCCGAGGCGCCGTCACACATAGGGGGCGCGGCCAGGGGCCAGGCCGCGCCACCCTGTTGTGTGGGGCCCTCGTGGCCCCACTCCGTCTCCTCTTCGGTTCTCTGGAAGCTTCGGTGAATTTCTGGACGTTCGGCTTTTGTTTCGTCCAATTCCGAGAATATTTCCTGTGTAACTTTTTTGAAACACAAAAACAGCATAAAACAGGGAACTGGCACTGTGGCGACTTGTTAATAGGTTAGTTTCGGAAAATGCATAAAAGTGCCACGAAGTGTAACGAAACAGTAGGCAAATGGTGTAAAAACAAGCATGGAGCATCAAAAATTATGGATACGTTGAGACATATCAGCATCCCCAAGCTTAACTCCTGCTCGTCCTCGAGTAGGTAAGTGATAACAAAAGAAATAATTTTTGAGGTGACATGCACCTACACAATCTTGATCATCTATGTAAGCGTTGTGCGCTGGGATCAAAAGAACTTAAAACATGGGCATGAAAGATATAATCTTGATAGAAGAAACTTAGCAACCATGTTATAACATGAAAATGAACACAAACAAAAGATCATGAAAATAAAACAATGAAAGTCAAACGTGTGTTCAAATCATAAGAAAAAACATACAAATGGTTTTCAGCTTGTCCTTCATGGAGAGCAAAACATAAATGCATAGGACACCTTCAAGTTTAAGAGGGCGACTAGATACAAATAATTTAAGAACAAGTGAAACCAACAATATGAATCAATCAATGAAAACTTTGGGACAATGCACATTATACTCAGAATGGCAACTATGCTCTCTTAATGGTGTATAAAGATAGAAGGTGGTGACTCAACATAAAAGTAAAAGAAGGCCCTTCGCAGAGGGAAGTACTGATTAAACATGTGCTAGAGCTTTTCATTTGTAAAACAGAGATAAAAATTGGGTTTTGAGACGTGGTTGTTTCATGTCAACGACTAGCAATGGGGTCTTACTATCTTCCATAATAAACAAGTGAGAGCGGTTCCGAGTTCTTTGAAAATTTGGCATATTGGTGCTCTTTTATAAAGCTTTGGCACTCCTCCCCACCTTTTTTTCTTTCTCAAACCATGGCTAACCGATTCCATCGGGTGCCCACCAACATTCACATACCATGGAGGAGTGCCCCTTTTTTTCTTTCTTTTCAAATTAGATTGCAATGGTCTGACCAGATCTCATGCAAAATTAATGACGAGTAGATGAAGCTGCCTAGTCGAGGGGTACTTAATTTAATATGGAAGATAGCAATTCCGACCACTACGTCCCCATGAGCTAAAAACAGTGGCACAAAACGAGAAGTAGTTGAAAGTTTTGAAAGGTAGCACATGAAAATTTACTTTGGAATGGCTTACAAATATCATGCATAGGAATTTATAGTGGACACAATGGCAAACTTGGTTTTTAGGAGTTGGATGCACGAGTAGAGCTCATACTCAGTACAAAATGAAGGCTAGCAAAAGACTGGGAGCGACCAACTAAGAGAGCAATAACGGCCATAATCATGCAGAGCGACAAAGCGACATTAAAAGAAGCATAAGATGGTATCAAAAGTCAAAAACTAAATGATCATAGAGGCAATGGCGACTTTGTATGAGTCTAACATGTGTGAGCATGCGCCAAGTCAACCCAAATAAAGCATCAAGGAGAAAACCAAAATAATTCTTCCAAATAATTAAAACAACGCATGATTTTTTTTCAAAGGCTCATTAAGCAATCTTAGTTATTTGAGACAAGTCATGCTACATCAAAACCACTAAGCATACTATCAAAAAGACATCAAGCATGACATGAAAAAGTCTAAGACGCAGTCTACACAAGCTCTTTCTTGTACCACTTTTTTGCATAAAGCTTTTTCTCTTTTCCAACACCATTCAAACCTTTTTAAACCAACTCTTTTGATGAAAACCAACATGGTCCAGAGGCAAAAATATACCTTGATAAAAATATATAATAAGTTCTGAACGCAAATCAAGGCGAAAACGAAAACCAAAAGCAGTAGCAGAAAAAGAAGAACACTCGGTTTTTGATAAGAGTGAAAACTAGAGAGTTCTTGGCAAATGAAAAGCAAGGCAACTTCTCCAAAAGAAATTTGTTGGAGTCCAACCATTTATTGCAGCAAAAAAAACTAAACTAACCTGAAAACTAAAAACAACTGACGCTCCAAGAAAAACGCATAATGCATGAAGCAATAAAAATATAGTGTGTTGAAAGGTGACCTGATTTTTGCCGATGAAGAAGTGGTGCCTCGGGGGCATCCCCAAGCTTTGATGCTTGTACTTCTTGGATATTTCTTGGGGTGCTGGGCATCCCCAAGCTTGAGCTTTTGTCCATTCTTCAACTCATCTCATCATTCTCCAATCCCTACACTTGAAAACTTCCTTCATACAAAACTAAACACAAATCTATTAGCAACATTAGTGTAAGCATAACAATGAATAAACCTCTTTTTTGCTTCAGGTTTCAACCTAAAACCACCACATATAAATCATATACTACTTTAGCAACTTCCCCAAAAGTTCCGTGATCAAAATAACTCAAAAAGAAAGCAATAAAGCGGCAAACACAAATATTGGTAGAAATCTGTCAAAACAGAACAGCTGATAAAGGTAGAATTTTTAGAGGGTTTTATGTTGCTCAAATCAAAAAGTGTTCAACTAATGAAAGCTTTTATATAACCTGGGGCATATGCACAAGAAATCGCAGGTCCAAAAGATATACAGATAATTTTCACGAATTTTTACGGTGCAGCACTGAAAACTATTTCAGGACAGCAACATCCCCAAATCTTACCTCGCTCAAATTAGAGGCTTCTCTTGGCACAACAACGAAATAAAAATGATAAGGAGAGGTCATTATAGTAGTAATGACTTCAAAGACTCAAATAAAAGAAAAAGTACTGAAAAGAAAACATTGGGTTATCTCCCAAGAGTGTTTTTTCTTTAACGCCTTTGAGCTAGGCGCAGAAAATTGCGAATCAAGTAATATCAAGTGATGAAGCATCAAGCTCATAATTTGCTCTAAGAATAGAGTCAAAAAGCAATTTCTTTCTCTTTCTAGGGAAGTGTTCCATACCTTTCTTGAGTGGGAATTGATATTTGATGGTGCCTTCCCTCATAAGAATGATGGCACCTACAGTTCTAAGAAAGGGTCTTCCCGAAATAATAGGACATGAAGCATTGCATTCAACATCCATGACAAGAAAATCAACGGGAATAAGGTTATTGTTAACCATAATAAGAACATCATTAATCCTTCCCAAAGGTTTCTTCTTAGCAACATCAGCAATAGGAACATCATAATAACACTTTTCAAGCAGTGGTAAATCAAGCATATCATAAATCTTTCTAGGCATAATAGAAATACTAGCACCTAGATCACATAAAGCATGGCAATCAAAACCATTAACATGCATATCAATGATGGGTTCCCAACCATCTTCTAACTTCTTGGAAACGGAAGCTTTTTGCTGCAACTTTTCATCCCTAATTTTTATGAGAGCATTGGTAATATGCTTAGTAAAAGCAACATTTAAAGAACTAGCATTGGGAGTCAAAGCAAGCTTTTGCAAGAACAAAATAACTTCAGATATATTGCAGCCATCAACATAAAAATCATTAAAGGAAATAGAGCTATCATCTCCTACACTCCGAAAAATTTCAGCACTCTTTTGAGAAAAAGTTTTAGCAGTTTTAGGCTTTTTAACACAAGGAGTGGGAGTTTTCTCTACACCAGTCAAAGTAAGAGGATTGCTAGCATTAGGAGCACCATCATTAGAGGTAGTAATGGTACGTACCATCATCTCTCTAGCCATCTCATCTTCTCTTTCCCACCTGGCATGCAATTCTGCTAGCATCCTAACATTTTCATCAATTCTAACTTGGATAGCATTAGCAGTAACAAAAACATTGTTCTCTTTCACCTCATTGGGCAACACTTTTAATTTCAGAAGTTCAACATCATGACCAAGGCTATCAACTTTAGAAGCAAGAATATCAATTTTGCCTAACTTTTCCTCAACATACTTGTTAAAAGCATTTTGCTTATCGATGAAGTCCTTGAGCATTACCTCAAGATCGGAGGGCGCGACCCTAGTGTTGTTGGAGGAATTACCATAAGAGTTACCATAACCATTACCATTGGTAGAAGGATACGACCTATAATTGTTACTAGCAAAATTGTTCCTATAAGCATTGTTGTTAAAATTATTATTTCTAATGAAGTTTACATCAACATGCTCTTCTTGAGCAACCAAAGAGGCCAAAGGAACATTATTAGGATCTACATGAGTCCTATCATTAGAAAGCATAAGCATAATAGCATCAATCTTATCACTCAAGGAAGAGGTTTCCTCAACAGAATTTACCTTCTTACCTTGTGAAGCTCTCTTGGTGTGACATTCAGAGTAATTTACCATCATATTGTCGAGAAGCTTTGTTGCGGCGCCCAAGGTAAGGGACATAAAAGTGCCTCCAGCAGCTGAATCAAGTAGGTTCCTCGAAGAAAAATTCAGTCCTGTATAAAAAGTTTGGACAATCATCCAAGTAGTCAGTCCATGAGTGGGACAATTCTTTATCATAGATTTCATTCTTTCCCAAGCTTGAGCAACATGTTCATTATCAAACTGACTAAACTTCATAATATTGCTACGCAAAGCTATAATCTTAGCAGGAGGATAGTATCTACCAATAAAAACATCCTTACACTTAGCCCATGAATCAATACTATTTTTAGGCAAAGACAGCAACCAATCCTTACCTTTTCCTCTCAAAGAAAAAGGAAACAACTTGAGCTTAATAATATCACTTTCAACATCCTTATATTTCTGCATCTCACATAGCTCAACAAAATTGTTGAGATGAGCTGCAGCATCATCAGTACTAGCACCAGAAAATTGCTCTTTCATAACAAGGTTCAACAAAGCAGGCTTAATCTCATAAAAAATTGCAGTAGGAGCAGCTGGCGCAATAGGAGTGCAGATAAAATCACTATTATTCGTGCTTGTAAAGTCACACAACTTGGTGATTTCAGGAGTAGCCATTCTAGCAAACTAAAAGCAGCCAAGTAAAAACAACTACAAAGGATTCTAATTTTTTTGGGTTTTTGATAAAACGATGCAAGTAAAAATAAAGTAAAGCAAAACTTAAAACAAAGTAAAGGATGTGCGTGCGAAAACTCCCCTTGCAGAAGTCTTCTTCCTCCCCGGCAACGGCGCCAGAAAACTTGTTGATGGCGCGGTGATGATGATGCCAAAAAACTTGATTGTGTTTGATGGTGCCAGAAAACTTGTTGGCTTGTAGTAAATGACCGGCCAGTTGTAAAACCCCAAGAGAAGGTTTGATGAATATAGCAGCAAGTTTTCTCTCAGTTATGAAACCAAGGTAGTCAATCCAGGAGGAGGCAGACAAACGACTGAATGTGATGCCCACTAGCTGTGTGATGCTCTAACAAGGGCGCCATTAACGATTTCTTGTTAGTGCATCTTCAACCAGTAGCAACATGGAACCTGCACACAACACAACCAAATACTTTGTTCCCAACTTACGATGAGGTTGTCAATCTCACCGGTTTGCTTGAAACAAAGGGTATGAGCATATCGAGTGCAAAGTGATAATAGTATGCGAGTAAAGTAAACAGGTGATAGCAATATAAAAGAAATAGGACCGGGGTCCAAAGTTCACTAGTGGTGTCTCTCCATAAGATAAAATAATACATGTTGGGTAAACAAATTACAGTTGGGCAATTGATAGAATAAAGACAACGTGCATATGTCGAGAGGATCACTATGAGATTTACTCTGGGCATTACAACAAGATACATAGACCGCCATCCAACTGCATCTATGACTAATAATCCACTTGTGGCGAATCAATCCGAGAACTCCACAAGTATTAAGTTGCGAACAACAGATAATTGCATTAAGCAAAGTGTGTAATGTAAACAAAGCATATGCCCTTGAGCATATGAATGTTGTTTCCCCCCTAGTAGCAACAGCACATCTACAACCTTAGAGGCATCTGTCACTCCCCCAGATTAAATAGAGGCATGAACCCACTATCGAGCATAAATACCACCTCTTGGAGTCACTAGCAACTACTCAGCCAAGATAGCTACTAACAACGGAGAGCATGCAAGATCGTAAACAACATAGAGATAACATAAGATAATATTCAGTACTTCAACTCAATCATAACACCAATATTCATCGGATCCCAACAAACACAACATGTAGAATTACATAACGGTGATCTCGATCATGTAAGGCAGCTCACGAGATCTAAACATGAAGCACATGGTGGAGAAGACAACCATCTAGCTACTGCTATGGACCCATAGTCCAAGGTAGACTACTCACTCATTGCTCCAGAGGCAAGCATGGCGATGAAGAAGATGTCCGGTGGCGATTCCCCTCTCCGGCAGGGTGCTGGGAAGAGCTTCTACACCCTCCTGATCTTCGGGTCGACGGCGGCGGCGGGTCGCGATATGTTCTGGAAAATTGATCGGGTACTTAGGTTTTCCCCGTCGAGGGGTCTTTATAGGCGAAGGGGCAATGTCAGGAGTGGACCGAGGCGCCGTCACACATAGGGGGCGCGGCCAGGGGCCAGGCCGCACTGCCCTGTTGTGTGGGGCCCTCATGGCCCCACTCCGTCTCCTCTTCGGTTCTCTGGAAGCTTCGGTGAATTTCTGGACGTTCGGCTTTTGTTTCGTCCAATTCCGAGAATATTTCCTGTGTAACTTTTCTGAAACACAAAAACAGCAGAAAACAGGGAACTGGCACTGTGGCGACTTGTTAATAGGTTAGTTCCGGAAAATGTATAAAAGTGCCACAAAGTGTAACGAAACACTAGGCAAATGGTGTAAAAACAAGCATGGAGCATCAAAAATTATGGATACGTTGGAGACGTATCAGCATCCCCAAGCTTAACTCCTGCTCATCCTCAAGTAGGTAAGTGATAACAAAAGAAATTATGGATACGTTGGAGACGTATCAGGTACCTCCGTGCCCGATGACATGGAACAAGCCCACATCAAAATGACAGGACAAACAGACAATGAACACCTCGGCATCTCTTTTATTTACCATTGGTATAGCTTTTTATTTTGAGATGTGTCATCGAATGTTCACTATGGGCATGCTGTAAATTTCCACCATGAATTATGCATTGCTTAGATTAGCGGCCCAGGTGTTTCTCTAACACGTATACAAACTCCATGATCCCGCAAGATTCCCAACTTATTTCACACCGCGAGTATCCATAAACAAAAGATCACGATATCAACTCAAATAAGAAGTGCAATGTTGAAAGCTTTCCCCATGACGGCATGGCTGGGCTAATTTCCAACTTACAACTTGCAAGCATAACAACTCAACATAAGAGAGCCACAATGTCAAATTTTTAAGAACGAGAAAAGTAAAGTGTGACATCAGGTTCGTGAGAGCTTTATTGACCAATTTTCCCATAACACCAAAAAGAGTTTAATTTGAAGGATAGATAAAAGCAAGTCAAATGTACTTTGGAATAGCAAATTGCTCATAGGTATGTATGGTGGACACATTGGAACAAGTTGGTTTTTAGGAGTTCGATGCATGAGTAGAGCTCATACTCAGTACAAAATGAGGGCTAGCAAAAGACTGGGAGCGACCAACTAAGAGAGCAATAACGGCCATAATCATGCATAGTGACAAAACATCATTAAGAGAAGCATAAGATGGCATAAAAAGTCAAAAACTAAATGATCAAACATGTTGTAAGCATGCGCCAAGTCAACCCAAATAAAGCATCAAGGAGAAAACCAAATTAATGCTTCCAAATAATAAAAACAACGCATGATTTTCTCAAAGACTCGTTAAGAAATCTCAGTCATTTGAGACAAGTCATGCTATAGCAAAACCACTAAGCATACTATCAAAATGACATCAAGCACGACATGCAAAAGTTTAAGCCGCAGTCTAAACAAGCTCCATTTTGTACCACTTTTTTGCATGAAATTTTTTCTCTTTCCAACACCATTCGAACCTTTTTCGAAACAACTCTTTTGATGAAAACCAACATGGACCAGAGGTCAAAATACACCTTGATATAAAGATATGACAAGATCTGAACAAAAATCAAGGCAAAAAACGAAAGCTAAACGTAGTTCTATAAAAAGAGAACACTCGTTGAGCGATAAGAGTGAAAAACGGAGTGTTCTTGGCAAATGAAAAGCAAGGCAACTTCTCCAAAAGAAATTTGTTGGGGTCCAACCATTTATTGCAGCAAAAAACTAAACAAAACTGAAAACTAAAGTAAAGACTCTCCAAGAAAAACGCATAGTGCATGAAGCAATAAAAATATAGTGTGTAGAAAGGTGACCTGATTTTTGCCGATGAAGAAGGGGTGCCTCGGGGGCATCCCCAAGCTTTGACGCTTGTACCTCTTGGATATTTCTTGGGGTGCGTGGGCATCCCCAAGCTTGAGCTTTTGTCCATTCTTCAACTCATCTCATCATTCTCCAATCCCTACACTTGAAAACTTTCTTCATACAAAACTAAACACAATTCTATTAGTAACATTAGTGTAAGCATAATAATGAATCAACCCTTTTTTGCTTTAGATTTCAACTCAAAACCACCACATATAAAGCATATACTACTGTAGCAACTTCCCCAAAAGTTTTGTGATCAAAAGAACTCAAAAATAAAGCGATAGAGAGGCAAACACAAATAGTGGCAAAAATCTGTCAAAACAGAACAGCTGACAAAGGTCGATTTTTTCGAGGGTTTTCTGTTGCTCAAATAAAAAAGTGTATAACTAATGGAAGTTTGGATATAACCTGGGGCATATGCACAAAAAATCGCAGGTCCAAAAGATATTCTGAGAATTTTCATGAATTTTTACGGTGCAGCACCGAAATCTGTTTCAGGACAACAACTTCCCCAAATCTTACCTCACTCAAATTAGAGGTTTTTCTTGGCACAAAAACGAAATAAAAAGGATAAGGAGCGGTTATTACAGTAGTAATAACTTCCAAGACTCAAATAAAAGAAAAGTACTGAAAGTAAAATAATGGGTTATCTCCCAAGGGTGCTTTTCTTTAACGCCTTTGAGCTAGGCGCAGTAATTTGAAAAGATGCTCATGTAGGCATCATAAAAGAGCTTAAGGCAAAGGCGCTATAATGGAACTTGAAGCAAGAGAGAGCATCAAAAAGCAAATATGAAACACATTTAAATCTAAACCACTTCCTATGCATAGGAATCTTGTAAGAAAATAAATCAACGAGGCACATAGTAGCAAACATGGATAGATAAAACAAGTGCCACTTCAAGATTTGCAACATAAAGAGGGGAAACTTAATATTGTTGAGATCCATCAAACCATATTTCCCTCTCTCATAGTAACTTTCAGTAACATCATGAATTGAATTAACATAACTATCACATAAAACATCCCTTTCATGAGCCACATGCATAAAAGAATTAATACTCCCCACATGAACAATCATAGTAGGAGCAGATTCAACAGAATAATTATTTTCATCACTATAATCATCAAAAACAGGAGGCATATTGTAATCATAACTAATTTTCTCCTCAAAAGTAGGTGAACTGAAAATATTATACTCATCATCATAGCCATCATAAACTAGAGGTTTAGTATCATCATGAGCGAGAGAACAGCTATTGTGCAAAGCATATTCATCAAACATATCATCATAAGAAGGAACATGGATAGTACTAATGGTACAACAATTACTAACCTTATAATTTTCAGAATTGGTACCAAAAAGATTTTCAATATCAAAAGTAGAGTGCTTTTCCCAATCATGATCACTAACATAGGTAACAGGCATGGGAACATCATCAAGATCAGAATTATCATAATCTATAATAGGAGCAACATGCTTAGGGGGAGATACCGTTTCCTCTCACCTTTTACTCCTCTTCTTATTCTTCTTACTCTCTCCTTCAGGAGGGAGAGACTTGAAAGGCATCTTCTCCACATAATCTGGTTTGCTGACAGGAACAACAGAAGAAACTTTGGAGGATTCCTCCTCTCTATTAATAAGATGGAAACATCTATCAGTCCTGTCATAGTTTGGCAAAACATCATGTTTTATAAGATTTTGTATGTAAGTATTTGCGAGGCAATCTTTAACACAATAGAGACGACAACCACGAAGGGTGCTATTAATATCACAAACACTCATATCTACCAAAGAAGTCTTTCTAGATATCTCTTCACACCCCAAGAACAAAGTAAGCTCATCATGCTGATTGAGAGTAATCTTGTCATCACAATACAAACTTGCGGTACTCATTCGATTAGAAAGGTGACTATTAGGGCCTGAGCATTGAAAATTAAAATGACCTGTGTCATCGCAAAGTTCACAAAGAAAAGGATAAAGCTCGCAAACCTTTTCACCAAGCTCATCTAGAGCCTTGAGCCACATTCGGGTTTCTTCATTCCCATGGTGGATACAATAATCTTCCTTGTTGTAACTCTATTCACAAGGTCTATGTACTCCACACAAATTAAAATGCTTATAAGAAATAGGATTTTCAGAAGTTTGAGCATGTTTATTGCAATCATCAACAACAATATCACTTTCTATGCAAGTGTCTTTAAAAGGTTCATGATACACGTCCCCATTTCCCTTAGGAACATTAATATGGGAAGCAAAGGCTCTAAAGCAATTTACCATAATTTGAGGATCAAGACCATAATTAGCACTAAGCTCTTGAAAATCAGAAGTTTCAGCAAAAGACTTAATGCAATCATACTCATAATTTATACCTGATCCTTTACCTTTGTTGCTATCACAATCTTCAATATTGTTTTGAAATTGTTTCAAGAAGATTCCACTTGACGTCAGCATCCTTGCTTGTGAAAGAGCCATCGAAGCATGCATCTAGATAATCCTTGTAATATCCTGAAAGCCTTGCATAAAAATTATTAATAACAATATTACGGGGAAGCTCATGAATAGGACATTTGAGCATTAGTGACTTCAATCTTCCCCACGCTTGGGCAATGCTTTCTCCCTCATGCGGATGAAAATTATAAATATAATTCCTATCCTTATAAACCTCACTAGAAGGATAGAATTTAGAATAAAAGAGTGGTACAATTTCTTCCGAGTCGACAGGTCGGCCATCCTTCAATGTTTTATACCATTCCGCAGCTCTGCCCTTCAGTGATAAAGAAAATAGCTTCCTCTTAACTTGGTTCATCGAAATACCTGCACACTTGAACAACTCGCATAATTCATGTATAAAGAGCAAATGATCACCAGGATGGACAGGTCCATCTCCTAAATAGCAGTTATTCATAGCACGATCAACAATTTTCATAGGTATTTTAAAAGGATGAGGAGCACAAGCATCATAAGAATTATCACATATGGGAGATAAAATATTATCAGAGCAAACTTTCTCCACTAAAGCTGGGGAACTAAAAATATCATGCTTAACAAAACCAGCTTCCCCAAGCTTAGACTTTTCTATAGCATTAGCAATAACGGTGTTCAAAGCATTCATACTAACAACACTATTAGCATGCAAATTAAGCTCCAATGGTTTTTCAAATTTCTCTTCAAATCTAAACTTAGGAAAAAGACTAAAGAACTCTTTGCTTTCCATCAAGCCTAACTAGTGAAAATAAAAACAAGAAACAAAAAGATATAATTGCAGAATCTAAAGGAAATAACTTCGAGCACTCACACAGGAGGATGCGAGTACCTTTTACCTTACCTCCCCGGCAACGGTGCCAGAAAAGAGCTTGATGTCTACGCACGCGTCTGTTCTTGTAGACAGTGTTGGGCCTCCAAGTGCAGAGGTTTGTAGAACAGCAGCAAGTTTCCCTTAAGTGGATCACCCAAGGTTTATCGAACTTAGAGATGAGGAGGTCAAAGCTATCCCTCTCAAGCAACCCTGCAATTACGATACAGAAAGTCTCTTGTGTCCCCAACACACCCAATACACTTGTCAGATGTATAGGTGCACTAGTTCGGCGAAGAGATAGTGAAATACAAGTAGTAGGGATGATTATAATAGTAAATGTAATCTGGAATAAATATTGCTACAAGCAAAAATGTAACAAAACTGAAAGGAAACGGTGTGCAATGCTTGGAAACAAGGCCTAGGGATCATACTTTTACTAGTGGACACTCTCAACAAAGTAACATAATTGAACCAATAGATACTAACATCAATATGCAACTCAAAACAATTCTCCAATGGAAAACGAACACTAATCATGCGTAGGGCTATGAAGCACTCCTCAAAGTCCATATTTCCCCAAACTAGATTGTCCCACACTGTCACCGTGACCGCACTAGATGGTTCCAACAAACACCAACAATTCATAGAGACATTAACCAAAAAGACACACATGATGTGCACACTGTCACCGTCACACCATGATACAAGGTATCTCCGGAGATTACAATAATAAAGGACGGGAGTAGCATAATATCTGAATAATAGCATCTACCGATTCAACTAGATACAAAGCTCACAATCACATAAAGATCACATCATAGGAGAGAGAGGTGAACCACATAGCTACCGATAGAGCCCTCAGCCCCGGGGGAGAACTACTCCCTCCTCATCATAGGAGACAACAACGTTGGTGGAGATGGCGGTGAAGTCGATGGAGACGGTGGAGGAAGCGACCGCGTCGATGGAGATGGCTCCGGGGGCACTTCCCCGTCCTGGCAGGATGCCGGAATAGAGACTTCTGTCCCCCGAAATTTGTCTTCGACAGCGGCGGCACTGCGGAACTGTTCTGAGAAAAATGCTGATTGTTTTAGGGTTTTCCGTCCCGAGGCTTCTTATAGGCGAAGGGGCAGTGTCAGAGGTGGACCAGGGCGGTCTCACACATAGGGGCCGCGGGCTAGGGGCTGGCCGCGCCGCCCTACTGTGTGGCCAGCCCGTGGCCCCTCCCCGTCTACTCTTCAGACTTCTGGAAGCTTCGGTAAATTTCTGGATGTTCAGCTTTTGTTTCGTCCAATTCCAAGAATATTTCCTGTGTAACTTTTCTGAAACACAAAAACAGCAGAAAACAGGGACCTGGCACTGTGGCATCTTGTTAATAGGTTAGTTCCAGAAAATGCATAAAAATGCCACGAAGTGTAATGAAGCACTAAGCAAATGGTGTAAGAACAATCATGGAGCATCAAAAATTATAGATACGTTTGGGACGTATCAGCTGACCAAGGACGATATAGAAATAGAAAACAAGCTATCAACACTAACATGCTCGGTGTTGTCGACTAGAACATGAAATTTCTTTATGCATTGCCTGGCTGGGAGGGTTCAGCTTCCGACTCACGAGTCCTTCGTGAGGCAATGAGAACAAATCACCAAGATGCATTTGTTGTACCCAATGGTACTACTCTTTATCTTGGAATTTTGTTTGTATTTGGATTGGTTCCTAGCTAATTTACTTGTTTGATTGACCATAGGAAAATATTATTTAGGTGATGCTGGCTACACCAATGGACCCAGATTTCTTACTCCATTCCGATCTACTCGGTATCACTTGAAAGAGTGGGCATCGAGTGCACAACAACCATAACAGCCAAGGAGTTGTATAACTTGCACCATGCCCGTGCTAGGAATGTTGTAGAGAGAACATTTGGGTTATGGAAGGAAAAGTGGGCTATCCTAAGGTCTTCATGTTTCTTTAGAATAGCGGACCAGGTAACATATGTCCATATTGCTTTCAATAAAGAAGTATTAAGTAAAAGCCAAATGCTTACTATGAACTAATATTATTGCAGATTAGAATTATCAATGCTTGTTGTGTGTTGCACAACTACACAAGGGATAGACAATATATGATGGACGACTTATTGTTGGAGGAGGTGGATAATGAAATAGCAGCTCAACCAATTGAGGTTGAAGATGGTGTTGGTTACATTACAAGTGTTAGTCACAACCGCATGGAAGAATTTTAGGAAGCAATTCGCTGATGACATGTTTGCTGACTACCTTGTTGCTCATGCGGAAATGGAAGTGTAGTATGATGTGTGGGTTAGCTACCTAGAAGTAGGCAGTGGGTTAGCTCCCTAGAAGTAGGCAGTGGGTTAGCTTTTGGATATTTTGTGATGGTTACTAGATGGTTACCTTTTGGATATTTTGTACATGCATGAGTGTGCTGGAGAAATTAATATATATATGATATGGTGTTGCTTCAAGTGTTGATACTTTTTTTTCTATTTTTCTTGCTTTGGTTTACTTTTGTAGGTCCATGGAGGAAGCAAAAGGCAAGAAGTATAGCAGGAATTATGTGCAATGGACTCTGGAGATGGACCATGCCTTGTTGGATGTGCTTATTGAGCATCACAACAATGGGGATCATGCCCAAAATGTATGGAAGTCACACGTCTACTGATTGTTGTCTTGCTAGCATGTAGTTGACGCTATAAAACTTGTTGGAAAAACCCCAAGAGAAGTTTATGATGAGCACAGTAGCAAGTTACCCTCAGTTGTGAAACCAAGGTTTATCGAACCAGTAGGAGAAAGCCAAACTTCAGAAGGTTGATGCTCGCTAGCTTTGCGACAGCTCCGAAAAATTTATATGGCGCCTCGTCCAGGGCTTAGCTTTGCACCAGCAGCAACGTGGAACCTGCACACAGCACAACCAAGTACTTTGTCCCAACTTACAATGAGGTTGTCAATCTCACCGGTTTGCTGTAAACAAAGGATTAAGTGTATCAAGTGGTAAAAGGTAATAGTTTGCAAGAATGTAAATAAAGCGAGTAAAAGTAAAACGGTAATAGCAAAGTAAAAGAATGGACCGGGGTCCACAGTTCACTAGTGGTGTCTCTCCATAAGATAAATAACAACATGCTGGGTAAACAAATTATAGTTGGGCAATTGATAGAATAAAGATAGCGTACATATGTCATGAGGATCACTATGAGATTCACTCTAGGCATTACGACAAAATACATAGACTGTAATCCAACTGAATCTATGACTAATAATCCACTCTCGAGGTGTCATCTGAGCATCCGTTGAGTATTAAGTTGCGAACAACAAATAACTGCATTAAGCAAAGTGCATAATGTAAACAATGCAAATGTCCTTGAACATAAGAATGTTGTTTTCTCCCTAGTGGCAACAGCACATCTACAACCTTAGAGATTTCTGTCACTCCCCCAGATTACTAGAGGCATGAACCCAACTATCGAGCAATACCCCCTCTTGGAGTCACTAGCATCTACTCGGCCAAGATATCTACTAGCAACAGAGAGCATGCAAGATCATAAACAACATAGAGATAACATAAAGATAATAATTCAGCACATCAACTTGACATAGTACCAATACTCATCGGATCCCAACAAACACAACATGTAGAATTACACAAAGATGATCTTGATCATGATAGGCAGCTCACAAGATCTAAACATGAAGCACATGGTGGAGGAGACAACCATCTAGCTACTGCTATGGACCCGTAGTCCAAGGTAGACTACTCACACATCACTCCGGAGGCGACCATGCTGATTAAGAAGGCCTCCGACAGGGATTCCCCTCTCTGGCAGGGTGCCGGGAAGAGCTTCTGGACCCTCCCGATCTCGCGTCGATGACGGCGGCGGCTTGCAGTAGGTTTCATGGAAAATTGATCGGGCTTTAGCTTTTTCCCGTCGAGGGGAATATATAGGCGGAAGGGTGGCGTCAGGAGGTGGACCAGGCGGCCTCACCCCCTAGTGGCGCGGCCAGGGCCTGGGCCACGCCGCCCTAGGGTGTGGCCAGCTCCTGGCCCCCCTTCGTCTCATCTTCGGACTTTGACTCATGTTCTGGAAAAATAGGAGGTTCGGCTTTCGTTTCATCCAATTCCAAAAATATTTCTTGTGTAGCTTTTATGAAACACAAAAACAGCAGAAAACAGGGAACTAGCACTATGGCGTCTCGTTAGTAGGTTAGTTCCAGAAAATGCATAAAAACGCCACGAAGTTTAACAAAATACAAAGCAAATGGTGTATAAACAAGCATGGAGCATCAAAAATTATAGATACGTTTGAGACGTATCATCTACCATAATGCTATCAAAGCTGCCCGTGAAAAGTGCGGAGTGGATGTTACAAAGGAGAAAATCGTTCAAGGTGCAAAACTTTTGATAAGCACTACGAGATTGTTAGCAAAATTCTAGCACAAAGTGGATTTGGTTGGGACTGGGAAAAGAATGTGTTGCAGATTGATAGTGATGACGTGTGGGACAGATATGTAGAGGTACGTGACATGCCACTCTCATTCTACATTTTTCTAACTTACCAATCTAACCACCTTGTTGTTTGTAGGCTAATGAAAAAGCAGCTATCTATAGGAACAAGGTAATCCACAACTAGAATGAGATATGTACCATTTACTCAAAAGACAATGCCACAGGTCAAGGTGCTAGGACGGGCATTGAAAGTGTAGCTGATACTGAGGAGGAACAACCTGTACAAGAAGCCAATGATTCCTCTCCTAAAATTGTTGGTCCATCACCAAAAAGGCTAGGAACTAGTGAAGCAATCTTATGCATGCTTGGAAATATGAAGACATCTTTCGATGATGCACTGAAGTCAATTGAGCCATTACAGATGCCCCAGGTTACTCCTCCATCTGTGATACTTGCTACGCTTCAAGCAATACCTGACATGTCTCAAGCCGACAAGTTGCGGATTTATGGGAAACTAATCCTTAGTGAGCATCTTTTCCATGCACTTCTGGAGCTTCCCATGGAGGTTAGAAATGAATGGCTGCTCATGTTGGCTTGATTCATGTCACTTGTACGAGAGTATGTATGAGACTACATATGAGACTAGGCTATGTATGAGACTATGTAGTGACTTTATTTTATTCCATGTACCAGAATATATATCATCTGTATGTGCTAGCTTATGATGGATAATGATGGAACATTATATTATGTGGTCAAAATATTCGAGACTACATATTTTGTTGTCAAAATATTCGATACTATTTTGTTCCATGTATTAGACTATATATCATCTTTATTGTGCCTATTATATTCCATGTATCGGACTGCATACTATTTACATGTACAGAAATAGTATAATGCTCCGAAGTCTTAGAGGACTTAAATTCCAAACTTTTACGATCCAAACAGCATTTGGCATTCAACTTCAATATCTAGTATGGGTTCCCAATGTCTAACACATCCAAACAAAAATATTGGCATTAGCATTCAATATCAATGTCCTGAGTATTAAACATTCAACCCAATACAATGCCTAGCTGATGGTACGTAGTAGGCACCCAGTTGGGAACCCCAAGAGGAAGGTATGATGAGCACAGCAGCAAGTTTTCCTCAGTTGTGAAACCAAGGTTTATCGAACCAGTAGGAAAAAGGCAAACTTCAGAATGTTGATGCTCGCTAGCTTTGCGACAGCTCCGGACAATTTATATGGAGCCTCGTCCAGGGCTTAGCTTTGCACCAGTAGCAGCGTGGAACCTGCATACAACACAACTAAGTACTTTGTCCCAACTTACAATGAAGTTGTCAATCTCACCGGTTTGCTGTAAAGAAAGGATTAAGCGTATCGAGTGGTAAAAGGTAATAGTTTGCAAGAATGTAAATAAAGTGAGTAAATGTAAAACGGTAATAGCAATGTAAAAGGAATGGACCGGGGTCCACAGTTCACTAGTGGTGTCTCTCCATAAGATAAATAACAACATGCTCGGTAAACAAATTACAGTTGGGCAATTGACAGAATAAAGATAGCGTATATATGTCATGAGGATCACTATGAGATTCACTCTGGGCATTACGACAAAATACATAGACCGTAATCCAAGTGCATCTATGACTAATAATCCACTCTCGAGGTGTCATCCGAGCACCCGTTGAGTATTAAGTTGTGAATAACGGATAACTGCATTAAGCAAAGTGCATAATGTAAACAATGCAAATGTCCTTGAACACAAGAATGTTGTTTTCTCCCTAGTGGCAACAGCACATCTACAACCTTAGAGGTTTCTGTCACTCCCCCAGATTACTAGAGGCATGAACCCAACTATCGAGCATAAATACTCCCTCTTGAAGTCACTAGCATCTACTCGGCCAAGATATCTACTAGCAATGGAGAGCATGCAAGATCATAAACAACATAGAGATAAGATAAAGATAATAATTCACCACATCAACTTGACATAGTACCAATACTCATCGGATCCCAACAAACACAACATGTAGAATTACACAAAGATGATCTTGATCATGATAGGCAGCTCACAAGATCTAAACATGAAGCACATGGTGGAGGAGACGACCATCTAGCTACTGCTATGGACCCGTAGTCCAAGGTAGACTACTCACACATCACTCCGAAGGCGACCATGGTGGTGAAGAAGGCCTTCGGCAGGGATTCCCCTCTCCGGCAGGGTGCCGGGAAGAGCTTCTGGACCCTCCCAATCTCGCGTTCGACGACGGCGGTGGCTTGCAGTAGGCTTCATGGAAAATTGATCGGGCCTTTAGGTTTTTCCCGTCGAGGGGAATATATAGGCGGAAGGGCGGCATCAGGAGGTGGACCAGGGCGGCTCACCCCCTGGTAGCGCGGCCAGGGCCTAGGCCGCGCCGCCCTAGGGTGTGGTCGGGTCCTGGCCCTCCTCCGTCTCATCTTCGGACTTTGACTCGAGTCTGGAAAAATAGGAGGTTCGGCTTTTGTTTCATCCAATTCTGAGAATATTTCATGTGTAGCTTTTCTGAAACATAAAAACAACAGAAAATAGGTAACTGGCACTGTGGCGTCTCGTTAGTAGGTTAGTTCCAGAAAATGCATAAAAACGCCATGAAGTGTAACAAAACACAAAGCAAATGGTGTGTAAACAAGCATGGAGCATCAAAAATTATTGATACGTTTGAGACGTATCACTAGCCTCTCAATGCAAACATCCAAACGGTGCATAGGTAATATGATCCTTTAGTCACATGTGTGTAGTAGTTTCCAGAGTGTTCTAGTGTAAGTTGTAACTAGGAAATTTGTATTTCCAGTTTTAAGTAGTATTCTCTAGAGTCTTCTACCTATAAGTAGAGCTAAGTAGTAAAGGTTTATGCAGCCTATAAATAGAGGTCCTCACCTCTAGCTATGTAAACGGACTATGTACCCACTATCTATCAGTAAAAAGAACTTTGTGTTCTTGTCTAAGATCTTGGATTAGACCTTGTGTTGAGAGTTTTGGACTAAGCTCTTAACAGACCATGCCCCTAGAGCAATATCTAGCACAAAGCCCCTAGAGCGATATCTAGAATAGCATGTTGAAGTAGTTCCTTCGACATTTGTGATGTCCACATTGTAGCAGCAAGGTGGAGTTGTTCCTCCACAACATTGTGCTGCATCAGGTGGTATCAGAGCCTTCTGATCTTGTTTGAGAGTGAGCTGTAGCAAATAATGGAGGAATTGGGAAAGAGAGTGGATGCTATAGAATAATAGATCCAAGCACTACGTGAGGATCTTAATCAGAGATTTGATCAACTGGTTGAGATGATAAGAAAGGGCGTTCCTCCTGCTACCAATGAAGAATCATCAAAGGAGGAAGATGATCGACGATGAAGAATGGGAGGTCGTCCTTAAGCAAAAACACCTCATCCATATGTTGTTCAACATACTTCAAGGAGGCCAATGTATGTTGAAGCTTCAGAAGGTGATGGATAAGATGAGGGTCTTGAAGAACCTGATCTCTATGCACATCCTAGAGTACCCAATGATACATATGGGAGGGATACATACAAGGTGAAAGCTGAGATTTCTACTTTCAATGGAAATGTTGATATTGAAGGGTGCCTTGATTGGTTGTATGAGGTAGAGACTTTCTTTGAGGTCATGAACATTCCGAAAGACCGTAAGGTTTCTTTGGTCGCGTACAAGCTAAAAGGAGGAGCCGGTGCATGGTGGAATTGCCTTCAAGAAAACCGCACACTAAGAGGACAACCTCGTGTGAGATCATGTCCGCAGATGAAGAATCTTTTGAAAGGGAGATTTCTGCCTGCAGATTATGATAAAATCCTATTTATATAGTTTCAGAATTGTGTTCAAGGAGATAGGTTTGTTTTAGAATACACCAAAGAATTTCTAAGGCTACAAGTGAGGTGCAACCTTGCTAAAACTGAAGATCAAAAAGTTGCAAGGTACGTAAATGGTCTCAATGATGCCATCTAGGATCGTTTGATGATGTAGCAAATATGGTCCATTGACCAAGCCCAAGCTCTAGCCATAAAGGCTGAGAGGCTGGCGAGCATAAGAAGGGCTAGTATGAATCCATATCCTCATACAGAAGGTTCATCCAGGAATTGCTCCCATAGAGTTGAAGAAAAGCCATTCAACCTAAGGGAAAACAACTTGTCCCAAAACAAACCATAGCAAAGAGTAGGACAAAGCCGGTTATAAAATTCTACAAATGTGGTGATGAGGGACATGTATCTAGCAACTTCCCATTGAGAAAATTTGTCAACACAACTATCCATGATGGTAACAATGTCAAAGAATATGAATCTGAAGAAATAGAAGCACAAGATGTTTGTGAAGAAGAGGGCGAAGAGGTGGTATGCATGACTCGATGTCTCTTGTGCTCGACACCACAGCCCGACAACACACAACGAAAGAAAATATTTGAAAGCAAATGCACAGTAAATGGCAAGGTATGCAAATTAATGATTGATAGTTGCAGTTGTGAGAATCTTATCTCTCAGAATTTGGTGAACCATTTAAAGCTTGAGACACATGATCATCCAAATCCCTACACTATTGGATGGATCAAGAAAGGGGTGAATGTTAGGATCACCAAACAATGCAACCTGCCACTCTCTTTGGGCAAATACTATTGCTCAAAGGTGTTATGTGATGTTGTTGATATGGATGCCAACCATGTTCTTCTTGGGAGACCTTGGCAATTTGAAGTGGATACTACACACAAAGGGAAGGAAAATTCTTACTCTTTCACTTGGAACAAGAGGAAGATCACCATTCTACCAAACCAATCATATCGTGATAGCTCCAAGGATAAGGGGAAAGGGAATGTAAACGGAGACTAAAATCATTCAAGTTGGTGATAAGACTTTACTCTTTATCATCCCGAGCAAGCACTCTACAAAGATAACACGAGGTCGAGTTCTAAACAACCAGGGGGATGATGAGGGACAAGAGAGAAAATAAAATAAAATAAAACATGAGAAAGATCCAGTACTAGCTTCTACACACTTCTACTATACTCTAGGTAATATGTTCCTTTAGTCACATGTGTGTAGTAGTTTCTAGAGTGTTCTAGTGTAAGTTGTAACTAGGATATTTGTATTTCCAGTTTTTAAGTAGAATTCTCTAGAGTTTTCTAGCTATAAGTAGAGCTAAGTAGTAAAGGTTTATGCAACCTATAAATAGAGGCCCTCACCTCTAACTATGTAACCAGACTATGTACCCACTACCTATCAATAAAAGGGAACTTCGTGTTCTTGTCTAAGATCTTGGATAGATCTTCTGTGTTGAGAGTTTAGGACCAAGCTCTTGACAATACCGTCCCTAGAGCGATATCTAGCACACTGCCCCTAGAGCGATATCTAGAGCAGCACGTTGAAGCGGTTCCTTCAACATTTGTGTTGTCCACATCGTAGCAGTGATGCTACCGATTTGATGAAGTAAATAACCGGCCAATTGGGAACCCCAAGAGGAAGGTGTGATGAGTATAGCAGCTTGTTTTCCCTCAGTTAAGAAACCAAGGTTTAATCGTTCAGGAGAAGAGCAGACAATTACGACTGAAGGTGATGCTTGCTAGTTTGCGACAGCTTCGGACAATTTATATATGGCACCTCGTCCAAGCTTTGCTTGCTAGCTGCAATGCGGAACCTGCACACAACACAACCAAGTACTTTGCTCCCAACTTGCGATGAGGTTGTCAATCTCACCGGTTTGCTTGAAACAAAGGTTATGAGCGTATCGAGTGGAAAACAGTAGAGTATGCGAGTAAAGTAAACAGTGCGAGTAAAGTAAACAGGTGATAGCAATATGATGGAAATAGGACCGGGGTCCACAGTTCACTAGTGGTGTCTCTCCATAAGATAAATAACACTTGCTGGGTAAACAAATTACAGTTGGGCAATTGATAGAATAAAGATAAACATGATATGTCAAGAAGATCACTATGAGATTTACTCTGGGCATTACAACAAAATACATCGACCGCCATCCAACTGCATCTATGACTAATAATCCACTTGTGGCAAATCAATCCGACAACTCCACAAGTATTAAGTTGCGAACAACAGATAATTGCATTAAGCAAAGTGTGTAATGTAAACAAAGCATATGCCCTTGAGCATATGAATGTTGTTTTCTCCCTAGTAGCAACAGCACATCTACAACCTTAGAGGTTTCTGTCACTTCCCCAGATTAAATAGAGGCATGAACCCACTATCGAGCATAAATACCCCCTCTTGGAGTCACTAGCAACTACTCGGCCAAGATAGCTACTAACAACGGAGAGCATGCAAGATCATAAACAACATAGAGATAACATAAGATATATTTCAGTATAGCAACTCAATCATAACACCAATATTCATCGGATCCCAACAAACCAAACATGTAGAATTACATAACGGTGATCTCAATCATGTAGGGCAGCTCATGAGATCTAAACATGAAGCACATGGTCGAGAAGACAACCATCTAGGTACTGCTATGGACCTATAGTCCAAGGTAGACTACTCACTCATCGCTCCGGAGGCAAGCATGGCGATGAAGAAGACCTCCGGTGGTGATTCCCCTCTCCGGCAGGGTGTCGGGAAGAGCTTCTGGACCCTCCCGATCTTCGGGTCGACGGCGGCGGCGGATCGCTATGTGTTCTGGAAAATTGATTAGGTACTTAGGTTTTTCCCGTCGGGGGGTCTTTATAGGCGAAGGGGCGATGTCAGGAGTGGAGCCAGGTGGCCTCACACCAGGGCGGCGCGGGCCAGGCCCTGGCCTCGCCGGCCTAGCGTGTGGGGCCCCTGTGGCTTCCCTCCTACTCTCCTTTGGATCTCTGGAAGCTCCCGGACAAAATAAGACTTCGGGAACTTGTTTTGTCCAATTCCGAGAATATTTCCTGTGTATCACTTCTGAAACACAAAAACATCAGAAAACAGGGAACTCGCACTGTGGAAACTTGTTAGTAGGTTAGTTCCAGAAAATGCATAAAAGTGTCACGAAGTGTAACGAAACATTAGGCAAATGGTGTAAAAATAAGCATGGAGCATCAAAAATTATAGATACGTTGGAGACGTATCAAGCATCCCCAAGCTTAACTCCTGCTCGTCCTCGAGTAGGTAAGTGATAACAAAAGAATAATTTTTGAGGTGACATGCACCTACACAATCTTGATCATATATGTAAGCATTTGTGAGCTGGGATCATAAGAACTTAAAACATGGGCATGAAGATATAATCTTGACAATAGAAACTTAGCAACCATGTTGTAAACATGCAAATGAACACAAACAAAAGATCATGAAAATGAAACAATGAAAGTCAAACGTGTGTTCAAATCATAAGGAAAAACATACAAATGGTTTTCAGCTTGTCCTTCAAAGAGAGCAAAACATAAATGCTTAGGACACCTTCAAGTTTAAGAGGGCAACTAGATACAAATAATTTGAGAACAAGTGAAACCAACAATATGAATCAATCAATGAAAACTTTGGGACAATGCACATTATACTAAGAATGACAACTATGCTCTCTTATGGTGCATAAAGATAAAAGGTGGTGACTCAACATAAAAGTAAAAGAAAGGCCCTTCGCAGAGGGAAGTAGTGATTGCAAGTTTTATAACCTTCAAAAATTATGGTACTTACCGGCTTTGAGCTCTTATTGCCCCCATCATAAGCATCTTGAATGGTTAAAGTTAATGCGAGAACAATTATGATGCATATGCTTGACAAATCATAAGTTGAAAACCTCTTGTCCCGTGAATACGAGTACCCAAACCTCATGCTACTTTACTTAGAGTCCCACGCAAGGCTCTTGTCATTGTAAATATATGCATATCATTGAGAACCGCCAATGGGGTACCTCCGTGCCCGATGACATGGAACAAGCCCACATCAAAATGACAGGACAAGCAGACAATGAACACCTCGACATCTCTTTTATTTGCCATTTGTTTAGCTTTTTATTGTGAGATGCGTCATCGAATGTCCACCATGGGTATGCTGCAAATTTCCACCATGAATTATGCATGGCTTAGATTAGCGGCCCGGCATTTCCCTAACACATATACAAACTCCATGATCCCCACAAGATTCCCAATTCATTTCACACCGCGGGCATCCATAAACAAAAGATCACGATATCAACTCAAATAAGAAGTGCAATGTTGAAAGCTTGCCCATGACTGCATGGCTGGGCTAGTCTCCAACTTACAACTTGCAAGCATAACAACTCAACATAAGAGACCACAATGTCAAATTTTTAAGAACAGGAAAAAGTAAAGTGTGCCTTCCGGTTCGTGAGAGCTTTACTGACCGAATTTCGCATAACACTGGTAAGAGTTTAATTTGAAGAGAAAATAAAAGCAAGTCAAATTTACTTGGAATAGCAAATTGCTAGTAGGTATGTATGGTGGACACTTTGGCAAACTTGGTTTTTAGGAGTTGGATGCACGAGTAGAGCTCATACTCAGTACAAGGCGAGGGCTAGCAAAAGACTGGGAGCGACCGACTAAGAGAGCAATAATGGCCATAATCATGCAAAGCGATAGTAAAATAAGCATAAGATGGCTTAAAAAGTCAAAAACTAAATGATCATAGAGGCTATTGGCGACTTTGTAAGAGTCTAACATGTGTGAGCATGCGCCAAGTCAACCCAAATAAAGCATCAAGGAGAAAACCAAAATAATGCTTCCAAATAATTAAAACAACGCATGATTTTTTCAGAGGCTCATTAAGCAATCTCAGTTATTTGAGACAAGTCATGCTACAGAAAAACCACTAAGCATACTATCAAAAAGACATCAAGCACGACATGAAAAAGCCTAAGCCGCAGTCTACACAAGCTCCTTCTTGTACCACTTTTTTTTTGCATAAAGCTTTTTCTCTTTTCCAACACCATTTGAAATTTTTAAAGACACCTCTTTTGATGAAAACCAATAAATATCATAGGCAAAAATACACCTTGATGAAAAGATATGACAAGGTCTGAACGCAAATCAAGGCGAAAACGAAAACCAAAAGCAGTAGCAGTAGCAGAAAAAGACGAACACTCGGTTTTTGATAAGAATGAAAACTAGAGCGTTCTTGGCAAATGAAAACGAGTACATCTCCTCCAAAGGAAATTTGTTGGGGTCCAACCATTTATTGCAGCAAACAAAACAAACTAACTAAGAAAACTAAAACAACTGACGCTCCAAGAAAAACACATAGTGCATGAAGCAATAAAAATATAGTGTTTTGAAAGGTGACCTGATTTTTGCCGATGAAGAAGGGGTGCCTCGGGGGCATCCCCAAGCTTTGAAACTTGTACTTCTTGGATATTTCTTGGGGTGATGGATGGGCATCCCCAAGCTTGAGCTTCTGTCCATTCTTCAACTCATCTCATCATTCTCCAATCCCTACACTTGAAAACTTCCTTCATACAAAACTAAACACAAATCTATTAGCAACATTAGTGTAGCATAACATATAATCAACCTCTTTATGCTTCAGGTTTCAACTCAAAACCACCACATATATAGCAAATACTACTGTAGCAACTTCCCCAAAAGTTCCATGATCAAAAGAACTCAAAAGAAAGCGATAAAGCGGCAAACACAAATATTGGCAGAAATCTGTCAAAACAGAACAGCTGACAAAGGCCGAATTTTTGAGGGGTTTTCTGTTGCTCAAATCAAAAAGTGTCCAAATAACGAAAGTTTGGATATAACCTGGGGCATATGCACAAGAAATCGCAGGTCCAAAAGATATACATATAATTTATATGAATGTTTACGGTGCAGCACTGAAAACAGTTTCAGGACAGCAACATCCCCAAATCTTTACCTCACTCGAATTAGAGGTTTCTCTTGGCACAACAATAAAATAAAAAGGATAAGGAGCAGTCATTACAGTAGTAATGACTTCCAAGACTCAAATAAAAGAAAAAGACTGGAAATAAAACATTGGGTTATCTCCCAAGAGTGCTTTTCTTTAACGCCTTTGAGCTAGGCGCAGAAAATTGCGAATCAAGTAACATCAAGTGATGAAGTATCAAGCTCATAATTTGCTCTAAGAATAGAGTCAAAAAGTAATTTCTTCCTTTTCCTAGGGAAGTGTTCCATACCTTTCTTTAGTGGGAATTGATATTTGATGGTGCCTTCCCTCATATCAATGATGGCACCTACAGTTCGAAGAAAGGGTCTTCCCAAAATAATAGGACATGAAGCATGGCATTCAACGTCCATAACAAGAAAATCAACGGGAACAAGGTTATTATTAACCACAATAAGAACATCATTAATTCTTCCCAAAGGTTTCTTCTTAGCAACATCAGCAATAGGAACATCATAATAACACTTTTCAAGCGGTGGTAAATCAAGCATGTCATAAATCTTTCTAGGCATGATAGAAATACTAGCACCTAGATCACATAAAGCATGGCAATCAAAACCATTAACATGCATATCAATGATGGGTTCCCAACCATCTTCTAACTTCCTGGAAACGGAAGCTTTTTGCTGCAACTTTTCATCCCTAATTTTTATGAGAGCATTGGTAATATGCTTAGTAAAAGCAATATTTAGAGAACTAGCATTGGGAGTCAAAGCAAGATTTTGCAAGAACAAAATAACTTCAGATATATTGCAGCCATCAACATCAAAATCATTAAAAGAAATAGAGCTATCATCTCCTACACTCCAAAAAATTTCAGCACTCTTTTGAGAAAAAGTTTTGGCAGTTTTAGGCTTTTTAACACAAGGAGTGGGAGTTTTCTCTACACCAATCAAAGTAAGAGGATTGCTAGCATTAGGAGCAACATCATTAGAGGTAGTAATGGTACATACCTTCATCTCTCTAGCCATCTCATCTTCCCTTTCCCACCTGGCATGCAATTCCGCTAACAATCTAATATTTTCATGAATTCCAACTTGAATAGCATTAGCAGTAGCAAAAACATTGTTCTCTTTCACATCATTAGGCAACACTTTTAATTTCAGAAGTTCAACATCATGAGCAAGGCTATCAACTTTAGAAGCAAGAATATCAATTTTGCCTAACTTTTCCTCAACAGACTTGTTAAAAGCAGTTTGCTTACCGATGAAGTCCTTGAGCATTACCTCAAGCTCGGAGGGCACGGCCCTAGTGTTGTTGTAGGAATTACCATAAGAATTACCATAACCATTACCATTGGTAGAAGGATACGGCCTATAATTATTACTAGCAAAATTGTTCCTATAAGCATTGTTGTTAAAATTATTATTTCTAATGAAATTCACATCAACATGCTCTTCTTGAGCAACCAGAGAGGCTAAAAGAACATTATTAGGATCAACATGAGTCCTATCATTAGCAAGCATAGCCATAATGGTATCAATCTTATCATTCAAGGAAGAGGTTTCCTCAACAGAATTTACCTTCTTACCTTGTGGAGCTCTCTCGGTGTGCCATTCGGAATAATTCACCATCATGTTGTCGAGTAGCTTTGTTGCGGCGCCCAAGGTAAGGGACATAAAAGTGCCTCCAGCAGCTGAATCAAGTAGGTTCCTCGAAGAAAAATTCAGTCCTGCATAAAAAGTTTGGACAATCATCCATGTAGTCAGTCCATGAGTGGGGCAATTCTTTATCATAGATTTCATTATTTCCCAAGCTTGAGCAACATGTTCATTATCAAATTGAGTAAACTTCATAATATTGCTACGCAGAGATATAATCTTAGCAGGAGGATAGTATCTACCAATAAAAGCATCCTTACACTTAGCCCATGAATCAATACTATTCTTAGTCAAAGACAGCAACCAATCTTTAGCTTTTCCTCTCAAAGAAAAAGGAAACAACTTGAGCTTAATAATATCACTTTCTACATCCTTATACTTTTGCATCTCACATAGCTCAACAAAATTGTTGAGATGAGCTGCAGCATCTTCAGTACTAGCACCAGAAAATTGCTCTTTCATAACAAGGTTCAATAAAGCAGGCTTAATCTCATAAAAGTTTGCAGCAGGAGCAGGTGGTGCAATAGGAGTGCAGATAAAATCACTATTGTTCGTGCTAGTAAAGTCACACAACTTGGTGTTTTCAGGATTGGCCATTTCAGCAAAACTAAAGTAAACAAGTAAAAACAACTACCAAGGATTCTATTTTTTTTGGGTTTTTGATATAAAACGATGCAAGTAAAATAAATAAAGTAAAGCAAAACAATAACAAAGTAAAGGATGTGCGTGCGAAAACTCCCCTCGCAGAAGTCTTCCACTCTTCCCTGGCAACGGCGCCAGAAAGAAGCTTGATGCTACCGATTTGATGAAGTAAATAACCAGTCAGTTGGGAACCCCAAGAGGAAGGTGTGATGAATATAGCAGCTTGTTTTCCCTCAGTTAAGAAACCAAGGTTTAATCGTTCAGGAGAAGAGCAGGCAATTACGACTGAAGGTGATGCTTGCTAGTTTGCGACAGCTTCGGACAATTTATATATGGTGTCTCGTCCAAGCTTTGCTTGCTAGCTGCAACGCGGAACCTGCACACAACACAACCAAGTACTTTGCTCCCAACTTGCGATGAGGTTGTCAATCTCACCGGTTTGCTTGAAACAAAGGTTATGAGTGTATCGAGTGGAAAACAGTAGAGTATGCGAGTAAAGTAAACAGTGCGAGTAAAGTAAACAGGTGATAGCAATATGATGGAAATAGGACCGGGGTCCACAGTTCACTAGTGGTGTCTCTCCATAAGATAAATAACACTTGCTGGGTAAACAAATTACAGTTGGGCAATTGATAGAATAAATATAAACATGATATGTCAAGAAGATCACTATGAGATTTACTCTGGGCATTACAACAAAATACATAGACCGCCATCCAACTGCATCTATGACTAATAATCCACTTGTGGCGAATCAATCCGAGAACTCCACAAGTATTAAGTTGCGAACAACAGATAATTGCATTAAGCAAAGTGTGTAATGTAAACAAAGCATATGCCCTTGAGCATATGAATGTTGTTTTCTCCCTAGTAGCAACAACACATCTACAACCTTAGAGGTTTCTGTCACTCCCCCAGATTAAATAGAGGCATGAACCCACTATCGAGCATAAATACCCCCTCTTGGAGTCACTAGCAACTACTCGGCCAAGATAGCTACTAACAACGGAGAGCATGCAAGATCATAAACAACATAGAGATAACATAAGATATATTTCAGTATAGCAACTCAATCATAACACCAATATTCATCGGATCCCAACAAACCAAACATGTAGAATTACATAACGGTGATCTCAATCATGTAGGGCAGCTCATGAGATCTAAACATGAAGCACATGGTGGAGAAGACAACCATCTAGCTACTGCTATGGACCAATAGTCCAAGGTAGACTACTCACTCATCACTCCGGAGGCAAGCATGGCGATGAAGAAGACCTCCGGTGGCGATTCCCCTCTCCGGCAGGGTGCCGGGAAGAGCTTCTGGATCCTCCCGATCTTCGGGTCGACGGCGGCGACGAATCGCGATGTGTTCTGGAAAATTGATCGGGTACTTAGGTTTTTCCCGTTGGGGGGTCTTTATAGGCGAAGGGGCGATGTCAGGAGTGGAGCCAGGTGGCCTCACACCAGGGCGGCGCGGGCCAGGCGCTGGCCACGCCAGCCTGGCGTGTGGGGCCCCTGTGGCTCCCCTCCTACTCTCCTTCGGATCTCTGGAAGCTCCCGGACAAAATAAGACTTCAGGAACTTGTTTCCTCCAATTCCGAGAATATTTCCTGTGTATCACTTCTGAAACACAAAAACAGCAGAAAACAGAGAACTGGCACTGTGGCAACTTGTTAGTAGGTTAGTTCCAGAAAATGCATAAAAGTGCCACGAAGTGTAACGAAACATTAGGCAAATGGTGTAAAAACAAGCATGTAGCATAAAAAATTATAGATACGTTGGAGACGTATCAAGCAGCAACGTGGAGTTGTTCCTCCACAATCTTGTGCTGCATCATTTCTCTATTGTCGCTCATCACTCATCAGGTACTGTACAAATGTAAGGATACTCTCCTCTCAGTTGACCAGCAGCTTGTCTCCCAATTCTAATTCACTGGATCTCCGATCACATAGAGTGGGTTACCATTGTTGAGAAGTCATATTGTGGGTCTCATACCAATCTTCTTTGATGCATTATCTATCACATTTTGTGATAGACCCTTTGTGAAGGGATCTGCCAGGTTTTTAGATGTTTGGTATAATCTAATGACATAACTCCAGAGTTCGTCATTCGTCTGACTGAGTTTTAGATGAAACAGATAGTCAATGGCCGAGGCCAAATATCCTTGTATTCAAAAGTCCACTAGCAAAATATTTCAGTTAAGATAGACTCGGCTCGAGGCTCAATTCCGTAAACCGCCCCGCACGCACGCAAGTCATGACGAGGCGGCGAAAGAGGACCGCCGCGTGTGTGAGAGTCCTCTTATCACATGCTCATACAGTAAGGAAAGGAGATAACCTTATATATTGGTCCAACTCCTCCTAAACTAGCAAGGTTTGACTAAACTTTTATCCCACCTCTTGCCATGAATGGGCCACATGGGCCCTAGGATTTAAAAATATTAGATTTAATTATTTGGGCTAGGCTGAATACAGTCAAAATTCCAACAATATTTTGCACCAAGGTGCTAGCCCCGGTCATCTGTCTACGATTGAGTACACAAGAACTCGGACTTAAATCATATCTCATCATTCAAATTAAATTCAATAAAATGGAACTCTTTTTTATTGCATAAATGTGCAAACTAGATATATAAATATATAATCTGAATAACGAATTAGAAGTTTGTTAGAATGCAGTACCATAAATATTAGAAGGAAAGACACAATTTTATATAGATCAATATCGAACTCCTCTTCTTCCTTTTTTCTTATAAGAGTTATTAACCTCCAATCTAAAATAATTAGTAAAAGCTCCCATAAGAAAAAACATAACTACGATCTGGAGGAGAGAAGAAAAAGGGGAAGCACAAAACTGAATCTTATTCAATCTTATTGATTTGGTATGTCATCATTTTTTATGTGAACTTCACGTGTCTGAGTAGTCTAGATGCCATGAACACATATCATATTTGCTAGCTTATTTAACCACACCTACTAGTCTGCTACTCTAGTAACGCGGAAATTTACAGGACGCTATGGCATCCGGACTCTATCTCCAACCGTTGCATGCAGCCTGTGCATCAAGATTGGTGCTTTCTTTTTTGTAAAAACGACCCTGAACTTTTTGAGATTATTATTCGGTGGTCCTTCTAGGGTTCCTATCAATGTTGCGATATTGTAAAGTTCTGTAGGAGTTCTTATGTGTATCCACCGCGGGAACTAAAAAGTTCTAGACATTGTGGATCTGATTCTTTGTAGCAGTAACCCTAAAACCATTAAGTTTTTCACAAATATTCATAACTAACTTGAATGAACAACAAAAAGAACAACATCCATACACAACACCGGATCCATAGATCAAGTTCTTCATATTTGTTCATAAGAAACGAATGGTACATGTAAAAAGATCTATGATTCATACACCAACAAACAAAAAAGATCCAGAAAAAGGCCACAAATACGGCGCGGATCTGCCTGGATCCGGCCCAGATCCAGCGCAGCTTCGAGGTTGAGGCTGGAGATCCGGCCCAGATCCGGCGGCGGGGTAGATCTCCCTCCCGGCGGTGAGATCTGAGGGGCGGCGGGGTTGATCTCCAGGTGGAAGACGAGGAGGCCTACGGCCGGCGGGATCTGGAGGAGGCCTGCGGCCGGCGGGATCTGGAGGAGACCGGCTGCTGGCGGATCTCGAGGAGGCCGGCGGATCCCGGCGGCCGGCTGATGGAGCTCGCGGCGGCGGGCTGATGGAGCTGGCGGCGGCCGGTAGATTTGGTGTCGGGGTGGGTGGGGGTGGGTCGGGGGAGGCGCGCCGCCAGAGCTCGGTCGGCGTCGGGATGGAATGGCTCGGCCCTAGGGCTTCCGGTCAGATTTACCTTTTATACTATCTGGCCCATAGGACTGCGGGTTGAATCGTACAAAGCACAGGGACTTTTCTGCAAATATGTGCTACACGAATCTCCAACAGGTATCTACGGTGACCGATAGGGTCCTGGCGCCCTAAGGTCCTGTAAACTGAGTTTTCGCTACTCTAGATGTCATGGAGAGAATCAAGTGTTAAAATGAGATGCAAAATCTTGGCTGCAATAGTATGAATGTTGTTTTTTGATTTTGGTGTAACTTACCAACAATTCGTTTTCTCATTGGCCCTCGAGTTCTCGCTCAGCTTGACTATTTTTCTGGCTCTGGTTTATGTTTCTCAAAAGTTCAAACTACACTGTCTGTACGATACGAACTGAACTTTTCTAGTGCTGTCAGGTTAGTCACAATACAACAGAATTTGCAATCTGAGGTTACAGATGATAATTCCGGCTCATCACATGATTTAACCGTTTTTTTACTTGCCGTACTTATACTGTTATGTGGCCAGAGTATGGCTGTATACGTATATTTGTACACACTTGTTTTTTTTCGTAAGTTTGAATGAGATGTAACGTTGCATTTTCTAAAAAAAAGGTTTAGCACAAATCAAATGTTTGTGGTCAAATTTGTCAGCCAAACCACATGTAAATGCAGCACAATTTCCCCAACGGAATAGTTACTGCGTCACTTGGGAACTTAACAGACGACTCCTTGGATAAGGCGTCGGCGTTCCAAATTCCAAGATGGAATTTTAATTACTACTTACACACAGGTGGATCAAGCAACTCGATCGTCTGACGTTCCTACCTCTGCCGTGCCCTGACTTTCCGCCACTGACATGTGGGCTCCACTCCTGGTGGCCCCCAGCTGTCAGCAACTCAAACGGCAGGGTCGGGAACGTCAGGGGATCCCCGTCCACTATGCCACTGTATAAATACGGAGTACAAAACCAGTTCTCCTCAACTGCACTAGCTAGCTCAGGGCAAGATGACCACCGCACGATACACCGTCCGCTTCGGCTCCGCCCAGATCGACACCACGGTCACCAGCGACACCGCCGTCGCCGATGAGTGGGTTCGCGGCGTCCGCGCCACCAACGCCGGCCGTCGCATCATCGTGGGCCTCGACTGCGAGTGGAAGCCCTGCGACTACTCGTCGACGACCTCCAAGGTGGCCATCCTCCAGCTCTGCGTCGGCACCAGCTGCCTCGTCCTCCAGATGTTCTACGCCAACCATGTCCCAGCGGCCATCAGGAGCTTCCTCGGCGACCCCACTGTGCGATGCGTCGGCATCGGCGTCGGCGAGGACGTCGCGAAGCTGGCCGACGACTACGGCCTCATGTGCGCTGCGGCGGTGGACCTGGAGGCCCGCTGCAACCAGCACCTGGGCATTGGCGGCCTGAGCAGGAGGAGGCTGGGGCTCAAGGGCTACGTCAGGGAGGTGCTGGGGCTCACCATGGAGAAGCCGCGGCACGTCACCATGAGCAACTGGGAGAAGCGCCAGCTTGATGTTGCGCAGGTGCAGTACGCACCGGTGGAAAAAGGGCCTATGGTCCCGGTTCATTTGGGCCATTGGTCCCGGTTGCCGAACCGGGATCCATTACTCGGGACCAATGCCGGTCCCGGTTCCAGCACGAACCGGGACCGATAGGTCTCCACGTGGACGCGCTGCGGGGCGAGGGGGCCTGAGTCATTGGTCCCGGTTCGTAGGACGAGCCGGGATCGTTGATCCAGGGTTTTTTTCCCATTTAGGGTTCAGGGTTTTATTTGGTGTGTTTTGTATTCAATTTAATGGTATTATATATATACATCAATAATGAAGGAACCACACTATATATATATATTACACATCATGGTCACGAATATATTATTCACCGTCTCATCCGTCGTGCTTGGTCGCTATTACAATCGGTAACTCACACAAATTTGATTTTACATCTTCTTTTTTACACTTCACCCTTCTAAATGAACCGGGTAATAGTATTCTCCTTTCGGATCTATGACTTGTTCTAATAAGAAACCGGCAATTTCCTCTTGAATTGCTTGCACGCGTTCCCGTGGTAGAAGACCGTCCCGCATCCGTTCGATCTAATTTAAAGAAAGGGATCAATATATATGAATGAAACTAAACACAGTTGATGGTAATAAAATAATGTTGAGATTATTGTTTATCGTACTTCAAGTTTTTTGATGTTTCGGTCTGCACCCTTCTCTTTGGTCGTCTGGCGAATGAACTCGCAGACATAGTATCCACATAAGTTATTCCCAGCTTCTTGCCTCAAGCACTTTACGAGAACGGAGTTCAATCAAAATAAGAATCAAGCATGATAATTGTATTGAAACTAGAATCAAAGAGATACGTGGATCTAGCAAGTAGTACTTACATTCAATGGTTTAAATGTAAGCTCTGGCTTCCAAACACCCCTAGTGTTGGCGGTGAACCGTTTCCAAGCCTTCTGGAGGCATTCCTGCATGTTCACCCAATTTCCTAAAGGTGTGCGTTTTGAGTCCATGACTTTGACTACTCCTTCGTCAACACTAATAATTAACAGAATAAAGTGGAAGCTGCACAGACATAATGAGTCAAATAGCTTAACATCGAGTAAAGCGAAAACAAAATGTGTACAAGACAGTAACACTCACTCGAAGTTGTAAGGAAATAGTATTTCCCTTCTGTTGCTGAAATACTTCAACGATTGTACCAAGTTATCCTCTGTCTCTTTGGGTTTTTTTTTGAGAGTATCTTCATGAACGAAATTGCAGTCAACGAACCCAAGGTCAAAGATTCCTCCTCGGTCGCATTCGAGAATCTTCATTCTGCATATATAATTAGTATAATGATGAGTAAGATTATACAAGCAACGAATGAGCTGAGCTAGAAAGACTTAATAATACTTACAGGCAATAGGCACTGACAATAGTTTTGTCGAGGGCGTCTTGTTGGTAAAACTGAAATAATTCTAGAAATTCCATCAGTAAGAAGCCATCTCCATGACCGTAATGGTGGTGTTTATATCCAGCATAGATCCAGTTTGTGGATTCAGCACAGGCTTGTATGTACCAGTTATGCAATCTCCGCATTTTTGTTGGTAGATCTTTGACTAACTCGGGTTTGACGAGAGGATCCCCGTACCGGTATTTGTACGCTATTTGCTGGTACCCCTCGAACTCATCTAGACGGCTCATGTACTCAGCAATAGACAGTCCATATAACTTGGCCTTTTCTCCGTAGAGTTGAATAAACTCCGGATCAATGTTCGGATCATGCCGCTCCTGGGCTCTCCACTCATTGGTATCGTACACTTTGAGCGGTTCGATCGATTGATTTTTCTGTTGTCCGAGCTGGGCAACTTCTTTCCCGACTCTCCGCTCTTTTGCCTCAGCTGACTTGGTAATAGAGCGATTATAGTCAGGTGTGAGCGCTATGGGTTGGTGAAGCTGAATCTTAAGCGCGGCTGCTTTGGCTTTATCTTCTGCGGTGACCGGGAAGATCAATGGCTCCGTCGGCTTTGGATTTTTCTTGTTAGCCATGTCAGTCTTCCACTGTTGATAATGGGCATCTGCGGCCGTAGCAATTTCCTCATTTGTCTTCTCGTAAGGAAGCTTCTTCATATTCTGATGAGGTACTCTTGGGAGGGGCGATAGCTTACGTTTCGGTGATCGGAACGTGCTCTTGCTGCTGCTGGTGGTGCTGCCCCTCTTAGTATACTTCCGCTTTAGTCTCTGAGGCTCAGGGGACGGAGACGGCTGACGCGGCGGCGGAGACGGCTGAGGCGGCGGTGGAGACAGCTGCGGTGAGTGGTGAGGCGGTGAAGGCGACGGTTGCGCTGGAGAATGGTGAGGTGGCGGCGAAGGTGGACTGCTGCTATGAGGAGTGGGTGGCCTTGGCGGGACATAATTTGGAAGCACGATGTGCTCCTTTGGCCATACAATAGTCCCCCCTTTGGCTTCTCCTAGTTCAGTCAGGTCCCTATCTTCCCCTGCAGGGTGGTCCAGCTTCAGCTCCTCAAAATCTTGCTTGACATCATCCACCGTGACGACAGCGTACCCTTTTGGAATCGGTCTGCAATGCCAAGTTCCGTTAGGCGCAGTTGGTACGGCCATGCCGACCGCCGCTGTCACCCTTAAGTTCATAACTTGCACCTTTAGCTCACAAGCTGTGCTCTCCGTGATATCATCCACTGGGTAGCGTTTAGGAGGAGCCATCGTCAGTGCATCATCACCATCGTGGAGCTGGGTGGAAGCGACGCTGCTTTTCTTATTTGATAGGGCGTCGATACCATCGAATGCAGCTTCTACCATGTGCCGCTGAGATTGGCTGCTGATACCTTGCTGGCTAAGTCTGTCGAGTTGATCCTGCTGCCGCTTTAATGCTTCTTCTACATTACGCAGCCGGTCTGCAGCTGCCGCTTTCTCAGCTGCCTCCCTTTCCTTTCTCCTCTGATGACTTTTATCGGGATATCTCTTCATTTCCGCGGGGAAGGCAACCTTCCACGGCTTGGAGCCCGGTGTGCCTCGTGCTCGTCCGGTGTGTTCATCATTTTTGAGGGCTCGTGTGAGCTCGTCGTTCTCTCTATCGGGAACGAACCGTCCCGCTTCCACATCTTGTACTGCACTTCTAATATCTTCGATGGGCAGTAGGGGATGATCTTTGTGTTTCTGGGTATATATTGCCCTCCCTTCTTCGTCCAACGTGCCCCCATGGCCGTAAAACCAGTTTCTCGCCCGTGGTGTCCATGTTGTGGGCTCTGGTCTGATCCCGGCAGCAATATACTTGACCTCAAGTGCATCCCACTTAGGCATGCAACCGGCGTAGCCAGCAGACCCCATATTATGGTGGTACACTTTCTTAGCAGCGTTCTCTTGATTTATTCTCGACCTTTCCAAAGCTTTCTCCGATGTCTTGTACTTCACAAAATCAGCCCACTGGTGTCTTAACTTAGCATAGCCGGCTTGATTAAAATCCGGAGTCTTGTCTAACTTGACAAACTTAAGGTACAGTTTCTTCTTCCAGTTCTTGAATGCCTCGGCCATCTTGATCAGAGCAAACTTCTTTACTCTTTTAAGTAGCTCCTTATTTGCTTCCTTCTCCTCATCTGGATTCACATCTAGCCTCGGCAGGAGGAAATTAAGCATAAGCCTGTCAAAAAGCTTATCTTTGGCGACGTCGCCGACAAACAGGACTACACCGCTGCTTGGCCGATTCCATTCTTGAACGATGATCGGGATGTGGTCCCTCACAAGAACTCCACATTGCTTGACAAATTTTTTTGCGACATCTTCAGGAGCTAGCGGTTGGCCGTCTACACCGACCACTTCGATCCTATAACTCACTTTGTTGTCCAACTTTTTGGTTGGGCCTCGTTTTGTTCTGACGGAACAAGTGCTCGATCCGGAGGGCTAAAATAAGAAAGAGTGTTAATATATGCATGTATATATATAGACAGTCGGGCATTACAAAAAAACATATATACACCTCGCCGGAGTTTCCGAGATTTAAGGTTCGGCCGGAGCCGTCGTCTTCTCCCTCGTCGGCTTCTCCCTCGTCGCCTTCTCCCTTGTCAGCTTCTCCCTCACCGGCTTCTCCCCCGTCCCAGGCTTCTACCTCACCGGAGTCGTCTCCTCGGTTGAGAGATTCATCTCCCTCACCGGAATCGTTCAGAAATGTCCTGGTGACATCAATATCTACATTTTCTCGGATCATTCCTTGGAGGAAGTATTCATCATCTTGACTTTTTTATATGCTGGATCCATAGTTTCTGCAATATACCGACATTTGTTAGTTAGAATACATGCTATATATTCAAAATGCACGCTAAAACTAATTTTAACTAATTCTAATTCTAACTAACAAACTAACACTAACTTCTAACTAAGTACTAAGGGCATTCCTATTCGGCGCTTCAAGCGCCTGTTACGGGTGGACGCCTGAAGGCATGTTCTTGACCGGACAAAAATAATAGATTTTTATTTCTATTGGGCCAGCCCACTAAGATTTTAACGTCTGTGGGGGGTGCGCGTCAAATAGGAATTGCCCACAGCACCCAGCGGGCAAAAGAGGCCGAAAAAACAGCACCAGCGGGCAAAAGAGGCCCAAAAAAACAGCACCGCGTCGGCCCGCGTCAGTGCGTCAGTACGTCTTCTCCAACGCGACGCCCGCGTCAGTGCCCGTCGCCTCGAGTCCCGCCGCGTCAGTGCTTTGGGCGCCCCGCCGTCGCCTTCAATGCCTGCCGCGGCATCAACGCCGGCGTGCCGATTGGGCTGCCGCTCGGTGGCATTCATTGCGGCCGCTGGACGCCCGGCCACTGGCCCCTTTAAAAGGAGGCCAACGGAGCCGCGGCCACCAGCCTCCATCGCCATAGCCAGCACAGCCGCCAGAGCCACCACATCCCGGCCACCACAGCAGCCATGGGGTTCTGGAAGAAGGGCAAGGGCAGCCACGACCACGAGGCCGGCGGGTCGCGCCGGTCTGGGCGCCGCCAGTCTCCTCCACGCCGCCAGTCTCCTCCACGCCGCGCCAGGACGGCCTCGCCGCAGCGCCAGCGTGACCGCCGGTACATTCCGGTGAGTCACTGCCAGGCGCTGTACCAGTGCGGCCAGAGCGTGGACTGGCCGGACTGCAGCCTCCCCGGCGGGTGGCACCTCAACAGCCGGCGCGTGCCGATCCCGCCGGTGCCGCGCTTCGGCCCGGAGCGGGTCGCCGAGATCCGCCGCCGGCGCGCACTGATGCCGGCGCGCCTCCGCGCCGATCCCGCCTTTGGCTACGATAGCCAATGGTGGGACAACTTCGGGCCGCGGGAGCGCGACCCGGTGCGGCGGGCGGCCTTCCTAGGGGAGGTCGCCCCCAACCCCTACGCCGGCGTGTACATGCCGGAGCCGGGGCCAGAGCCGCCGCATTAAAGTTTGGCATTGGCACCAACCCATTTTTCAAAAATACTAGACCACCTTAGATGGACTAATTCCCAACCGGTGTATCAGAAACCTTACCGTCCATCCCTCATGAAAAAGACAAATTCCTGCCGATTCGATAGGAGGGTGCCCAGATTTGAACTACAAGTACAGGATATAATGCTTGTGAATTTTTTTAAAAATCATTTATAGGTTCACAACATGCTATTTCACTAGAGATCTACTTCTAGTTTAGCGAGGCTCAGCCCCGGGCTAAGAAGCTTCAAGCCCGCCGCTTTGAATATAGTTTGAAACGGGCATAAGAAATTCAAAAATGATCCAAACAATGTGAAACCTTCGCGTGGTGTCATATTATGTGTCATAGTTGCAAGGAAAAATATTGAACTTGGAAAATTGCAAACATCATAAAAAATCCTTCACAAAATGACGTGTCATAGTTTTCATACATTACATAGATTTACATAGGGTTTAGGGTAATTCTCCTTCGTCGCGTATGTCGATCCCTTGCCTATGATCGCTTCTTAGGCCGTAACCATGGAGCATCTTCATTATTTAACGGGATGCAAGGGTCAGTTTTCACGGTGAAGGGCGGAATTTCTTCAAACTTATCATAATCTGCTGACATGTCTGTCTTGTCCTCGACTCCCGCGATGTTTCTTTTCCCTGAAAGAACTATGTGACGCCTGGGCTCATCGTCTGATGTATTCGTTTCCTTATTTTTCCTTTTTTTCGGTCTGGAGGACATGTCCTTCACATAGAAAACCTGAGCCACATCATTGGCTAGGACGAATGGTTCGTCTCTGTAACCAAGATTCTTGAGATCCACTGTTGTCATTCCGTACAGCTGGTCCACCTTTACCCCTTCTCTATTCATGTTGACCCAACTGCACCGAAACAAAGGGACCTTAAAAGTAGGTCCATAGTCAAGTTCCCATATCTCCTCTATGTAACCATAGTATGTGTCCTTTTTCCCATTGTCACATGTTGCATCAAAGCGGACACCACTATTTTGGTTAGTGCTCTTTTTATCTTGGGAGATCGTGTAAAATGTATTCCCATTTATCTCGTACCCTTGGAAAGTCAATACAGTCGCAGATGGTGTCGCGGCCAACAAGTAGAGCTGATCTCCAATAGTGGTGTCATTTATGAGATGTAATTGCAACCAAGTGCCAAAAGTCTCCATGTGATTTTCTTTAATCCAGTAGTCATCCTTCCCCGGGAACTTAGAGCGTACAACATTCATGTGTTCCTTGATATACGAAGCCACGAAGGTAGAACTTTGTAGAACTGTGTAGTGTGCTTGATTCAAAGAATGCCCGTCCCTAAATATCATTGCTTTCTTTCCTAGCGTGCCTTTTCCACTCAGTCTCCCCTCATACCGTGATTCAGGAACACCAATCGGCTTAAGGTCAGGAAGAAAATCAACACAGAACCCAATGACCTCCTCTGTTCCATAGCCCTTGGAGATGCTTCCTTCTGGCCTTGCACGATTACGAACATATTTCTTTAAGACTCCCATGAACCTCTCGAAGGGGAACATATTGTGCAGAAATACAGGACCGAGAATGGAAATCTCATCAACTAGGTGAACTAAGAGATGCGTCATAATATTGAAGAAGGACGGGGGGAACACCAACTCAAAACTGACAAGACATTGGACCACATCCTTTTGCAGCCTTTCTAGACTTTCTCGATCGATCACCTTCTGAGATATTGCATTGAGGAATGCACATAGCTTCACAATGGGTACTCGAACATTTTCCGGTAGAAGCCCCCTCAATGCAACCGGAAGCAACTGCGTCATAATCACGTGACAATCATGAGACTTCAGGTTCTGGAATTTTTTCTCTGCCATATTTATTATTCCCTTTATATTAGACGAGAACCCAGCCGGGACCTTGATACTATTCAGGCATTCAAAAAAGATTTCCTTCTCTGCTTTGGTAAGAGCGTAGCTGCTTAAGTATTGACGGCCTTTATCAGTATGCTTGTTGTATGGGTCTTTGATACGTTGCTGGTCCTCCTGTGCTTCTGGTGTATCTTTTGTCTTCCCATACACGCCTAGGAAGCCTAGCAGGTTCACGCAAAGATTCTTCGTCACGTGCATCACATCGATTGAAGAACGGACCTCTAGGTCTTTCCAATACTCAAGCTCCCAAAATATAGATTTCTTCTTCCACATGGCCGTGTGTCCGGTAATGGGGTCTTTCGGAACAGATTGACCGCCAGAACCCTTTCCAAATATTACTTCTAGGTCCTTCACCATACCAAATACATCAGCACCTTTAGGGAGCTTAGGCTTCTTCCGGTGATCTGCCTCACCGTTGAAATGCTTGCCTTTTTTTCTTACTTGATGATTGGTCGGAAGAAATTTACGACACTCCAGGTACACAACCTTCTTACATTTATCCAAATATGTACCTTTAGTCTTATCTAAACAGTGCGTGCATGCATTGTATCCCTTGTTTGACTATCCTGAAATATTACTAAGAGCAGGCCAATCATTGATGGTTACGAACAGCAATGCTTGTAGGTCAAATGGCTCCTGTTTGTGCTCATCCCACACCTTTACACCTGGTTCTGCCCACAGCTGCAATAGTTCATCGACTAATGGCCTTAGATACACATCAATGTCGTTGCCGGGTTGCTTCGGTCCTTGGATGAGCACTGGCATCATAATGAACTTCCGCTTCATGCACAACCAAGGAGGAAGGTTGTAGATACATAGAGTCACGGGCCAAGTGCTGTGACTGCAGCTCTGCTCCCCAAAAGGATTCATGCCGTCTGTACTTAGACCAAACCATAAGTTCCTCGCATCACCTGCAAAGTTTGAGTACTTTCTCTCGATGTTTCTCCACTGCGACCCATCGGCGGGGTGTCTCAGTTTCCCGTCTTTCTTACGCTCTTCTTTGTGCCATCGCAACAACCTAGCATGCTCTTTGTTTCTGAACAGACGTTTCAACCGTGGTATTATAGGAGCATACCACATAACCTTAGTAGGAACCTTCTTCCTGGGGGGCTCGTCATCACCCTCAACATCACCAGGGTCATCTTGTCTGATCTTGTACCGACATGCAGTGCATACCGGACATTTATCCATATTCTCATACTTCTCACCACGGTATAAGATACAGTCATTAATGCATGCATGTATCTTCTCCACATCTAATCCTAGAGGGCAGATAGTCTTCTTTGCTTCGTACGTTGTCTCGGGCAGCTCATTATCCTTTGGAAGCTTTGGCTTTATTATTTTCAGTAACTTCTCAAATCCCTTGTCAGATAAACCAGCCTCTGCCTTCCATTTCAGCAATTCAAGTGTGGTACCGAGCTTTGTGCTGCCATCTTCGCAATTTGGGTATAATAACTTTTTGTGATCGTTTTGCATGGCCTCCAACTTCAGCTTCTCCCTTTCTGTATCGCATTGTTGCTTTGCATCAGAAATGACCCGACCAAGACCATCACCGGGCTCATCCGATGCCCGTTGTTCTTCTTCATTGCCGCCTCCCTCTTCTTCATTGTCTTCCATTGCAGTATCACCGTATTCTTCAGGATAGCTGTCATCATCCTCTTCTTCATTTTCTTCCAGCCTAACCCCTCTTTCTCCGTGCATGGCCCAACAATAATATCCGGGCATGAAACCTCTCCGAAGCAGATGGCTTTGAAGGATTCTCGGGGCAGAGTGCTCCGTCAAATTTCGACAGTCGATGCAGGGACAAGGCATAAAATTATCCACTTTGTTTGCCTTAGCCACATCGATAAATTTATGCAGGCCTGCAATAAAATCAGAATCGCGTCGGTCGCCGTACATCCATCGCATCCGCGCATCGATCTGCGTTATAATAATTAACTATTATAATAACATCATGAATAGTGAAATGACCACCCACATGGACACATATGCAAGATTTTTATATCAGTTACAGATGAAGAAGATAAGGTTGCTAACCTCGGCGGAGGATACCGTGTTGTGCGAACTTAAATGTGGCATGGACATTTCGTCGAACACCTTGTGTGCAATCAAAGGAAAAAAAAGCTAGCACCCACACCACACACACAATCCAGCAAACTTTTGTGGCAAAGGGCAAAGGGCTGGGTATCAATTTATAGCCAGGGGAGGGTCTTTGATCCCGGTTCATGCCATGAACCGGGACCAATGACCCGCATAGAGGCACGTGTCATGCTGGGGAGGCCTTGGTCCCGGTTAATGCCACAAACCGGGACCGATACCCCGAAATGAACCGGGACTAATCTCCAGGCGGCATGGACCGGGACCAATAAGTGTCATTGGTCCCCAATGGCCAGCCGAACCGGGACAGATGACATTTGGGTGCTGGACCAAAGACCCTTTTTCTACTAGTGACGCTTGCATTGACGCGTACGTCTCCTACAAGCTGGGCGAGCGTCTCCTGGACAACTGATGGAACTATATGGCTGTTTGGATATTGCTGAAGTATGTCAAGTTAGGGCTACCTTAATCGTTGCAACTTCTGTTTTGGACTGTGCCAGACTACTAGTGTGTGATGCATTACTCAGCTATGTAAGGTTGGTTTCATGCATGTTCTATGATGCTGTCCTCAAATTTCGATTAGCTTATGCATATGAGGGACTGGAGAAATTGATTGATGGTTAGTATTGACAATGTGTTATTTTCCAAACGAGGCAGGGGCTCTGCCATTATATTGATTTTTAGAAGAAGCGATTCAAAATGGCCCAAGCCGCATACAAAAAGCTTATCACATCCCAAAAACTAAAGAAGATAAAAAAGATAACTGATCAAGATACTATTTGCCCAAAATACTTTGCTCCTGTCCAAAGCCAAGCCTTCCGTTCTTCTTTGATTTTGGTCACCCCTAAAGTCGATCGGCATAGTTGTCTTGTTGAACCTCTGTTGTTACGTTTTTTTCTAGATTACGACTACAAGGATTTTATATATAGTGGATCACGATCTCATGGTTGGAAAACAGAAAAGTTGCCCTAGACCGCCCCCCCCCCTCCTCAAAATTACTCCCGACGTAATGGAAGGTCACTTTTGCACACACTCATAAGACCAAATTATCTTGAAAGAACATGTGGGTTGGGGTTGCGGTTCCATCGTGGCTTTATATAACTAGCACAGCTGTTGGTCTAGGCGGTGAGTAGGCTTCCGAGTCTAGTTGGTGGGCATACCAAATGTTGGCCTTGATGAATTATGAGTGAGACATGTTTGAATTCAATGAGACAATAAGTAGACCATTAATTTTAAAGGATGACGAACACCAGTGTGTAGAGATTTGTGGTGACCATGTACCCACTACTCGAGGACTTTCACACTCTTGGAAGATCACATTATTACAATTGGAAACTCGATCCTTTTGTTCAATATACTACGAACTTTCTACAACACTCTTTAGTGGCTACCTATCTCTATGGCCTCAACATGGTTCCTACTTCACCTACTTGGTAGCTCATACTTGCCTTCCTTCTTTCTTCTTGCTAAGTAACATGGGAGGGGTGGTGGCCCTAGTGATTCTTGTAAAGGGACCTTAGATTGTTTCCATCTGGCACAATTCAAACCTTACCCCATAATTCTAGAATACTCTAGAAACTTTAGATATTTCATAGTACCAAATATCTTACTCTCCTAATTCTAGAGTTCTATCTAAGTATCTTCCATATTAATAATCCCCAGAGCTTCCAGCTAGAACCTTCTTATCAAATATCCTCTTCCCCATCTAATACTCCAAAATCTTCTAGAAGATTATGGGCAACTTCGTAGATATTTGCAAGACATTGTGCCACAAGTGTTACTTATTCCCAACATAGTGACAAGTTTATAGCTTTAAGTCAAACATCCATGCTTCATCCTAGAGAGCCTCACTCACATATTTGAGTTTTCTTTTGGACACACATCAATCCATCTCGAGATACAATATTTTTTTCCTTTAGGCCATTCTTTAAGTAGTGATAGAACTAACATGTAGTTCGAAGGTCAAGTCAAGTCTTACGAGGAAAAACCTATTCATGCCAGAACCAACATAGATGAAGAGCACAATGAAATAATTTGGTATCCATGATGCCAAGTCCCTCCATGATATTTCCTCCTTCAAACTCTTTGACTGGTCCACGTCGCACTAGCCACGAGTTATTGATACGTCTCCAACGTATCTATAATTTTTGATGCTCCATGCTTGTTTTTACACCATTTGCCTACTGTTTCGTTACACTTCGTGGCACTTTTATGCATTTTCCGGAACTAACCTATTAACGAGTTGCCACAGTGCCAGTTCCCTGTTTTCTGCTGTTTTTGTGTTTCAGAAGTGATACACAGGAAATATTCTCGGAATTGGACGAAACAAGTTCCTGAAGTCTTATTTTACCCGGAAGCTTCCAGAGATCCGAAGAGGAGTAGGAGGGGGGCCACAGGGGCCCCACACACAGGGCTGGCGCGGCCAGGGCCTGGGCCGTGCCACCCTAGTGTGAGGAGCCCCTGGCTGCCCTCTGACGACGCCCCTTCGCCTATATAAAGCCTCGGGACAGAAAACCCTAGGAGAGTCGACGTTTTTCCCAGAACAGTTCCGCAGCTCCGCCACCGTCGAAGACAAATTTCGGGGGACAGAAGTCTCTATTCCGGCACCCTGCCGGGACGGGGAAGTGCCCCCGGAGCCATCTCCATCGGTCTCCATCGCCATCTCCGCCGTCTCCATCGACCTCACCGCCATCTCCATCAACCTTGCTGTCTCCTATGATGAGGAGGGAGTAGTTCATCCCCGGGGGCTGAGGGCTCTACCGGTAGCTATGTGGTTCACCTCTCTCTCCCATGATGTGATCTTTATGTGATCGTGAGCTTTGTATCATGTTGAACAAGTAGATGTTATTATTCAGATATTATGTGTAATCTAGTTGTGTTATTAAAGTAATCTATTCCTCCTGCCATGGTGTAACGGTGACAGTGCGTGCATCATGGTGGTACTTGGTCTAGGCTACGATTGTGATCTCTTATGGATTATGAGAATAATTATCGCTATGATAGTATTGAAGTGATCTTTTCCTCCTTTCATGGTGTAATGTTGACAGTGTGTGCACCGTGTTAGTACTTGGTCTAAGTTGCAATAATATCTATCTTGAGTTGTGATTTGATTTGGATATCTCTATGAGCGGTGTTTGTCAAGTACTTGATGAACTTTAAGGGGTGCTTCTGTAGCCACTACGCAATGATTAGTGTTATTCAATAGGAGAGTAACTCAGAGTACCATAGTGAAGAGAAGTTGTTTATTTGTTCAATCATGTTATATTTGTTGGGAGTGTGTCCACTAGTGAAAGTATGATCCCTAGGCCTTGTTTCCAAGCTTTGCACACCGTTTACTTCTTGTTTTGTTACATGTTTGCTCGCAGCGATACTTATTTCATATCACAGTTACTACTTATAATCATCACTACCGCTTGTATTTCACTATCTCTTCGCCGAACTAGTGCACCTATACATCTGACAAGTGTATTGGGTGTGTTGGGGACACAAGAGACTTTCTGTATCGTAATTGCAGGGTTGCTTGAGAGGGATAGCTTTGACCTCTTCCTCCCTGAGTTCGATAAACCTTGGGTGATCCACTTAAGGGAAACTTGCTGCTACTCTACAAACCTCTGCACTTGGAGGCCCAACACTGTCTACAAGAACAGACGCGTGCGTAGACATCAAGCTCTTTTCTGGCGCCGTTGCCGGGGAGGTAAGGTAAAAGGTACTCGCATCCTCCTGTGTGAGTGCTCGGAGTTATTTCCTTTAGATTCTGCAATTACATCTTTTTGTTTCTTGTTTTTATTTTCACTAGTTAGGCTTAATGGAAAACAAAGAGTTCTTTAGTCTTTTTCCTGATTTTAGATTTGAAGAGAAAATTGAAAATCCTTTGGAGCTTATTTCGCATAGCAATGTTATTAGTACGAATGCTTTGAATACCGTTAATGCTAATGCTATAGAAAAGTCTAAGCTTGGGGAAGCTGGTTTTCTTAAGTATGATATTTTTAGTCCCCCAGCTTTAGTGGAGAAGGTCTGTTCTGATAATAGTTTATCTCCCATGTGTGATGTTTCTAGTGATGCTTGTGCTCCTCATCCTTTTAAAATACCTACGAAGATTGTTGAACGTGTTAGGGATAATTGCTATTTAGGAGATGGAACTGTCCATCCCGGTGACCATTTGCTTTTTATACATGAATTATGCGAGTTGTTCCAGTGTGCAGGTATGTCAATGAACCAAGTTAAGAAGAAGCTATTCTCTTTATCACTGGAAGGCAGAGCTGAGGAATGGTATCGGCTGCTTGAAGATGGTCCATCTATTGCATGGGAGGAAATTGTGCCTCTCTTTTATTCTAAGTTTTATCCTCCAAGTGAAATTCATAAAGATCGTAATCGGATATATAACTTTTGGCCTCATGAGGGAGAAAGCATTGCCCAAGCGTGGGGAAGATTGAAGTTACTAATGCACAAATGTCCTATTCATGATCTTCCCCGTAATATTGTTATTAATAATTTTTATGCAAGGCTTTCAGGATATTACAAGGCATATATTTGTGATATAATATGTGTCAAATAATTAAGATGCAATACCATATATAGTATACTTTGTGTATGCCCTCACCAAGTGCTCAATAGTAATTACATGGAAGGGTTAATTATACATTGTCTTTTCATTGAAAATTTGCACTACTGAGTTTTTTTACTTTTTTGGGATATATTAGTGCAAACCATATTGCTAAAAAAGTTAATGCTTAGTATTTTCACCTTTTCTATATTGGCATACAAAATTTCAACATGAATAAACTCTTGGCTGAAAATTCTAGTAGAATCTGGGAATCTACGATTCAATACTATGACTCGATTCTGTTGGAGGAAAATCAATCCAACTCCGAATCCCGACTCTGACTACCTTGGATGCTGCTTGCTTTCGCCTGGCCGACCAGGTGAGCTATCAGGGGACCTAAAGAGGGAAGAGCTGGGGGTCGAGTGGAGTTAGAGATAAGGACCAATAGCTGGTCCTTATTTATACCAAATATCTCGTAGGGTTGCGTCTATTGGCCCCTAATGGGCCAAACTAAAGCAGACGTTTTTTATGAAATACTGTGTGCAACCGTGTCGTATTACATACCAATTATTTGCCTATACTCGTTTGCGTTGGTCGCGAGTATAACATTACTACAAACTTGCACCAACTTATACCTGATAGTGCTATTTCTACAATAATTAGGATTAATATAATATCAGTAGCATAATGAGTGCAATTTTCTTTCTCAGGAGCAAATTTTTTGGCCCTAATTGGCTAAAATAGAGCACACAATTTTCGGTGTTAAAATGTGTGCAACATTCCTATATTACATACCAATTTTCTAAATTTACTTGTTTGGATTGTTAGCCAGAAATAAATTACTGCAAAGTTTCACCTATACATTTGCATTATTCGAACTACTTGCATCTTGTTATACCTGACAGGGCTATTACAATACTAATTTGGATTACAACAACAGCTAAAGCATAATGAAGGCAATTTTCTTTGTCACGGGTATATTTTTTGATCTTCTTCATCTTCAACTTTTCTACCTCCGTTTTCATCTTCTGTATGCGGATATCTGTCAAATTGTGTCCAGTCTTCACTTTTTCTTCTTCAGATCTCTTCGCTTTTTTCCTCTGCTTCTGTCTTCTCCTTGATAGCCTTGCTTAGATCTGCTAACAGAAGCTGCATGTCCTTGCATGCGCAGCGACAATGGGGGACCTTGAATATTCACATAAAAGCTATCTGGTAAGAAGTAGAGCACACGATAGAGCTTATCGATAATCAAGCCTGCAAAGTTTACCTCTTGTAAGACCGTGTCGTCACCGACAGAGGAAACCGGCGGCATAGTGAACGCGCTCCCAGCTGCCCTCGAAACCATGGTGATGGGTGATGCATATAAAAATGCATACATGAACTTTGTAGTTTATTATGCTAAAATGCTTATTATTTTGCAACTTTATTAGATTTATTGGGACTAACCTACTAATAGTTGTATTGTCAAAAAAAAAACCTACTAATAGTTGCAAAAGTGCATACGTTCTTGTTTACACTTTGTTGTGTAGGAAAAACATGAACATAGAAGAAAATCCTTCATTATGGCGATATTTGGAGTTTCCTGAAATCTGTCCTGCTGAACACTTTTCAAGTATTAACCCATAAGGGCTTGAAGATGACATCAAATGAAAAAGTAGTCAACATGAAAGTTGTGGGGAATTTCAAGGCGTACGATTTAGAGTCAAAAATCATCCAAAACGGAGTCCTAATGCGCCATATAATCCCCGATTACTGAAGGGTATAGAAGCAGTTTTGGAATTTTGAAAGTTGGTGACGTGGTTGACTCAAACTCTTGCCATATGAGATCAATTTGGCCAAACCACAAATTTGGATTATGTGCCTATCTAGGAGTCACCATAAAGGTTCTAGAGGTTCCCATGAGCCCTTGGATCCAAGGGTTTTAATCCGATGGCCCCAGTGAAGCCTCTAACACTATATATAAACCCTATTTTTCAGAGGCACCACCCATAGCTGCGAATTTGCCTCCCCCTTGACTGCCATCTCTAGGGTAGGGCTCCTCTATAGTACCAAGTTAATCGAAGGAAGAAGAATGTCAAGGGGCCGCCGCTCCCCATGGGGCGCCGCCCTCCGTGGCCGCGGGCAGGCTGAAGTCGCCGGGCTACGGGCGCCGCCGCCCTCGTTGGCCGCGGGCACCGTGGCCGCCGCCTCTCCCCCTTGGGGAGGAACGTCTCCATCATCATCTATATCACCTCCTCATTGTCCCTACTGTTATCTCTTGGCAAACATGATGTGTGGTATAATCAATTATTTTCCCATCAACTATTGTATCTATGTCTAAGTTTGAGTAGTGATTGTTCTTGGCAATTGTGAAATACCTTGTTGATTGGTTGCATACAAGTTTGTTATCTTCTATGATTCTCTTATGCACTGATAGATGAGTGCACACATATTTTGGGAAATGCATAAGGTTGTCACCGTTACATGTTGTTAGGAGGAGGGACATACAGAGTTGAACAGAAACCGTGTTTCAAGTCTTATATGCATGGTATGTTAATTCATGCTTAATTAACGGGAAATATATTGGGGACCTTAGAATTTAAAGCGGTGGTTGGATGATGACGCCGGTGGATATATAGATCACCGACCTGTTGGGAACTCCAAGCGGAAGGTATGATGAGCACAGCAACAGTTTTCCCTCAGTAAGAAACCAAGGTTTAATCGTCCAGTAGGAGAAAGCCAAACTTAAGAAGGTGATGCTTGCTAGCTTAGTGACACTCCAACAAGGGCGTCGTTTACGATTCTTGTTAGCGCGTCTTTAACTAGTAGCAACACGGAACCTGCACACAACACAACCAAATACTTTGCTCCCAACTTACGATGAGGTTGTTAATCTCACTGGTTTGCTGTAAACAAAAGAATGAGCGTATCGAATGGAAAGCAATAGTAGTATGCGAGAAAGTAAATAGTGTGATTAATAGTAAACAGGTGATAGCAATATAAAGGAAATTAGACCGGGGTCCACAGTTCACTAGTGGTGTCTCTCCATAAAATAAATAACAACATGCTAGGTAAACAAATTATAGTTGGGCAATTGATAGAATAAAGATAACGTGCATATGTCGCGAGGATCACTATGAGATTTACTCTGGGCATTACAACAAAATACATAGACCACCATCCAACTGCATCTATGACTAATAATCCACCCACGGGGATATCGTCCAAACACCCCATGAGTATTAAGTTGCGAATAATAGATAACTGCATTAAGCAAAATGTGTAATGTAAACAAAGCATATGCCCTTGGACATAAGAATGTTGTTTTCTCCCTAGTGGCAACAACACATCTACAACCTTAGAGGTTTTTGTCACTCCCCCAGATTAAATAGAGGCATGAACCCAACTATCGAGCATAAATACCCTCTCTTGGAGTCACTAGTATCTACTTGGCCAAGATAGCTACTAACAACGGAGAGCATGCAAAATCATAAACAACATAGAGATAACATCAGATAATATTCAGCACATCAACTTAACATAACACCAATATTCATCGAATCCCAACAAACACAACATATAGAATTACATAACGGTGATCTCGATCATGTAAGGCAGCTCACGAGATCTAAACATGAAGCACATGTTGGAGAAGACAACCATCTAGCTACTGCTATGGACCCATAGTCCAAGGTAGACTACTCACTCATCGCGCCGGAGGCAAGCATGGCGATGAAGAACACATCCGGTGGCGATTCCCCTCTCCGGCAGGATGCCGGGAAGAGCTTCTGGACCCTCCCGATCTCGGGTCGACGACGGCGGCGGATCACGATGTGTTTCTGGAAAATTGATCGGGTATTTAGGTTTTTCCCGTCGGGGGGTCTTTATAGGCGAAGGGGCAGCGTCAGAGGTGGACCAGGGTGGTCTCACCCATAGGGGCGCCGCCCTATGGTGAGGCCAGCCTCTGGCTCGGCTTCGTCCCCTCTTCGGTCTTCTGGAAGCTTCGTTTAATATCTGGATGTTCGGCTTTTGTTTCATCCAATTCCGAGAATATTTCTGTGTAACTTTTCTGAAACACAAAAACAGCAGAAAGCAGGGAACTGGCACTGTGGCATCTTGTTAATAGGTTAGTTCCGGAAAATGCATAAAAACGCCACAAAGTGTAATGAAACACTAAGCAAATGGTGTAAAAACAAGCATGGAGCATCAAAAATTATATATACGTTTTAGACGTATCAGCACCCCCAAGCTTAACTCCTGCTCATCCTCGAGTAGGTAAGTGATAACAAAGAAATAATTTTTGAGGTGACATGCACCTACACAATCTTGATCATCTATGTAAAGCATTGAGTGCTGGGATCAAAAGAACTTAAAACATGGGTATGAAAGATATAATCTTGATAGAAGAAACTTAACAACCATGTTATAACATGAAAAAGAACACAAACGAAAGATCATGAAAATGAAACAATGAATGTCAAACATGTGTTTAAATTATATGGAAAAACATTGCAAATGGTTTTCAGCTTGTCCTTCATGAGAGAGCAAAACATAAATGCATAGGATAACTTCAAGTTTAAGAGGGCGACTAGATACAAGTAATTTAAGAACAAGTGAAACCAAAATCATGAATCAATCAATGAAAACTTTGGGACAATGCACATTATACTCGGAATGACAACTATGCTCTCTTAGACGGTGCATAAAGATAGAAGGTGGTGACTCAACATAAAAGTAAAAGAAAGGCCCTTCGCAGAGGGAAGCAGTGATTGCAAGTTTTACAAACCTTCAAAAATTATGGTACTTACTAGCTTTGAGCTCTCATTGCCCCCATCATAAGCATCTTGAATGGTTAAAGTTAATGCGAGTACAATTACGAAGCATATGCTTGACAAATCATAAGTTGAAAACCTCGTGTCCCGTGAAGTACGAATACCCAAACCTCATGCTACTCGACTTAGAGTCCCAAGCAAGCTCTTGTCATTGTAGGTATACACGTATCATCGAGAACCTCCAACGAGGTACCTCCATGCCCGATGACATGGAACAAGCCCACATCAAAATGACAGGACAAACAGACAATGAACACCTCGGCATCTCTTTTATTTACCATTGGTATAGCTTTTTATTTTCAGATGCATCGTCGAATGTTCACTATGGGCATGCTGTAAATTTCCACCATGAATTATGCATGGCTTAGATTAGCGGCCCAGGCATTTCTCTAACACATATACAAACTCCATGATCCCGCAAGATTCCCAAATTATTTCACATCGTGAGTATCCATAAAAGATCACGATATCAACTCAAATAAGAAGTGCAATGTTGAAAGCTTGCCCCATGACGGCATGGCTGGGCTAATTTCTAACTTACAACTTGCAAGCATAACAACTCAACATAAGAGAGCCACAATGTCAAATTTTTAAGAACGAGAAAAGTAAAGTGTGCCATCAGGTTCGTGAGAGCTTTACTGAGCAATTTTTGCATAACACCAAAAAGAGTTTAATTTGAAGGATAGATAAAAGCAAGTCAAATGTACTTTGGAATAAAAAATTGCTAATAGGTATGTATGGTGGACACATTGGAACAACTTGGTTTTTGGGAGTTGGATGCATGAGTAGAGCTCATACTCAGTACAAAATGAGGGCTAGCAAAAGACTGGGAGCGACCAACTAAGAGAGCAATAACGGACATAATCATGCAAAGCAAAAAAGTAACATTAAAAGAAGCATAAGATGGCATCAAAAGTCAAAAACTAAATGATCATAGAGGCTTATGGCGACTTTGTATGAGTTAAACATGTGTAAGCATGCGCCAAGTCAACCCAAATAAAGCATCAAAGGAAAAAACCAAATTAATACTTCCAAATAATAAAAACAACGCATGATTTTTTCAAAGGCTCATTAAGCAATCTCAGTCATTTTAGACAAGTCATGCTACAGCAAAACCACTAAGCATACTATCAAAAAGACATCAAGCACGACATGAAAAAGTCTAAGCCGCAGTCTAAATAAGCTTCTTTTTGTACCACTTTTTTGCATGAATTTTTTTTCTCTTTTCCAACACCATTCGAACCTTTTTAAAATAACTCTTTTGATGAAAACCAACATGGACCAGAGGTCAAAATACACCTTGATGCAAAGATATGACAAGATTTGAACAAAAATCAAGGCGAAAAATGAAAGCTAAAAGCAGTAGCAGAAAAAGAGAACACTCGTTGAACGATAAGAGTGAAAAATGGAGTGTTCTTGGCAAATGAAAAGCAAGGCAACTTCTCCAAAAGAAATTTGTTGGGGTCCAACCATTTATTGCAGCAAACAAAACTAAATAAAACTGAAAACTAAAACAACTGACGCTCCAAGAAAAACGCATAATGCATGAAGCAATAAAAATATAGTGTGTTGAAAGGTGACCTGATTTTTGCCGATGAAGAAGGGGTGCCTCGGGGGCATCCCCAAGCTTGAGCTTTTGTCCATTCTTCAACTCATCTCATCATTCTCCAATCCGTACACTTGAAAACTTCCTTCATACAAAATTAAACACAATTCTATTAGCAACATTAGTGTAGGCATAATAATGAATCAAACCCTTTTTGCTTCAGATTTCAACTCAAAACCACCACATATAAAGCATATACTACTGTAGCAACTTCCCCAAAAGTTCCGTGATCAAAAGAACTCAAAAAGAAAGCGATAAAGAGGCAAACACATATAGTGGCAGAAATCTGTCAAAACAGAACATCTGACAAAGGTCGATTTTTTCGAGGGTTTTCTGTTGCTCAAATAAAAAAGTGTATAACTAATGAAAGTTTTGATATAACCTGGGGCATATGCACAAGAAATTTCAGGTCAAAAAGATATACAGACAATTTTCACGAATTTTTACGGTGCAGCACCGAAATCTGTTTCAGGACAGCAACATCCCCAAATCTTACCTCACTCAAATTAGAGGCTTCTCTTGGCACAACAACGAAATAAAAAGGATAAGGAGTGATTATTACAGTAGTAATAACTTCCAAGACTCAAATAAAAGAAAAAGTACTGAAAGTAAAACAATGGGTTATCTCCCAAGAGTGCTTTTCTTTAACGCCTTTGAGCTAGGCGCAGAAAGTGCGAATCAAGTAATATCAAAAAAAAATTAAGATCCATTGCAGAGGTCTTTTCAATAAGGCATTGTATTGCATCCACATAAGTTTTTGAAGACCCCTTGTGATCACGCTTTGGTTCACTCAAATCACTAAAAAGATTTTCAGGACAGATCCAATCAAAATTGTTTTCAAAAGCCTCATGCAATCCCAAGAGTTTGCTAGGTATTGGTACTTGGGTTTCTTCATTGTTTGTACCAACAACTTCTACATGCAAACCAAGCTTATTAAAATGCTTAAAAACTTTTCTAGCTTCAATAGCAACTTCTCTAAATTCTCTACACAAAATCTCCAAGATAAAATCTTTCTTTTCGGAGTCTTCAATATCATGAAGCTTAAAAACATGTATTGCATAAAAGGATTAAGGCTAGCAAACCTAGCGTCTAATGTGTGAACTAAATAAGCAGAATCAACTTCATAACTAGGAGCAAGCTCATCCAAAGATTTACCCTCAACATCTTTATGCATGCTAATATGATTAAAGAACTCCTTAATGTTACTTTTCCCAATAATAGAACCACTACCTACTGAGAGGTCTTCCAAAACGTACTTAGGGAACAACATAATGAACTAAAGTAAAGAAATAACAACTATAAAGGAAACTAATTTTTTTATATTTTTGATAAAACGATGCAAGCAAAAATAAAGTAAAGCAAAACTTAAACAAAGTAAAGGATGTGTGTGCGAAACTCCGGTGAGATTGACAACCTCATCGTAAGTTGAGAGCAAAGTAGTTGGTTGTGTTGTGTGCAGGTTCCGCGTTGCTACTAGTTGAAGATGCGCTAACAAGAATCATTAACGGCGCCCTTGTTGGAGTGTCACTAGGCTAGCAAGCATCACCTTCTGGAGTTTGGCTTTTTCCTGGACTGATAAACCTTGGTTTCTTACTAAGGGAAAACTTCCTGCTGTGCTCATCATACCTTCCTCTTGGGGTTCCCAACTGGACGGTGAAATTACATCAACACCGTGCCGATCAATCTAATTTTCTAGCGCCGTTGCTGGGGAAAAACAAGACTTCTGCAAGGGGAGTTTCGCACGCACATCCTTTACTTTGTTTATTGTTTTGCTTTACTTTATTTTTACTTGCATCGTTTTATCAAAAACACACAAAAATTAGTTTCCTTTATAGTTGTTTTTACTTGTCTGCTTTTAGCTTTGCTAGAATGGGTACTCATGAGAACACCAAGTTGTGCGATTTTACTAGCACTAATAATAGTGATTTTATCTACACTCCTATTGCGCCACCTGCTCCTGCTGCTGATTTTTATGAGATTAAGCCTACTTTGTTGAACCTTGTTATGAAAGAGCAATTTTCTGGTGCTAGTACTGATGATGCTGCAGCTCATCTCAACAATTTTGTTGAGCTATGTGAGATGCAGAAATATAAGGATGTAGAGAGTGATATTATTAAGCTTAAGTTGTTTTCTTTTTCTTTGAGGGGAAAAGCTAAGGATTGGTTGCTATCTTTGCCTAAAAATAGTATTGATTCATGGGCTAAGTGTAAGGATGCTTTTATTGGAAGATACTATCCTCCTGCTAAGATTATAGCTTTGCGTAGAAATATTATGAAGTTTAGCTAGTTTGATAATGAACATGTTGCTCAGGCTAGGGAAAGAATGAAATCTATGATAAAAATTGCCCCACTCATGGACTGACTACTTGGATGATTGTCCAAAATTTTTATGCAGGACTGAATTTTTCTTCAAGGAACCTATTGGATTCAGCTGCTGGAGGCACTTTTATGTCCCTTACATTGGGCGCCGCAACCAAGCTTCTCAACAACATGATAGTAAATTATTCTGAATGGCACACCGAGAGAGCTCCACAAGGTAAGAAGGTAAATTCTGTTGAGGAAACCTCTTCCCTGAGTGATAAGATTGATGCTATCATGCTTATGATTTCTAATGATAGGACTCATGTAGATCCTAATAATGTTCCTTTAGCCTCTTTGGTTGCTCAAGAAGAGCATGTTGATTTAAACTTCATTAGAAATAATAATTTCAACAACAATGCTTATAGGAACAATTTTGCTAGTAACAATTATATGCCGTATCCTTCTACCAATGGTAATGGTTATGGTAACTCTTATTGACGAGGGTTAACTCGACAAATGTCCTAGATGAAGGACTTAGGATCGGGGAGATAGGGCGTCGGATGAACTCGAAGGTAAAGTTAGTCGAGATAGGTGTGTATCGAAAGTAAACTTGGGTATTCAACCTAGCTTGCTTTCAATCTGCCCTACACCGTCCCCTCCTGGCCCCTATATATAGGTGGCCAGGTCTCGAGGATCGGGTAGGGTTTGATACATATTACAAATATCGACATACGGTATCAACTCGTATTCGACTATCATTACAATTGGGCCTAGCTTATCGGGCCTCAGGGGTACTCAACTAACGGGCTCTATTAACTATACCCTTGTCAGTAGCCCCTGAGATTCTACCAGAATTGTAGATTCGGGTTGAATCTCTAATCTTCAAATCTTCGACTTGATCAATTCTTCGACTTTATCTTCAAATCTTTGACTTGGTCTTTCGACTTATATTGATGATAATTTGCTCGCAAGGGGTCTCGATGAACAAGCCTGACAACTCTGACGGATCAAGAGGTCAGTTAACTGCCGGAACAGATACTTGTCACCTACTTCAAATTCAATCCCCTTGGACTTGAATTCGGGATACCGGTCAAACTCACTCTTTTGCCTCATTTAGGACTTACAAAAAGTGAGTCCCAGTGGTTCTCAGGGTACCCAGTGCGTCCACCAGGATTTTCTTCGCGTCGTAGACACGGATACATACCAGCAGAGCGCATCCATGTGCGTATACTAGGCCACACAGGACGGATCCCGGGGTCTTACCTTCGTGATAAATCACGGCATTCGAGTTTCGTTGCAATAACGCAACTCGAGAATCTCATGTCGCAGTCAAAGTTTGACTGAAAATATTCGGGTTTCTACAACCAAAAAACTCGCTCCCGACGGGAGTAACTTCTCTTTAATTTGTCGACTACGTAGTCGAAGTTTTTTGTATGCTTATCCTTCTGCAATTTCAATATTGACTATTTCATCTCTATCGGGTGCGCGCTCAGCGCTCCCGATGGGAGTAGCCCCCGAGGCTATGTTTGGCAACTTGTAGTCAAGCATAGGCTCAAAGTTCAGCTCTTCTTTCTACTGTGGACCTTTTACTATTTGACGAGCCCCTGAGTCCAAGTCGATGTTTCCATATCGCGCGACCATAGCCTCCTGTCTTGTTTTTCTTCATTGATATTATCGTCTGCTCTACGCAGAATTTAACTCCTACTTAAAATTTGTTTGTGGGCTGCGCCGCAGCACGGGGGCCCAATAATACGCGCTTATAAATAAAGCACCATCTGTTAAGGATAAAAACCCTAATCAGATCCTTTCCTCCGCCGCATCATCTTCTCTCCTCCATCTAGGGTTTTTCTGAGGTTTCTCTCTCGCACCCATGGCAGATGCTGCAGGCTCCCGTCTGAACCTTGGTTCCCCGGTGACACCACGAGGTCGGGGTCGTCCTCGCGGTAGCAAGAACAAGAACACCGCGCTGGCCGCCGCAGGGACTTCGTCAGATGCTCCGGCTAAGCGTCGTCCCGGCCGCCCACCTGGTAGTAAGAACAAACCCAAAGTGACTAACGTCACTCCAGGTCCAATCACTCCTCCATCTGCTGCTCCAGCTGCTCCTTCTGCACCTCCCCGTATTTTTTCTTTCCTTTGCATTGCCATGGCGCAGTGCCGTGAAATTCAGCGCTTGCCGTTAGATTTCACGAAGTTTATGGATGGCCGCGAACTGCGAGAGGCGGTTCTTCGTGAACAGTCTGGCGGTGGCGTCCCCTATGAGGTGGAGGTGTGGTACGATGGCGACGGCGAACAGTACTTCAGAGGAGGCTGGTCGCAATTTGCTGAAAACCACGACATCCATCAAGGCTTCATCATGGCCTTCGACTTCCACGTCGGTACGTCGAAGTTTGACGTGAAGATCTACAATGGCACTCTTTGCCAGAAGAAATATGAAGCTTGAAGCCCTCTTTTATTAGGATCCGTTATCCATGTAATTTCGTTTGACAATTGTCCTTCCTGCAATGATATTTGCAATAAATATTCATACTTTGTGTCGATATCGTTTACTAGTACCATGAGAACAAGTCATGCTCTGAAATACGCTTTCCATATGTCGGGTTCTTTGCGAACCAATAAATGTAAGGATGATATCGGGTTCTTTTTATGAACCAAGTTTTCTCTGTATTTATCGGGTTGTGTAAACAACCTTATAGTGAAGGAAAACCCTTCCATCTTGGCATACCGATTTTTTCGTACGATCCAGGGGTTGAAACCCCCGAGCGGAGAAGTAACACGAGAATCGTGCAATTTTGTCGAGTTAAACCCAAAGAACCCGACCTGTGGCCTCATGTTCTGGGTCCAGAAGGTTAACTCGAATATATTGATATTTCTATACTTAGTCTACGCGTAAAAACGTCGTAGCTGTTCTGCATTCCATGGGTTGCTTTCGTCCTTGCCAGTCTTCTTGTCTTGTAGTCGATATGCTCCTCCTGGTATTACTTCCTGTGACGATGTAAGGTCCCACCCACGGGGACTCCAATTTCCCATGGCTATCTTGCCTGAGTCGCAAAACGAGGTCGCCTACCACAAAGGATCGTGGACGAACTCGACTGCTATGGTAGTTTCGTAAGCTTTGCTGATATTGCGTAGCCCTTTCTAATGCTTTTTCTCTTGCTTCATCTAGTGCGTCGACGTCGTCTTGCAATGCTTCTGTCGATGTCGCCTCGTCATATGCCATCACTCTTGGAGCCTCGTGTGTAACTTCGACTGGAAGCACGGCTTCTGCGCCATGGACCAGGAAGAAAGGAGTTTCTTGAGTTGCTGTATTAGGCGTAGTTCTTAGACTCCAAAGAACGGAGGGAAATTCTTCTACCCAAGCGCTCTTGGCTTTCTCGAGAGGTGCTAAAAGCCTCTTTTTTATTCCACTACTTATCAGGCCATTGGCTTTTTCGACTTGCCCGTTTGTCTTCGGGTGCGCCACAGATGCAAACTTAAGTTTGATCCCCAATCCTTCGCAGTAACTTTTGAATTCTTTTGAAGTAAAATTTGTCCCATTGTCTGTGATGATGCTGTGTGGTACACCAAAACGAAAAACTATCGACTTGATGAAGCTGATTGCTGCTGTAGAGTCTTGAGTTGTTACTGGAGCTGCTTCCACCCATTTGGTGAATTTATTCACTGCTACTAGCATGTAGACATGCCCCCCTGGCCAAGATTTGTGCAGCTTTCCCACCATGTCGAGACCCCATTGTGCGAAAGGCCAGGATAATGGTATTGTTTGTAGCTCCGCTGCTGGTGCGTGCGGTCTGGATACAAACCTTTGACATGCTTCACACTTTCGAACTATATCCTTTGCGTCCTCGATGGCTGTTAGCCAATAGAATCCCGCTCGAAAAGCTTTTGCCGCTATTGCTCTGCTGCTGGCGTGATGGCCACATACTCCGCCGTGTATGTCTTTCAATATTGTTTGCCCTTCCTGGGGTGTGACACAGCGTTGTAAAACGCCTGTAATACTTCTCTTGTATAGTTTTCCTTCAATCACGACAAACGCTTTCGCTCTTCGAGTTATCCTCTTAGCCTCCACTGCATCTTCTGGTAGCTTTTTATTTATCATGTACGCAAGATATGGCTGCATCCATGTTTCTTCTATCATCATGACCTCCTCTGGCTCTGTCATAGCCCCCGAGCCTGTCGTGGTAGTCGAACTTTTAGCATTTTTTATTGATCTTTCCGCTATTTCTTCCCAAAATACTCCAGATGGTACAGGTAAGCATTGTGATCCAATATTTGCTAAAGTGTCGGCTTCTTCATTGATGTTCCTGCTGACGTGAGAGACTTCGCATCCATCGAACGTTCCTTCTAGATAATGGTACAGATTCTTGTAGGCCATCATGTTGTCATTGATTGTGTCACACCTGTTCATAACTTGCTGGACAACAAGGTTAGAGTCTCCAAATATCTTTAGGCGAGTTGCTCCACAAGCTTTAGCCATCTTCATTCCGTGCAACAAAGCCTCGTACTCCGCTTCATTGTTAGAAGCCTGCGGGAAGCTCATCCTTAAGACATACTTTAATTTGTCGCCATGAGGCGATATTAATACTACTCCTGCGCCTGCTCCTTGGACTCGCTTTGATCCATCGAAGTACATTGTCCAAGTACTCGATAAATCTGGCGGTCCTGTGCTTTGCAGCTCGAGCCACTCTGCTGTAAAATCTGGCAAAATTTGCGACTTGGTCGCCTTCCTTTTTTCATACGTGATGTCCATGGGAGATAACTCGATTCCCCACAAAGAGACACGGCCTGTTGCTAAAGGGTTGTTCAATATGTTCGATAGTGGTGCTTCATTGACCACTATAATGGGGTGCACAGTAAAATACTGTCGTAATTTACGTGCAGTAGTGAAGACACTGTACGCCAACTTCTGATAATGCGGGTACCTCTGTTTGGTTGGAGATAGCACTTCACTGATGAAATATACCGGTCTTTGGACGCCATGAGCCTTGCCTTCTTCACTTCTTTCGACTACTAGAACTGTACTTACCACCTGATGGGTTGCGGCGATGTACAGTAGTAATGGCTCTTTTTCTTTAGGTGCGACCAGCACTGGCGGCGTGGAAAGCACTTTTTTCAATTGCGCAAATGCTGCGTCTGCTTCTTCTGTCCACTCAAATTTGTCGTCTGTTTTCTTCATAAGTGCATAAAAAGGAAGCGCCTTCTCCCCTAGTCGAGCAACGAAACGACTTAATGCCGCGACTCGTCCTGCTAATTTCTGTACGTCATGGAGTTTCGTGGGTTTCTCCATTGTTAGAATTGCTTGAATTTTCTCTGGATTTGCCTCTATTCCTCGTGCTGATACCAAGAATCCCAAAAGTTGCCCTGCTGAAACTCCGAAGGAACACTTTGTCGGGTTCAACTTAAGCTTGAACTTGTTCAGGTTGTCGAAGGTTTCTGCCAAGTCGCTGATTAAAGATTTCTCCTCTCTTGTAGTGATGACTACATCATCAATGTAGACTTGTATGTTGCGCCCTATTTGGCTCCCGAGGCAACTTTGCATCATCCTTTGATAAGTTGCCCCTGCATTTTTTAGGCCGAATGGCATCACTTGGTAGCAAAACACCCCATACGGTGTGATGAAGGCCGTTTTTTCCTCGTCCTCTTTCCTCAGCTTGATCTAGTTATAGCCAGAATATGCATCCAAAAAGGAAAGCCTTGCGCAGCCCGCTGTTGAATCGATTATTTGATCGATGCGGGGTAAGGGGAAGGGATCCTTTGGACAGTGCTTATTGAGAGATGTGTAGTCGACACATACTCTTTGTACGTCTGTATTCTTCTTGGGTACTATTACTGGGTTCGACACCCAACTCGAAGTTTTGATTTCTCTGATAAATCCAGCACTTTCTAATCTGTGCAATTCTGACGCTATTGCCTTCCTCTTGGGTTCATCGAATCGTCGCAGTGGTTGCTTGACTGGTTTCGCCTTGGGATCTACATTTAGTGCGTGCTCGACGAGTTCCCTGGGAACCCCTGGCATGTCCGATGGACACCAGGCGAAGATTTCCCAGCGCTCACGGAGGAACTCGACGAGCGCGCCTTCCTATGCGGGATCCAAGTTGACCGCAATTGATGTCGTCTTGTTTGGGTCCGTAGGGTGGACCTGTATTTTCTTTGAATCCTGCGTTGTGTCGAAAGCCTTATCTGGCAGGGATCGTCCAACGTCGGGTAGCACATTATGATCTGTTTCTCCTTTTAACCTCTCGTATTCTGCTGTCATGCCGAAAGTTTGCGCCATCTTGTTGAATTCTCTGTCGCATGTGTTGGCTACTTCAAAGCTCTCTTGTACTGTGATTGTTCCTTTGGGCCCTGGAATTTTTAACGTGAGATACGCGTAGTGCGGTACTGCCATGAATTTTGCAAATGCTGGGCGCCCCAGGATTGCATGATATTGTGACGGCCAATCCATAACTTCGAATTCCAGTTTCTCTCTTCTATAGTTTTTGCTGCTACCAAAGCAGACGTCGAGTTCTATTCTTCCCAAAGGGTAGTTTGCTGCTCCTGGTACTATCCCGTGGAAAGAGCAATCTGTTGGCTTCAGACTCGTCGGTGATATGCACATAGCCTTTAGTGTTCTAGCATATATTAAGTTTATGCCGCTCCCTGCATCCATGAACACTCTTCCGATGTCGTATCCTCCTATTTGCGCTTTTAGAACCATAGGCAAGTGGCCCGGCCTAGGAACTTTCCGTGGGTGATCCGCTCTACTGAACTTGACTGGTTGCTCTGACCATCGTAGATACTCTGTGGTAGCTGGTGGTGATGATATTGCTAGGTTCACTTGCCTGGATATGCTCTTTCGCTCTTTTTTCGACTTGGGCACTGGTTGAATCATGGCTGATATGTATACTTGCGACTCTAGGTGCTTTGATAATCTTTGAGTTTGATATCCTTGACTTCTACGTTTTTCTTCTTGCCTTCCTTCTTGGCCCGAGCCCATGGCACCTTGCAACCTTAGGAATGTTCGACAATCCTTCATCTGGTGATTTGAGACCCTTTTCCCGTCGAGGTATGCGTAGTGGATTCGACAAGGTCCGTATAGCATATCCTCAGCCGAAGGACCAGAGTATCTTGATTTTTCTGTCCCTTTTGCCTGAAACCTCCTACTTTCGTACCCTTCCTCTTCTTCTAGTACATAACCTGCGTCTACCTGATTTCGCCTTCCTTGGTTACCCCCGCTGCGGTATCGTCTCCTCTGTCGACTTGTTCTGTCGACTTCTGGCGAACGTCCTCTTTTATTGTTATACGCGTCCTCTCCATCAGCAAATTTGTTGGCTTGTTCCATTAGCTCAGCTACTGTCGTAGGTCTTGTTCTTCCTATTTCTTCCACAAGATCTGAGCGACGAAGTCCTTCCGAAAAAGCGTCTATTGCTCGTTCGTCGGAGACGTCCTCTGCTGAGTTTTTAATTATACTCCAGCGTTGTATATAAGAACGTAGCGTTTCGCCTTTCCTTTGCACACATGCTTTAACTTGTTCCAGTGATGCTGGGCGTTTGTAGGTGGAACGAAAATTTCTTGTGAATCGACTTTCGAGTTCTCCCCAGCTTCCAATAGATTCGTCGGGTAGCGTGTTCAACCAAGACCGGGCGGCGCCGGTGAGGTGCAGCTGCAAACTTTGCATTGCAGTCGCCTTTGTTCCCCCTAATATCTGTACTGCTTGTAGATAATCTGATAGCCATAAGGTGGGTTCCTGCGACCCGCCGTACTTATTCTGGTCGTATGGTAGTTTGAATCCTTTGGGTACCCGCGTTCTGCGAACTCTACGAGTAAAGCATAACGCACCCATATCTTTATCATCGTCTTCGTAATTTTCTTCCCTCCAAGCATGCCGTGATTTATCTACTCGAGCTTGTGCTATTATACTTCTTGCATCCTCCTTCCTTTTCTGTCGCTTTTTCTCTTCTGATGATTCAATATAGTCATCGTTTGAGTACTTGTACCTGAACTTCTCCTTGCCACTTCCCTTGCAGCTTGTCGACTTCACCTCTGGGGCTTGCTCCCTGATTTTACCTTCTACTATTCCGAGGCTTCGTATCGCGGCTCGGTGCATATCTTCTCGCGGGTCCCCATGTTCTGGTCTTGTGGCTAGTAAATACGCTTGTGCTGCTGCTAATGCCGCCTCTGGCGTTTTTTGTGTCAGGTCATTTTCCTCCTCTTCTAACTGTGGGGTGGGGCTCCTCGAGTACCCCTCTTCCCTGTCGCGTGCTGTTACCCCCCTTCTGTGTTTTGGATCTCCACGCCTCTCTCTGCTATATTCTGAGTCTTCACTATAGTCTTCCCAGTATTCTTCCCTTGATATGCTGTTGTTGTCTTGAAACATCATGTCTCTTTCCTCCCTTAGTTTCTTCTTGTGTTGGTATAGTGCATACTGATATCCCATTAGAACTTCTCTTCGCGATCCCTCGGGTACTTCTGTACCATGATTAATGGCTGATGTAATCATCCTCCATTCACCAGCCGAGACATGGACTTTCTCTTTTTCCTTTTTGTTGTGATTTTTCACTTTGTCGACTTGTCTGTCGACCCTTTTACTCTCTTCGCTGTTGTTTCCTTCCTCTGCTTCAGTGATAATAACACATAACTGATGTACTTTGGAGACGCCGCTGCTTCCTACGGCGAAGTCCCTTGCGGTGTTGTGCATCTGACACGCTTTTTCTTCTGAGTCGAATTTTCCCTGACTTTCGTCGCTTTCTGCGATTAATTATTTTTCTAAGCTGACCGGCGAGTTTATCTCGCTGGAAGAGCCTTCTGATGATTCCAATGCTTCCTTTGTTTTGGGCTTGCTTGCCGACGGATCTGGCTTTGTCGATTCCGAGAGGCGAGATGAACCCGATGGCCCGATGAGGATGCTCATACTTCCAATTGTCAGTTCTACTTCTTGACTTCGGTCGACTTTTGGACTGCTGTTGGCTAAAAGCGAAAAAAGCCGTCGAATTCATGGTTCCAACGCCCAAAGTCCCCACGGTCGGCGCCAATTGACGAGGGTTAACTCGACAAATGTCCTAGATGAAGGACTTAGGATCGGGGAGATAGGGCGTCGGATGAACTCGAAGGTAAAGTTAGTCGAGATAGGTGTGTATCGAAAGTAAACTTGGGTATTCAACCTGGCTTGCTTTCAATCTGCCCTACACCGTCCCCTCCTGGCCCCTATATATAGCTGGCCAGGTCTCGAGGATCGGGTAGGGTTCGATACAGATTACAAATATCGACATACGGTATCAACTCGTATTCGACTATCATTACAATTGGGCCTAGCTTATCGGGCCTCAGGGGTACTCAACTAACGGGCTCTATTAACTATACCCTTGTCACTTATGGTAATTCCTCCAACAACGCTAGGGCCGCGCCCTCTGAGCTTGAGATAATGCTCAAGGACTTCATCGGTAAGCAAACTGCTTTTAATAAGTCTGTTGAGGAAAAGTTAGGCAAAATTGATATTCTTGCTTCTAAAGTTGATAGCCTTGTTCTTGATGTTGAACTTCTGAAACTAAAAGTGTTGCCTAATGAGGTGAAAGAGAACAATACTTTTGCCACTGCTAATGCTATCCAAGTTAGAATTGATGAAAATGTTAGGATGCTAGCAGAATTGCATGCCAGGTGGGAAAGAGAAGATGAGATGGCTAGAGAGATGAAGGTATGTACCATTACTACCTCTAATGATGTTGCTCCTAATGCTAGCAATCCTCTTACTTTGATTGGTGTAGAGAAAACTCCCACTCCTTGTGTTAAAAAGCCTAAAACTGCAAAAACTTTTTCTCAAAAGAGTGCTGAAATTTTTCGGAGTGTAGGAGATGATAGCTCTATTTCCTTTAATGATTTTTATGTTGATGGCTGCAATATATCTGAAGTTATTTTGTTCTTACAAAAGCTTGCTTTGACTCCCAATGCTAGTCCTATAAATGTTGCTTTTACTAAGCATATTACCAATGCTCTCATGAAAATTAGGGATGAAAAGTTAAAGCAAAAAGCCTCTATTCCCAAGAAATTAGAAGATGGTTGGGAACCCATCATTGATATGCATGTTAATGGTTTTGATTGCCATGCTTTATGTGATCTAGGTGCTAGTATTTCTATTATGCCTAGAAAGATTTATGACATGCTTGATTTACCACCACTTGAAAAGTGTTATTATGATGTTCCTATTGCTGATGTTTCTAAGAAGAAACCTTTGGGAAGGATTAATGATGTTCTTATTATGGTTAACAATAACCTTGTTCCCGTTGATTTTCTTGTCATGGATGTTGAATTCAATGCTTCATGTCCTATTATTTTGGGAAGACCCTTTCTTCGAACTGTAGGTGCCATCATTGATATGAGGGAAGGCACCATCTAATATCAATTCCCACTCAAGAAAGGTATGGAACACTTCCCTAGGAAGAGAAAGAAATTGATTTTTGACTCTATTCTTAGAGCAAATTATGATCTTGATGCTTCATCACTTGATATTACTTGATTTGCACTTTCTGCGCCTAGCTCAAAGGCGTTAAAGAAAAGCACTCTTGGGAGATAACCCATTGTTTTACTTTCAGTTCTTTTTCTTTTATTTGAGTCTTGGAAGTTATTACTACTGTAATAACCTCTCCTTATCCTTTTTATTTCGTTGTTGTGCCAGGAGAAGCCTCTAATTTGAGTGAGGTAAGATTTGGGGATGTTGCTGTCCTGAAACAGATTTCGGTGCTGCACCGTAAAAATTCGTGAAAATTATCAAAATATCTTTTTGAATTGCGATTTCTTCTGCAGATGCCCCAGGTTATATCCAAACTTTCATTAGTTATACACTTTTTGATTTGAGCAACAGAAAACCCTCGAAAAAATCGACCTTTGTCAGCTGTTCTGTTTTGATAGATTTCTGCCACTATTTGTGTTTGCCTCTTTATCGCTTTCTTTTTTAGTTCTTTTGATCACGGAACTTTTGGGGAAGTTGCTACAGTAGTATATACTCTATATGTGGTGGTTTTGAGTTGAAACCTGAAGCAAAAAGGGTTTGATTTATTATTATGCTTACACTAATGTTGCTAATAGAATTCTGTTTAGTTTTGTATGAAGGAAGTTTTCAAGTGTAGGGATTGGAGAATGATGAGATGAGTTGAAGAATGGACAAAAGCTCAAGCTTGGGGATACCCATGTCACCCCAAGAAATATCCAAGAATTACAAGAGCCAAAGCTTGGGGATGCCCCCGAGGCACCCCTTCTTCATCGGCAAAAATCAGGTCACCTTTCAACACACTATATTTTTACTGCTTCACGCATTATGCGTTTTTCTTGGAGCGTCAGTTGTTTTAGTTTTCAGTTTTGTTTAATTTTGTTTGCTGCAATAAATGGTTGGACCCCAAAAAATTTCTTTTGGAGAAGTTGCCTTGCTTTTCATTTGCCAAGAACACTCCGTTTTTCACTCTTATCGTTCAACGAGTGTTCTCTTTTTCTAGAACTGCATTTAGCTTTCATTTTTTTGCCTTGATTTTTGTTCAGATCTTGTTATATCTTTATATCAAGGTGTATTTTGACCTCTGGTCTGTGTTGGTTTTCATCAAAAGAGTTGCTTCAAAAAGGTTCGAATGGTGTTGGAAAAGAGAAAAAATTTATGCAAAAACTGGTACAAAAAGGAGCTTGTTTAGACTGCGGCTTAGACTTTTGCATGTCGTGCTTGATATCTTTTTGATAGTATGATTAGTGGTTTTGCTGTAGCATGACTTGTCTCAAATGACTGAGATTACTTAATGAGCCTTTGAAAAAATCATGCGTTGTTTTAGTTATTTGGAAGCATTATTTTGGTTTTCTCCTTTGATGCTTTATTTGGGTTGACTTGGCGCATGCTCACACATGTTAGACTCATACAAAGTCGCCATAAGCCTCGATGATCATTTAGTTTTTGACTTTTGATGCCATCTTATGCTTCTTTTAATGTTGCTTTGTCTCTATGCATGATTATGGCCGTTATTGCTCTCTTAGTTGGTCGCTCCCAGTCTTTTGCTAGCCCTCATTTTGTACTGAGTATGAGCTCTACTCGTGCATCCAACTCCTAAAAACCAAGTTTTCCATCGTGTCCACTATAAATTCCTATGCATGGTATTTACAAGCCATTCCAAGTAAATTTTCATGTGCTATCTTTCAAAACTTTCAACTATTTCTCATTTTGTGCCACTGTTTTTAGCTCATGGGGACATAGTGGTCGGAATTGCTATCTTCCATATTAAATTAAGTACCCCTCGACTAGGCAGCTTCATCTGCTCGTCATTAATTTTGCAAGGGAGCTGGTCAGACCATTGTAATCTAATTCTAAAAAAAAGAGCACTCCTCCATGGTATGTGAAAGTTGGTGGGCACCCGATGGAATCGGTTAGCCATGGTTTGAGAAAGGAAAAAAGGTGGGGAGGAGTGCCAAAGCTTTATAAAAGAGCACCAATGTGCCAAATTTTCAAAGAACTCGGAACCGCTCTGACTTGTTTATTATGGAAGATAGCAAGTACCCATTGCCAGTCGTTGACATGAAACAACCACCTCTCAAAATAATTTTTTTTACTCTATTTTACAAATGAAAATCTCTAGCACATGTTTAATCACTGCTTCCCTCTGCGAAGGGCCATTCTTTTACTTTTATGTTGAGTCACCAACTTCTATCTTTATGCACCGTCTAAGAGAGCATAGTTGTCATTCTGAGTATAATGTGCATTGTCCCAAAGTTTTCATTGATTGATTCATGATGTTGGTTTCACTTGTTCTTAAATTACTTGTATCTAGTCGCTCTCTTAAACTTGAAGGTGTCCTATGCATTTATGTTTTGGTCTCTCAGGAAGGACAAGCTGAAAACCATTTGTATGTTTTTCCATATGATTTGAACACACGTTTGACTTTCATTGGTTCATTTTCATGATCTTTCGTTTGTGTTCTTTTTCATGTTATAACATGGTTGCTAAGTTTCTTCTATCAAGATTATATCTTTCATGCCCATGTTTTAAGTTCTTTTGATCCCAGCACTCAATGCTTTACATAGATGATCAAGATTGTGTAGGTGCATGTCACCTCAAAAATTATTTATTTTGTTATCACTTACCTACTTGAGGATGAGCAGGAGTTAAGCTTGGGGATGCTGATACGTCTCAAACGTATCTATAATTTTTGATGCTCCATGCTTATTTTTACACCATTTGCTTAGTGTTTCGTTACACTTTGTGGCGTTTTTATGCATTTTCCGGAACTAACCTATTAACAAGATGCCACAGTGCCAGTTACCTGTTTTTTGCTGTTTTTGTGTTTCAGAAAAGTTACATAGGAAATATTCTCGGAATTGGACAAAATAAAAGCCGAACATCCAGAAATTTACTGAAGCTTTCAGAAGTCCGAAGAGGAGACGGAGGGGGGCCACAGGCCGCCCACACAACAGGGCGGCGCGGCCCAGCCCCTGGCCACGCCCCCTATGTGTGTGGCCGCCCTGGTCCACCTCTGACGCTACCCCTTCGCCTATAAAGACCCCCCGACGGGAAAAACCTAAAGCCCCAATCAATTTTCCAGAAACACATCGCGATCCGCCGCCGTCGTTGACCCGAGATCGGGAGGGTCCAGAAGCTCTTCCCGGCACCCTGCCGGAGAGGGGAATCGCCACCGGAGGTCTTCTTCATCGCCATGCTTACCTCCGGCGCGATGAGTGAGTAGTCTACCTTGGACTATGGGTCTATAGCAGTAGCTAGATGGTTGTCTTCTCCACCATGTGCTTCATGTTTAGATCTCGTGAGCTATCTTACATGATCGAGATCACCGTTATGTAATTCTACATGTTGTGTTTGTTGGGATCCGATGAATATTGGTGTTATGTTGAGTTGATGTGCTGAATCATATATCTTATGTTATCTCTATGTTGTTTATGATCTTGCATGCTCTCCGTTGTTAGTAGCTATCTTGGCCAAGTAGATACTAGTGACTCTAAGAGGGGGTATTTATGCTCGATAGTTGGGTCCATGCCTCTATTTAATCTGGGGGAGTGACAGAAACCTCTAAGGTTATAGATGTGATGTTGCCACTAGGGAGAAAACAACATTCTTATGTCCAAGGGCATATGCTTTGTTTACATTACACACTTTGCTTAATGCAGTTATCTGTTGTTCGCAACTTAATACTCATGGGGTGTTCAGACGATATCCCCGTGGGTGGATTATTAGTCATAGATGCAGTTGGATGGCGGTCTATATATTTTGTTGTAATGCCCAGAGTAAATCTCATAGTGATCCTCGCGACATATGCACGTTATCTTTATTCTATCAATTGCCCAACTGTAATTTGTTTACCCAGCATGTGTTATTTATCTTATGGAGAGACACCACTAGTGAATTATGGACCCCAGTCTAATTTCCTTTATATTGCTATCACCTGTTTACTTTACTCGCATTGTTTACTTTCCCGCATATTACTATTGCTTTCCACTCGATACGCTCATACCTTTGTTTACAGCAAACTGGTGAGATTTATAACCTCATCGTAAGTTGGGAGCAAAGTATTTGGTTGTATTGTGTGCAGGTTCCGCGTTGCTACTAGTTGAAGACGCGCTAACAAGAATCGTTAACGGCGCCCTTGTTGGAGTGTCACTAGGCTAGCAAGCATCACCTTCTGGAGTTTGGCTTTTTCCCGGACTGACAAACCTTGGTTTCTTACTGAGGGAAAACTTCCTGTTGTGCTCATCATACCTTCCTCTTGGGGTTCCCAACTGGACGATGAAATTATATCAACACCGTGCCGCATCAGACATATGTCCTTAATTAATCCTATTGTTGCTCTAGATTCTAGTGCCTTGGGATTTTAATCATCAAGTTCTTTATGCTTTATTGTGTTTAGTACTTATGCATCTAGCTATAAAATATGCTTTACTAATTGTGCCAACCACGACAAAAGAAATAGCAAATTTCCTGAACATTTGCTCCCTTGAGTTACTCGCTTTCACTTTACTTGTTTTACTTTACTTGCATTAGGTAGTTTATTTTCCATATTTATTTGTTTTACTTTACCATTTTCTATTTACAAGCAAAGTACCTTTTCACCTTATAGTTTATTGCATTGCATAAACGGCTATATAAGTGGATTATAGGGCATTAGAGAATAGATAGTTACCTTGAGCTCCTCGTGGGTTTGGCACTAAAATACTTATCGAATTATGCTATAGTGATTCCCTGCACTTGGGGATTACCAACGGGCGTTGCAAATTCATCCTCACTAGGATGTGTAAGGCGTGTGTCGGCTGTAATGACTCCAAATATGTGAGGCGTTTCAAAAAGTAAGGGCACGTATATATAAATGATGGTTACAACAACACACACAATTTCCGACAATAAACAGTGTGTGTTGTACAATATCACATACGGGGAAGTAGAAGAAACCATATGCGTTTCGGCGAATCCCACAAGGTTCCATAACACAAATTGTATGCGTTTCGGCGAGTCGCACATGGTTTTTCATGTGTTTCCTTTGAAACCCTACATTTCTTACTTATAGTGTTAAAAAGCAAGAAAGAAAACTTCAATAAAATATATATAAATTTGTTCATTACATTGGATCACCTGATATATAAAATCACATATGGCTAAATGCAGGAAAATTGTATGCTATGAACTAAATTCAAAATATAACTTCTTATATAACATATAGATTTCCCGTACACATAATCAAACTTATTCAATGAGAGCTACATTAAGATGATCTACATGGGTATTGTACCCAGCCAATTGAAAGCACTTCCTAGCAATCTCGAATGCTAGGCGAGCATCTAGAGAGGCATATTTGAGTTGTTCAAAACTCAACGGTACATCGACCCATCCTTCTCTTCTGATGGCTGTTATGTCCAAATCATTTTTAGAAAGATTGGTCTCAATATATACATTCGCCAGAGCATAGAGACCCGGGGATAGTAGAAGGTTGGGGATCTCCCTCTGGAGGTCGCGTGCCCTGATACATCTCAAACGTATCTATAATTTTTGATGCTCCATGCTTATTTTTACACCATTTGCCTTGTGTTTCGTTACACTTCGTGGCATTTTTATGTGATTTCTGGAACTAACCTATTGACAAGATGCCACAGTGTCAGTTCCCTGTTTTCTGCTGTTTTGTGTTTCAGAAAAGCTACACAGGAAATATTCTCGGAATTGGACGAAACAAGTTCGGAAACTCCTATTTTTCCCGGACGGAGGACAAGGACCAAACGGGAGCTGGAGAGGGGCCAGAGGCTCCCACACCATGAGGGGGCGCGGCCCAGGCCCTGGCCGCACCCACCTATGGTGAGGAGCCCCTGGTCCACTCCTGACGATGCCCCTTCGCCTATAAGAAGCCTCCCGACAGAAAACCCTAAATCAATCGGTGAAATTTCCAGAATAGTTCCGCAGCGCCACCGCCGTCGAAGAAAAATTTCGTTACACTTCGTGGCATTTTTATGCGATTTCTGGAACTAACCTATTGACAAGATGCCACAGTGTCAGTTCCCTGTTTTCTGCTGTTTTGTGTTTCAGAAAAGCTACACAGGAAATATTCTCGGAATTGGACGAAACAAGTTCGAAAACTCCTATTTTTCCCGGACGGAGGACAAGGACCAAACGGGAGCTGGAGAGGGGCCAGAGGCTGCCCACACCATGAGGGGGTGCGGCCCAGGCCCTGGCCGCACCACCTATGGTGAGGAGCCCCTGGTCCACTCCTGACGATGCCCCTTCGCCTATAAGAAGCCTCCCGACAGAAAACCCTAAATCAATCGGTGAAATTTCCAGAATAGTTCCGCAGCGCCGCCGCCGTCGAAGAAAATTTCGGGGGACAGAAGTCTCTGTTCCGGTACCCTGCCGGGACGAGGAAGTGCCCCCGGAGCCATCTCCATCGGTCTCCATCGCCGTCTCCATCGTCTCCATCGACCTCACCGCCATCTCTATCAACCTTGCTGTCTCCTATGATGAGGAGGGAGTAGTTCTCCCCCGGGGCTGAGGGCTCTACCGGTAGCTATGTGGTTCACCTCTCTCCCATGATGTGATCTTTATGTGATCATGAGCTTTGTATCTAGTTGAATTGGTAGATGCTATTATTCAGATATTATGCTACTCCTGTGCTTTATATTTGTAATCTCCGGAGATACCTTGTATCATCGTGTGAAGGTCACTAGTGTGTGCATCATGTGTATCTTTTTGGTTAATGTCTCTATGAAATGTTGGTGTTTGTTGGAACCATCTAGTGCGTTCATGGTGATAGTGTCGGACAATCTAGTTTGGGTACATATGGACTTTGAGGAGTGCTTCGTAGCCCTACGCATGATTAGTGTTCGTTTTTCATTGGAGAATTGTTTTGAGTTGCATGTTGATGATAGTATCTACTGGTTCAATTATGTTATATTTGTTGGGAGTGTGTCCACTAGTGAAAGTATGATCCCTGGGCCTTGTTTCCAAGCATTGCACACCGTTTCCTTTCAGTTTTGTTACATGTTTGCTTGCAGCGATATTTATTTCAGATTACATTTACTACTCATAATCATCACTACTACTTGTATTTCACTATCTCTTCGCCGAACTAGTGCACCTATACATCTGACAAGTGTATTGGGTGTGTTGGGGACACAAGAGACTTTCTGTATCGTAATTGCAGGGTCGTTTGAGAGGGATAGCTTTGACCTCTTCCTCCCTGAGTTTGATAAACCTTGGGTGATCCACTTAAGGGAAACTTGCTGCTGTTCTACAAACCTCTGCACTTGGAGGCCCAACACTGTCTACAAGAACAGACGCGTGCGTAGACATCAAGCTCTTTTCTGGCGCCGTTGCCGGGGAGGTAAGGTAAAAGGTACTCGCATCGTCCTGTGTGAGTGCTCGGAGTTATTTCCTTTAGATTCTGCAATTATATCTTTTTGTTTCTTGTTTTTATTTTCACTAGTTAGGCTTAATGGAAAGTAAAGAGTTCTTTAGTCTTTTTCCTGAGTTTAGATTTGAAGAGAAAATTGAAAAACCTTTGGAGCTTATTTCGCATAGCAATGTTATTAGTACGAATGCTTTGAATACCGTTATTGCTAATGCTATAGAAATGTCTAAGCTTAGGGAAGCTGGTTTTGTTAAGCATGATATTTTTAGTTCCCCAGCTTTAGTGGAGAAAGTTTGCTCTGATGATATTTTATCTCCCATATGTGATGTTTCTAATGATGCTTGTGCTCCTCATCCTTTTAAAATACCTATGAAAATTGTTGATCGTGCTATGAATAACTGCTATTTAGGAGATGGAACTGTCCATCCTGGTGATCATTTGCTCTTTATACATGAATTATGCGAGTTGTTCCAGTGTGCAGGTATTTCAATGAACCGAGTTAAGAAGAAGCCATTCTCTTTATCACTGAAAGGCAGAGCTGAGGAATGGTATAAAACACTGAAGGATGGTCGATCTATTGACTGGGAGGAAATTGTACCTCTCTTTTATTCTAAATTCTATCCTTCTAGTGAGGTTTATAAAGATAGGAATTACATTTATAATTTTCATCCGCATGAGGGAGAAAGCATTGCCCAAGCGTGGGGAAGATTGAAGTTACTAATGCACAAATGTCCTATTCATGATCTTCCCCATAATGTTGTTATTAATAATTTTTATGCAAGGCTTTCAGGATATTACAAGGACTATCTAGATGCATGCTTTGATGGTTCTTTCACAAGCAAGCATGTTGACACCAAGTGGGATCTGCTTGAAACAATTCAAAACAATATTGAAGGTTGGGATAGCGACAAAGGTAAAGGATCAGGTATGAATTACGAGTTTGATTGCATTAAGTCTTTCGCTGAAACTGCTGATTTTCAAGAGCTTAGTGCTAAGTATGGTCTTGATCCTCAAATTATGATTGATTGTTTTAAAGCCTTTGCTTCTCATATTAATGTTCCTAAAGGAAATGGGGATGTGTATCATGAACCTTTTAAGGACACTTGCATAGAAAGTGATATTGTTATTGATGATTGCAATAAACATGCTCAAAATTCTGAAAGTACTACTTCCTATAAGCATGTTAATTTTTGTGGAGTACATAGACCTTGTGAACAGAGTCACAACAAGGAAGATTATTGCATCACCCACGGGAATGAAGAAACCAATATGTGGCTCAGGGCTCTAGATGAGCTTGGTGAAAAGGTTTGTGAGCTTTATCCTTTTCTTTGTGAACTTTGCGATAACACGGGTCACTTTAATTTTCAATGCCCATTTAATCGAATGAGTACCGTAAATTTGTATTGTGATGACAAGATTACTCTCAATCAGCATGATGAGCTTACTTTGTTTTTGGAGTGTGAAGAGATATCTAGAAAGACTTCTTTGATAGATATGAGTGATTCTGATATTAATAGCACCCTTCGTGGTTGTCGTCTCTATTGTGTGAAAGATTGCCTCGCAAATACTTACTTATAAAATCTTATAAAACATGATGTTTTTCCAAGCTATGACAGGACTAATAGATGTTTTTATCTTATTAATAGAGAGGAGGAATCCTCCAAAGTTTCTTCTGTTGTTTCTGTCAGTAAACCAGATTATGTGGAGAAGATGTCTTTCCCTCCTAAAGGATATGTGGAGAAGATGCCCTTCAAGTCTCTCCCTCCTAAAGGAGAGAAGAAGAAGAAGAAGAAGAAGAAGAAGAAGAAGAGGAGTAAAAGGCGAGAGGACACGGTATCTTCTCCTAAGCATTATGATCCTACTATAGATTATGATAATTCTGATTGGGATGATGTTCCCATGCCTGTTACCTATGTTAGTGATCATGATTGGGAAAAGCACTCTACTTTTGATATTGAAAATCTTTTTGGTACCAATTCTAAGGTTAATAATTGTTGTACCATTAGTACTATCCATGTTCCTTCTTATGATGATATGTTTGATGAATATGCTTTGCGAAATAGTTGTTCTCTAGCTTGTGATGATACTGAACCACTAGTCTATGATGGTTACAATGATGAGTATAATGTTTTCAGTTCACCTACTTTTGAGAAGAAAATTAGTTATGATTACAATATGCCTCCTGTTTTTGATGATTATGGTGATGAGAATAATTATTTTGTTGAATCTGCTCCTACTATAATTGTTCATGTGGGGAGTATTAATTCTTTTATGCATGTGGCTCATGATAGGGATGCTTTCTGTGATAGTTATATTGTTAGTTCTATTCATGATGCTACTAAAAGTTATTATGAGAGAGGGAAACATGGTTTGATGGATCTCAACAATATTGAGTTTCCCCTCTTTATGTTGCAATTCTTGAAGTTATACTTGTTTTGCCTTCCTATGCTTTTTGCTTTGCGCTTTCAAGACTTGTCTCTTTACAAGACTATTTTTCATAGGAAGTGGTTTAGATTTAAATGTGTTTCATATTTGCTTTTTGATGCTCTCTCTCTCTTGCTTCAAGTTCTTATATAGCGCCTTTGCCTTAAGCTCTTTTATGGCGCCTACATGAGCATCTTTGCAAATTACTGCGCCTAGCTCAAAGGCGTTAAAGAAAAGCACTCTTGGGAGATAACCCATTATTTATTTTCAGTACTTTTTCTTTTATTTGAGTCTTGGAAGTTATTAGTACTATAATAACCGCTCCTTATCCTTTTTATTTTGTTGTTGTGCCAAGGAGAACCTCTAATTTGAGTGAGGTAAGATTTGGGGATGTTGCTGTCCTGAAATAGATTTCAGTGCTGCACCGTAAAAATTCGTGAAAATTCTCAGAATATCTTTTGGACCTGCGATTTCTTGTGCATATGCCCCAGGTTATATCCAAACTTCCATTAGTTGAACACTTTTTGATGTGAGCAACAGAAAACCCTCTAAAAATTCGACCTTTGTCAGCTATTCTGTTTTGACGGATTTCTGCCAATATTTGTGGTTGCCGCTCGATCGCTTTCTTTTTGAGTTCTTTTGATCACGGAACTTTTGGGTAAGTTGATACAGTATTATGTGCTTTATATGTGGTGGTTTTGAGTTGAAACCTGAAGCAAAAAGGGTTGATTCATTGCTATGCTTACACTAATGTTGCTAATAGAATTGTGTTTTGTTTTGTATGAAGGAAGTTTTCAAGTGTAGGGATTGGAGAATGATGAGATGTGTTGAAGAGTGGAAAAAAGCTTAAGCTTGGGGATGCCCATGCACCCCAAGGAAATATCCAAGAGGTTTAAGCGTCAAAGCTTGGGGATGCCCCCGAGGCACCCCTTCTTCATCGGCAAAAATCAGGTCACCTTTCAACACACTATATTTTTATTGCTTCATGCATTATGCGTTTTTCTTGGAGCGTCAATTGTTTTTAGTTTTTAGTTTGGTTTAGTTTTGTTTGCTGCAATAAATGGTTGGACCACATCATGTTTGTTTTGGAGAGAGCTATGCTCCGTTTTTCATTGCCAAGAACACTCCGTTTCCACTCTTATCATTCAACGAGTGTTCTCTTTTTCTACTACTGCGTTTAGCTTTCGATTTTCGCCTTGATTTGTGTTCAGATCTTGTTATATCTTTGCATCAAGGTGTATTTTGACCTCTGGTCCATGTTGGTTTTTATCCAAAGAGTTGTTTAAAAAAGGTTCGAATGGTGTTGGAAAAGAGAAAAAGTTTTATGCAAAAAAGTGGTACAAAAAGGAGCTTGTGTAGACTGCACCCTAGGCTTTTGCATGTCGTGCTTGATGTCTTTTTGATAGTATGCTTAGTGGTTTTGCTGTAGCATGACTTGTCTTAAATGACTGAGATTTCTTAATGAGCCTTTGAAAAAAAATCATGCGTTGTTTTAATTATTTGGAAGCATTATTTTGGTTTTCTCCTTTGATGCTTTATTTGGGTTGACTTGGCACATGCTCACACATGTTAGACTCATACAAAGTCGCCATAAGCCTCTATGATCATTTAGTTTTTGACTTTTGATGCCATTTTATGCTTCTTTTAAATGTCGCTTTGTCGCTATGCATGATTATGGCCGTTATTGCTCTCTTAGTTGGTCGCTCCCAGTCTTTTGCTAGCCCTCATTTTGTACTGAGTATGAGCTCTACTCGTGCATCCAACTCCTAGAAACCAAGTTTGCCATTGTGTCCACTATAAATTCCTATGCATGGTATTTGTAAGCCATTCCAAGTAAATTTTCATGTGCTACCTTTCAAAACTTTCAACTACTTCTCGTTTTGTGCCACTGTTTTTAGCTCATGGGGACGTAGTGGTCGGAATTGCTATCTTCCATATTAAATTAAGTACCCCTCGACTAGGCAGCTACATCTGCTCGTCATTAATTTTACATGAGAGCTGGTCAGACAATTGCAATCTAATTCTAAAAAAAAGGAAAAAAAAGGCACTCCTCCATGGTATGTGAATGTTGGTGGGCACCCAATAGAATCGGTTAGCCATGGTTTGAGAAAGGAAAAAAAGGTGGGGAGGAGTGCCAAAGCTTTATAAAAGAGCACCAATGTGCCAAATTTTCAAAGAACTCGGAACCGCTCTCACTTGTTTATTATGAAAGATAGTAAGACCCCATTGCCAGTCGTTGACATGAAACAACCACCTCTCAAAACCCAATTTTTATCTCTCTGTTTTATAAATGAAAAGCTCTAGCACATGTTTAATCACTGCTTCCCTCCGCGAAGGGCCTTTCTTTTACTTTTATGTTGAGTCACCACCTTCTATCTTTATGCACCGTCTAAGAGAGCATAGTTGTCATTCTGAGTATAATGTGCATTGTCCCAAAGTTTTCATTGATTGATTCATGATGTTGGTTTCACTTGTTCTTAAATTATTTGTATCTAGTCGCCCTCTTAAACTTGAAGGTGTCCTATGCATTTATGTTTTGCTACTCCATGAGGGACAAGCTGAAAACCATTTGCTATGTTTTCCATATGATTTGAACACACGTTTGACTTTCATTGTTTCATTTTCATGACCTTTCATTTGTGTTCTTTTTCATGTTATAACATGGTTGCTAAGTTTCTTATTGTCAAGATTATATCTTCATGCCCATGTTTTAATTTCTTTGATCTCAGCACTCAATGCTCTATCTCGTTGATCAAATTATGATGGTGCATGTCACCTAAAAAAATATTCTTTTGTTATCACTTACCTACTCGAGGATGAGCAGGAGTTAAGCTTGGGGATGCTGATACGTCTCAAACGTATCTAGAATTTTTGATGCTCCATGCTTGTTTTTACACCATTTGCCTTGTGTTTCGTTACACTTCGTGGCGTTTTTATGCGATTTCTGGAACTAATCTATTGACAAGATGCCACAGTGCCAGTTCCCTGTTTTCTGCTGTTTTGTGTTTCAGAAAAGCTACACAGGAAATATTCTCGGAATTGGACGAAACAAGTTTGGAAACTCCTATTTTTCCCGGACGAAGGACGAGGACCAAACGGGAGCTAGAGAGGGGCCAGAGGCTGCCCACACCATGAGGGGGCGTGACCCAAGCCCTGGCCGCGCCCACCTGTGGTGAGGAGCCCCTGGTCCACTCCTGACGACGCCCCTTCGCCTATAAGAAGCCTCCCGACGAAAAACCCTAAATCAATCAGCGAAATTTTCAGAACAGTTCCGCAGTGCCGCCGTCGTCGAAGACAAATTTCGGGGGACAGAAGTCTCTGTTCCGGCACCCTGCCGGGACGGGGAAGTGCCCCCAGAGCCATCTCCATCAGTCTCCATCGCCGTCTCCGCCGTCTCCATCGACCTCACCGCCATCTCCATCAAACTTGCTGTCTCCTATGATGAGGAGGGAGTAGTTCTCCCCCGGGGCTGAGGGCTCTACCGGTAGCTATGTGGTTCACCTCTCTCTCCCATGATGTGATCTTTATGTGATCGTGAGCTTTGTATCTAGTTGAATTGGTAGGTGCTATTATTTCAGATATTATGCTACTCCCGTGCTTTATATTTGTAATCTCCGGAGATACCTTGTATCATGGTGTGAAGGTGACTAGTGTGCGCATCATGTGTATCTTTTTGGTTAATGTCTCTATGAAATGTTGGTGTTTGTTGGAACCATCTAGTGCGTTCATGGTGATAGTGTGGGACAATCTAGTTTGGGTACATACGAACTTTGAGGAGTGCTTCGTAGCCCTATGCATGATTAGTGTTTGTTTTCCATTGGAGAATTGTTTTGAGTTGCATATTGATGATAGTATCTATTGGTTCAATTATGTTATATTTGTTGGGAGTGTGTCCACTAGTGAAAGTATGATCCCTAGGCCTTGTTTCCAAGCATTGCACACCGTTTCCTTTCAGTTTTGTTACATGTTTGCTTGCAGCGATATTTATTTTAGATTACATTTACTACTCATAATCATCACTACTACTTGTATTTCACTATCTCTTCTCCGAACTAGTGCACCTATACATCTGACAAGTGTATTGGCTGTGTCGGGGACACAAGAGACTTTCTGTATCGTAATTGCAGGGTTGTTTGAGTGGGATAGCTTTGACCTCTTCCTTCCTGAGTTCGATAAACCTTGGGTGATCCACTTAAGGGAAACTTGCTGTTGTTCTACAAACCTCTACACTTGAAGGCCCAACACTGTCTACAAGAACAGACGCGTGCGTAGACATCACGCCCCAAGAACGGCGATTCTGTAGTAAGTCAGCATCTGGACATCACGATGGATTACCGCGCCCCAGAACATGATCTCATCATTGTTCAGGAACTCCCTTAGGAGCTCCGGCACTGCATCCGCGTGACATATCTGGAAGAGCAGAGTCTCCGACGCCACAGAGAGTTGTAGGACAGCGGCACGTTTCGTCTACTCTGGCGGATGGTTCTTCTGCTTCACATTCTTCACTGCGTTGGTGTACTCGCAATCAAGGCCAACACACATGGAATTCTCCGGTGCACGGTCGAGAAACTCTCGCTGCACGCGACGATCCACCTCTCCACGTGCGATGCTCGGAGAGTGGCTGTCACCCTGAAGTGCATGCCTTGCTCGACGAAATAGTACAACCTGCTCCTGGGTACGGCCGTCATAGCAAGCACTCAAAATAGAATGATTGAAAGATCGAGAGGAGAACGCTAGGACTGTGGCCGGGGTGCTGATCTCCTCTCATAATCGATCTTAACATTTTATAGTGCATTAATCAATCTACAACACCGTAACATTAATTTGCTGATCAATGTGAGCACGGTGGCATCGGATTTCAGGAAGGAAGGCGAGAACGCACGCGGTGATCAGAATACGAGATGCAACCTTGGGAACACACACGATTAATGTGGCTTCCGCGTCAGCGATGGACCAGGAAAAAGAAAATAATTGGCATAGCCTAAGCGTCGCAAAATTAAAGCACACGGCAGCAAGTATGAAGCGGTGTGTGAATTTAGTGACGATCAGTAAAAGAAACCCGTGTGCGACTTTTTCACATACGATTTACGGAATATAGCTGTTTGTGTTATGCCCACGCTGAAGCCCGTCCTGATCTCCGGCACACGGTATGTTTCCCGGCCCGTATACAACATATAATATCGCATACGGCACAAACTTTTTGTTTGTGACGGGGGTCTTAAAAGACCCGATCTATACTAGTGAAACAAACACCAATCCATTTGTTAAACCCATACTTCCTACTCCACTATCACCACACAAACACGTTGATAACTTACAGGACGTCGTCGCCGTGATAGCAAGATGTTGCAGATCAGGCACGGTCAAATTCAAACCCATGCTTCCTACTCCACTGTCACCACAAAAGCACCAATCCATGTGTTAGTCCCACGCGTTCAGGTCCATGATACGTCAATATTGCACACGCCGTGCTCTAAGTGATACTCCTCCGATTAGAAATAAGTGTCGATAATTTTATATTAGCTTAGTACAAAGTTTGTACTATATTTTTAACAGTTATTTTCGATCGAAGGGAGCATGCCATTGCGAAAACTAACTACAACAAAACCGATGAGCTCAGGAACACTGATCACACCATGTGCCTACTCGCACATATATCTATGACGACAATGAGTCAACAGTGTGCAACGCATGGCAAGAAAAGTATATATAGAGAATACAGAGGCATGTGATTAGTTCTATTCTATTCCCCATACATAAAGCCATTACCAATAGAAGAAAATATTCCCCATACATAAAGCCAACTTGCCTCCAAACGATGCGATATAGCATATCTTCCTACCGCGGTGGCGCAACCACCAACGGCAACTTTGCACCTCACCCCAGTGAGCATCTTCGCCATTGCTGGTCGATGTTAGAAATTGACTCGACCGGATTCTTTTCTTTGCGTTCTACTACCTTTTATATGTCCAATTAGTATGCAGGAGAAGAGTATGTTACTCCATCGCACGAGCTTTGCTTTACCAATCATGCGCATGAGTTGCACGAGGAGCCACCTAACAAGCCAGATAGTTTTGACACTTTGCTGTATCAATCGAGAGTTTCATATTTTAGGGACTTTTTATTGAGGGGATTTAGAAACATATAAATAGCAGAAAAGGTAGAATAACAAGGTCATGTCCACACGAGTTCTACGGGATCTTATTTGCACCAAAGTACCAAAACTTTGTTTGGTTGCACCATAAAAGAAACAAATTTTTTTTTTGAAATGTTTGAGTGGATGAAAAGTCTCTCATACATATAGAAGGGTATGATAAGTTGATAACACACATTTTTAATCCATTTTTTAAAACCTTGTAAAATCATATTTCCAAGTTTTGAAAATCATGACGAAAAGCATGCTTTGCTGGTACTGATTAGAAACTAGCCTTGTAAGATTTTTCATTGAGAAATCATGATCATTTGTGACCCGTATGAAAATCACAAAATTTGTCTCCGCAACACAAATTATATAATCTATAATTCTATATACCATAGGGTTTTGTTATGCACCTCAACAATCTGTGATTTTTAAACAAATATCAAATGATCATACTTTTGGAGAGCATTCAGAAGGATAAGTCTCTACCACTCTTGAATCATATGTTTGTTTGTCGCTTTTTATGTAACTATGAATACATTTTCTTGCAAATTCTTAGAATGAGTTCACACATACCAAAGTTTCATATAGCACTTTCTCGACTCCGTACCCAAAGTGTATGCAATTGCACTCCATAATGAACAATTAATTATTCCCGGCCTTCATCGACGGAGATTGTCTTGCACACCATCTGTTTAATGCAAATTTCAGGTAACCTTTAGTTCACAAGATTGTAAAAATCTGTAGGAATAGGAAAAGCTTAAGATCAAGGTACCATGCCATATCAAATCTTACAATTAATGACTGAAGAAACATGAATATGTCATATAAGATGCCTAGTTACACCGCGAGAAACGCAAGGACTGAAGGATTAATTTCATGTGTCACATTTTCATAGAAATGAATAAAATGTTTCTAGACACTAAAATGTGTATCTAGACACTGAAATATATCCAAATACATTTATATTAATTAATAATAAGTAATAGTGGTTAGAGTGAGTATAAAAATTTATCGTTGACGTTAGAAAAAAGCTAGTACATGGTTTACGCGCAACACAAGATAAGTCCTGTATAAAACTTCCTATGGAGAACCAATCAACCAAGCGCTGGCTTGATGGCTAAAGCTCAGCTGCTGAGCCAGCCCACGCGAATTCAGGTAAAGCGTGGTGCTATCCGCAAAAAAAAATTGCTGGGATGTCTCATCTATCTAACAGTTTGATAGCCTAAGGGAGAGAGATCCTTCCCCCATTGGTCAACATTTTGAAAATAATTCCTATGAAAAAATTCATCTAAGACCTCTATGAAATTTACTTCGCTGATCAATATCGCCCCATGTACACCCAATACCTGGAGTCATCCGTGTCTGTATCCGCATCGTGCTCAGGGGAGGTCTAAACGTGGCAGCAAGATCCGTATCCCACCTTGTTTCCAATACACGCAGCACACCTATATTAGCGCAGCACTGAACGCCGCACCGAAGTGGACTCCCTGCAACTCCAAGTCCAATAAAACGAGCCACCGACTCCACCGACCAAGAACGGCACGACTCGGGCGCGCGAAACAGTCCCTCCCCCACCGCCCCCCTTGAATCTTTCCCAAATCCGCGCCAAATCGGCACATCGCCATGGGAGCCGCCTGCGACGACGCCGTCGAGCAGCTCGCCCGCCTCATGGACCAAGGTGCGAGCGCGTGATCGATACTCCTCTCTCCTCCCATCTGCTCGTCTGGTCTGTTTCTGAAGTTCCAATCTTGTTTCTGGGTTCTGCGAGAGCTGGCCTTCATTCCTCCTCCTTTTCCCCGGTTCTGAGGTTTGCTTGGTGCTGAATGCTGATCAGCGTGTTTTGTGTCTGAATTTCTTGCAGCCGAGGCGCCGCTCAAGAAGACCTTCCAGGTATGGTGGATCTTTCTCTGTACTACTGTTTCTCGCGACTGTCCATTTTTCTGTCTCAGTTGGAGCACATCATTTCTTAGTTCAGCTCATTACTCTGGAATCTGGACTGCCAATTTGGTTCAGATGAATAGGGTAAGATGGTTGGTATTCTTGTTTGGCGATAAATGTTTGGTAAAGTTACTTTCTAAAAAATTCTGGTTACTTCGAATTTGTATTTTGGAATAGAGCGTCTAGTTGATATGCTTGAAAAACGTGAGTTGATGAAGATCGATGGACTTTACTGCTAGGCAGTTTTGTATATATGCAGTATGATAGTGGGTCTTAGGGTAGACTTTCGGTAGGAAAAGTCGGCACACTATTGCTTGCATTTGGATGCAAGGGTGTTCTTTTGTTGTTTGGTGCAGGCCACACGTTTGGTACCCTTGGGGGTAATTTTGTGTTGTCCGACAATGATGTGAGGGGTGTGTCTCTCAGGAAGTTGTTCTGATCTCAGCTCAACTAAGTCAACTAGTGGAAAGTGAGGTGTTCGCACTCGGATCCTCCTGATCTGTTTTGGGGGGGCATCGAGCCTCCCCATTAGCTGGTAGCTAGCAATGTATTCAGTCAAGTAAATTTCCTTGTCTTTTGGCCTCTACAGATTCTTCAAGCAGACGTTCCCAGTTCTTTGGCATAAATTCATTTTTTTCGCCTTTTAGTTTGTTATTAATGTAGTTGCACTGGACAGCTGTAGGCCCAGGTTGGGGGCACGAGCTGATACACATCCCAATCAAAAGTTGCTTTTGTTTTTTATGCTTTTGCAAAATGCTCTGCAGAAATAAGGCCTTTTGAATACCGATCAGTAGGAGATGTCAACTTATATCAGAGCAGAATCTCTTATTTAGTGGAGCTGGAATCAAGATGAAAAGTAACCTTTAGTTATTAGGCAGGCAAAGTGCTTGAGCATGGAAATACTATTTTAGTTCAAAATGCTAATGAGTATCCAAGTTGTTTTTTGTGTGGGTAGAGTATCCAAGTTCTTTTATAGGAAAAATGAATAAAATACGGTCTCAAAGATCAATATATCTAATTGTATAAGTAGCAAAATGCATGTGAATTCGTCAAGTAAATTTCCTTGTCTTTTGGCCTCTACAGATTCTTCTAGCAGACGCTCCCAGTTCTTTGGCATAAATTCATAATTTTCGCCTTATAGTTTGTTAATGTAATTGCACTGGACAGCTGTAGGCCCAGGTTGAGGCCACGAGTTGATACACATCCCAATCAAAAGTTGCTTTTGTTCTTATGCTTTTTGCAAAATGCTCTCCAGAATTAAGGCTTTTGAATACCGATCAGTAGGAGATGTCAACTTATTCCATAGCAGAATCTCTTATTTAGTGGAGTTGGAATCAAGATGGACAGTGCTACTTGCATCAAAATTACTGTGCTGAAAACTAGTATTTATTAGGCAGGCAAAGTGATTGAGCATGGAACTGCTATTTTAGTTCAAAATGCTAATGAGTATCTAAGTTTTTGTGTGTGTGTGAGTGGGTAGAGTATCCAAGTTCTTTTACAGGAAAAATGAAGCAAATCTGGTCTCGGAGATCAAAATATCTGGTTGCATAAGTAGCAAATGCGTTTGAATTCGTCATGTGTTCATACTTGTAGAAGATGTAAAAATTGCTTATCGTACCATGAATACATTAAGCATAGTCTGTTTCTGAGGCTTGTGTGGGAAAAGAATATTTATTCCTTAAGTGATAACAAAACCCGGCTAAGGGCTAAGATTTGGTATTCCTTTTGTCATAACAAAACCTGACTTTTAAAGGCAGATTCCGTCATGAAAAGGATAAAAAACTCAAGATAAGCATATACTTGTTAAAGATCTATAATTTATTATCCTACCAATGAATGCACTATGCATTGTCTATTTCCAAGGCTTGTATGGGGAAAGAATATTTATTTCTCCTGTGATAATAAAACCCGGCTTTTAAGGGCTAAGATTCTATATTGCTTCTGCCTTAACAAAACCTGACTTTAAAGGCTAAGATTCCACCATGGAAAAAAGATAAAGAAACTCAAGATAAGCATATATGTAGCACTTATTCAACTACATCTGGAGTCCTATCTGCTATGATTGTACTAGTAGTATCTGATCATGCCTGGTTACTCTGTTTGCAATTTTTTCCATGTAAATTAAGGAACGCTTAAAGTGATCCAGCCATTATTGGGATACTAGCATATGGTAACTCTGCTTACAATTACGACGGCTTACAATAACATGAAAATAATACTATATTTTTTGAACTTCAAATTATGCAGTGTTCATACTACCACCCCATATGAACTTTTTTGCGAACGAGAGCTTAAATAATATAAACTTTTTTTTTGGAAAAGCACAATTTTATTAGTGCCTCAAGATGATACAATAAAGTAAACTGGGCCTCTGCCAAACCACAGCCATTATCTTTAAAGAAACCATCACCTAGCCTCTTAGCTTCATGGCGAAACTAACATGAACTACTTTGGTGTAAGAATACTATATGTTTAAGATTTGAAATTAACCTCAGTGTTACATACTACCATGTGGGGGAAAGAAACATGAACCATATTTTGTCCATTTCAGCTGTTTCAGTTTTATAAAGAATTTATTACTGTTGGAGGTTGTAAAGTAGCTTTTGTATGTGAGTTGAGTTCTCAACTACACGAGTTTCTTTTCCAGAATGTACACCAAGGCTATCCAACAGAGACACTAGTGCGCTTCCTTAAAGCTAGAGAGTGACATGTAACAAATGCTCATAAAATGGTAAGTTTGATTACATATTCCCTACTTGATTAATACTGAAGTAAATGTTTCATGAATTGCTTCCCTGATTAAGGATATTTTGTATCTGCTAGCTTGTAGATTGTTTGAATTGGAGGATACAAAACGAAATTGACAGTATACTAGAGGTGAGGAACCGTTTTTTTACGACGCGTTGCCTATAACCTCTGCTTGCGGTTTAGATAAATCGATATTTCTGTTTACATTTTCCTATTACTGATCATTTGCTTGTGTTGGGAAACTGCAGAAACCTATAATTCCAGTCGATTTGTATAGATCGGTACGAGAATCACAGCTTATTGGATTATCAGGATACTCAAAGGAGGTAGAACTGTCTTAAGCCAGTTATCTTTTTATTTCTTCCATTGTTCGTTCGTATCCTTTCACTTTTGTAGAACTTGTTTCATCAGAATGTGTGTGTTTTTAAACATGCAATGTTCTCCATACCTGAACCAGATCATCTATTTGTTCCATACTTACATTATTGTGTACCGGTATTTTTTTTATACACCTGCCCTTCGGTACCAGCACATGCTTCCATTATCGTAGTTACGTTTCTGATGGATAACATACAATAAATTCACCTTCAAAGATGTAAGATACATATATAGTTGCACTAGTAAAAGATATACTGAACATCAGTGGTAACAAATTTGGGAAAGGGTCCAGCTTTGGAATTCTTTGATCAGAAATGTCCAGCAGATTAGAGTCCAGCAGATTAGTGTCCTGATGACATGATGTTGGGTTTTGAAACAACAGATCTCTATGGAAGTGCAACCTTTGTCATTTTCTGTCTTTATGAGACAATTGTTCGTATCGAGATCTTAATTAAATGTGATATAGATAACCTTTAAGTTATTTAATACTCTAAGTTTCCATTCACCTTTGCAGGGCCTCCCAGTATTTGCCTTTGGTGTTGGACAAAGCACATATGACAAAGCTTCGGTAATTGATCGTATACTTCTTGTTTGTGCAAATTGGATGTTTTCCCTTTCTCCTCTGCAAATACACTTATGTGTGTTCAACTTGTCATGTTGCATCCATGTCAGTTATTGATAATTACAATATCACAATATTTATGGATTTTTTTCAAGATGAATAGTGGGAGAGCTTCCTGCTGCGATTTTTATTGATTATATAAAAAATATTTAAAAGTCATAAAAAAGAAAAAAAATACAATACAGTCTCTAAGTACTGTAAGTATTTTTTCTTCATCCAATAGGTCACTATATTTATGGATTGATAAGCATGAAGCTTTTGTCTATTGTTCTTTATGTGCACTAAAATGACAGTACGTTTTTCAGGTCCATTACTATGTGCAATCTCATATTCAGATCAATGAGTACCGTGATCGTATTATTTTGGTGAGTGTGCAACTAATATTTCACAATCTTTCAGAGCACCCAGTTCGTATGAGATTTCGTAACACATGTTTTTGCTTGCTTATTTTATCTAGCCAACGACGACGAAGAAGTTTAGTCGACCTATTACCACCTGTATAAAGGTTCTTGATATGACTGGTTTGAAGTTGTCAGCACTGAGTCTATTGAAGGTAACGGCCTTTATTGGCATTGCACATTTGTATGCTTTTGTGGCTACGTATAATAATGTAAATAGTATCTTGTTCTCCAGGTTATAAGCATACATGGCTTATAACATCCAAAGGTGTTGGGGACAAGAATGAAAATTTTAGGTAGTTAGATATTTGCATAAGATATTCTGTTGTGTGGGCTATTCCATATTTATGATGCTACCTGTTGTTGCATTGCAGATTTTAACTGCAATATCTGCTGTTGATGATCTGAATTACCCTGAAAAGGCTGAGTCCTATTATATTGTAAATGCTCCATATATATTCTCAGCGTGTTGGAAGGTATAATGCCTAAGTTTGTCATTGTACTGTTAAATTACTGGTTTTCTTTTGAAGGCCCAATAGTCATTTGATTTTGTTACTAGGTTGTGAAACCTCTGTTGCAAGAGAGAACAAGAAAGAAGGTTCATGTTTTGCATGGTTCTGGGAAAGATGAGCTCCTAAAGGTAAGATTACTTGCTAGTGCTTTTACATTGCTCATTTGCTGCTCAAGACATTACTGCACTCTTATTAAGAAGATATGACCTCATGGAATTTGAGCGTTTTCAGCTTTCGTGTTATCTTTTTGAAGAAATTCAGCTTCATGTTCACAACATTCCTGCATTTATTTAAAATTTGCAGATTATGGACCATTCTTCCATCCCGCATTTCTGTCAGCGCGAGGGCTCATCTAAAGGTCTATTGAGCAGCGTCGATGATTGCTTCTCGCTTGACCATCCTTTCCACCAAGAGCTCTACCATTACATCGAGCAGCAGGCGCTGAACCAGGAACTCGTCAAGCAGTGTTCTTTGCATGTAGACATCCCTGACCAAGACCCCGAGGACGCCAAGATCGTGGAGGCCATTGAGGCTGAGTTTCACAAGCTCGTTGAGCAGAACGGGTCTGCCAATGGCAACAATAAAATAACAGTGTCCGCGTAAGATGAGCAGCCGCATCACCACGACAAATGTGCGTTGCTGTGATTAAACTGGCGATTTATTTGTGGTGTCTGCTATGTTTGCTTGATCACCCTGCTGTTGTTTCGGGGGGTAACAAGTTAGTCTCAAATCCTTGCAGTTCCATGGTGCAAGGCTGAGGTAGAAGAAGCATCCACCGTATATTAGATAGACATGACCACCACCTACTCACATGTTGTATACTTTGCAATGTATTGTCTAATCTATGTTCTCCAAGCTAGTAAACTATTCTAGTAACTGGATGCAAAAATAATCTCCAGAAAAGTACCTATCTTCAGTCTGAAATAAAAGCCTTGTTATCTACTTGAAACTTCTGATGCTTGCATTTCAGAAGATGTTGCGGCTCACATAGGGCAAACACTGTTACAACAATCACATATCAGTAAGTAGCATCTGAATCCTCTTACATAAAAATTGACATGGATCAATATCCAATCCTCTGCAATTCCATGGCCATTGGTGGGCCTATGATGTAAGCTTCTGTGAGACGAGAGCCTTTTGGCAGCTGCTGCAGCAACGGGTCTCGCCGCTGTCCACATTCTTGCTCTCCAGGTACCTGCCAGCGAGCATGTCAAAGAGGAGACCGGCACCAACACCAACAGCGAGGTCAATGGTGTAATGCCCTCTGCACGCGAGCAGCCTGACCCCCTGAGCCAGGTTCAGCGCGTCGTATAGTCCCGCCAGCCTGTGCCGCCCCACACGACGCATGTCGAGGGACGCGATCACCGCGCCCGCGACGTGGCCAGAGTAGAAGAGGAAGAAGGAAACATTCCCGACAGGGAAGTCCATCCCAGAGCCCAGGAACTCTGCCGGCAGGGGCAGCTGCGTGGAGCAGCCGAGCAGGCCGCGGCAGGTGAACATCATGAGCGTGGCAATGGTGGCGCGCGGTCGCTGCTCGACGAGGATGGCCCAGAGGATGTAGGTGGCCTGCATCGCGACGAACACCTGCACATGACAATGTCACACGTCCCATTCAGCAAGGATTCTGTGACGGCAAGTTGGCAAACATGGGCAAATTAGAGCGGGGACCGGGTAGAAAGGTAGCTATCTAGCCAGATGCGGGATCTTATCATGAAATCCATGGACATGCGAAGAGTGCATGAATATGAGATTCTTGATCTTATCGGAGAAGATTGGGAGTACTTTGCCTCAGTGGCTAGGCTAGGCTACAGGCCAGTTTTGCTTTGCTCACCAGGAGCGACAATTCCCAAAGAAGATTCACTTGCTGTCACAAGAGCATAGCCTAGACATAATCAATTTTATAATTAAATCGTGAGATGTTGATGTGCAATTGCCAACGGTGCATCTTACTGTAATTAATTGTATCAGCCAGAAACCCAAATTGAGATTATACTACTCATTCAGTGGACGCCACGCGTGGAAGCTCTCGAAGAAAAGTGCAGATACAGATAAAATTTCGAAGGAATTGCATCTAGAAAATACAGTAAGCAAAACAAATCGAGCGGGACAAGACAAATCGCTGTGTGTAACTTGGGAGTTGTCGGTGTCCTACAGCGACTGATTTCCACTTTCTGGAACGCGTGGCTACAATGCAGCTCATCCAAAGCGCAGGTTGCTTCGGGATTGGTCGACCGGAGCCACATTGGGGAGGTCAAAAGCGAGAAGGGGAAAAAGGCTGGAAATTACTGCTGGTTCAGCAGACGGGTAGATCGGCAGCAGCAGCTAGGTTCGACTCAACGGATCTAGGCAGGCGCACTCACCGTGTTGAGCGCCGCGAGGAGCGAGTTGAGCCAGGGCCGGGCGGCGATCCCGGCGTGCATCGCGGCGGTGGCGACGAAGCCGAGGTCGAGCGGGGGCGCGGCGGCCGGGACCATGGGGATGGTGTACTCGACGGCCATGAAGAGCAGCAGCCCGCACGCGAACAGCGCCGGCAGCGGGTGCCGCGCCACGATGCCGGCCGCCCCCGCCGGCGTCATCCACTCCGTCAGGGGTCTCCTGCCCGCGCCCGTCGCGGGCTTGTCGACGCCCTCCCCCATCGCGGCGCCGTTTGGAAGCGGGTGGACCTTCTTGCCCTTGCCCGCGCGGCGGACGGTGGCGGAGGATGGGGCGGAGGCGGCCTGGTCCTGCGCGGCGGGGAGGCTGGGCGGCGGCATGCGTCGGGTGGCCGCGGGGCGCGGACGGTTGGCGGTTTTGGTCCGTGAGGGCGTGCGCGCGCGTGACGCGGTTGGTGGCCGGTGGGGGAAAATCTGGGCTGATATGTTTTCTGCTTTCGCATTGGTTTTTGTAGCGTTTTCTCCGGAAGTCCGGAGGCTGGGCGGAGGTCCCGAGGGGGGCGTCGGCGCGTGTTCAATGCAAAGCGTGCAGTTGTGGTTGTGCTGGACTTGAGAGTTGCGTGCGTTTGGGAGGTGGGGAAACGTACGTGGCTATGATTACTGTTTTAATGACACTTATCATGACACGACTGTTCGCAGCAGATGAAAATCGTTGGAATTTTGGAGTGTTTGATTTCTATAGAAAAAAATCATATGGTGCCGTTTAGAGCTAAATACACCGTTGGTCCCAAAAATTGTCCCTTAGGAGCACTTTAGTTTCGAAACCTCAAATGGAGCTCGAGCTCCATGAAGGTCTTTTTTCAAAAATTTAAAAATACCACTTGAAAGTTTTTAAAAAATCAGAACAAAAAATCTTGAAGTAGATCATTATGAGACCTACTAGTATGCAAAAATTAACTTTAAAACCCTTTGTATTTAAAAAAAGACAAATCTGCCAAAATTTCATACTCTGAAACTGTACATTGTTCACTATACTCAGATCCATGCATTTGTTATTTTTGCTAAGCCTAAAATAAAAAGGAGTTTCAGTTTAATTTTTCACACTAGTAGTGATCTTATAATTATCTACATCAAGAATTGTTGTAACAATTTTTTTAAACAATACCATTTTCGTTTTTTTTAAAAAAAATGGGCTCCCTGTAGCCCGGGAGCCATTTGTCCACTCTCCACTTTAGTCCCACTAGTTGCAAATTGAGTAATCCCGATAGTTGTAATGCAGATTTATTAGTTATCTCACCCAGTAATCGTTTGACATGTGGCGTGCCACGATGGCAAAGAGCACAAGCACGATTCTGTCAGTTCTGCTGATACCCTCTTGCCTTAATTACATTTCATGGATTCCACCCGTCCCAAAGCGAGTTTGGTTTCACAATATCCCTAAAACTCTATGCTGCGGTTTTACAGACAAGTGGTGGTGTTGACCAAGAGCGTCGGTACGACGGAGGCCGAGCGGCAAGGAAGGAGCCCTTGTCTCAGCGATGGCTGGCGTCGCATCATCAGCTCGCATTCGATGGAGCCTAGAGAGCACACAACGAAACCGGTAGTAGGCTGAAGAAGAGCTAAATTCAGCTCGTCTTCGCGACAAAATCCCACCACCATCTTGGTGCAACAATCCGTCCACCTGAATTTGAACTCTCACTTTCGTCTCTTCTCAACTATCACCATTGGGGCTACTTCGAAACCCAATACCCCAACAGCATCCTGGTAGCTCGTCAGACCCATTGAAATATTGGGCCTAATCTTAATGGCCCGTACTATATTTTAGAAATTCTTCTAAATCTCAAAGCTCATGTGTGTGAGCCCATGAAACATGCAGCTCAAGTTTTTTAGCTACACAAAGGCAAGAGGTGGAAGCTAAGTTCAGTCCCACATAGAACGTTGGGAGGGATGTAGACGAACATATAAGGTGGGATGTTTCACCACTTGGTAAGTGAGTGAGAATAGGAATGTTACGCGCGCGCTCCCCCTCCTCCTTGCTTGCTCGTCTCGACACGACACGACATTACATGACGTGTGCGCGCCGCGCTTGTGTTGAGTGGATTGAGCCTCGAGCTGAGCTAGTCGATTCGGGTCACACCCGTATTGTGGGCTACTGTAACTGACTCGGATGTACGATCCGGGAGTGGCAGGGGGAGGGTCAAGGGAGGTGAACGACGGCAGGGGAGGAGCTCCCGGCGGCTGGTAAGAACCCTAGTCGCCCCCATTTCCGCCAACTATACTCGACGTGTAAGCGTCTCATCATGTATGCAACCATTTATACATTAATCAGAATTAGTTGTCGTTGATTTGTGCTCCAGAATCTGGGGAGTATATATTTCGATGCTCCTTTTGATGAGAATTATTGTGTCGGGTTCGATTGGGTGTCCAGGTCTGCCTACGTACGTGAACCTTGCCCGACGTACGTCGGCCATTAAGCTGAAAAAAGGTGGCCAAGATCCATGACGCCGACCAACCTGTAAGCAACGCGCAATCAATAGGGGACGGTCACGGCAGCTAAAGCTGGTAAGCAATACACGGACCTGCACCGACGGAAATTTACAAGTTTCTACTCCAGCATCATGCATGGGCGCACAGCAGGAAAATATAGCCAAGGCAAAACTGTACTGCCCTCCGAGATGACACGGGAGTGCTGAGCTGACGAATTGGTGGGGAAAAAAGAGTGCTGAGCTGATGCTGACAGGGTCAAGGCGTGACAGATCGGACTTGCTGGACTTCCTGCCTATACGAGCTGGACAAGTATGTACGGATCCGGGAACAGGCGTACGTGTCGTGGAAGTCGTCACTACTCTATACGGGCGCATGTCGCGACCGAGCACGGCTTTCTGTCTCCGCGATCGACCGGCGTGGAAGTCGTCACGAGGTCGGCATGTTTTCAGTTCGACTTTCTTTCTTCCTACTCCACTGGTTGAATTAACAAACTTGTCTTTTTTCAATAGAACTCTGACATTAAAAAAACACCGAACAGTATAAAGCACCCTAAAAAAAACGAAAATTACAACGAAATCCTTGAGAAGCTCTTTATCTTCAACCTCCAGACCGTATCGACGGCGCGTCGCTGCTCCTCCCTGAGTCGGCCTGACGTTGTTGACTGCAGACGGGAAGTCGCCGAACGGGTCAAGAATACCACATCCGTCTCGAAGACGAAGAAGAAGGAAGAACTGTCGATGAAGCTCCTTGACGATCCGAAGATCCTCACAGCCAGACGAAAACCTCGAAGACTACACCACTCCCATAAGCCTCTCGACGTTGCCGTCGAGATAGGGTTGAAGCCGGGAAGACTTTATTGCACGAGGCGGCGCCACCACCACCTAAACACCGCCCCTACAAACCTTAACCCTAAAAACTGAGAACGAAGCCCTCAAAATAGAGGACGGAGCCCTCCCACCAAGGAGAGCTGAGATCTACCGTGACTCCATGGCCCAAAGACCACAGAGACCGGCAACCGGCGGTGGCGCCGGGGAGAGGTAACGATAGATCCAATCGCTTCTGCCTTGAGTTGCTGCGGACATAACGTTTCGCGTTTACCGTGTAGTCTCCGTTAGACGATAAATCAATTAACAAGCTTGTTGCGGTATACAACACTGGTTTTGAGTCCTTATTTTTTTTAAAAAAAAACTGGTTTTGAGTTTTCCCACCCGGAGCCTAGCCCGATGTCAACACCTGGTGTCGAAACTCGAAAGCCCTTGCGTCTATGGATGCAGATGGACAGTCCGCCGGACCAGACGGACAGCCACCAGGTGAAAAAATTGGACTGAGATCCGGTGCCCCGCTGTGGGCAAGGCACGGATGAACAGTATTGTGCCTTGCACCCCTATTTTAGCCATTGGATTAAGAATCAATGGACCAGATGATATGAATAGTCCAGTGCTACAGGGTCCGTCTACAGTGTGCGTGCTACAGCGATTTATGTACAGTACATCCGCTACAGTATAGTGTACGTATGTTCGCTACAGTACTTAGTCTGGACTGCCTGTTTTCAATCCAATGGTCCAAGATGCAAGGCACGGGTACTGTTCATCCGTGCCTTGTCCACAGCGAGGCACCGGATCTCAGTCCGAAAAAATTAGGGTAATTAGAAGTATGTGATCCCGAGATTGGAAAGCAGAAATAGATTTGGCGGACAGGTTTGCACGTCTACGTCCGCTTACATCTTGACTTGCTTCTCGCTCGAGCTAGATCTTCCAAAGCACTAGTCAAATCCTTTACGAAGACGCTTGCCCATCCAGACCCTCCCGAAGCTACAGCAACGAGCATTGCCATGTTGTACGGAGCACGACTCACTTGACGTTGGCTCCATGCTTCAGAGCATGGTTCTACTGATGGCGGCTCCATGCTTCAGAGTATGGATTTCAGATCAAGACTGCTTTGGTTATTATTGAAACAGGGCTGTTTTCTGTTGACTTTACGAGATCAGATTATTTTGTTGCTTTTTTTCTACTCTCGACTCCTTTGAATTTTTCTTACATGTACCGAGGAGGTTTATCATCATCATTTCAACTACTCCCTCCATACCGGATTGTAGGGCAATTACGTATTTCAAGACAAACTTTGACCTTTAATTTTAGTCAAAAAATATAAAATAATTTTTATGTCAAATATCTCATATTATCTTGACTAAAATTAATAGTTAAAGTATGTCTTAAAATACATATTTGCCCAATAATCCGGCATGGAGATAGTAGTATATGGTGCATTAATTGCGATGATTCCCTTCCAATCAGATGTTGGAGCTCAAAGCCTAAGGATGCTTCGCCAGATGGGGAAATTTGTTGTATTTATCTCAAACTGTTTTCAGCGATGAAAGAAGCTAGAAAAATGCAGAACTTATTCAATGATGGATCTAGGACAGGCCTAAAAACAGTAAAATCTGAGTGTTAAAAAAACCTGAAGAGGGAAAGATTTTCAATGCTGCATCTGTCCATGACTAGTACTCTAGTCCCAGAGCTACAGCTACCAAGTTCGATTGCAAGTGCAACACATTTCAGATACTACGCATAGACAGTTCAGAGAGTAATTTTTAGAAGGCCCCGGGCCAGATAGATTCCCCGCTGCCTTCTTCCGGACCTGTTGGGATGTCATTTAGTTTGATGTGTGGGCCGCCATCCGAAACTTCTTTCGATCAGGAAGACTGATTAAGGAGGATCATCATACTATCATCACTCTAATCCCCAAGACTGAGACCACCACATATATTGTTCACAACCATGCGGAGAACTACTCTATTACATTTACACAACAGATGTTCTTACACAAAGAGCCCTCTTATACAGGTAAATCCAGCTCATTCTACTTAGCACTGACACCGATGATGCAGGGCATTTGCCAAAATGAACAAACTGGATGCATGAAGCACATCGTTTTATTTCTTGCAACATGACCATCTAAGGTAGGCATCTAAACTGAGCAGCAAAGGACACATACGATGAGTGAGTTCCCAGCATTAGACAGACCTAAGCTGGAAACAGCACTGCAAATGCATCCAGAGCTACTCCGCACACGCTGACTCGAGAAGCTGCACAAGATCGAAGGCCAGCTCCTCATATCCGCCTGTTGGCGAAGGCGGACCGACATACTCGAAGCCGCATGGACCGCCCCCACCATCACGCACGGGCAGCAGGTCACCGAACTCCAGGCAGATGTCTTTCGCCTTCTGGACCAGATCATCAAACGCTGCCTTGTCGTCATCGTACTGCTGCCGGGTGCGCTTCACCTCCTTCTGCAGAGCTTCATACTTTGCCAGGCCGTCGTCGTACAGCTGCTGATTGCGCTTCAGCTCCTTCTGCAGAGCTTCACATTTTGCCAGCTCGTCATCGTACCGCTGCTGGAGAGCTTCAAACTTTGCCTTGTCGTCATCATACCGCTGCTGGTTGCGCTTCACCTCCTTCTGAAGAGCTTCAAACTTTGCCTTTTCGTCATCATACAGCTGCTGAGCGCGCTTCACCTCCTCCTCAGTGACAGAATTGTATCTACGAGCAAGACCGGTCTGTGCACTGATTACTGCTAAAAGAAGAATGCAAAGCTGCATCCAGAGAACAAAAATAATACAATCATATTCTAAGAAGAGGTACCTATTGTACAATCTTGTAAGAAAGAAAAAAAAACACTAATTAATCACTCAAACTTGCAGGTAAGAACGACCAAGTATTTCTTGCAATGAGCATGCTCAATAAACTGATGGTGATTAGCGGCAAAAGGACGAGCGGCTCACATCTCCACCGGCTATGTCACCGGCGATCATATTCGCAATTGGGGTCACTGGCGCCTCTGATCCCTCCTGATACATTGGTATATGATGTGTTAGTATCTATCACCAAGAAAGTGACCAATAATCTACTGAAGAAAACCAACTAGAAGAGACAGCTGAGGAAGGAATCAACCAAACCTGGTGAGCACCCTCGCTTTGGTGAGAGCTACTGCTTGATGAATCCATGAACACGGATCTGCTCTCTATGGAGGAAAGAAAAGAAGAAAAGACAGAGGCAAGACGGTAGTACGCGGAGTGCTCCGTTCTACCCCTCCATTTATTCTACCTGAGCTCACATCCTCGACAGTTGTAAACAAGGGACTCACACAGACCGACGTGTGTCGACCGAACATGGCATACATTAGAAACGTATGTTGCAAGGCGATGATACCTGTCAGCATGCAACGATTCCTACCGCTTTAGAGGATTATAACAGCAGTTCTACCACTTAACTGTGAACAGATTTTGCGAGTACTGCAAGGTAAAAGAGGAGATAGCTAAACCATACGACTCTAGCTGGAGTACTTCATTTTAGATCATAATTAGCTTTAAGTTTTATTAATTAAGCGTGAAAATATTATAGTAGTTATTATGCTCCCAAGCTCTCGTGTACTACTACCTACATTTCATAATATAGGGTATATTTTGTTTCCTTTAACTATAAATACAGTGTATGACAAGTTTACTTTACTATTGGTTTCGAGTTGGTGGTGAAGTCACCCACTCGACATATAACATGTAACTGACGAAAATACCCCTAGCAAATCCGGCATCAATCAATCAAAGAAATTGGCCAACATTAATCACACGTATCACAAATTACCGTCTAGATCCATAAATCACACGCTCTCATCAACCACGCTGTCGCTTCTGTCTCCCTCACCCGGCCCGCCCCAGCCCCCTCCCCGTCGCCAGTAGACGCCGGAGAACCTTCTGGCCGATGCCTCCTCCTTCTGCTGCGCCTCCAACCCGATGTGGTCTAAGGTCGCCGTCGATGAACTTTCACATCCCGTCAAGGAGGAACTGCCACGCTGACGCCGATAGCGCCCTGGTCTCCTCGGCCTTGCTGAAAGGCGCGTGTGGCGCTGTGGTCGGGCACACGGAGTTGGGAGCATCGAGTGCCACGCGCGTGCGGGCAGCGGCATGGACCAGCGAGCGAGCGAGGCAAATCCCTCGACGGCGGGAGAACTCGACGGCCAGACGAGTCGAGGTAATTAAGGATCCCTTGAGCCGCTCTTGTCCTCCTCGTAGCTCCAGCCTCCAGATCCCGTAACTTGTTCCTACCTGTTTGCGCCTCCTCTCACCCCCCACATCCTCCCGGAAGCTCTCCTCCAGAAAATATTCTCCATGTCGGTCCTTCTCCTTCCCTGAAGCTTTTTTTTTGCGGGGGCTCCTTCCCTGAAGCTCTCCTCGTACAGATCCCCTATCTTCGTATTGATTACCCAGATCTTGTATCTCTTGATTTTGTTTGTTCCTTCTGCCCTAGATTCTGTTTAATTGTGGTGCCTTTGGTTTGTGGCATCCGTTGGATCGGAGAACATACTACAGTGCATGTTTCTAATAGCATAGTGTCCTGTTTAGCCATCAACAGGTCGCACGAGTACATAAAGATGGCTATGATGCGTGCCTGCATTTATATAATTTGTATTGCTAATTTTTTTAGAAATCATATAGCCTGCTTTGCTTTACAAGTAGGAGTACCAAAGATCTTTTTCACTTGGTCGTTTTGTTAGTGCAGAAACTGTAAAAAGTGGCCTTTCCTTGACTTCTACTCACACTCCGCTACCGGTTTCAGGTAAATGCTTGTGTCATATAACTGATAAACTGCTTGTTGTGATGTCTATTGAATATCTGGATATGTTTGTGTCATATAACTGATAATCTGTTGTTGTATTATGATGTCTACTGTATATTGGTTTCAGGTAAATGCACGTATCCTTGCAGATTGGCATCGTTAAACTACACTGAAATTTGGGGCTGATTCTATTGTATATTGTCAAGTGTATCTTATCATGATCAACCTGGATTGTTTGGTTTTATATGTGGAGTTGTCCTTCCACCTGAGGACTTCTTACCATGAGTTTCTCTACGGTGCTGAGACAAGAGATGCAAGTATTTCAGTAAAAGAAAATATTGCAATATAGGGAATTTGCTAATCATCCAAGAGAGGTATATTTTTTTGGTGATGTAGTTTGTATAATCATACCTATAAACTCTCATTAAAATATTGCATGTTTCGCTCTTTCTCATTATATTATTATTTAATTTTTTATATTGTTCTAGATATGGAGTCAGTACAAAAGATGCATTTTTCAAATCCGAGCCCTGTGACTTGTATGCAAGGTGAGCCTCTTGATACCTCTGATGATATGATGATGATATGATATCCATTCAGTTGTTTTCCATATTTGTGAACATGCTATGCACAAGACTGCCAGAAAATAATGGCTTTTATGAGTAATGGTTGCTTGGGTTAATGAGTATTTAAGGTCCCAAATACAGTATTTGATTGTCATTTGCTATTCTGTCCAACTTGATGCTGCTTTTATCCTACTACAAGTGAGAAGCTTCCGTGTTGTCCCTTAGCCGCTTACTAATTTGATATTTGAGGGACATAAGTGTTTAGGGGATTGTTTCGATTGCTTTGTTTACATCCATTTGATTAATCGAGCAAGAATGGCGATAATCATTGATATAAGATTTGTTCCAATAACGTCAACGTAATCTGATACAGTGGTGCTTCTTTAAATTCAGAGTGAAGAATGTTCTATTGTCAATTACTGGTACAATTTTTAAGATAGCACAAAGTTTCAGAATGTAGAAAGCCTATTATACTGATATGCTATGCAAACATCTTTGGCAACTACTGGTATATTTTTAGATGATACATACAGGTACCCATGCTACAATTGAGATTTTACTGGATTATTATTATCTTGGTCTTCAGTTGTTCTTCTGATTTGATTCTTGATTCCATTGTTCAAAATGATCTGTCGGAGAAGAACTAATATGTTGTTCGAGCTTCCAGTAATACTTTGTGTATCATGATGGCATAATGGTAACTGTTTTAAATGAGCAACAACCAACATGCAGCAGCAGGCCTAGAGCACAATGTAATTGGTGCGCTCAGGAAGCGGTGATCCAGAAAAAAGTGACATGGCATGTGAAGTAACAGAATGAGTAACTTGGTCATGCTTGTCAAGAATTTCGGGTGCTGAGGGAAACTGATTAGAAGGTGAATTCGACCGTCTTCAGAGCTACGCCACCACCGTTGCGCTTCAGAGAAGTATAGAACACTTTTATGTTGATTGAAACAATTTCTTCCTATTAGACCAATATGTTATGCATTGGAAGCTATGATAGGTTAGCAAGTGTTGGTAGTCAACTGCTCATTGACAATTTTTCGCTATGTAAAATTTGTAGGATTTTATATTTGTTATGCTCCGTTCATAACTGTTACGAGTTACAACAATGTAAAAATTTTAGGGCCAACTTTTGATTCCGTGTTAGCTGATTTGGCAGGAACTGCCAGCAGGCTACAAGAGTTTTGGCTTTGCAATATTGAATAATATGATGGCATAATGATATATTGCACAACTGTTTTGAAAGAAAATAATACCCCTTGAATACTGGATGTATATGGTGCCACAACAATAGGTATATTTACGTCTGCTTTTGAAGTATAATAATGAATGGAGTTTCCCCAGCGCTGTTTAGCTAACGATAAAAGGTCTGAATGCTTTTGCTATCTATTACTCCAGTTATTAATGAATATTTTATACTGCTTAGTTAATAGGTGCATGCATAATAGGCATTTCTAAGTTTTCATGTGGATGAGAGACATTGTCTGTGCTTAATTGGTACGAAGATGAAAACTAATTAGATATGTATGGTACTGCTGGAACTTATGTCCCTATTCATTTATTTATTGAAGAAGAAACCGCTGATTGCATATGGGTCATGCTCTGGAGGACTTATAGCATCCGCACAAGTCCCAGACTGCTTATGTGAGAATGTAAAGTTGCAAATGCTATCACTGTGGCATGTTTGCCTTCATAATTCATATTAGAGGTTTTCTTTATGCTCAAGATAATACACATTTGACTGTAGACACAATATGGAGTGGGATGATACTAAACAAAGGAGAAATAGGAAGGCGCATGTTGATCATCACATAGTGAGAAATCAGGAGAAGAAATAGTTTTTTCTTGTACTGATGTGGTCGACAGAACATATTACCACATTACTCTTGACAGTTGACAGACTATAAATTAGTCTCTCTCTATCTATATATTATTCTCCAAAGAATGAATCTCGAGACAAATATTTCCATCACATCTATGATGATATTTGGTATCTGGTATAGCATTTATTGAAATAAAATGCACTTTAAGAAAAGTGAATTTTTTATTGATTTAGAATACTGTGTGTCTTTTTTATTTCCCATGTGAATCTTCACATTTCTTTATATTAATAATCTATCAGTAAAAAATTAATCTGTTGCAACGCACGAGCATTCAACTAGTATCACATAAAATCTATATTAATGGACTAATTAGTGAAATACGTTATGGGGGGGGGGGGGGATATCCGGGTAAGCCGGGGGCGGATTATCCGGGCAAATTCCCCTCAATATTCCGCCCCATTACTGGGAGCAAACCATCTCGGGTCTTCCGGGGGGGGGGGGGGGGGGTGGTGCAATATCCGGGTAAGCTAGGGGCGGATAATCCGGGCAAATTCCCCTCCATATAAATTTTTCTCACTAATTTCCTTCACTTGAGCTTGCATATTCATCTCCAGTAAGAATATTTATGCCTAGAAAAATGTTATGGATGGCAGCATAGCAAAAGGGATTGTGACTCCTATGGTGCTCGAAGATGATTTGTGCGTGTAAGAGTTTATAGTCTTTCAGAGTTCATTTCTATACTGGAATAGAGGTGCAGATAATGTCTTCCAGTTTCCCTTTTAAACAGATTAGGAAACTAGATGCTATGTTTGCTCACCATAGTGTCAAAGGTCGTATTTTCTTTATGCCATTCAACTTTTCTTTGATCTAATTAAGTTCGTTCTTTGTTCCTAGCGACACATTAGGGGTTCTTCACACATTGAACTATCGCAGTGTTTTATTGCCCTCGCAAAGTCATCATATTTGTAGCACAGGTACCTATTGTGTGTTCAAGAAGAGATGTCATGTCTTGGACATATATTTTTTTACCTTGTATGTTGTTTTGCCCCAAAGCGAGCGAGCAGCCTGCCAAAGCAAAGGGGAAAGGGCTAATGTCGGGAGAGAGCTTCCACCTTGCAGACCCGCAAGCCAGACATTATAGGGCCTAGAAGACGTCCACAAGTTGGTTTGTGCAGCAGTAAAGCTTTGTCGCCGCATCAAACATGAGGTCAACTTCGTTGGTCGAATAGCGTGGCTGAAGGTGACACCCTGATCTTCAGTTGACAATAAAGATGTGAATTTTTGGCCATGACTGATGCGAGAAGCTAGCAGAACACATTCTGTAAGGTAAATCCCTCGAAATGGGTGGCTCTTTAAACAAGAATATGGCTTAGGTCTTATGGTCGACAGAGAGACCACTTGGTAAAAAGGATCAGACAAACAAGGCGAAACTTGTGATATTATTAAGAAATAGCTAGAATTACAAGCCACATCTTGGTTAACCTCCCGCTGGCCTCTCCTAGCCCCTCTTTATAGGTGGTCAGGTCTCGAGGTCCTGGTCGGGTTCGATAAAGATTCATCACCTGTGGCGGTTTTTACATATCAATTTCCTTATTCAAATACAAAATACATTGGCTCCTATCTTGGGCCGTAATTATCATGGGCCTTAGCCCTAATATATCCCAGGGGTACCAATGCCATGGGCTCTAGCAGACGTACCCATGTCACTAGCGGAGGGAGTGCATGCCCGTCAGTCTAGGATTCCGGCACGAGGACGCCATCTTACCATATCAAGGGAGTCAGCGATGAACTCCCCTCGAAAAGGAGCAGCTGTCCAGCAGCTAATGATGTCGACGGCGAAGCAGCCGATATGATTTTGCTCCTGATATGCGTAGTACTCGCGCCCCCACCATGGGGATCTCCAGATCTCCACAGAGCAGAGCCGCCACACTCCATCCCCTCACCTCCACGGTCGGCCAGATGAAGGCCAATGACTTTGACCTTACAGATCTGTAGATCCCGCCACCATCCTTCTTCAACGGAGCAAGCCTCGGCCCGTGAAGCATGGTGGGCACCCTACGGCCGACCATGGTGGTGAGGGAAGGGCGCAGGCCCCTACGACCGACCATGGTGGTGAGGGAAGGGCGCAGGCTGCCGAGGCTTGCTCCGTTGAAGAAGGATGGTGGCGGGATCTGCAGATCTGTAAGGTCAAAGTCGTTGGCCTTCATCTGGCCGACCGTGGAGGTGAGGGGTGGAGTGTGGCGGCTCTGCTCTATGGAGATCTGGAGATCCCCATGGTGGGGGCGCGAGTACTACGCATATCAGGAGCAAAATCACATCGGCTGCTTCGCCGTCGACATCATTAGCTGCTGGACAGCTGCTCCTTTCCGAGGGGAGTTCATCGCTGATTCCCTTGATATGGCAAGATGTCGTCCTCGTACCAGAATCCTAGACTGACGGGCATGCACTCCCTCCGCTAGTGACATGGGTACGTTTGCCAGGGCCCATGGCATTGGTACCCCTAGGATATATTAGGGCTAAGGCCCATGATAATTACGGCCCAAGATAGGAGCCAATGTATTGTGTATTTGAATAAGGAAATTGATATGTAAAAACCGCCACAGGCGATGAATCTATATCGAACCCGACCAGGACCTCGAGACCTGACCACCTATAAAGAGGGGCTAGGAGAGGCCAGCGGGAGGTTAACCAAGATGTGGCTTGTAATTCTAGCTGTTTCTTAATAATATCACAAGTTTCGCCTTGTTTGTCTGATCCTTTACCTTTGGTTCAGATAAAACAAGTGGTCTCTCTGTCGACCATAAACCTAAGCCATATTCTTGTTTAAAGAGCCACTCATCTTGAGGGATTTACCTTACAGAATGTGTTTTGCTAGCTTCTCGCATCAGTCATGGCCAAAAATTCACATCTTTATTGTCAACTGACGATCAGGGTGTCACCTTCAGCCACGCTATTCGACCAACGAAGTTGACCTCATGTTTGATGCGGCGACAGAGCTTTACTGCTGCACAAACCAACTTGTGGACGTCTTCTAAGCCCTGTAATGTCTGGCTTGCGGGTCTGCAAGGTGGAAGCTCTCTCCCGCCATTAGCCCTTTCCCCTTTGCTCTAGCAGGCTGCTCGCTCGCTTTGGGGCAAAACAACATACAAGGTAAAAAAAATATGTCCAAGACATGACATCTCTTCTTGAACACAGAATAGGTTCCTGTGCTACAAATATGATGACTTTGCGAGGGCAATAAAACACTGCGATAGTTCAATGTGTGAAGAACCCCTAATGTGTCGCTAGGAACAAAGAATGAACTTAATTAGATCAAAGAAAAGTTGAATGGCATAAAGAAAATACGACCTTTGACACTATGGTGAGCAAACATAGCATCTAGTTTCCTAATCTCTTTAAAAGGGAAACTGGAAGACATTATCTGCACCTCTATTCCAGTATAGAAATGAACTTTGAAAGACTATATAAACTCTTACACGCACAAATCATCTTCGAGCACCATAGGAGTCACAATCCCTTTTGCTATGCTGACATCCATAACATTTTTCTAGGCATAAATATTCTTACTGGAGATGAATATGCAAGCTCAAGCGAAGGAAATTAGTGAGAAAAATTTATATGGAGGGGAATTTGCCCGGATTATCCGGGGCCAGATTATCCGCCCCCGGCTTACCCGGATATCCCCCCCCCCCCCGTGAAGACCCGAGATGGTTTGCTCCCAGTAATGGGCGGAATATTGAGGGGAATTTGCCCAATCCGCCCCTGGCTTACCCGGATATCCCCCTCCCCCCCCCCCCGTGAAGACCCGAGATGGTTTGCTCCCATTAATGGGGGCGGAATATTGAGGGGAATTTGCCCGGATTATCTGGGGCCCGGATAATCCGCCCTCGGCTTACCCGGATATCCCCCCCCCCCCCCCCGTGAAGACCCGAGATGGTTTGCTCCCAGTAATGGGGGCGGATATTTCAGGGGATTTTGACTGGATTATCCGGGGGCCGAATAATCCGCCCCCTAACGGTCAGATTTGGAGGGGGGTATAAATACCACCTCACCTCTTCTTCCCCAGGCTGCTCGAGCTGAACAAGAACACGCCCCATTGTTGGAGCCACCAAGCTACAAGATCTCCCTCCTCAACCCACCAAAGCTCTTGATCTTTGGAGAATCGAAGGAGGAGGCCTTGATCTACATCCTCACCAAAGCGATTTACTTTGCCCTCTCATTTGCTTGAGGGATTTGTGTCTTGGGTTTCTTTGAATCCCTAGACCTTGATTTGTGTATTTGATATCTTGTTACTTGTTGTTTGACAGCATTGTGTTGTCCTTGGGAGCCTCCAATTCGGTTGTGGATGCGTGCCCCAAGATTGTAAAGGCCGGTTCCGTCTTGAGAAATCCCTTAGTGGAAAGTAAGCTAGGCCTTTGTGGCAAAAGCTTGCATCGGAGAATAGGGTGAGCCTTCGTGGCGTTGGTTAGGCCTTTGTGGCAACCATTTCTCTCCAACGTAGACGTACTTCCTCTAAAAAGGAAGGAACTATAGGAATCACATCCGTGTCTCTGTGTGCTCCACTCTCGGTTACCTCTATCCTTTATTGCCTTTATATATTGTATATCTTGTTTAGCTTGCTAGTTATCATATAGGTAAATTCACCCTAGTTGCATATCTAGAGAATTTACCTTTTGTGTCAAGCCTAAATTGAAAAAGAATTAAAATTTGAGTAGCACCTATTCACCCCCCCCCCCTCTAGGTGCCCTTACGATCCGTTCGATCGGGACGGAGGGAGTAAGCTACAATCTTTGTATGGTATCATAGGTAAAATGCATGGTTAGCTCAATCATATACATATATGTACACAAAAATCATTAAATACAGATACACCACTTAAGAGACAATGCATTGTGATAGTTATCTCTTACAATAAACTATTATATAGGATATCGCGCTAAGATACAATGCATTATGAAAGGTCTTATATAGTTATTATGCTTCCAAGATCTCCATGTTTTTTTAACAATGGGCGCTTTATTACTCAAAAGGTTCAAGCAATACACTCGGCCTCTGCATAACTAGGATGCACACAACCGTCTAGAAGTCACAAAATAGAAAAATAAAAGGGTAAAATTTATATCAGAGCAATTGCAGATCTCATATAGAGTGTGTGGTGGACCAATCCAAAGATTATGCGGCCACCCATGTAGGAAAAAATATCCCTCTCATCGTATCCTCCAATCGTGTACAGACCTCTGTAAATAAGTCTTGATCTCCATCTGCTAAAGAGATGACCACAAACAAAACATAATGGTACATCTATAGATAACCTATAATAGAGAATAATTTTTATTATTAAAAACTTTGTCATTCTATCTCGAGCTCTCGTGTACTACCTACATTCCATAATATTTTGTTCAACCTAATATGTAAGAAGGTCCTATAAAACTGAAAAAGAATTAAAATTTAATTAGAACAAATCTAAAATTACACTTATCTATAAACAAGAATGGTTGTCCTACAAATTGAATAAGAGCATCTCCAGCCACAAGCCCGGCGAGGCCCCCGGCACCCTGTTTTTTCATCCGGGCGGTGAAAATCGGCCCAGTCGCGCCCCCGGTTCCTCGATTTCGCCCGGATTTGGGCCTTCATCCATCCGGCGAGCCCAGGCCATCCCCAGCCTTTCGAGGCGCGCTCGGGGACTCCAAACGAAAGAAATGTGCGTGAAATGGCGAAGAAACTTTCCATGCATCGTGTGGCCCCGACTTGTCGACGAGAGAGATCGGTCGTCGTCCTCATCGTCTCGTCTTCCGCGCATCGTCGTCTTCCCCGCGCATCGTCTTCCGCGCGTTTTAAAATCTACCGCCGATGGACGTCCAGCCACGCGGCGAGGCGAGTTAATGCGTGGCCGCCTATATATCGCGGCCTACCGCGCGTCTGGCCGGCCACATTCACCCACTTCTCCCCAAATCCACTGTCCACCTCCCCCACCTCCTCCAGGCGAGCAATGGCGAACAATGGCTCCGACGACGACGGCGCAGCGAACAACGGCTTCGACCGGTGTTCCCTCCACCAGTGGGAGGGACGGCTGCTCTACGCGGCGGGCTACCCGGCGCCGCCCGACTGCCGCGCGCCCGGAGGTTGGCATCTAAGCGCGGATGGCATCCCGATCCCGCCGCCGCCACAGGGCGCCGCCCTCGACGCCGCCATCGACGAGATACTGGAGGGCATGAGCGACGAGCAGCGCGCTGACCCGCGCTTCTACCCAAAAAACTATCCGGCATGGAACGCGTTCTTCCGGCGAAGGTATGAACGCGAGCTCGCCGCCTACGACGACCCTCATCCTCCTCCTGCGCACAACAACGCCGCCGGCCGCCGCCGCTGGTGCAGCGCGCGCGGTCGCACCCTTGAGGCCGTTCTCGAGCACATCGAGAACGGCAACTCGCCGGTCCTCGGGATGCCGCCGCCACAGCGACCGACGCTGTCCCGCCGCCGGGAGAGCTCCTGGATGCCACGGCGGATGGCATCCGTCTTCTCCGGATCGGTGTTCTCCGGATCGGCGTCGGCGAGGTCGGCATCATGGTCGTCGGCATCCACGCCGAGGACCGTCAAGCAGGAGCCGCCGTCCGCGCCGCCGAGGCGCAACATCGGCGCCCTCGTCATCCGCGAGGGGGCGCACACCACGTCGCCCCGGCGTCGTCGCAAGCCGAGGAAGGACGGCGCTGCCAAGGCCGCGTCTGACCTCACCGAGGCGGAGGCCGCGCACCAAGGAGGCGGCGACGCGCGAGGCAATCGCCCGCTCTCTCCGCGACGTCGTCCCCGCCGACAACGCCATGCCGCTCGATGCGGCGCTCGAGTGGTCCAGGCGGGACTGGGAGCGGAAGGAGGCGGAGCAGCAGCGGCGGCTGCTGGACCTGGCGGCCGCACAGCGTCGCGCCGCCGCCGCGCAACCTAGCCGCGGCGCGCCCGTCGTCAAGCTGGAGGAGTCCAGCGACGACGACCTCTACCGGCCTACGCCGCCACGTTTCGGCGACGCTGGGCAGGTGTCGAGCCGCCAGGCGCCGTCACCGTAGGACGGCGGCGACTCTAGCTACAACGGCGGGGACTACACGGCGTTCTACCGCTGATTAGGCATGTAGATCGCCGTGTTTTTAGTTAGTCTATCGGCCGAATTCGAATATATTACGAATTCGACCTATATATGTAAAATTTCTCCCTATATATATAAATGGAAAATAGTAGGCTACCACCGGTGGTAGCTATCCACCCAAACGATGTTTAAGATACCGTTAGATCTCTCTCGTCCCAACTCCCAACCCCACGTTCCCAGAAAAAGAGGAAACACCACAGCGTCGTTGACTCTCCCCACCCGATCCCCACACGAAGCACCATCCCGCGCCGCCGCGAGCAAATCCAAGCGGCCACCACCTGCTCTGATGGCACGGGAAGTCAATGAGCAGAACGATGGAGAGAGAGCTAACGGTGTCCACGCCACCGAATCGCGCCGCCGCGAGCCAATCCCAAGCGGCCACCACCTGCTCCGATGGCAGGGGAAGTCAATGAGCAGGACGACCTCCTCGTCGTCCCGGGTCACTGCGAGGTTGAGCTCTCTCCTACTAGGCTGGTGGTAGCTACCACTCAGCTCAACCATGGAACCCGTGCCCGCGGGAGGCCAAATCGGTAACCTCATACTGCTAAGCCGACGAGGCTCGCCGAGCTCCCTGATATTGGACCACGATCTCCAAAACTCATGCATCGAAGACCACCACAAATCTGAAGGGTGTGAATCGGAACACCACCCAAAATCAAGAATCCATGATGTAAATAAGAACCGGAACACGCATCGGAACAACACAAAAAAAAGGAATCCAGGATGTTAATCCCACATCAGCTGCTGTAGCTTGAGGGGAACGAATCAGTGCGGTGGCCATGGTGCCTGTCGTGGGAGCCCGTCGGCCTGCACATCCAAGGCGATGGCGGGGGCGACACCGTGTGTGGTGTGCCCGGCGACCTACAAAGAACACATTGTGTAAAAGAAGTCAACATGGAGGTGATTTCGTCACACGGTGAACCAAATCAAGATCCAAAATATTACAGAGGTGAAAATCCAAATCGAAAAAAAGTCCAAATCGGAAAATTGTCCAGCTGTGCTAAGTGAGCGGCAGCAGACGGGGGACCTCCGGCGGCGGCGGCCACCTTCATCGACCTGCTGCGCGGGGAGACCCACGCCGACCTGCTCGGCGACGCATGCGTAGATCTCCACGGCAGCTCCGTCACGGCCAAATCGAGGCGTCTGACCTCCAGGGTAGCGGTAGGTGGTGCGGCGCTCCTGCCACCAGCGGGCTGCCCGCTCTGCCTTGGACGAGCACCACCTGCGCGGCAAGAGGCTGATTCATTCCTTCCACCAGAGCGCGCCGTGGCAACCGGCCGTGATGCGAGATGAAGGGGAGAGGGTGGCCGACAGAGGTCGTTCTCGGCGTGGATTTTTCTTGAAGTAACACCGTCGCAGGAGATTTCTTCCGTTAACTAGACATGCGGTGCAGATGGCCCTATAGAACTGATCCAACGGCTGTTTATAGGTGCGTAGTTACCACCGGTGGTAGCAAATCTGCATCGATATATAAATATCTCTATATTTCGGTGAACTATGAACATTTTTCGTCTTATTGAGTTTGAATTCAAATATTCTCCTAGACTCACCGCTGGAAATATGGATCTCCCAAAGCCGAAATTTACATCCATCCGACGCTGAATAGCGCCGAATTTCGGGCGAAGACCTCAAACGCTGAAAATGCTCTAAGAAACCAAGCCATGCGATGTTTACAGCCACGGCTCGCCATGCAACATACGTGTCGAATGCATGCCATGTCGGTTGACACATGTCAGGCTGCATTGGCCCTTTGTTTACCGTGGAGGATGTCAGCTGTGGCCATATAAATGGCAGGGGAGAGCAGAGGCCTCTGCCTTATCTCCGCCTCCGTTTCTTTCCCTTCCTCCATGGATTCCACAAGGAGCAGATCCGTGTTCATCATGGCTAATGGACAGGTGAGCCGTTCATCCTTTTGCTGCTAATCATCGTCAGTTCATTAGTGCATCCCTTGATGCAAGAACAGCTGGTCGATCTTACTGTTTTTCCTCAACTTTATGTGTCTACCCTCTACCGTCCTTCTTCATTACAATCTGTACAGTTTGGATACTTCTTCCGAGGATTTGATTGTTCGTTCTTGTGATACAGCCACGACAGGTCCTCCACGTACCTAGGCGTACTTTCTTGGAGCAAGTGAGCGCGCAGTCCTTCCTCGCCATCCACGGGTACGGCTCTGCCACCAACGCGGACGGTCTGATCAAGGGCTGCGTCGAGATCGATGTGCCCCGGATAGCAGGGAGGCCACCGGAGGGACGACGCGCTTTCTACGGCGAGCTCTCCGCCATCTCTGCGACGAGTACGGCATCGCCGTCGACGACTGGAACTACTCGGCTCTCGTCGAGCACAGGCAGAGGCTGGCCGTCGCACTGGAGTCCAGCCGCCAGACGGAGGCGCAGATTGATGCTGCGAAGAAGGAGGCGATCAGGTATAAGCAGGCTACTGATAAGATGGTCCAGCGACTGAAAGATCTGTGCCTCCAGTTTTCTGGCTTGTTGCCTGTGCGTGCCGGTGGCCCAAGCGGCATCGAGTATGCCGGTCCACCTTCGCCGCCGGCAGGCGGGTATGACAGGCTGGCCCTCGAGCTTGCCCAGATTATCCAGTCAGCATAGGATGAGCTGCCGCTTTGTGTGATGTCTCTAGCTTAGTTATCATTTACCTGCCTAGATTAGATCTCGTGTAGTAGTAATGAATAAAACGATGTGCTTCATATGCATCCAGTTCGTTCATTTTGGTGCCAGGGCTAAGTAGAGTGAGCTGGATTTACCTATATAAGATAAGAGGGCCTTTTAGCTAAAATCACCTGTTGCAAAATAGGGTACCTGTCCTCTGCCTGTGAACTATGTATGTACGTGGTGTACGTCCTTTGAAATACTATGACAGTATGTATGTTTCTGCAATGTGGTGTTCTTGTAATCGAACTCGGTACTACATTATTACCGCAAAAAAAAAAAACTCGGTACTACATCTTGTGACTGTAGTGCCAGTTATCATGGACAGATACATTATTAAAAGCATCTCTAATGACTCCTGCTGCCTAATAAACTGCCTAATAAACTGTTGTATAGGGCACGAAAATGTAAAAGCTGCCCTAAAAGCAAGTGCCCTAAAAATTTATTGAGCAAGCCCAAAAAAAAAAAAAACCTTTGCCCTATCTTTGGGGCAGACGACCCGTGCCCCAAATCACCCTCCACCGCGCGCATGCCTAGCCAACCGCTTCTGCCTTCCTTCGCCACGGAACCGCCGCTAATCGATCGCCGGCCACCGGAGGTCATGGAGGACCTCCCACCTTTCTCCCCGTCGATTCCTCCACGGCCGCTCCAATTTCCGGCCACCCCCCTACACCCGTGAGGCGCCGTCGCAGCTGTGGCAAACTCTATGCTGCCACCTCAACGCTAGGCGACATTTACAGCGCCGCGGCCGGTCATCGCCGCTCCTGTAGTTTCCGCTGCTGCAGCCAAACAAACCCCGACCAAGAAAGTGTTACTATTTCCTTTGTCTCACTTTTAAGGGCATATTCATAAATCATATAGTTTTTAAACTCCTAGCCTCCTAGAGGCATTGGTATTTAAGGTATTTAATTAGTATTACTTTACAGTAGTTTGATGTAACTATTTTTTGTCTGCATGTGTAGTTTTGTATGAGTATTTTTTATTTCCGAAGTTAAACAACCAATGTATGCGTTTCTTTATTAATTAGTAGGTCTTGATAACAAGGATGAAGAGCCAAATGTCATTGCCAATACTATAACTTTTTTAAAACCACTAGAGGCCTTTCACAATGTATCGTATTTTAGCGCGTTATCTTAGGCAGTGGAGACAATCACCATAATGCATTGTTTTTTAAGTATTGTATCTATATTAAGTAATTTTGGATACATGTATGTCTGTGATTGTGTACTAGAAATGTATTTTGCTTATGATAGCGTGTAAGGTTAGCTAAGATACAACAACACTTTCTTTCCTCATCTAATAGAGTGACACATAAGCAAAATATCTACGATATAGTGCTAATAAACACCCATTATAAAAGGCCTAATACTATAACTTCTATAAGGGTCTCTAGTAGGAGAAGATTTTTTGTAGACCGAGCTGCATGTAGGTAGTTTTTCTTAGAAAAATCAAAAGCCTCATTTTAAATTCTCAAAAAAAATGAGAAAAGATTTGGATGTTGACAATCATGTGATCTACTAACGTGTCAAATTTAAACTCAGAGATACATTATATTGAGGGTTGCATAAAAATGACAAAATTTGATAGATTTCTAGATTTTGAAAATTTGCGATGTTCCCAACTATAGCAGTCAGATTTTTAGTTTTTACATAGCACAAAATTTAAGGTATTTAGATTTAAAAATTTGCACGATTATAGATCATAATATTGTTTACATATAGATCTAATTTTAGAATTTTTTTAAATGTTTAAATTATCACTTTCAATTTTTTTTAGAAAACAAGCTACATATAGGTTGAACTAAGTTTGTAGTTTTTGAGTAATGTGATAAATAATGCTCCGATGAGATACACTCTATATGATGACATCCTATCGAAGCAATGCGATGCCTACGGATATGCATCAGCATGCAACATACGTGTCAAATGCATGCCATGTCCGCCGACACATGTCGGTGTGTGTGGGTCCCTTGATTACTACAGTGGATCAGCTCAGGTAGTACAAATTCAGGGGGGGAGCACAGAGGACTCTGCTTCCTTATCTTCGTCTCCGTTTCTTTCCTCTCCTCCGCGAGTTAATTCCAAAAAACCACCACATTTGCGGCTGAAATACGCAAAACCACCAAAAAAGTTTGAAATTGCAAAAATCCACCACTATTGTGTTCATTTGTTCCAATGTGCACTGATGCTAAAATTTAGTCGTGCTAACAACGATTCTGATAGGGGACCCACTGGCAGAGATGACGTGGAACCACGGTGACAGACCAGGAGGACAAAGGTTATTTAGATCTAACTTTCAGGGATTTTCTTGTAAAATTGTATGGGCCCCACTTGTCAGCCCCTTCTCTCACATCATCTCCCTCCTCTCTCTAAGTACAATCACCGCCGCCGCCGCCGCCGGGGGAATCCTACACCTGCACGCTGCCGCCGCCGCCGCCTCCCATGCTCCGCCACCACCCTCGCCGGTATCCCATGCCCCGCCACCGCCCTCGCCGGTCTCCCTACTCCGGCGAGATGTAGACGGGCCGCCTAATGGGGCGAGCTTTTGCGGGCTCCCTTGATCCGTACGTCGCCGTCGCCGGTCTCCCCTGCATCCCCACTCGATTCCTTCAAGTAGAATAAAGAGGATGACGAGATGGAGCTCCTGGACACGTCGTTGGAGCTCGGGGAGGCTTGCATAAGTGGGGAGTGGCGGCGCCGGCGGCGGACCAGTACACCGTCGGGAGATGGAGGAGGCCACCGATGGGCTCGTCGCCCAGAACATGCTCGGGGAGGGCAGCATCGACAGTCGGGGCGGAGGTGGAGTGGCGGCGCCGGTCTAGGCGTAGGTGCTGATGGGGAGTCGCGGCGCCGCCGGCGGACCATGAAAACGAGCCGGATATTGCCTGTGGTCAACGCTTGGTTATTGGGAGAAAAGGAATAGAAGAAAAGAATGGAAAGAAATAAAAAAATTAGGGAAAAAAGGATAATTTACAAAAAGGACCTTGACTTCAGATATATCTCCCTCTGACGGGTTCAGTGTGCCACGTCATCACTTACAAGCGGGCCCCATTGTCAGAATAGCTGTTAACACGACTAAAGACAACAATCAGTGAACATTGCAAGCAACCAACGCAATACCGGTGGTTTTTTGCGATTTCAAAAAAAATTGGTGATTTTGCGTATTTCAGCCGCAAATGTGGTGATTTTTTGGAATTAACTCCTCCTCCGCAGATTCGATCTACACTAAGAAGCGTCTCCGTGTTCATCATGGCTGGTGGAGAGGTGAGCCGCTCGTTTTAATGTACATGCTCATTGCAAGAGCAGCTGGTCGTTCTTACTGTTCTTACTGGTTGTACTTCTCCTGAGAATTTGATTGTATTCTTTGTGGTCTTCTGATGCAGGCACCGCAGATGAGGACATTCGTTTTCGAGGGCGAGGTAAAGGCCGATCCCTTTAGCGCTGAAGAGAGCGCCGCCGAGGTGGCTATCCGCCATCTGAGCGAGGAGTACAACTTCGACATCGGCGACTGGAACTACCCCGCCTACGTTGAGACCAGGGAGAGGCTGCTCGCTGAGCAGAGGCACGGCCGCAAGCTGGGCGCGGCGCTCGAGGCTATTCAGGAGAAGGCCGCCCGCGAGAAGCAGCAGCTCGGTGAGCTTGTCCAGGGCGTGAAAGACGTCTGCCTCGAGTTCGCCGACGTGCTGCCCGTGCGTGCTGGTGGCTCGGGCGGCATCGAGTATGCTGGTCCGCCCTCGCCGCCGGCAGGCGGATACGACAAGCTGGCCCTCGAACTTGCTCAGCTTCTTCAGCCAGGAGACGTTGAACTTGCTCAGCTTCTTCAGCCAGGAGACGTTGAGTAGCCGCTCTGGGTGCTGTTTCCAGCTTAAGTTAGTATGTGCATTTACCTGCCTAGCCGAGATCTCGTGTACTGATGAATAAAACGATGTGCTTCATGCATCCAGCTTGTTCAATTTGGTACATGCTCTGCACCCGAGGTGTCAAGGGCTAAGTAGAATGAGCTGGATTTACCTGTATAAGAGGGCCTTTTAGCAAGAACAACTGTTGTAAAATAGGGTAGTTGACTAGTTTTCCTCTGGTTGTAATAGGGTAGTTGTCCTCTGGTTGTGTATGTGGTGTAGCTCTTGTGAACTATTGTAAATTATGTGTCTGCTGCGTGTTCTTGTAATCGAACTCGGTAACTACAGCTCACAAGCTGTAGTGCCAGTTAGTATGGACAGATACAGTATATGAGACCCCGATGAAACTACAGTCATCTTGGCGTCTGACGTTGAGGCTACCCCGGTGGTGGCCAGTGTTCGACTCGGCGACGCTTGGTCAGGCAGCTGAGCCTACCTCTCAACTAGAGGGAGATAAAATGATCCGTGAGATGGTTGTGGCTTGAGGGTAACTTTCATTCTATTGATTCCTAGATTGTGCCTCTATTTGTAGTTTAACTAGCATGGTGGCCCTCGCAAATGCGATGATATATCTTTAGCATGTTGAAAGGTTCAGATCCAGCAAATTGTATCTTCAAGGATATCACATTATGTGATATAAGAAATAATATGGCTATATCACAACCAAAAATATTTTGGTAAATAAAAAAGATCATATTTATCAGTAATCATCTTTAATTTCTTGGCCAAGAATTATTATGTGAACACTCAAAGTGTTGTGGGTGAGTGATATTAAAGAAACACAATTATAATTTTGATATTATGCTAGATTAGTAAGGTGATGTATCTGTTGGTGCTAATAGTTACGAATGTTCTTCTATATATTTTGGTTGAAATAACAGTTAGAATACACACGTAAATGTCTAGCTGATGTTTAGGTATTCTAATTAATTAATAGTATAATGTTTTTTATGAACTGAGACCAAAGCAACTTTTTTTCATTAATAGGTAGGCCAACTAAGCACTGAATATTCTTATTTTATACCTCTCTAGGAAATGCATGATGTTTTTAGATATTGAAATGGTCTCATGATGAAAATTTGACTATTATTTTGTATCTAAACTAAATACAAATATATCTACAAAAACAAAGCATGTTTTCAAACTTTATATTTTCTTGGTTTCTTCTCGATAGATTGATAAATATTATTGACAATCAATGGTAGAGAAGTTTGACTATGTTTTTTCTAGAACGTCATCTATTTTGAAATTTATGAAAAAAATTAAGCATCCAATTTAAGTCTCTTTCTGTTATCCCTATCCAGTTCAATATTTATAACGTGCTCACATGTATTTTTCTGTCCCATGCAGCATAATTATATGGCATGGATGTCATACATCAATCTATCTTATTCGAATATCAAGTTTATTCCACGGTCTCAATGACATAGAACTTAATTTGCACCTTTATATTATATCATAGGAACCTTCGATCGACTCATGTCTAATTAGCTGCACCTTCATGCATATGCATGCAAGCTAACTCTTTCATTTGACACCGACTGTTCCAAAGGTTAACATATGATCATGCCATCAAGATATAATTAATCCCAATTGAGAAGGCAAATTTTGTTTGTTATATGTTTCGCATAGGAAGTTATTTTATTTGCATATTTTTCTACTGGTTTTGGTATAATAATTAGAGTTTTTTCATGAAAATTTCTTGCAGATTTGAAAGATTGTAATATCCCAGGATTAGAGATTATAAAATAGAGACAACAGATGTGTGCATTGCATTTCATGCATAGAAAATCTGGGTAATTTTTGCGCATTTAAATAAAACATATCAAAGTGATTGGAGTTTCACTTGAGTTGATGGAATTGAAGTAGCTCATCAACTAGAGCGCGATAAACTTCAATATGACCTTTGTTGAAATCCTTGTTTTGGGTAGTGATAGCTACAACAACTAAAAGAGAGTTAAGTGAGGTAAAACTAAAATGCTTGACACACCATTTTAGGATCAAATATCTATTCACACTAAGATCATCATGGTATTCTATAAACCATAATTCTTTCATGTTAAAGAAGTCAAAACAAGTCTTATTCTTAAAACATGATCTATTCTATAATCTTATGTCCTAATCTAGTGAGTCCAAATAAGAGAAGTTGTGAGGTTAACTCAATGCTAGTTTGATTATAAGATTTGCCTTAACTCTAGGTGAGATAACTTAAGAACATTAGAGCTATTCCTATAAAGGCCAACTAGGAGACTTTAGACATTACTCCAAGTCTAATTAGGACAAGTCATTTGATATAGGAGTGATCACATCATAAACCCTAATTCTGGTCTGGACTAGAACCATGCTTAGAAAGTAACCAATACCCAGACCTGCGTAATTATGAAGGGGTAGTAACTCCAATTTGAATCACACGAAGAGGAGATTTTATCTTTAATCTCAGATGGTTGATACAACCTAGAATAAAGCCTTGATAGAGGGAGTTGATAAAGGAAATAGTATGATCATGTCAAGTACATGATTATGCTTGCTGATGAAGATAATTAGGTTAGTTATAAAACTTAGTCTGATAAGCAGATATCATCCTAAGACCAGGGTGGAGTAGGAAACCTACTTGAACATATCCCACTTACGAGGCACCATCCTATGAAGCTATAATGAACCTTGATCTTCGTACAAGATTCCATCTTAGCAGAGTCACTAGATATTAATGGTATATTTCACAAGCCTAAACCCTAGATTTATATTTAGTATAGAATCTAGGTCACACTTTTAGTATTGACTACTATTTCTTCAATGAGGGTAATACCATTGCATCAGATTCTATGTCCCTTTAGACCATTCATTTTAAAGACAATCCAAAGTATCTATTCCAACTTATGCATCACTTAGTGATCATAAGTCATGTCTAACCCCATGTCCTAACCTTAAATTTAGGAATGGTGTTTCAACTACAATTCTTATGAGATAAAATAACCAAGACTTTTGCTTAGTGGTCAATTCATATATCAATAGATGTTTTGGTCTTATTACCAAACCAACCCTTCTTTGGGGAAACACTAAGTATTGTTATCAAACCCAAGTACATATTCAGAAATCACTAGTGTTTAGTAAATAACTCCATATAATAATCCTATGACATTTAGTAGCATAGTTGTGTTAAGCATAAAATCATGCTTTTCACCATTTTCCTTAATAGGAAAATAAATTGTGGTTAAACACTGTTTCTTTGTTTTCTTATAAGATATGATGAAATATAATATTACTACATATAACTACCTGTTAATTCAAACTTAGCAAAGTATTCTGAATACTCCACCAAGGCTACTTGGAAATATCCAATCAAGATTTACAATAAAAAAATCCTAATGTTATATTCAAAATCTTATGTGCAGGTGCACCTATAAAACCTATCTAATATGGTGTATTGAACCAGTAGTGTCATATTTGTGTTTGAAAAGATTTGCCAAACTCAAAATCCTGCAAGCAAGTGTGAAATCAAATTAGATAGATAAAACAGAAAATAAAGCAAAAAGAAAAGAAACCGAAGAAGAAAAAAAAATAGGAAAGGACTTACCTGGCCGTGGCCCGTCAAGCCGGCCCAGCACCTCAGCTCCTCAGCCCAGCCCAGGTACCGTTTCGACCTTCTTCTTCCTCGGGCAGGAAGCAGCTCGGTGGAGAGCTGCCAGGCGCTCGATCCACCGCTGCCACTCCGACGCCCAGGATGAAGGCCGCCGACCCTGGACGCTATAAAAAGCCCTCCCGCCGCTGCGAAACCCTAGAAACCGCACCTCCTCCATCTCTCTCACTCTTCTCTGCAGGTAACCGATACCCTAGCTCTGGCCGCCGTCGGTGAGGGTCATCTCGAGCTCGAGGGAGTAGCTCGGAAGCTCCGCCGTGCTTCCAGTAGTCTCCTTATGAAAGGAATCGAGTCGAGGTATCCCGAATCGGTCGAATTTTGCCGTTCCCTTCCGCAGATGCTCGCCGAAATCCATGATGATTCACTCATCTCCGACCATCTCCGACATCGGCGAGGTTAGCATCGGCTCCAGGGTGAGCATACGCACCTTCTCAGATTGTTTTCGAATTGATTCATGCACCGTAGCTCGGGATCGTGGTTTGGCCGTCGTGCGCCGCCGCAGAGGTCCTCACCGGAGCTAGCTCCGGTGACCATTCGGTGGCGGGGTTACTGCCAATCGATTTCTCGTAGTGTCCTCGTGCGAGGGGTGTGCGTAGATCACCCCGGGAACCACTTATTGGTCGTCTTCGGCGATAGCCGGCGACGAGCAGCTCCCAGGCAACCGCCAGGACCGTGGTCAAGCCCAGTCAACATGTTGACTAGTCAATGCCCATGTGGCATATGACGTGTCTCTGGCCCCGCAAGTCAGTCTCTGCGGCTAGCAGTAGTATAGGTTAGAAACGTATTCCCTGTTTATTGTAAATTCCAGAAAATAACAGAAACTTTGTAAATTCATAACTAATTCAAATAAAATCAGAAAAAATACAAATAATATACCAAACTGATCACAAAAACATAATCTATTCATTTATGATATAATATTGCATACTTGTGTGAAATAATTTTGAACTAAATTTAAAAACTTGTTTAAGTAGTATTTGAACTCTGAATTTAAATTCAATTAAAACAATTTAAACAAAAATTTCAAATACCAAATATAAATGTGACACTTATATAATGTTATTCCAATTAATGTTTTGTTATTATTAAATATTAAACTTAAAACTTTATTACTAGGATTTTAAACCCTAAAATGATTTCTCCTAAAAACAAAATTCAATCTAGCAAAACTCAGGAAAAATCATAAACTTGAAAAATAATTATTTCCTAACTCTAATATTGCTATTTCAACAATTGCTTCATCAGGAGAGAATCTAAAACCAATTTTAGAGTCTTCAATCAATTTAAGTTTGGATTCCAACCCTGAAAATCTAGGAACATAATAACCAGGCTTTCCTAATTATTTCTGAACAAAACTTGAAACCTAAAATGAGATTCTAATACTAAAACTCATTAAGGTATATGTTCTTCAAAAGTAATTCTTTTGAAGTACATATAACTTAAGTTCTGCCGTTGCTTTTTAGTACTAAAACCAATCACCATCTTAGTGTGCTAGTCTAGTCTTACTTCCTAATTCAACCATGAGTGGTTAGTTAAATACTCTATTTCAACATGGTGTACCTTAGTCCACTAACTATTTGCAACACCTTTGTTGCAACTTAAAAACTGTTACTTCCTGACATCACCTAATCACCATTTTCCTAAGTAATAAAAATATCCATTAAGGATTGTGTTCTTCAAAAGTAATTCTTTTTAAGAACAAACCAAATAAGCATCACACCCATTCTTGTCTAGACACAAGTAATGACCTTTGCATAGTAAGAGTACTACCAACTCAAAAATCAACCATAAACTATTTACCTGGTTACTACTGGCTCATGAATAACTATTTGAGTGTCGATGCTTGTTATAAGAATGTTACCAACTATAGAAAGAACCATATATAGTAATAGCAATGAAAGTTGCTATGTATAATCATGCCCAACTAATACCACATAAGTAACACATGAATCTTAAATAGATAACTTGTTATGTTCCATCTATTAACTACTTTGTGAGTAATAGATAAGTATAATCAATCCTAGAACACTAACTCTTATTTGTAGTACTTCCAGTCATTAAGAAACATGTTCTTTAAAAGTTATTCTTTTAGGTTATATAACAAGTAAACATTACAATGCCTCTTGTAAGCTTTAAAAGTAAGTAATTATTCTTGAGTGTGCTCATGTTAAGCAATTATGTGCTACCACATTGTTATGCTTCACCATCCTAGATGAATAACATATCCATGCTCCACTAAAACCCTCTTAACAGTGAATGAAACCTAGCTGGTTACCTTGGTATGTTCCTCTATTAACTACTCTTTGGTTATGATAGAATCATGCTAATCACTAGAACACTAAACCTTAGGTGTAGTGCTTCTAATCACTAATAAACATGTTTTTCAAATGTTATTCTTTCAAGAGACATTTAAAGTACATACCAAACCCTTCCATTTAGCTTCAACATAAATAACTATATTTGTATCTTAAGATTGTTGTCAACCCCAAATTTAACTAGGTATTCTTAGCAAATAAGAATTACTTCAGCTTTGCTTGTCAATACCCACCTACTTGTTTGCTAATAATATAATATTACTTAAAAGTGTTACTTTCAAGTCTTCACCTATTGCTATACCTATCCTCTACAATAACTCTTGTTTTAAGCTTTATTCTAATACTTTGAAAGTTTGTCAGTCAAACTAAAATCCTTAACAACCTTGTTGTGGAGTGAATCTAAAAGTGCAACTCATTACAATGAAGTCATCACAACCTTATCTACTAAACCATCGGGGTTAGGTTACGCTTAGAGCGATGCATAGCATATGATTTGCATATCATGCTGCAGTTCTTTCAACATCATCTTTACCAGATGATGGTGCTACTTCAATATTTGGATTTTCTACGTATCGAAGACCTTGACTTGCATAATCTTGCAGTCAAAAAGGCAAGTTTATCTTGCTCATATCTCTTGATTGCACTGGTTTTGAAACTACTTGCAAAGTGTTGACTTCAAACTCTAATATTTCCAAAAAAGATGGAAAATTTATTTTCATAAGTAATATGACTAGTGGTTATCGACCAGTGGTGATAACCTAGGAAGGCTGGCAGGTGGAAGCACGGTAAGATTGTGGTGGTGGAGGTTCCACTTGCACGGGAAAGTAAACCTAGGACTAACTACCAATGCCACAGTTATTCTTGTGCCGTAAAAACCATGTCGTCCAAGAGACTTGGAATGGGACGGGAAAGTTAGCTGTATCTTCTCTCGTTCGCATATCAACGGGCAGCCAGTTGCCGGTCGCAGTAGGTCTTGCGGGACTACTTGCATATGGGTGGGACACCTAAGTTCTCACGGCACTGGTGTCTATGATGGTCCGCCAGAGGCGCCTAGGTACTTCATCGTTGGGGGTGAATATCACGGGCATAACCTGCTCGCGTGAATTGGGTGGGCATGCGTTGTGCGGAGAAGGCAGTGATTGGCTTGGATCAATGACTGGGCCCCACACCAAGGAAGTGTGGACGGGAAAGATCGCCCGGTTGTGCAACAAGGCTTTGATCTCTCTTGGAAGGACGCACCTCTACAGAGTGTAAAAAGATGTGACATGTTACCCCTTGTTCCGGGAAGGAGCTGCGAACGCGGCAGGAAAGGTGCTCTCAAGGCACTAATACCCTGTGTTGGCTGTTGGGCATAGTTTTCATAAGTAAAAGCAATCTTTCAAGAAACTTTGATAAAACCTTGCATCGGCCTAAGACTCTTTTGGGTCCATGGTTTTAGTTAGTGCATATCACACAACTTCTTTCTAAAGAAACTTGCTAGGTAACGCTCGTTACTCACCCCAATCTCTTAAACCCTTGCTAGGCTATGAAGAATTAGATTGAAGCAACCCAAGGAGACAATCTCAAGACATTAAAGATGAAGATGAAGTATTCTACCAACGTCATGATTATCAGCGGAGTCTACAATTATATGAAGCTTGGAGAAAAACTAGAATAGGATTAGAAGGAAACTAGTTTCCCTATTCCTAGAACCTAAGTAGCTAGGATATTTCTCTAGCTAACCAACTGCATTAGTTGTAGTTTAGTTTAGCCTACCTTGTTTCTTTCGCGTTTGTAGTCGCCAGGACTAAACCTCTACCTGTTGAGGAGGTTCTGAAGATCTTCTGTATGCTGAAAATTGTAATCCTATAGACATACCATGGACCTGCGATGTTTCTGTTGTACCACTCTGATGGATGTAATACTAGTGAGACGGTGTTTCATTAGTGTTATGTCAACGACTTGCATACTACACATGCAGTGGTATGCCGGGTCACCACAGCTGGTATCAGAGCCAACGCTTGGACCCTAGGATTAAAACCCTTTAATAGGAGACCTGTAGGTTTGGTAGTGACTATCGGAAGCCTTCTTATCTAAACCAATTCTTCTTATGACTTGGGATGGATATTCAACAAAAGAATAATCCTGACACACTCGAGTCAAATGTTCTTACCTGTATTCTTAAGTGAAGTTAGATATCTTATTCCATACCATAGAAATATTACATCATTAAATCCTTACATAAAGGATGGAAGTGGATTATATTTGGTATACAATACATGGTAGTCCAAAGAGAGGATACAACCGGAATGGGAACTATCCTATTGGAAGGAGTATACCAAGGGCAATTTGTTAAACTTAAGTCATCTGAAATTGTAATAGGATGATGTTAAGTGATGAAGTGAGACTATAGGAGGTTGTAGGCCTCAGGTTTTAGTCTTGTATATGGATACTCAAGAATGCCATGAACAAGTAAGATGTACTGGCAGTATAAAAACCTTAATCATGTTGGATTCACCTGAGAATCTCCACATGATGGAGTAGAACCCTATAGTAAACAAGCAATTTCAAGCTGAGGAGGAAGATGTTCAAATAGAGTGGTGAATGAAGTGTTCCAACCCATGGCAACTAGGCCAAGTATGACATGACCATAGTTTTTAGTCAGAGAAGATTGTCAAAGCACAATGGAGAATCTCTATAGAAGTCATGGATTTGGGTGAACCATGCTTAGTGAAGTATGTATAAGGTATAGGAATACATGAAGTTTTGAGAGATCATGTGAGATTCGTCTTCAATAGGACGGAAGGTAAGCTAGAAGTTGTAGTCTTAAAGGAATCTAGATCCGTTAGAATGGTTTCCAAACCCTTTGCTCAAATTTATTCGATTGCAATTGAGCAATTGAGGTAAGTATTGAGACAAAGAGTAGTAGTCCACCACTACGTGCAATATAGCACAATATAAACCTATATTATTTGGTGCTATAAGGTACACATCTAAGCCTGAATTCTAGAGATGTTTTACTCACGGGCTTATGATGATGTATGTTGCCAGCACAATTTTGGATTTTCTTAGATTTTGTTGTGTGACTAGACCTATGCATGAAGTTTGACTTTGATATGCAAGTGCATGTTGCATTATCAAGTCCTTACTTGATGTTATAGTTCTAGAGGGTTAAGGGATTCGTGTGAGGGAGAGACGAATTCCAAAGGGCAATCAAGCCAGAAGATGAAGGATCACTAGATAAAGGAAGCCAACAGGAGGAAGCTTCAGTGATACTTCGAAGGAAGATTAGAAGGATCCACAGCTAGATTAGTAAAACTACAGAAAAGTTGGCATTTAGTAACACTCTAGTTCTTAAAACTCTAGAGGTAACTCTAGGTTATTGAGAAGAACCACTAATTAGGTAACCACAATTGATTTTAAGGTATTTGAGCTCGTTGTTATGCAGCCTTGGTTATGCTTAGTACATCACGGGTTGATTGAGGTGTTGTGATACCGATGATCCATTCCGGTATTGCCTGCTACTTTATTCAGCCTGGGAGTGGTAACCCCAGTAACCCTCGTTGATAGCGTGACTAAGACACATAACATCTCTGTATAACTTTGATCTTAGTCCCGAAATCTTAAATTGTTGATTGGTGGTTAAGACTTTAGCAACATCTTTCCTTATCTAAGAGATAAAGTCTTTGTCTACGGACTAAGATTTGTGAGGATTCGTGCCAACAATGATCTGTTGAGACCATTGGTTCATTTATGGCCTTGTTACTTCATGTTTTGATCAAATTATACAATTGCCTGTCGTGGATGTCCTCCGGTACAAGAGAAACTCTGCCGGATTTCTCCCGTGGCTTTGTATATAACTTATGATTTGAATTAGGATAAATAACGATGGGAAAACCAAATTCTCATCAACTATTAGAACTTTTGGGTAAATACATACATCCAAAAGTGGAACGTAAGACCTACCTAAATACACAATCGAAGAATTCGTACCGGATATCCACAATTGTGTGGGTATACTGCAGATTTCTTCGAAAAACCATTAGAAAGACATAGTAGAAAGACCGACCAAGATTTATAGTTTAACCATGGACTTCTAACGGTTAGAAGATAATATGTTCAAAGACCATTACAAAAGTCTAAGGGGAGAGTCCAGGGAACTTAAAAGTGTGGAAAATTGGATGAAGTATGTCAGTAGTAAATTGTTTCCAAGATTTGTAGTAACCTTATTGAGTTCGGCAAAGGAGTGAGATGATTTTGACCCTAATCACACCAAGTATGAACCACAGCGGGTATGTGGTATCATGAACCGCCGCTGGTGAAGATTGAGATTAGAGTTAACCATAGTCTTGAACCTAGAAGACCAAATAAGCTCTATAAAGATCGATCTGAAACCTTTGAAGGAACACCCCAAATGTGTTTAATCCATTCTTAGTTGGTAAAACTAAGAGCCAATTAGGAAGATTCGTTGGAACAATTAGTAGGACCCTATAAGTCATAGAAAGTATTGCAAACAGAGATAATCCAGAAGAATGACCAAGAAGAGACCAAGATGTATGGAATTCAAGTGAATATTGTTCGGAGTTTGACAACAGAAGATACAAGGAACACTCTGGATAAAGGATACCATCTATATCCCAATTAGTTGGTGAAGCAACGTCAAGATATATGAGAGCAAAAACCTCGGGACGAAGTTTAGTTTAAGGGGGGAGACTGTAATATCCGAGGATTAGAGATTATAAAATAGAGACAACAGATGTGTGCATTGCATTTCATGCATAGAAAATCTGGGTAATTTTCGCGCATTTAAATAAAACATATCAAAGTGATTGGAGTTTCACTTGAGTTGATGGAATTGAAGTAGCTCATCAACTAGAGCGCGATAAACTTCAATATGACCTTTGTTGAAATCCTTGTTTTGGGTAGTGATAGCTACAACAACTAAAAGAGAGTTAAGTGAGGTAAAACTAAAATGCTTGACACACCATTTTAGGATCAAATATCTATTCACACTAAGATCATCATGGTATTCTATAAACCATAATTCTTTCATGTTAAAGAAGTCAAAACAAGTCTTATTCTTAAAACATGATCTATTCTATAATCTTATGTCCTAATCTAGTGAGTCCAAATAAGAGAAGTTGAGAGGTTAACTCAATGCTAGTTTGATTATAAGATTTGCCTTAACTCTGGGTGAGATAACTTAAGAACATTAGAGCTATTCCTATAAAGGCCAGCTAGGAGACTTAAGACATTACTCCAAGTCTAATTAGGACAAGTCATTTGATATAGGAGTGATCACATCATAAACCCTAATTCTGGTCTGGACTAGAACCATGCTTAGAAAGTAACCAATACCCAGACCTGCGTAATTATGAAGGGGTAGTAACTCCAATTTGAATCACACGAAGAGGAGGTTTTATCTTTAATCTCAGATGGTTGATACAACCTAGAATAAATCCTTGATAGAGGGAGTTGATAAAGGAAATAGTATGATCATGTCAAGTACATGATTATGCTTGCTGATGAAGATAATTAGGTTAGTTATAAAACTTAGTCTGATAAGCAGATATCATCCTAAGACTAGGGTGGAGTAGGAAACCTACTTGAACATATCCCACTTACGAGGCACCATCCTATGAAGCTATAATGAACCTTGATCTTCGTACAAGATTCCATCTTAGCAGAGTCACTAGATATTAATGGTATATTTCACAAGCCTAAACCCTAGATATATATTTAGTATAGAATCTAGGTCACACTTTTAGTATTGACTACTATTTCTTCAATGAGGGTAATACCATTGCATCAGATTCTATGTCCCTTTAGACCATTCATTTTAAAGACAATCCAAAGTATCTATTCCAACTTATGCATCACTTAGTGATCATAAGTCATGTCTAACCCCATGTCCTAACCTTAAATTTAGTAATGGTGTTTCAACTACAATTCTTATGAGATAAAATAACCAAGACTTTTGCTTAGTGGTCAATTCATATATCAATAGATGTTTTGGTCTTATTACCAAACCAACCCTTCTTTGGGGAAACACTAAGTATTGTTATCAAACCCAAGTACATATTCAGAAATCACTAGTGTTTAGTAAATAACTCCATATAATAATCCTATGACATTTAGTAGCATAGTTGTGTTAAGCATAAAATCATGCTTTTCACCATTTTCCTTAATAGGAAAATAAATTGTGGTTAAACACTGTTTCTTTGTTTTCTTATAAGATATGATGAAATATAATATTACTACATATAACTACCTGTTAATTCAAACTTAGCAAAGTATTCTGAATACTCCACCAAGGCTACTTGGAAATATCCAATCAAGATTTACAATAAAAAAATCCTAATGTTATATTCAAAATCTTATGTGCAGGTGCACCTATAAAACCTATCTAATATGGTGTATTGAACCAGTAGTGTCATATTTGTGTTTGAAAAGATTTGCCAAACTCAAAATCCTGCAAGCAAGTGTGAAATCAAATTAGATAGATAAAACAGAAAATAAAGCAAAAAGAAAAGAAACCGAAGAAGAAGAAAAAATAGGAAAGGACTTACCTGGCCGTGGCCCGTCAAGCCGGCCCAGCACCTCAGCTCCTCAGCCCAGCCCAGGTACCGTTTCGACCTTCTTCTTCCTCGGGCAGGAAGCAGCTCGGTGGAGAGCTGCCAGGCGCTCGATCCACCGCTGCCACTCCGACGCCCAGGATGAAGGCCGCCGACCCTGGACGCTATAAAAAGCCCTCCCGCCGCTGCGAAACCCTAGAAACCGCACCTCCTCCATCTCTCTCACTCTTCTCTGCAGGTAACCGATACCCTAGCTCCGGCCGCCGTCGGTGAGGGCCATCTCGAGCTCGAGGGAGTAGCTCGGAAGCTCCTCCGTGCTTCCAGTAGTCTCCTTATGAAAGGAATCGAGTCGAGGTATCCCGAATCGGTCGAATTTTCCCGTTCCCTTCCGCAGATGCTCGCCGGAATCCGTGATGATTCACTCATCTCCGACCATCTCCGACATCAGCGAGGTTAGCATCGGCTCCAGGGTGAGCATACGCACCTTCTCAGATTGTTTTCGAATTGATTCATGCACCGTAGCTCGGGATCGTGGTTTGGCCGCCGTGCGCCGCCGCAGAGGTCCTCACCAGAGCTAGCTCCGGTGACCATTCGGTGGCGGGGTTACTGCCAATCGATTTCTCGTAGTGTCCTCGTGCGAGGGGTGTGCGTAGATCACCCCGGGAACCACTTATTGGTCGTCTTCGGCGATCGCCGGCGACGAGCAGCTCCCAGGCAACCGCCAGGACCGTGGTCAAGCCTAGTCAACATGTTGACTAGTCAATGCCCATGTGGCATATGACGTGTCTCTGGCCCCGCAAGTCAGTCTCTGCGGCTAGCAGTAGTATAGGTTAGAAACGTATTCCCTGTTTATTGTAAATTCCAGAAAATAACAGAAACTTTGTAAATTCATAACTAATTCAAATAAAATCAGAAAAATACAAATAATATACCAAACTGATCACAAAAACATAATCTATTCATTTATGATATAATATTGCATACTTGTGTGAAATAATTTTGAACTAAATTTAAAAACTTGTTTAAGTAGTATATGAACTCTGGATTTAAATTCAACTAAAACAATTTAAACAAAAAATTCAAATACCAAATATAAATGTGACAACTTATATAATGTTATTCCAATTAATGTTTTGTTATTATTAAATATTAAACTTAAAACTTTATTACTAGGATTTTAAACCCTAAAATGATTTCTCCTAAAAACAAAATTCAATCTAGCAAAACTCAGGAAAAAACATAAACTTGAAAAATAATTATTTCCTAACTCTAATATTGCTATTTCAACAATTGCTTCATCAGGAGAGAATCTAAAACCAATTTTAGAGTCTTCAATCAATTTAAGTTTGGATTCCAACCCTGAAAATCTAGGAACATAATAACCAGGCTTTCCTAATTATTTCTGAACAAAACTTGAAACCTAAAATGAGATTCTAATACTAAAACTCATTAAGGTATATGTTCTTCAAAAGTAATTCTTTTGAAGTACATATAACTTAAGTTCTGCCGTTGCTTTTTAGTACTAAAACCAATCACCATCTTAGTGTGCTAGTCTAGTCTTACTTCCTAATTCAACCATGAGTGGTTAGTTAAATACTCTATTTCAACATGGTGTACCTTAGTCCACTAACTATTTGCAACACCTTTGTTGCAATTTAAAAACTGTTACTTCCTGACATCACCTAATCACCATTTTCCTAAGTAATAAAAATATCCATTAAGGATTGTGTTCTTCAAAAGTAATTCTTTTTAAGAACAAACCAAATAAGCATCACACCCATTCTTGTCTAGACACAAGTAATGACCTTTGCATAGTAAGAGTACTACCAACTCAAAAATCAACCATAAACTATTTACCTGAGCACTACTGGCTCATGAATAACTATTTGAGTGTCGATGTTTGTTATAAGAATGTTACCAACTATAGAAAGAACCATATATAGTAATAGCAATGAAAGTTGCTATGTATAATCATGCCCAACTAATACCACATAAGTAACACATGAATCTTAAATAGATAACTTGTTATGTTCCATCTATTAACTACTTTGTGAGTAATAGATAAGTATAATCAATCCTAGAACACTAACTCTTATTTGTAGTACTTCTAGTCATTAAGAAACATGTTCTTTAAAAGTTATTCTTTTAGGTTATATAACAAGTAAACATTACAATGCCTCTTGTAAGCTTTAAAAGTAAGTAATTATTCTTGAGTGTGCCCATGTTAAGCAATTATGTGCTACCACATTGGTATGCTTCACCATCCTAGATGAATAACATATCCATGCTCCACTAAAACCCTCTTAACAGTGAATGAAACCTAGCTGGTTACCTTGGTATGTTCCTCTATTAACTACTCTTTGGTTATGATAGAATCATGCTAATCACTAGAACACTAAACCTTAGGTGTAGTGCTTCTAATCACTAATAAACATGTTTTTCAAATGTTATTCTTTCAAGAGACATTTAAAGTACATACCAAACCCTTCCATTTAGCTTCAACATAAATAACTATATTTGTATCTTAAGATTGTTGTCAACCCCAAATTTAACTAGGTATTCTTAGCAAACAAGAATTACTTCAGCTTTGCTTGTCAATACCCAACTACTTGTTTGCTAATAATATAATATTACTTAAAAGTGTTACTTTCAAGTCTTCACCTATTGCTATACCTATCCTCTGCAATAACTCTTGTTTTAAGCTTTATTCTAATACTTTGAAAGTTTGTCAGTCAAACTAAAATCCTTAGCAACCTTGTTGTGGAGTGAATCTAAAAGTGCAACTCATTACAATGAAGTCATCACAACCTTATCTACTAAACCATCGGGGTTAGGTTACGCTTAGAGCGATGCATAGCATATGATTTGCATATCATGCTGCAGTTCTTTCAACATCATCTTTACCAGATGATGGTGCTACTTCAATATTTGGATTTTCTACGTATCGAAGACCTTGACTTGCATAATCTTGCAGTCAAAAAGGCAAGTTTATCTTGCTCATATCTCTTGATTGCACTGGTTTTGAAACTACTTGCAAAGTGTTGACTTCAAACTCTAATATTTCCAAAAAAAATGGAAAATCTATTTTCATAAGTAATATGACTAGTGGTTATCGACCAGTGGTGATAACCTAGGAAGGCTGGCAGGTGGAACCACGGTAAGATTGTGGTGGTGGAGGTTCCACTTGCACGGGAAAGTAAACCTAGGACTAACTACCAATGCCACAGTTATTCTTGTGCCGTAAAAACCGTGTCGTCCAAGAGACTTGGAATGGGACGGGAAAGTCAGCTGTATCTTCTCTCGTTCGCATGTCAACGGGCAGCCAGTTGCCGGTCGCAGTAGGTCTTGCGGGACTACTTGCATATGGGTGGGACACCTAAGTTCTCACGGCATTGGTGTCTATGATGGTCCGCCAGAGGCGCCTAGGTACTTCATCGTTGGGGGTGAATATCAGGGGCATAACCTGCTCGCGTGAATTGGGTGGGCATGCGTTGTGCGGAGAAGGCAGTGATTGGCTTGGATCAATGACTAGGCCCCACACCAAGGAAGTGTGGACGGGAAAGATCGCCCGGTTGTGCAACAAGGCTTTGATCTCTCTTGGAAGGACGCACCTCTGCAGAGTGTAAAAGATGTGACATGTTACCCCTTGTTCCGGGAAGGAGCTGCGAACGCGGCAGGAAAGGTGCTCTCAAGGCACTAATACCCTGTGTTGGCTGTTGGGCATAGTTTTCATAAGTAAAAGCAATCTTTCAAGAAACTTTGATAAAACCTTGGATCGGCCTAAGACTCTTTTGGGTCCATGGTTTTAGTTAGTGCATATCACACAACTTCTTTCTAAAGAAACTTGCTGGGTAACGCTCGTTACTCACCCCAATCTCTTAAACCCTTGCTAGGCTATGAAGAATTAGATTGAAGGCAACCCAAGGAGACAATCTCAAAACATTAAAAATGAAGATGAAGCATTCTACCAACGTCATGATTATCAGCGGAGTCTACAATTATATGAAGCTTGGAGAAAAACTAGAATAGGATTAGAAGGGAACTAGTTTCCCTATTCCTAGAACCTAAGTAGCTAGGATATTTCTCTAGCTAACCAACTGCATTAGTTGTAGTTTAGTTTAGCCTACCTTGTTTCTTTCGCGTTTGTAGTCGCCAGGACTAAACCTCTACCTGTTGAGGAGGTTCTGAAGATCTTCTGTATGCTGAAAATTGTAATCCTATAGACATACCGTGGACCTGCGATGTTTCTGTTGTACCACTCTGATGGATGTAATACTAGTGAGACGGTGTTTCATTAGTGTTATGTCAACGACTTGCATACTACACATGCAGTGATATGCCGGGTCACCACAAAGATAGCGAAGATTTAAAGGATACCAAACATTCAAAGTAGTCGACGAAGCGGCTAGAATATGACTTGAGTAACGAAGACATGTGTGAGAATCCAATGCATGCCTCGAACCCATGGTTTCCTTTGCAAGGTTCATCAACAGAGGGTGAATCAGGGGCTAAGATCATACCGAAAGGCGTTGACTACAAGTCAATATTCTTATACTACCCCTTGGTGGGACGGAGGAGGCCTCGTATTGTGTCTTTAATAATGATATTAATATGAATTTTCTAATTAATATTGGATTTATACAATATTTTATTTTGACATATTAGTATAAGAATAAGACATGCCGACTCAAGTGAAATATTAACCAAAAAAATTCTTATACATATTAACTTATTTTACATTTTGTACTCTCGGTAGTAGTATTTTGTCTCCTTGGGTATACCTGTGCATGCAGTCCCGCATGCAAGTCCTAATTTACTTAGCCTTGGGATTGTATTTTTGATGTCCACGTCCTGGTTAGACACGATTACATGATCAATTTCCTCTACTTTAGGATAGGCCTTCCACCACATTATTTTTGTTTTGAAAATGTCCACCTGATCCGTGTTTGAAAGGGACTCTTTCAGTTTGTTTTTTTATAAGTACACGATTCATTTAGGACAGTAGTGTACATGTTTTAAAAAACAAAACTGGGTGCAGCCGTAACGTGTTGAACTCTGACCAATTAACGACCAAGTCCTCATCCAACGTGTCCTATTCTCCACACAAGTCCTACCAAACCAATTACGTGACTGATAAACTTTTTGTGTCAAGCCAGTAACGTAACTGGTATTTTTCTTCTTTAATCTAAACCGTGAATTTTAGATCAAACTATCTAAAATAATCTGGATGATATGGATTAATATGATGTCTCTATTAGACAGATCCCGTATTATGCTTTTAGTATATAGTAGATGGAATCAGTTTGGTCTCGGCGTGATAAACTACTGCCTATTTCGTTTTACTCTGAGTATGGTACGGAGGCTTTAGCTTTTTCAATGCTTCTAAACCTATTTTTCTTCTGTTTCTCATATGTAAAATACACATAAACTCTATCCAACTCTAATTCACAGTAATATAATTCAGACTTTTCATGTTTCAACATGAAACAATTCATAACATTTCAAATCCATAATTTCAAAGTTTCAAATTTAAATTAACATTCTCTCTTAGAGCATCTCCACCAGCGCTCTCAATATGCCTCCCAATAAAGCTATTGGAGCTCCGTCATTTGTTTGGGCTCACAGCGGCGGCCCCGATAGAAGGCTGGTGCGTTTGGGGGCCCAATAAAATAGCCGATACTTCTATGCCGATACCAAGGCGCCATGAGCCATTTGGAAGCGTCGGCGCCTCGCGTCACGTCGGATTTGACTAGGTGGTCCGTGTTGGCAGAAGGTGATCAACCTAATTTAAGACGATGTCACAGATTTCGGTTGCCTGATTTAATGGAAATGCCGGTTCCCGAGGCGGCGTACACTCTGACGGCCATGGGCCTCCCCCACGCGGCGACGCCATGGCTTCTTTGCCTGCCGCTGATTAATGCGCGCGCTCGCAGCTCCGCCTCTCCACTTTAAAGCCGACGCCCTCTGGTCCTCACCACTGCACCTCTCACCAGAGCGAACACACTCCACCGGGCGCGGACGAACTCCCTCCTCTAACGGTAATGGTGGACAACCACAAAGTTGGTGGCAGTGGCTTGGGCGGCGTCTTCAATGACCGACCGGTCAACTTCAACACCGACGAGGCGTCGATCCTCGCCGAGAACAACATCCTCGTGCCGCTTGGCTGGCGCCTGCAGCAGCAACACGGATGGAGGATCTCCGCAGGCGGCTATGTTGTGCCCGGTGCCCCCCATTCCGCCGGAGGGGCCAGCTCTGGACGCCTACATCAGCGTCCATAGGTTATGGTGGTGTGGCCATATCATCGAAGCGTGCTCTGCCAGTTCGGCTACATGCCAGAGTACCGCTAGTTCGCCTCCTTTGTGCGACAGCGTTCTTTGCCCCGTAGACGGCGAGGTTGATGTCATGCTCTGGGTTGTCGGACGGCCGCTTTGCCATGCGGTCCGTGCCGTACTCTCTGCCCACTCGACGACTGACTGGCGTTATCATCCGGGAGTGCGGCGGAGGATCGACTTATGCACCGACGCACGTGAACAAGGAGATGAAGCATTTGTGATTCGTGATGAAATAACCCGAATGATTAATGAAGCAATAGATATGTATGCCTGCATCGATTTGTGAGACAATAACTTAATTCACAAGCTTCATAAAATAAAACGATGGCTATTCATTCTTTTTTAGATCTATTGGGCAAGTAATTCGGCAACACCGTGGGGAGAATGCTAGGTAAAATTTAAAACACCTGAATTTTAATTCTAAATCGTGGCACATTGAATCGCCTATCATTAATTTGGTGAATGATCGAATTTCAAATTTAGGGAGAAATATTGCTAGATTGGGCCCAAGTTTAGAAAACTGGCGCATAAATGAAGTGTGTGCACTCCCATGAAGCTCAAACCACGTGTACGCTGGTTCAATTGTGACCGAGCACACTCGGCCTCATGGTTACGCTGCAGCCGCTTTATTAAGTTCTCGTATCATCTTGGAAGTGAGGTTAATCTGTCAAAGTGATTGCCACCTTTCTTGGACTTTCTCCTTACAAAGTGAAAATGGTTTGAAGTGTCACCAAAATTTCCAAAATGTTGTTCACGCTACCAAAAATTTAACCTGTAAATCAAGTTCTCACAAGGACATAAATAGATAATTCGAAATAGAATTTGCAAGAACAAATAGACGCTAGAAATTAGCGGCAACTAAGAACCATCTTACTGGCACATATTATGATGAACACCTTTTCTTCCACTCTTTTCTTTTCAAACGGCGATGTGGTTGTCGTCGTGGTGAAACAACATATGCCATAGGATGGCTTAAATGGGGGCCGACTAGATGCTGGAAGATTCGGGAGAGGGGAACGAGCTAAAGAGCCCGACAGAAAGGAACACAGATCTACCCAGGTTCGGGGCTCTCGTAAGGAGATAACACCCCTACTCCTGCTCTACTTGCTTTATATTAGGATCGAAGGAGTATCCAACACTGGTGCCTCTGAGCTCTCTGCTAGAGGAGGAAGATGAACTACTAAGTGTAGGAATCCTCAAGTGACCAACAAACCTCCAACCCTTTTCTAGGACTCCCTGTGCCACCTTATATAGTGGTGGCCAGGGTTACAACGGTCACAGAAGACCAGGAGACACCAACTACTCTCCAAACAGGACTTGCTGTCGAGGGCAGACGCCCATGACTTTCTCCCTGATTGCTCTCGATGGGACTCCCCTTGCTGTACCTTGTACTTCCAGGACTGTGACCTTACCACTCTGAGGTAAGCTTGTACTTGTGCACAGTGAGGGTAGGTAACCTCCACTGTGCACCCTGCCATCACCCTGCTACCATGCTTGGATGTTTTCTTCCTTGATTGTAGCGATGTGACACCTTGGTTGACTTAAGTATCCCGGATATGAACGTTGGCCATATCCAGGACATACATGCCGGACCTACGACCTATGAAGGTCGGGTAATCCGGCATCCCCTGCTCCTGCACAACACACAGAATAGATAGGCCGGCATATCTAAGTATATGCCGGCACACCCCAGTTAGTATTCCGGTTAATCTGGCATATCCAGACATCAGCCGGGATATATATATGCCGGCCTGGCCGATGTTCCTATATTCCGGCCAGGCCCTTCCCTTGGTCAACCGGTATAAAAGTCAACCATGAACCTTGTATCTTTCTAGCCTCTTGACCCTACCGGGGGTCATCCCCCCGACACTAGTCCCCGAAGCTGCCGAGGTTCCCCAGTCATAACTGTGGAGCCTTGACATGTTCAACATATATTCTTTTCATTATACTCCGGGTCTCCGGTATATCCCGACGATCGGATTATATGCCGGGACATCCGCCCCTATCCCGGCCGCTGTTACTTCTCCAAATGTTTATTCCGGCCAGTCCCGAGGGTATTCCGGACGGAACATATACATCGGGCAGTTATTCCGACATATAGACGAGTCTTCCTCGAGAAGCCACGCCTGACAGTTTGCATCGAAACTTGGAACCGTCCTGTCACCTCGAACGGTCACACACGATGCGACGGTTCATAGTGCAGTTACTCCTCGCCATCATTGCGTCATGGCACGGTTACAGGAACCGCCGCCCCACTCCATGCCGCCACGTGGCGGCTCGCCACAGAAACGGTCGGGGGAGTGGAGCACTATCCTCCCCACGACCCTTACCTGGCAGGCATATAAATAGGGCGGCAGGGGTAAACTTCTCTTTTTACCCCCCGCCACCATCGTCTTCCTCCTCTGCTCTTCTGCCTCCTGCGCTCCACCGCCGGAACGAAGAACAGAGAACAGCATCGCCGCCGCCGTCGACCTGCTCCCCGCCGACGCCGACGCTTCTACGACGCCCGACATCTCTGTCGACGACGCCACCGCCGCCGCATCTCTCCTTCGCGACACTGCTGGGAGATTGGAGCTCCTCCCGCACGCTCGTTGCCGCCGCTCCGCCGCCGTCGACCAAGCTCCGGTGAGTTCCTCTTTCCCTCTGTTCTTCCTTTTTCATGCTTTTCTGTAGCTTTGCCCCGGTAGCCACACTTGCATAGATCTGCCGCAGTTTCTCTGCTTGTTTTCCCGTTGATTCGATTAGCATTGCTAGCAACGCTCGCAGGCGTTCTTCCTTAGAAGTTTTACCCTTGTTTGTTTCTATTTTTAACTGCCTCGGTAGATCTTGTATCTCTGCTAACATTGGTGAGGGCGGTATGCCGGAGAGACTAACCTCCCTCTTTTCTCCGGCCTTGATAGGATTAACATCACGGGACTCCGGCTCTCACGCCTTGTCCCGGCCATCAAGATGGCATCATCAAGCATGACGGGTACCTCGGCCTCGGAGGAAGATAACTCGGCCCGGGTCCAAGGACGCTCCGGCTGGGAGGGGTCGGAGGTTACCCCGGCCGACATATCCTGGGTCACCTCCACCAGGAGAGTGCCGGAGGGAGTTGCATGCCGGCTACCGGCAGGAGAGACTGCGCCGGCACCCGAACCCGGCGAACGCGTCGTCTTCATCGCTCACTTCGAGCGGGGTTTCGGCTTGCCGGTGTCGGACTTCTTCCGGGACATCCTTGACACCTACGATCTACAACCTCATCATATCCCGGCCAATGCCGTGATGATCCTCTCCGCCTTCGCTGCTTTTTGCGAAGGCTATGCCGACATCGAGCCCTTATCCCAAGGCTGGGCGAAGTACTTCTAACTGCGGAAGCAAGTCATCCAAGAGCCGCCCCGGAGCAAGGATGAGCCGCAGGAGACAGCCCAGGAGAAGAAGGACCGCCCCATGACCCTATGCGGCGCGGCGACCATCATGTCCCGGAAGGGCTCGGACTTCCCCAAGGTGGAGCTCCTTGAGTCTTGCAAGAAGTGGCAGAAAAGCTTCTTCTACGTCAAGAACACCACTGACGAGGATCTGCTCAACCTGCCGCCATTTGTGGACGAGCCACCATTGGCCATGAAGAATTGGACTTACAACCCGAAGAACTCGGTGATGCCGGTGAACGCGCTTCACCGGGTTAAGGGCGAGCTCCGGGATGCCGGCCTTACCCCTCAAGATCTGGTGGCATGCTATATCAGCCGGCGCGTATCCCCTCTGCAGCGCCGGTCGCACAAGATCTGCCAGATGAGCGGGCCCATGGACCCCACCCGGCATTCCACACATGAGCTGACTCCGGCCGACATTCTGCGGCGGATCAAGGACGTCTGCAAGTCCTCTCAGGCCACCTTTGCCTGGGGGCTGGAACCATACAGCCGGGATAGGCCTGCCCCGACGGTAAATACTCTGGCCGACACATGCTCTTTTGCCCAGCACATAGATAGTTAAGCCGACATATATCTATTTATCGACACATATCCTGTTCGGCCCGAGATATTTCTATTTACCGCCATATTCCCTTGTTTGATCACTTGACTTTGCTTTTATACAGAAATTCAGCTTCCAAGCCATGGAGAACTCCCGGATCAAGATCGCGGCAGACCGCACTGTTGCGGATGTTGAAGATCCGGATCACTGGGACAAGTTACCCCGGAACACCCGTGCCGCAGCTGCCGCGGGTAAGGCCTCTTCATCCCGGCATTATACTCAAGACCGGAGTGAGATTGATTCTGACGAGGAGATCCTGCTGTACTATGACCCGATGCCACTTGCATATGCCTTTCCAGAAACACCTATTGCTTACGAGTTTCCAATGCCGTCCTCAGCTATCCCGGACGATATGGTTGTCGATGCCGCCCCTCTGAACCAGGGACCTCCTTCCACCGGCGGACGTGCCGGCCGGAAGCGAGGGGTGAAGCCCCAGCCCGACACACCTCAGAAGCCGAAGAGGCAGAAGATCGGCGTGCCTATCCAGAAGAAACCGAGGCCTGTTGCCGCGGGGTAAGTTTCTTTTCTTTGTATATCCTCCGACATATCTCTTGCTTTGATTATTAACTTGGTATTTTCTTTCTTTCAGGGCTCCTCTTGCGCCGGAACAAGCTTCTGGCTCGAGTGGCGGCCCCAAGATCACTAAGCCGGCAGAAACTGCCACCTCCGACATACCCTCGGCAAGTCACACGACCTTCCCGGCGCCGGCATCTTCGCCTACGCCCGAGAAGACCACCTCCCCGGCGAAGGACGTTCCTCCGCCGGAACAAGATACCTCTGCCCCCGACGTTCACATGGACTCGGGGGCTCAACAGGAACCTCCGGCTCCTGATGTCCACATGGACACAGGAGCCCACCAAGAAGCCCCAGACTCCGGCGCGCCCACCAGCGATGCCGGCACAACTAAAGACGCCGGCGCAAGCGACACGAGCGCCGGCATAGATCTTAAAGGAAAGGGCCCTGCTGTGCCGGAAGTCCGGACTATTCCGGAACCTGCCCCAGCTGGCCAAGCTTCACCGGCCGCGCCGGAATAGCCTGCACCCGAGACTCCATCCTCTGAGAAGACTCCTGCACCGACCAAGGCTACTGCCTCGGCCAAAGCCACTGGCCCGGCCAAGACCACCGCCCAGGCCAAGCCCGGCACTCTCAAGTTCCAGCCTAGCAAGTCCGGCACGCCTTCCGCCGCCACTGCTCCTCCTAAAGCAGCGTCCCGGACCAGCTCTGCTCTGGCCCTGCACCTTGGCAGGGCAGCAGCCCGACCTGGCTACCGGCGCAACTTCTTCGACACGCCAGAACTTGAGGGCATCGTCCCCCTGGTGACAAAGAGTGACCAAAGCCTCGGCTCTCTCACGGAGCATTGCACCAAGTGGAACGATGCTGGCAGCATGGACACCGCGGACTCCAGCAGCAAGAAGATGGTCGAAGCCGCGGCTACTGGCAGCCCAGCAGATATCCTAGCCGCGAAGCCCCTACCGATCGCCTGCGAGCTCCTCAGCCTCCAGCAGAGACTTCACCGATTGGCTGATGCCACCAACGTAAGTCCTTTCTACCTATACACATATCCCCAGTCCTCGAAAATGTCGGCTGTCCGGGATACGGACATCCGGGATTTTCTCATAGTCCTTTAGCTAGCTTCTTTTGAATTAACTGCCGACATATGAGGTCGATCCGAGCTTCAAATCCTAGTCACCGAGAGCCGGGATAGGTGCGTAGCACCTGTGCCGGGTTTCTATCAATTTCCCATTTCAATTATTTTTCAAATCCTCTTGACCGAGATATGAGCTCGATTCGAGCTTCAAATCCTAGTCACTGAGAGCCGGGATAGGTGCGCAGCACCTGTGCCGGGTCTTCAAAAGAACGATCACTTGATAGAATCTTCAACTTAATTATCATGCCAAATTTCTCTGCTGATATTTTAAATCCCGGCACTTTTGCAGCGCATGAACAACACCCGGGCCGACATGTTTCATGACTTGGTATGCGAGCATCGGAAGTTATCCGACGAGCATAGCAAGCTTCAGCTGGAGCTGTCCAAGAGAGGTAAACTTTGCCGACATACCGCTATATGCCGGATACCTTTCCTCTTTTTTACTTTGCAATACTATTCCTGCCGACACATAACCTTGTGCCGACATTCTTCAGCTGGCACTGAAGAACAAGTCGCCGAGCTTCTCAAGAGGGTGAAGGAGCTGACAGGTATACCGAATTCTGCTAATTTTCAACTAGCATCTTGCACTTCAAATCCTTTAATCTTTGTCAGTGCTATCTATTTTCAAATCCTTTTAACTTCAAACTGTTGCAGATGAGAAGGCTGGACTGGAGGCACGCCACCAGGACTGTATGTCGTCCGTGGATGTGGCCAAGCAACTGGATGACCGGGATACCGCTCACAAGGCTGAAGTTGAGCAGCTGAAGGGCCGGATCACCGAGCTCCTGGACGAGAAGGAACAGAGGGAGGGCCAACTGAAGAAGACCCAGGACCTGCTCGTTGCTTCCGAGTCTGATGCCTCCACTGCCCATGCCGAATTGTCCAGCTTGAAGGAGCAGGCGACCAAATGGGAGGTCACAGTTGCCCAGCTTAATGCCGACCTTGCCAGTAAGCTTCAAATCCTCTTTTCCTTATCCTGCCCGACATATCATGCTCTCTTCCGGCATATTTTCCTTTTGCTAATCCTTATTTCTTTTTCCCCAGACATGTTCCCCGCTTCCGTCGAAGACGTTGAGAGGGCTCTGCAGTTGGATCGAGAAGACCGGGGTGTTCCGGTTGACTCGGCCAACTGGGACATGTCGGAGCAGCTGCTGGCTCTGCAGTCCCAGAAGAACGCCATGACGCTCTACACCGAAGAACTCTTTTATGGCGCCCAGGAGGCATTCTCTGCCCTCTGGCCTGGACAAAGGACGCCCACTGATCCTGTTGATCTCGGCAACGATCTGCAGCTTGCCAAGGTTCGCCTCCGAGAGTGGCGAGATTCCGGCGCGAGGGTAGGAGCTGACGAAGCTCTCAGCTACTTCCTCTCCTGGTATGAGAAAGCAGACCTGGAGACTTTGCGCACCATGCGCGAAGGATCCATCTGGACTACGGATCCGGAACATATCCGCCGGCGCCGGGAGTTGGCCCACAGCTATGTGGACTATGCCGACACCGACGCCTTCGTCCGGGACATCCGCGAGCCGAAGAAGACAGCGGAAGACGCCGCCAAGGAAGCTGCTGATGCTGAGGGCTCGGACTCCAGCCAAGATGAAGGGGAAACCGAAGAGGCCGACACTGATGCTCCGGAACAGGCGTCTGTCCCGGGCGGAGGTGTCGGCTCCATTCCGTCTGCTGGATCCGGCACTCCTGAGGCCGACATCTCCACCGCTACAGCTCCTCCAGCCGGCGGCTCTGCTTCTGCCGCTGCTCCTTAACTTTGCAGCACAAAAACTTTAAGTTTTATCAGATCCCCGGTATGCCGGGTGCAGATGTAATATACACGTTTAATTTCCTTTGGTTTGCTACCTGAACAAGTTTTATCTCGGTTTGCTTGTTATTAACGCCGGATCATCCTTGGCTAAGTCACCGAGTTTGTTTTCCTGTTTCCCCAACTTCACAACCTTGGCTACTTGTCTACCTTATTTGGCTTTCGACATATGAGTCTCAAGGTTGCTTCATTGAACATACAGTACTTTAACTTTGAAACTTAGACTTCAAATCATCCGACACTTCAAATTTTAACTTTAGCTTTAACAAAAATGTCGGTTCGCTTGCTTTACACTTCCTTAGCCGTTTTCCATGTGTAGACAATCTCCGGCATCTACTCTTGCTAGCCATGAAGCCGGGTTTCGGACAGCAGCTAAGTCGAAGAGTGGCCTTTGATGCCGACACATTACTAGGCCGACATAGGAAACATTCGAATCAAGCCAGCCGGCATATAACAAAAAACTGTAAATAAACAACAAATATATCTCGGAGGCAGTGACCCGGCTTCTTCGGGATGCCGGCATTTCATTCACTATTCTTGTGCCGGCACACAAAGGAAAATATGGAAATACATACATTGTGTTGCTCAGGAGTAAAACGGGCGAAGTAGAGCTATGTTCCATGGCCTCTTGGTTTCTTCTCCGGACCTGTCCGCCTTATCCTTCTTGGGGTCCTGCGCATCTATAAGATAGTAGGCATCATTGTGCAGAGCTCTGCTCACAATGAATGGTCCCTCCCACGGAGGAGTTAACTTATGCCGGCCTTCTGTTCCTTGCTTTAGCCGGAGTACTAGATCTCCCTCTTGAAATCTCCTTGGATTTACCTTCTGCGCATGATAGCGTCTGAGGTTCTGCTGATATACTGCTGTTCTTGACAGAGTTATTTCTCTTGCTTCCTCTAGCAGATCTACATCATTTTCCCTGGCTTCTTTAGCCTCTTCCTCAGTATATAGCACTACTCTTGGTGCATCATGTATTACATCTGTTGGAAGCACAGCTTCTGCTCCATACACCAGGAAAAATGGAGTGTAGCCTGTTGACCTATTTGGAGTTGTCCTCAAACTCCAAAGCACTGCCGGCAACTCATCTAGCCAACATCCCGGAGTTTTCTCCAGGGGCTCTATCAGCCGGGGTTTTATGCCGGATAATACTAGACCATTTGACCTCTCTACTTGGCCATTGGTACAAGGGTGAGCGACCGACGCAATGTCCAGCCGGATTCCCACCTCTTCACAAAATCTAGCAAATGGCCCTTGGGCAAAGTTCGACCCATTGTCAGTGATGATGCCATGGGGAACACCATATCTCAAGATTATATCTTTCAAGAATTTCACTGTTGTGTGACCATCACACTTGCTTATGGGCTTCACTTCAATCCATTTGGTGAACTTGTCCACCATGACCAGGATATGGGTCATCTTTCCTCTGGCCGGCTTAAAAGCCCCGACCATATCCAGGCCCCAAACAGCAAAGGGCCAGGTTATTGGGATAGTTTTCAAGGCAGATGCCGGCTGATGTGAAAGTACAAGGATGTCGCCTAGAGGGGGGTGAATAGGCGATTTAAAACTTTTACGAGTGGCTTGACAAATGCGGAATAAAACTAACGTTTAATTTGCCAAGCATACAAAACCTAAACAAACTAGGTTCACCTATGTGCACCAACAACTTATGCTAGACAAGATAAGCAACTATGAGATAGCAAGATATATATAACTTCAAGCACGAAGGCTATCACAAAGTAAATTGCATAAGTAAAGGAGCTCGGGTATAGAAATAACCGAGGGACGCGGAGACAAAGATGTATCCCGAAGTTCACACCCTTGCGAGTGCTAATCTCCGTTGGAGCGGTGTGGAGGCACAAGGCTCCCCAAACGCCACGGAGGCTCACCGTAATCTCCTCGAGCCCTCCCACCAAGATGGAAGACCCGACCACTATGGGACACTTGAGGGCGGTCACCGAGCCCGTACAAGCTTGGGGCAATCTCCACAACTCAATTGGAGGCTCCCAAGAATCGCCACTGAGGCACCACAAAGCTTGAGAAGATCTCCACAACTTAATTGGAGGTCCCCAAGTAATTGCCACGGAGGCACCACAAAGCTTGGGAAGATCTCCACAACTTAATTGGAGGTCCCCAAGTAACCACTAAGCCACTAAGCCGTCTAGGGCTCCTAGAACCCAAGAGTAAAAAGCTCAACGAACTTTCACTACCGAATCTCCGAGGAGAACTCAAACCGATGCACCAAATGCAATGGCAAGAACACACGAAGTGCTCAAATCCTTCTCTCCCAAATCCTACCAAAGCAACAAATGCTATGTAGGGATATGAGAGGAAGAACAAAGGAAGAAATCCACAAAGAACTCCAAGATCTAGATCCAATGGGTTCCCCTCACAAAGAGGAGAAAGTGATTGGTGGAAATGTAGATCTAGATCTCCTCTCTCTTTTCCCTCAAAGATATGCAAGAATCATGGGAGGAATTGAGAGATGGGCAAGCTTTCCAAGGTCAACAATGGAGGGAGAGAGAAGGAAAAACGAGCTGACACAAGCTTGAAGAAGGGGAGGGGTATTTATACCCCTCCCGGGATTGTAGCCGTTGCAGAACAGCAGGGCCGGATAATCCGGTCCAAGTTTGGACCGGATAATCCGCCCCCCCTTGAAAATGACTAAGGACCAGAAATTGGCAAAGTGCGCGTCACTCAGATTATTGGCCGGATTTTTGTCCAAAACTGGGCCGGATAATCCGCCCACCTTGAAAATGGCTAAGGACCAGAAATTGGCAAAGTGCGCGTCACTCAGATTTAAGGCCGGATTTTTGGCCGGATTTTTGTCCAAAACTGGGCCGGATAATCCGCCCAAGAAAAAAGAGCAACACGAAAACAGCGATAACTTTTGCATCCGGACTCCGTTTTCGATGATCTTGGGCTCGTTGGAATCACCACAATGAGCTCTACAACATCATCCATAGAAACATCATAGTCCAACAAAGTAGGATGAAACCAAATGATAAAAGGTTTGACTTAGCTATAAAGATGAACCGGTAAAACCTCCAAACACTAAAAACGCAATTAGAGTTCCATACAAAATCTGTTTTTGATGAGCTAGAGCTTGTCATGGAAATAACCACAAGCTCTAGAACCTCACATGGATAAAAGCCAAATAAGAACCAAGAAAGATAATGCCAAGTATGCAAAGGTTTGAGCTCTCTCCGAACAATACGAATAAGTTACTCACTCGAGAGCCCCTCTTGATAGTACGGCTATCGATCCTAAAACCCGGTCTCCCAAACACTATGAGACCGGTAAGAAAGAAACCCTATCAAGATCATACCTTTGCCTTGCGCCTTCCACTTGAGCTAGATAGTGACGATCTTGATCTTCTCAAGTTGGACTACCTTTCTTGATTGCGCTTGCTCGGTGAAGTCTTGCGGATTGCTCCCCCATACTTCACTATGGGAGAGACACTAGTAGAAATATCTTCACATGTCCATTAACACCAAATGGACACCGAGCTTCAAGCAAATGATATCCTCTATATGCCTATCTTGAACTTGCGCTTCGACTTGATCAACATTGGACTTCATCTTCTTCCTTCATAATGATGATGTCTTCTATAGGCTCAACTCCCTTGATCATCACATAAACTTCTTTATTTGCATCTTCTTACAACCTTGAAACCAACATATGGCTCAAGCGTTGTCTACGGACAAGTCCTACAAATATAACTCGATGCAAACATTAGTCCATAGGGATTGTCATTAATTACCAAAACCACACATGGGGGCAAATGCTCTTTCAATCTCCCCCATTTTGGTAATTGATGACAATCTCTTTGAGAGGGTTTATATAATGAATTTAAAGGACTAAGATGGTTACACTAACATCAAATACTACAAAAGTATGTGATGTTAGTAGAACCATCATATATAGAGCAAACTCCCCCACAATCTATGCACGTGTGAATGAACTTGAATTTCATTGCATATATTGCCAACCAATGTTGTTGGTGGAGTTTCCACTATATATACTCAACCATGCAAAGCATGCAAGGCAAATGCTTAAGAACAAAACAAAAGCGTGAAACCCAATTCCTTTCAAACCCTCGAAACTTCTCCCCCATTGGCATCCATTGCCAAAATGGGTGGAAAGGCTTAGAAGGCCAATATAGTGAGAGTTCCTCCTCAAGGTGTGCATGACACAAAAAAGGTGAAAACACATGCACAAATTCAAGGACAAGAATTTGGAGGAAATCAAACTATATTGAGGATCAAAGATTGCAAACAAAATAGGATGACATGATGGTTAAACTTCCAACAAATGAAGATAGCAATCAAAAGATCCAAATAGCGAATCAAATAAAGATATTATGAGAAGACCAAAACAATGCTCTAAATAATATGAAGAAGCTCCCCAAGGTTTGTGCACAACATATTCTATCTGAATTAAAGTATAAGGTGCACAAACATGGAATCATCACTCCCTCGATATTATTCAAAACATAATGATACCAAGTGACATCAAATACTATGATAACCACAAAATGGTGCTTTAAAATGAAATGAGGAAGCTCCCCAAGGTACATGCACAAGATAGAATGTTTGCATTTGAATACAATTTGCACAACATGGAATCCTCACTCCCTCAATACCATTTAAAAGGAACCATTAGCAAGAGACCATAGAAAAGAAATCAAGCTTAACACTTGCATCAAGGAAATGGTTGAGCAACAAATAAGGAACCAACATATTAAACGGCTCAACCAAAGGAATGTGTGATAGGAATGACAAAGCATATTATAAGACTAGTACAAAGATGTACATAGAGCATCCACATAGTCCTCAATGAATGATATTGCTTAGCATTCCATCCCAACACACAAGGTTTAAAAAGATATCAAATAAGGAGATATCATCTCTCATGTGTATAAGTTTCTAAGTAGACAACATCACAAAGATAATTATCACAAAGAAACATGTACACATAAAATAGATACAAAGAATAGAACATGATATCCAAACAAGTTCATGCAATATACCAATGAGATTTTTACTTTTAAAGTATGGCCAAAGGCTCAATTTATCTTATTGCATATTGAAGAACTTCAACCACAAACATGTCAAAGACATCACAAATATCAACAAGGGAAAGAAGATAGTTGGGATGTTTTGAGAAAAGCAACAAGTATCACGAATAAGTATACCAAAAGAAAGAACTAAATTTGCACTTTCATCAATATTGCACATGTGAGGAACTTGAGGAATTGATATGCAATAAAATTGCTAGATAGACATATTTGGGAAGGGTGAATCATGAGCATGATTTTATATATTCCCCAAAATATGCACTCATCTCAAATTACTCACATTTTCAATAGAGAGGTTTCATTAAGATCTTTGCAAATAAAGATTTTCATGCCATGAAATGACCCACACAAGGTTAGATGCTAGAAAAGTATGCATGAATAAGATACTTGTTACCGAGATACCATTGGAAGGATGTAGTAGATAGGAGTTCTTCAATAATCCTAGCTTGCCACAAATTATCAACTAGTCACCGCTTCATGCTTATTATTGAGACAAGCACCAATATATCTCCCATGTACCTAAAACAAATTCAAGTACAATATGGTCCCCAAACTCATTGGGTTCGAAGTAGTTAGAGACACTACAATATATAGGACAAGCTCCACATAAATATGTGCATATAGATGTGAACTTGAATTTCATGCACATCTTAGCCGATTTAGGATTTATTGGAGTTTACCCTATATATTGGATCAAAGAAAGCAAAGCATGCCATAGAGTATACATTTATTAAAAATGCATGCACAAGACTTTCAAGAGCCAAAAGAGATACACTTTGGACAAAACACCAAGAAGACCAAGAACTCACACAAAGGTGTGAAGAACTAAAGGTTGTCCAAAATATATCAAGGAATCAACTCAACACAAGATTGACTCCAAAGTCCACCAAGTGAACAAAGCAAACGCCAATGAGTATAAAGGATCACTAAAACACATATACCCAATAACTTATCTCATTTTAAGAATATAGAGCAAAATCAAGAAAAGAGATAACCATTCTCCCAAAGAGAGCAAGGTTCCAACAAACAAACCAAACTCTCCACTCTTTTATGATGGCACACTAAGTACCAAAAACAAAAAGATTTGTCTTCCAACAAAAACCAATACCAATTGAAATAAGCCGCAAGAGTATGTTATAGAAAATATAGGAGAGCTCCCCCAAGATTAGTGCATTATTTATGATTTTGCATTTAAATACAAAATGCACACAAATGGGATCATCATCTCAACCTACATTAAGAATAACACAAAACAAGTTCAACAAAATCAAATGGAATCACAAGAGTTAAGAAAGACAATGGGAATTTAAAACAAATATATTCCTTGGCAAGAGATAAGGTAATTAAAAGCAATAGCCAATAAAAAGATGATCAATATATATATATACCACATGATAGAGTACCAATTGTCCAAGGACAAGAGGTATTTGGAGTTATTAATTTCCCGGTGGTATTTTACACATAAATCCAAGATCATCTTCACAACAAGAAGCATATGAAAAGGATAAGAATTAAACACCATGCTAAAGAAGATATTCTTGATAGACTCAAATAGTTAAACAATCACGCAAAGCAATGATTAGGATAACTTGAAGCAAATGGTTTTCCAACTTTGATATAGAATTCCACATTTTAGGAAAACCCTACCAAGAATGTATCTCACAAACAAGATCCAAAACAAGAGCAATAAAACAATTTGGCAAATTGAAACTTGTTTGAGCAAACATGTCACATAGAAGAAAGATAATTTGCAATATCAACACTATGTGACACAACCTCAAATATACACATTTTATTGGTTTGTAGTATGCACAAAGCATATTTCTCCCCCATAATGTGATAAAGCATTTATTTTCACAAGAGGCAAATAAAATCCAACATGAGATGATTAATGGACATTATAGAATTTGAATTTCTCATGAGCATGACATACCACATAGAGACTAGATAATTTAAAATATAAACACTAAGTGGTATTCCTCATGTGCACACATATTTAGGATTGTGAAGTGCCAAAGCATATCACTCCCCCATAATGGATAGTCCATTAGTCTCTAAAAAAACCAAATAATATAAACAAAGATGCAATAAGGCTCAAACACAAACACACATACATGGTATGCAAACCCACAAGTACATACTTGATTAATCAAAATAAAACAAGTAGGTAGCACAACATATACCAACACATGCAATGGATCACAACCAACACATGCAAAAGGGGCGAGTAACTTTCAATGTAGATAAGTTGAGTACATGTTACCGCAAGGAGGAACATTGGATATATGATATAAACAAGATAATCCAATTGACTTGACTTGAGACAATATATTGATGAAGATCCCTTAATTCTTCATGATATAGCCAAGTCTCCAATGCCCTCCAACAAACACCTATTGATCAAGTTTTGGTGTGATGGTCCCCAACTAAGTTGGGTCCTAAGAGGTTAGTCACAATAGGCTTGGCCACCCAAATGGTTCTTTTCTTGACACCACATGGAGTACCAACAAATTTGGCAAACACATTGCCAACCTTATCCTTGCAAAGGGAATAAGCATCATCAATTATGATAGGGTTGGATGAGTTACCCATAGTGCATGAAGAAGAAAGGTGACCCTTCTCACGGCATATGTAGCAAGTTCTTTTCTTCACCTTCTTCTCACTTGATTTCTCCGCAATGGGAGCATTAGCTTGATTCTTCTTGGGAAGTGGCATTTCTTCAACTCGAGGTTGAGCGAGCCCTTGAACTTGAGGCCGCTTCCCTTGTTGCTTCTCAACTAATGCCTTATTCTTCAAAGGGCAAGATATAACATGGTGCCCTTCAATTTTGCACTTGAAGCAAACAATCTTGGCCGGATCTTTGACTTGTCCTTGGCCCTTCTTCTTCTTGTTAACCGTGGACTTCTTGTTATTGTTGGAGATAAACCCAAGTCCACTCTTGTCATTGGGGGATTTTTGCACACTCAACATATTGTCGAGTTTGGATTTCCCTTCATGACTCTTTACCAAGTCTTTCTTCAAAGAAGAGACTTGGGCCTTGAGCTCTTCGATTTCCTCTACATGGTTAGTAACAACACAAGTACTAGAGGAAGTAGAAGCTTCATTGTTAGAGCAACAAGGAAAGGAAAGTAATTCATCACAAGATATAGCAATGTTATGAGTGGATGAATTACTAGGACTAGCACAAGGCAATATGGCATTTTGAGAAGTAGTGCAAATGTCCACATGAGGCTCACTAGATGTTACCTTTGACATAATAGACTCATGAGATAATTTTAGCCTATCATGGGAAGCTAGAAGATCCTCATGGGAGCTAGAGAGCTTTCCATGTTTTTCTTCCAATTTCCCATAATTGCTAGTTAGCAAATCAAGTTGAGCCCTTAGCTCAACATTCTCCTTCAAGATGGATGCTTCACAAGAAGTAGAGTTAGTAGCACAAGCATCATCACTAATGGAAAGCGAAGAAGGCAATTTAGTAAGCTCATTTGAATTTGAAGCTTTAAGTTGCTCATGCGACTCGGTGAGAATGATGGACTCACACGAAATGACCCTAGAGTCATTTTTAAGAAGCACAACATTCTCAAGGAGTTTAGCATAAGTAACTACAAGCTCCTCATATTTAGTTTCAAAATCATTTGCCACCACAAGAGTCCTATCATAGGATTTCTTTATTTTAGATAACTCTAAAGTAAAGGTCTCCTCAAGAGATTCCTTGGTGGTTTGTGCTTCTTCAAGAGCTTCTTTTAGATCCGCGATCTCATCCGCATAATCACGGGCATGATCTTGCATTTTAAAGATGGTATTTTCATGCTCCTCAATAATTTTATTACTCTCGGTGGCAATAGCTAAAATCTTATAGAAGTAAGAGCAAGCAATTTTATTCTTATGAATAGCATGAAAAATCATTTCACTCTTCTCAATTAAAGAAGCAAGATCATTATCCTCATTATCATCATCACTAGATATATTGGGTTCCAAAGTAGGAGATACCTTTGAAGCCCTAGCCATAAGGCAAATGTGGGAAGCACTAGATGATGATGAATAAATACTTGAAGCTCCAAGAGAGACCATGTCTTGGCCAATAGAATTTCCGGTTTCCTCTACATTGTTAGACACACAACAACTAGAGGAACTAGAGGTATTTATATCATGGCAACAAGACGAAGTGAGCATATCATTATGAGATGTGTTCAAGGAGCATACACATGATATGCAAGGACTATCAACACAAGCATGTAAAGCATTTATGGTGCTAGAAGTGTTTAAGTCCAAAGATGAATCATGGCAATGAGATAGAGGAGAATGATCATCACAAGTAAGCTCACTATCAACATTGCAATTTCCATCACCACTCACCATAGAGTTACCTTGTGTCTTGCTACACTTTGGTGAAGTGGAAGAGAGTTCATCACGACCGGAAGTGGAGGGAATACAATCATCCTCAATCTTGTTGGACATATCATATTTGTCTTGAAGCTTTGTCCAAAACTCATGAGCGCTACGGAAAGGCATGATTGCAAGAATAACTGCATCACTCACAAAATCAACAAGCACATTAGAAGCTCGAGAATTAAGATAAGAGTTTCTCTTCTCCTCTAAAGATAGACTTTGGGGATCCTTAGGAGGAGAGAAACCCATATCTAAAATTCTCTCTATATTTGGGTCCATATCTCGAAAGTGGATAAGCATGCAAGTTTTCCATGTATCATAATTAGTGCCATCAAATATAAAAGTGTGATTGTGCACTAATCCCCTAGCCGACATCTTTGCTCTCAAGGCGGTGAAGCCTAAAAATGAGAGACCTGCTCTGATACCAAATGAAAGTACAAGGATGTCGCCTAGAGGGGGGGGGGTGAATAGGCGATTTAAAACTTTTACGAGTGGCTTGACAAATGCGGAATAAAACTAACGTTTAATTTGCCAAGCATACAAAACCTAAACAAACTAGGTTCACCTATGTGCACCAACAACTTATGCTAGACAAGATAAGCAACTATGAGATAGCAAGATATATATAACTTCAAGCACGAAGGCTATCACAAAGTAAATTGCATAAGTAAAGGAGCTCGGGTATAGAAATAACCGAGGGACGCGGAGACAAAGATGTATCCCGAAGTTCACACCCTTGCGAGTGCTAATCTCCGTTGGAGCGGTGTGGAGGCACAAGGCTCCCCAAACGCCACGGAGGCTCACCGTAATCTCCTCGAGCCCTCCCACCAAGATGGAAGACCCGACCACTATGGGACACTTGAGGGCGGTCACCGAGCCCGTACAAGCTTGGGGCAATCTCCACAACTCAATTGGAGGCTCCCAAGAATCGCCACTGAGGCACCACAAAGCTTGAGAAGATCTCCACTACTTAATTGGAGGTCCCCAAGTAATTGCCACGGAGGCACCACAAAGCTTGGGAAGATCTCCACAACTTAATTGGAGGTCCCCAAGTAACCACTAAGCCACTAAGCCGTCTAGGGCTCCTAGAACCCAAGAGTAAAAAGCTCAACGAACTTTCACTACCGAATCTCCGAGGAGAACTCAAACCGATGCACCAAATGCAATGGCAAGAACACACGAAGTGCTCAAATCCTTCTCTCCCAAATCCTACCAAAGCAACAAATGCTATGGAGGGATATGAGAGGAAGAACAAAGGAAGAAATCCACAAAGAACTCCAAGATCTAGATCCAATGGGTTCCCCTCACAAAGAGGAGAAAGTGATTGGTGGAAATGTAGATCTAGATCTCCTCTCTCTTTTCCCTCAAAGATATGCAAGAATCATGGGAGGAATTGAGAGATGGGCAAGCTTTCCAAGGTCAACAATGGAGGGAGAGAGAAGGAAAAACGAGCTGACACAAGCTTGAAGAAGGGGAGGGGTATTTATACCCCTCCCGGGATTGTAGCCGTTGCAGAACAGCAGGGCCGGATAATCCGGTCCAAGTTTGGACCGGATAATCCGCCCCCCCTTGAAAATGACTAAGGACCAGAAATTGGCAAAGTGCGCGTCACTCAGATTTAAGGCCGGATTATTGGCCGGATTTTTGTCCAAAACTGGGCCGGATAATCCGCCCACCTTGAAAATGGCTAAGGACCAGAAATTGGCAAAGTGCGCGTCACTCAGATTTAAGGCCGGATTATTGGCCGGATTTTTGTCCAAAACTGGGCCGGATAATCCGCCCAAGAAAAAAGAGCAACACGAAAACAGCGATAACTTTTGCATCCGGACTCCGTTTTCGATGATCTTGGGCTCGTTGGAATCACCACAATGAGCTCTACAACATCATCCATAGAAACATCATAGTCCAACAAAGGAGGATGAAACCAAATGATAAAAGGTTTGACTTAGCTATAAAGATGAACCGGTAAAACCTCCAAACACTAAAAACGCAATTAGAGTTCCATACAAAATCTGTTTTTGATGAGCTAGAGCTTGTCATGGAAATAACCACAAGCTCTAGAACCTCTCATGGATAAAATCCAAATAAGAACCAAGAAAGATAATGCCAAGTATGCAAAGGTTTGAGCTCTCTCCGAACAATACGAATAAGTTACTCACTCGAGAGCCCCTCTTGATAGTACGGCTATCGATCCTAAAACCCGGTCTCCCAAACACTATGAGACCGGTAAGAAAGAAACCCTATCAAGATCATACCTTTGCCTTGCGCCTTCCACTTGAGCTAGATAGTGACGATCTTGATCTTCTCAAGTTGGACTACCTTTCTTGATTGCGCTTGCTCGGTGAAGTCTTGCGGATTGCTCCCCCATACTTCACTATGGGAGAGACACTAGTAGAAATATCTTCACATGTCCATTAACACCAAATGGACATCGAGCTTCAAGCAAATGATATCCTCTATATGCCTATCTTGAACTTGCGTTTCGACTTGATCAACATTGGACTTCATCTTCTTCCTTCATAATGATGATGTCTTCTATAGGCTCAACTCCCTTGATCATCACATAAACTTCTTTATTTGCATCTTCTTACAACCTTGAAACCAAGATATGGCTCAAGCGTTGTCTACGGACAAGTCCTACAAATATAACTCGATGCAAACATTAGTCCATAGGGATTGTCATTAATTACCAAAACCACACATGGGGGCAAATGCTCTTTCATGATGAATCTGGTGGGCATACCTTTGACACCCATTGCATTTCCGGACCAAATCTTCTGCCTCTTGCAGTGCCGTTGGCCAATAGAAGCCATGCCGGAATACCTTTGCCACCAATGCCCTGGATGAAGCATGGTGACCACACTCCCCCTGATGAATTTCCCGGAGCATCTCCAGACCTTCTGCAGATTCGACACATCTCTGCAATACTCCGGTGACACTTCTCTTGTATATTTCTTTGTTTATTATGGTATACCCGTTGGATCTCCTTGCAATCCGGCGTGCCTCGGCTTCATCCGCCGGCACTTGACCATCTACCAAGAAATTCATAATAGGACGTGCCCATGAGGGCACTTCCCTGACAGTGAACACTGCCTGATCTATCTCCATCATTTCGACCGACACATAATCGATCTCCATGGGCTGCGAAGTCCCCGGGACTATGGGATTAGTCCCCGGGTATGCCGGAGCAGTCCCCGGGTATACCGGCACAACCTCTTGGTACATCTTACCCTTGCCCTTAGCTCTGCTCCGGAATACTGCACTCACAGCGTATGCCGGCCCAGTCCCCGGGACTGAGGAAACAGTCCCCGGGTTATCTAACCTGGCTCCGGTATCTATCTCCATCGGAACTGCTTCCTCCGGACCTGGTGGGACATAAATGGAAGATGACTCAGGCGAGGGTTTGATCGATGGCTTCCTCAGATGCTCCAAAGAAATGCCGGGCGGGATTGAATCTCTGGAAGACCCCAGCTTGGACAATGTATCGGCTGCATCGTTCTGAGCCCGGAGAACATGCCGGAACTCACAACCTTCAAAGTAACCACTTAACTGCTGTACCAGGAAACGGTAGGATCCCATGTTAGCATCATGCGCGTCCCATATGCCGGAACATTGCTGAATCACTAAGTCAGAATCACCGAAACACATAATCCGGCGAATTCCTATGTCCTTAGACACCTTCAGGCCATGCACGAGTGCCTCATATTCCGCCACATTATTTGATGCTGCAAAATGAATCTGCAGGACATATCTCAATTGGTCATTCTTTGGCGAACTGAGAACTATGCCGGCACCCAAGCCATGGATTGTCTTGGAGCCATCGAAATGCATCCTCCAGTAATTCGCATCTGGCAATGGTGGCTCATATTGTATCTCGGCCCAGTCAATAAAGAAGTCAGCCAACACCTGGGACTTGATTGTATCCCTCTTATCATATTGAGGTGTATATGGCGACAACTCTATTGCCCACTTGGCAATTCTGCCACTGGCATCTTTGTTACTTATGATCTCCGAGATAGGGGCCTCAGCCACTACCCGGATTGGATGCTCTTGGAAGTAATGCTTGAGCTTCTTGGCCGCCATATATACACCATAAGTCATCTTCTGATAATGGGGGTAGTTTTGCTTTGAGGTGGAGAGGACTTCACTCAGATAGTATACCGGCCGCTGCACGGTTTTGCCTCCCTCCTCTCGCTCCACTACCACCACTGCACTGACAACCCTGTTGGTTGCCGCTATATAGAGCAGCATCGGCTCACGGGGCATCGGAGACGCTAATACCGGCGCTGTTGACAATATCTGTTTTAATTCCTTGAAAGCAGCATCTGCTTGTACTGTCCAGACAAATGTGTCGGACTTCTTCATTAATTGATATAACGGCAAAGCTTTCTCGCCCAGCCGGCTTATGAAACGGCTCAGGGATGCGAGGCACCCTGCGAACTTCTGTACTTCCTTCAAATCTGTCGGCGGCTTCATTTTTTCTATAGCACGAATATTGCCGGGATTTACCTCAATACCCCGGCTGGAAACAAGGAAGCCGAGCAACTTGCCCGCCGGCACACCGAAGGTACACTTTGCCGGATTTAACTTCATCCGGAACCTCCTCAGATTGGCGAAGGTTTCCCGGAGATCGCCTATGAGAGTATCACTCTCCTTGGTCTTTATGACGACATCGTCGACATATACCTGCACATTTTTATCTATTTGATCATGCAAACACTTCTGCATACATCTCTGGTAAGTTGCGCCGGCATTTCTTAAACCGAACGGCATGGTGAGATAGCAATAAGCCCCGTACGGGGTAATAAAGGATGTCTTTATTTGATCCGGCTCATACAAGGGGATCTGGTGGAAACCAGAATAGGCATCTACAAATGATAACAGTTCACATCCAGCTGTGGAATCAATCACTTGATCGATTCGAGGGAGCGGGAATGGATCTTTAGGACATGCCTTATTCAAGTTGGTGTAATCAACACACATCCGCCATACTTTCACTATGGCGGGCTCATCCTTCTTCTTTTCCACCAAAACCGGATTAGACACCCAGTCCGGATGAAGCACTTCTTTGATAAAGCCGGAGGCTAAGAGCCTGGCCACTTCCTCCCATATGGCTTTCCTTCTATCGCCGGCATTCCGCCGGAGCGGCTGCTTTACCGGCTTAGCATCCGGTCGCACATGCAATGCGTGCTCAGCCAGCTCCCTCGGCACACCTTGCAAGTCTGAAGTAGACCATGCAAAGATATCCCGATTCTCACGGAGGAAGCTGATGAGCTCGCTTTCCTATTTGGGATCCAAACTTGTCCCAACCAGGGCATGACGCTCCGGGAAAGCTTCATCCAGAGGCACCTTTTTTACCTCCTTGCCTGCTTGAAAAGTAGCACTGCCACCGGGATTTGCCATGCCCGGCATAGATTTGCCGGCCACGACCGTTTCCGCAATCTCCACTGCTCGCTTGAGCCTCTTCTTTTCCTCTGCAATGATCAGAGTCTCGGCCAGGTTAGACCCGGCGGTTGCGCATGCCATCGAGCGCTTGTAATCACCAATGATGGTGATCACTCCCTTGGGCCCCGGCATTTTCATCTTCAGATACGCAACATGCGTGGAGGCCATGAATTTTGCCAGTGCCGGCCTACCCAGCAAAGCATGGTAGGGGCTTTCCAAATCAACCACTTCGAACATGAGATTTTCCACCCTGCAGTTATCCCGGCTGCCAAACATGACATCCATCCGGATCTTGCCCATCGGCGCACACGAAAGTCCCGGCACAATGCCGTGGAATGTGGTCTTGCTTGGCTCCAGCATATTCTCCTTGATGCCCAGCTTCTGCATCGTATCTCGGTACATGATGTTGATGCTGCTACCATTGTCAATGAGGACCTTGCTGAACCTCACGTTATTAGCCGGCCCGACAAATGTCGGATCCATCACCAGAGCATACCCGCCGGGGTTTGGCATGATCCTGGGATGATCTGCCCTGTCCCAGCCAATGGCCTGGTCCGACCAGTACATTAGCTTCGGTACTGCCGACATAACGGCATTTACCTCCAGACACCGCCGGTACAAGCTCTGCTTGTCTGTTCTTTCGGTCTCAAAGACCATGTAGCTCTGATCATGTTCCTTGTACTCATTTCGGCCCACTGCTGGGCCTCCGGCATTATATCCCGGATTATAGCTCTGGTCCACTTGATTTACGCCGGCATTTCCGGCGTTGCTCTGGTTCCCGGGATTAGCCGGCCTGGGCGGGACTGCAATTGTATTGGCACCTGTCAACGGCGATGGGGCTGCCGGGACAGGTGGTCTAGCCGGTCCCCAAGGACCTGCACGACCTGCCAATATGTCGTCCAGCCATGAACAGTTTCTTGTCAAATGGTTTGCCGGCTTACCCGGCTGGAATGTGTGAAACACACAAGGTTTGTCCATGGCCAAACCTACTGTATACTTCGGCCACTGCTTCTTCTGGCCGGCGGCTCCGCCGGCGTTCTTGTTGATCCAGACATTGTTCTTCTGGAAGGGCTGTGCTTGCTGTTGCGGTTGTTGTTGCTGAGGCTGCTGATAGCCCTCATATCTCGGACGCTGGCTACTGCCGGCGCCCTCTTGCTCTTCTTCCACAGCTGCCACTTGTGCTGCCCCATACCGGTGATCCGGCCTTTCATCTCTTCTCTTGTTGCGGTTATCAGAGCGATAGTATTGCCCTGGTCTCCCGGCGCTGATGGTGTTCCCCTGGGTCTGCCCCTGTCCTTGTGAATCGAGACTGGGCTGCATGGGATCTCCCAGAGCATAACTATCAGCAATCTTGATTGTTTCGGCCAACGTGGCCGGCATTTCCCTCTGCAGCTTTTGCCACAACATGGTGCCATGCCGGCACCCATGTGCAAACCACATGATGGCCTGCTGCTCGACAATTCCTTCGCAGGAATTGCGCAAGGTGCACCACTTGGTCAGGTAGTCACGATCAGTCTCATTCACTCCTTGCCGGCAGTTAGCCAGCTGCTGAGGACGATTCGGCCTCTTGTATGTGCTGGTGAAGTTTGACACAAACTGCTCCTCGAAATCAACCCAGCCATTGATACTTCCGGCCGGCAGATTGTTCAGCCATATCCTGGCTGGTCCTTCTAGCATCTGCGGTACATATCGTACCGCCCATCTGAGGTTTCCTCCAGCAATATTCACTGCGGTGGAGTAATCCTCCAACCAATCTTCTGGCTTTGTACTGTCGTTATATGTCCTCGCGCCACGCGCGAGCTGGAAGAAGTAAGGTACCGGCTCACCCATGATCCGGGGTCCAAAGCACATAGGACCCGGAGCTCCTTGTCTCTCCACCAACTCCGTTTGGTGAATCCTGTCCAGCTTGAAGCGCGCATCACTTGCTGCTAAGGACCGAGGTCCTAGCCGGGATGCAATTGGGCCCGCGATCACTTTCTCCTGCTGCTGCTCCGGCTGATACTGCTCAGTATGCCGGCCTTGCTGATGCTGCTGCTGATATCCCGCCCTGACAAGGGCGGAATTGCCATCATCTTCACGATGTCCCGGTTGACCTGCACCTTGCTGCTGCACTGCACCTCCGGCGCCCTGCTGCTGACACCGGGCTGCACTGTTGCTCCGGCCACCACCGGCCGACGCTGCCCCATGCTTGACCGGCACATTCTGGCCAGCCTTCTTGCTGCCGACATACTTGTCAGCCTGTCCGGTACTCTTCTGCACTATTGCCTGCTTTCCGGCGATTGCCGGATCATACACTTGGATCTGCTTGTCCCGGCGGCCAGAGGTCACACTTCCGGCACGCCGGGCACTTGGATGCGGGGACGAAGCCTCGCCCCTCGATCTAGCGCCGGCACCTCCTACCGACGCAATGTACTGGGATGCCCCGGCACCTGGGTTTGCCTTCTTAAAGGCCTCTTGCTGCTTAGTAGCTTCAGACAAAAGATGGTTAAGCCGGGCTTGCTGCTCATGCAGTGCTTCGCCGGACAAATTAGCTAAGTCCTTAGCTACCTCGGCTGCTGCTCTAAGGTTCTTTACTGGGGAGCTATAAATGACCTTAGGCACAGTACTAGTTGCAGTATGACTCTTAGCCCTAGCATCTTTGCCTAGCTCAGTGTTAAGATCTCAGCCTCTAGTTCTAACCTCATCTATCCGGCTAGGCCGGGTTACCACAGGAGTAAAACCATGGGCTGCCTCATACTCACGGAGTTGCCGGTTGAATCGTTCGCGCTCCTGGTTCATGGCCAGGGCCTCGTCGACGAGGGCCTGACGAGATCCTTCCAGGACCTCCCTTGTTTGCTCCGGATCATCGCCAGATCGCACCGGCTCAAGAAGTCGCTCGATGACGGGAAGAAGCACCTGACCTCTTGCCGGCACAGCGGAAGTGCCGGCCAGGTTCTCGACACGCTCCAACGGAGGACGTGCCGACCTCTTGGCCTTTGGCGGCTCCGGGGGAGTATCTCCTGCTGCTGCTGCTGCGGCTTTGCCAGCACCGTCTGCCGGCGGCGCTGATGTGCCGGCCATCATCACCTCGGCCGACTCTACTGAGCGAGCGCTACGCCCAGCGTGAGCCAACCGATGTGACGGAGGATCCGACGCCACCAGCACCCTTTTCCTGCGAACTCTCTCAGTCCCCACGTACACCTCGTGGGAACCGAAAGACATGATTCGGCCATCCCTGGGGAACGGCCGGCCGCCGAGACATCCAGTGTTGTCACCGACAAAGCTGAGCGAGCCTAGCCTCTGGACGAGGCCAGAGACCACGCGCACTCCCGAAACTGCTATCACAGACCCCGTCCGAATAAACACTCCGCCCAGCATATCGGTCAGCCCCACGGTGGGCGCCAAATGTCGTCGTGGTGAAACAACATATGCCATAGGATGGCTTAAATGGGGGCCGACTAGATGCTGGAGGATTCGGGAGAGGGGAACGAGCTAAAGAGCCCGACAGAAAGGAACACAGATCTACCCAGGTTCGGGGCTCTCGTAAGGAGATAACACCCCTACTCCTGCTCTACTTGCTTTATATTAGGATCGAAGGAGTATCCAACACTGGTGCCTCTGAGCTCTCTGCTAGAGGAGGAAGATGAACTACTAAGTGTAGGAATCCTCAAGTGACCAACAAACCTCCAACCCTTTTCTAGGACTCCCTGTGCCACCTTATATAGTGGTGGCCAGGGTTACAACGGTCACAGAAGACCAGGAGACACCAACTACTCTCCAAACAGGACTTGCTGTCGAGGGCAGACGCCCATGACTTTCTCCCTGATTGCTCTCGATGGGACTCCCCTTGCTGTACCTTGTACTTCCAGGACTGTGACCTTACCACTCTGAGGTAAGCTTGTACTTGTGCACAGTGAGGGTAGGTAACCTCCACTGTGCACCCTGCCATCACCCTGCTACCATGCTTGGATGTTTTCTTCCTTGATTGTAGCGATGTGACACCTTGGTTGACTTAAGTATCCCGGATATGAACGTTGGCCATATCTAGGACATACATGCCGGACCTACGACCTATGAAGGTCGGGTAATCCGGCATCCCCTGCTCCTGCACAACACACAGAATAGATAGGCCGGCATATCTAAGTATATGCCGGCACACCCCAGTTAGTATTCCGGTTAATCTGGCATATCCAGACATCAGCCGGGATATATATATGCCGGCCTAGCCGATGTTCCTATATTTCGGCCAGGCCCTTCCCTTGGTCAACCGGTATAAAAGTCAACCATGAACCTTGTATCTTTCTAGCCTCTTGACCCTACCGGGGGTCATCCCCCCGACAGTGGTTACTGGTTCCGGAACTGCAGCGATGAAACCATCTAAGGCCTCCTTTGATTTGTAGGGTAGGATTCCTAAAAGAATAGGTGGAATAGCATGTCTTATTGAATCCTATGGACACAGGAATGTGCATAGGAATTTTTCCATGAGCTTGGAGCTAATGCTTTTTTTCCCTATGATCCTAGGCTAGCAAATTCCTACAGGATTCATTCCTACGGGAAAAATTCCTACGAATCAAACGCATCGGAAAGGAAAAAATTCATAGGATCCTAATTCTATGAAATTCCTGAGTAATTCCTACAAATCAAAGGAGGCCTAATTCAGTTTAACCTCCATCTGAAATATAAGACGTATTTCATCTCTATTGACCAAAGCTTTGACCAACAATTAGTCCATTAATATATATTATATTTTGTGAATATTAGTAATGTATTGTTAAGCAGAAAAAGATATAGACCAATTGTGTTACCATCAGAACTTGGGATCTAACCTAGGACTATTCAGAACTTGGGATGTGAAGTCAAATTCTTCCATGTTGTGGTATATTTAGATTACAAGGTTTACAGTGATTGGCATTTTTAGAAACCGTCAATTCACCCCGATCTAACGGTGATAAAATAGACGGTACCAGACAGATGGTACCAGATGGTACCATGGTACCGTTGTAATATGGGCCCGGTACCAAAATGACGTGGGACTGATACCTTTAATTTATTTAACGAAAAATGTAAAAAGCAAGCGATCTTTTGAACGGTCAAATTACTGGATAAGCATGCACGCATCTTAAAGTTACCAAAGACCATCCTGTTTACTCATCCTCTCTCTCTCACTTTCGGTCTCTCTCTCCCCCACTCAATTCTCTGACTGACTGTCTCTGTCCCGGCGATACCCTGCTCTCTCCCCGACGATCCCTCGCGTGTCTGTCGGGGCGGCACCACGAAGCCGGCCGCCAGTGTTAAGCGAGGGAGGGGTAGGGACATCGGGGAACATGGGTTGGCCTCCGGCACTAGGCGAGGAAGGAGAAGGGGCGTCGGGATTGGAGGCATCGGCGGCGAGCAAGTAGGAGGCTGTCGGAGTGGCACGGCGAAGTCTCTCGCCGGTGTTAGGAAAGGAAGGAGGAGGGGATGTGCATCGGGATTGGGGGTATCGGTAGCAAGGAAGGAGAAGGCTTCGGGTGGAATGGCGGAGCCGCCCGCCGGCATTAGGCGAGGAAGGAGGAGGCAGAGGGCGCCCTGGAGCTGCCGGCGAACGTGTCGGGGATGCGGCCTGAGAGCCGGTTGTAGGAGAGGTCGAGGAAGAGGAATGACGGCGAGGCCTTAGCCTCGGCCACTATCTCGTCGGACACAGACTTGTGGCTGAGGTTGATGTGGATGAGCTTGGTAGAGTTGGCGAGCGAGGCCGGGACGACGCCAGCGAGCCGGTTGTTTCTGGCATCACATGACTGCAGGGCGAGGCAGCGTCCGATCTCAGGCGGGACATCACCGGAGAAGCGGTTGTTGAATACGTAGAGGCCACGGAGCTCCGGGAGGAAGCCGAGCGTGGCCGGGATGGCCCCGACCCCGACGATGTCGTGGATGCTGAGGCGGCGGAGGCCGACGTGGTAGGAGAGGCGGCGGCCGAGGCCGCGCTAGGGGAGCGTGATGGCGATGATGCTGCCGTTGATGCACTTGATGCCGTCCCAGTGACCGGAACATGCGCCGATGCCGGTGTCGGTCAGGAGCAGATGAAGCCGTAGGGGTCGGGGTCGGCCAGGTTGCGCTTGATAGCTTGCAGGCCTGGTAGTCCGCCTGTCTGATGAACACACTGTCGCTGGCCGCGCGCACGTGGTGGGCTGCGCTGGTTCCGAAGAGGAGAGTCCAGCTGCAACAGCTAGCAATGTAGGACTACGAGTCTACGAGGAGGAGCGACGCGCGCCGAGCAGCTCGGACCAGCGGCGGCAATTGCTTACTATGTTGCTCCTTAAGTTTTTCTTAGATGCTATAGCATAGAAGCTGATGTCCCAAAGCTAGCGATTCCAGTTATAACGAGGCACCTCGGCCTACTCTGAATTTTGATGCAATGGAGTTTGTGAAGCTCTTGTCGTGCATCCTTGGCATGAAGAGAGCGGCAGCGTTCGAGCGGACTCGGTCGTACATGGTTAGGCGGCGAACGGGGTCCCACAGATGAGGAGACTGCAGTGGCAGAGCCGTCTTCCAGAGCCCAGCCTTCGAAGGGGAGGGAAACGCGGAGGCCGCGCTCCGTCGAAAGCGTCTCTCGTCGGGCAGGAAGAGGAAGATGATTTCCTCTGTTTCTTTTTTTTGCCTCTGGAAGACAAATTTTTTTTTACGGAACCTGGTTGGCCTGACCGCTTGGATGTACGTTTTCATCATCGTTAAAGCATCATACTCCTTTATGAAAGTTATCAGTCTTTTTAATCAACGGTCATAAAAAATCAGACTTAACGGTACCAGACGGTACCACGGTTCCATACCAATCACCGTAAAAGAGCTCTAGATTAGATATATTAGAAGCATTTATCTTAGATATCTTTTCAGTTACAACCGATACAAACGATATTATCAACACGTATGATGACATATTGGTTGCAGTACACTATCATTTCTAGGTTCCAAGACCTTAGTGAGACGACATAACCATCCACAATGTAAAAAAAACACGTTTATTTAAAATAAATAAAAACTATTTTACCAATTTATTGTTCATGTGGGAGCATTAAAAACATCAAATTCAATATGAATTGGTGGCACGGGAAGGTTGGAAAAATGTTGTCTTCTTGCAGGGTACTATTGGAGTACTATACCAACAATGAAAGACAGTTATTGATAAGATTCTTGATATGAGATATTGATTGTTCATTCATTGTGCAAATGATTTCTAATGGATGTGATAGTTGTTCAGGAACCCATATTTCTTCTTCAACAAAGGAATGCCACGAAAATAAGTCAATGTGTGTGTCTCTTTGGAGCATATATGCAACACATCCGCTTACACCATTAAATATGTAGAGTCGATTTCTAGGTGTGATTAATAAAAAGGAAACATACTTTCACATGTTTTCAGCGTTAACATGCCAATTTCTAATTCGTTATATTTTTACCTAATTTTGAAAAATTAAATACACACATCATAGATAATATGGAATCAATTACCAAATTCAAAGTGTTGTTCTCGCATTTTGAGTGGAGCACCATGCTAGTTGAAAGAACACCACATTGGAGATACTAAGCACACACACATTCTATAGCATTTCAAAGAAGCTACAGCACGTACATATATAGTTCACAAGCAGAGGACATGTAGCGAGAGCGGACGTTTGTAGCGCGAGCTACATGTAGCTCGCTATCGCGCTCGTTGGCCCGTGCGTTCAGATGTAACATGCAGTTGTTTATTCTGGCTTTACAGATCAATACGATGTCATTTCTAAGCTGGGCCTCCGTATAGAGAATTGTATACGGCAAACTTGTACACGTGCTGTCAGAGATTGTTGGTGATGACCGATGGGCTTGCACCAAATATTTGGAACCATGGCACATGTTCTGCATCGGTCCTGGTGACGCTGCCGAGTCGCGGTCCAGCTCCCAGTGAGACACTGTGTACTAATATATGCTGAATAATCTTGTCTCGTGTTGGTAACTTGCGAGTTGTGATGTTGGTGGCAATGGTAGAAAAAACCCGTCTCTCGTATGTGATAATACGTTGTATTTATGAACAAGCTGCAGTACTGTCCTTGTGGCTTAATCCTTCACGTTCTACTGTATTCAGTTTATAAGAAATAAAGAGAATTTTCTACAAGGATTGCTAAGCACGTCTGACACCGTTAGCCTTCTGTTAACACTTACCCCTTTAGGATAAGAAGATATCTTTCCACTTGTACCAGATAAAAGCAATACATTGTTCCTCCATCCAGGTAAAAAAACAAGTCATTTTTGAAAAAAAAATCAAGCTTCGTGTAGCTCATTTTTAAAAATTCAAAAAATGGCAGTTAAAGTCTCAAAAAATCTGAAATTAATTCACATGTAAACAATGTTGTTTTCTACAAACTTGCAAATTTTCAAATCAAATACCTTATGTCCGGAGCTGTGCAAAAAATGACAAACTCTGACTCTCTGACATCTATTATAGTGAACAGTACACAATTTTGAAACATCAAAACCTATCAGATTTTTTCATTTTTTGCAGCCCGACTATAAGGTATCTCGAGTTAAAATTGTGCACACTCGTAGAACACATCATTATCAACATCTTGATTTCATTTTAGATTTTTCTGTAATTTTAAAATTGTTGTTTTTTAAAAAATAAGCTACATGTAGCTTAGTCAACAAAAATATACTCTCATGTAAAAAATGGTATAGTTTGTAATGTTGATTATTTTTTCTGATATAATGGGGAATAAAAGTACTCGAGCCTTCAATCTGTGACTATGCTAAGTGTAAATTAGGGTTGGTTGGTACGATGATAAAAAAATCGCAATGGCTAGAACAATATTGTCATGTTGTCTCGCCGTGGAGTCTAAAATATTTTTAGTGTGCAGGTTAAATGAAAAAGAATGTGTGGGCGGATTGTAAATCATATAAATTAAAAAAAGATTTGCATGCGCTATCTCATGTAAAACCAAAAAAATAAATCAGACAAAAATGGAGCGGTGAACGGTGTGCATGCATGGTCAGCAAGGATGACATGGTGCGTCACTTGTGCAAAACTGCATGCAAAAGCCTGCCGCCGATTTAATATCGAGCTACCCTCTTACCATAACTGAACGGTTACTCATGCGCCCATGCTTCTGTACCAGCATATGTGCCACCATCAATACCATGGTGGATACGAATTGTAAACGGTGAATACGTCAGGATAGTACGCAGCTTGCACAGATCGCTACCACAAGCCAATGGGTAGGATAACGAGCTATGAGTAGCTCGTCCTACACATTGAGTTTTCGAGGACATGTACCCTATTACAACAAGAGGACAACTACCCTTTATTGAAAGAAAAAAAAAGGACAACTAACCTATTTTACAACAGGTGCTTTTAGCTAAAAGGAAGAGCATGGTTTTATTCATTACTACCCGATCTGAGCTACGGATCTGCTAATTAAACTATTAAAGTGAGGACACCAAACTGGAGACAACACCCAGAGCGGCAGGCAGCTCGCCGTATGCTGACTGAATAATCTGGACAAGCTCGAGGGCCAGCCTGTCAAACCCGCCTGCCGGCGGCGAAGGCGGACCGGCATACTCGATGCCGCTCGGACCACCGCCGGCACGCACAGGCAGCAAGCCAGAAAACCGGAGGCAGATATCTTTGATTTGCTGGACCAGCTCGTCATGAGCCTGCTTATACCTGGCCGCCTCCTTCCGCGCAGCTTCGATCTTCGCCTCCGTCCTGCGGCGGGACTCCAGCGCGACGGCCAGCCTCTGCCTGTGCTCGACGAGAGCCGAGTAGTTCCAGTCGTCGACGGCGATGCCGTACTCGTCGCAGAGATGGCGGAGAGCGACCTCGGCGGCGCTATCTAGGGCGCTCTCGAGGTCGCCCCTGAGCTCGCCGTAGAAAGCGCGGCGTCCCTCCGGCGGCCTCCCTGGCATCCGGGGCAGATCGATCTTGACGCAGCCCTTGATCAGACCGTCCGCGTTGGTGGCAGAGCCGTACCCGTGGATGGCGAGGGAGGACTGCGCACTGACTTGCTCCAAGAAAGTACGCCTAGGTACGTGGAGAACCTGTCGTGGCTGCATCGGAAGAACAAACAATCAAATCCTCGGAAGAAGTATCCAAACTGTACGGTTTGCAATTTGTAAGGAAGAAGAACACTTTAAGCACACAAAGTTGCAGGAAAAACAGTAGATGGACTGACTGATAAGCAGCGAAAGGACGAACGGCTCACCTGTCCATTAGCCATGATGAACACGGTGATGCTCCTTGTGGAATCTATGGAGGAAAGGAAAAAACGGAGGTTGGAGATAAGGCAGAGGACTCTGCCCTCCCCTGTCATTTATACTGCCAGAGCTGACATCCTCCACAGTAGAAACTATGGGCCCACGCAGCTGAACATGTGTCAACCGACATGGCATGCAATCGACACGTATGTTGCATGGCGAGGCATGGCTGTCAGCATTGCACACCTTGGTTCCGAAGGATCATACATATCTCTTTGAAGGGTTGTTTAATTATTTCTTTTTTTTAATAAAGTTGTTTAATTATTTTATAGGATAACAATCATATCACTTTATCGTAAACAGCTCCTACGAGTCTACGACAAAAACCCCAAATGTGCCCGAGCTCCTAGAGCTTATTATTTTCAAAATTTTTTAAAAATAGCATCTCTAAGATCTAGATAATTTTAAAAAATCCTAGATATAGACAGTATTATACTTTACGATGTTGTCTTTACAAATGTCTAAAATCATAACTAAAAAACCATATATCCATGGTGATACAAAAATGATAAAATTGTATTGAGTGGAAACCAGGTTTGAATTTTGAACTTTTCACTACTTTAGACGTCATATTTTTGTATTTATGTGTAGCCCCAATTACAAGGTATTTTGATTTAAGATTTTGCAAGTTAATAATGCAACATTATATGGATATATGTATTTTTTTAGATTATTTGGTTGTTTAGAATGTTTTTTCTAAAAAAATTAAAGGGCCCCATGAAACCAACTCCCCATTTGCCGTCCTGTAACTACTATTATACTTCCTCCGTTTACAAGTAAGTGTACTCACCTTTGTTTTAATTATACTTTTCAAAATTATAGTCAAGTCAATTTTTATTGTAGAAATATATGTGACATCAAATTAGTATATTGTAACTACTCCATCTATTTCATATGAGTTGTTGCTGATTTAGTATAAAGATATACTTCCTCCATTCAAAATATAAGGCATGTTATTTTGCTTGCTCTTTGATGCACAACTTCGACCACTAGTATATACCAACTTATATTGATCCAAAATGTAAAAGTGGTATTGTTGCATTCCTCTTGAAGATTCTTTCATTTTATCAATGCAGATTTGCTATGTACTTACGCACCCTTAAACAGCCGTTGGATCAGTCCTATAGAGCAATCTGCATCGCATGCGTAGGAAAAATAGTACACGGACCGAAACCCACTTACCTGGGCCAACTCGAGTCCAACCAACGTGACCCGTGGAACTTTTCCGTATTTGCACATAAGGACGCAGTCATCAGGTTTCTTTTTGCAAAATCATGTTATAATGTGAGTTCATCGTCTTCGTCCGATCGAGCCAACCAGCTCAGTGTCACCCTCTCCGGCGCTGGCACATCAAGATCGATGGAACCATCTTAGTCTCGTAGAATCTAAGCTATTGAGAGATTCCTAAGCTGCTAAGCATCAAATCCCAGCCCTAGAGTAGACATCGCCTCCCTCGATGAATCACGGTTGTCGCCGGCGAGGAGATAGCGCCTTCAAAACCTATAAATATGACCCCAGAGCTCACAATCCCCCTCGAAGGCTCTCGAGAAACACTCCCTGGCCAAGGGCAGAGAGAACGAGCCTGCGAAGTCAAAAACCTAACAATTGGGAATTTCGGCTAGTCGACAGCGAGGACAACCTCGGGCTCAACTGAGCACTCAAGGAGATCTATCGAGACTAGTAGGGTGCCCTAGCAAAGGGAATCAAACTAGGAACCTTACTTTCACTAGAATCGACGACTTCTTCTTCGACACCGACGAACGAAAAGCTTGACCATGCCTTCACCTCTGACCTTCCTGGACCAAGATGATTACTATAGCATCTCCTACGTAAGATTGCGCACCTCCTGGTAGGTCGACGAGTAGTAGCTTGTAGTGTAGTTTCAGTAGATGGCCGAAGTAGCTCCGCCACAGTTGACATTGTCGGCGAGGTTTCCGATGACCACTTGGTTCGAGACTTGTATCATTAGAATCGCTGTTACATTTAGAGTCAAACACACCTAGCCTTGTTTGTCGGGGAGCCATAAATCTACAGCGCTGTCGCTCACCGGCGCGTTGTTCATACGTCCATAACGTATCTATAATTTTTTATGGCTTTATGATAACATTATACTTTTGACACTTGTTTTTATATAAATTTTATGATTTATTTGGACTAACCTAATAATAGTTGCAAAAGTGCACAATGTTATTGTTTTACACTTTGATGTGTAGGAATTACCAAGAATACAAGAAGAAACCTTGTTGGAGTCAAATCGGGACTTTCCAGAAATCTGTTCCAGAACTTTTTTCAAAGATGGTCACGTTACGGGTCGAAGACAGCGTCAAACGGAAAACTCCCCAACTACAAAGTTGTTGTAAATTTCACAAGGAACATTCTAGACATAAAATTTAACTGATTACAAGTCCGGACGGCCAAGATAAACCCGATCCACTGCAACCCTAGATTGGGTGATGGAAATCCGAGAAGCTATAGAAAGGGAGGAAACCTAACTCGTGGGGGACTCCTCCACCCACGAATTGCAGCCACCAAAAGCCATATTTTTGCCTCCCCCATGGATCCCATCTCCATAGGGGAGGGCTTCCAAGAAGCCATGAAGGAAGGGGGCTAAGGGGCAGCTCTCCCCCATGATGTCGGCGGCAGGGAAGGAGCTCCCCGCGCCGCCGCCACCATGCGCCTCTCGCTGCCCCCTTTATCGTCTTCACCGCCATCTCCATCGCCAACTCCTCCTTGTATACAGTGGTTCATCCTCCCACACACCTCTGTACCGTCCTATGTAAACATGGTGTTCGATGCTATAAGTTATAATCCTATGATCTATGTCATGTTTATGTAGTTTATTTGTCTTTTGATTGCTTGGTTGAATATCTTTGGTTCATTAGAGTTGTATGTTGATATGGTACAGTCTTTTAGTGTCCATTATATTTGTGCGCACATGGATTAAACATCATAGGGTTTGTAGTATGTGTAAGAGAAAGGGGGAAGTTCTGCCGGAGTGACAGAAACCTGAGGACGCGAACCGGAACGTTGCACGTATGGGAGTAAGAGGACCATTAACAAGGCTATGGTTGGGTAAACCTTAATGCATTGTTAGTATTTGTGGATGCTTGCTAACAATCCAATCATATAGTACTTGTAATTCTAAGTAGTGAAGTGCATGTATATTTAGCCTCTCCCACATAGAAAACTGCATCGAAGACAATAAACCTAATTTATTCGCTAATTGAACTTGGACAAAGCCACCACTATTACCACCATTTTTTTCACACGCATGGTACTGTTAGTTTATGGTTACTTAGTATATTTTATTGCTTCAGCACTAACAATTACTTTCTTATATTTATTATCTTGCAAAACTATCTCTCATGTCCGTATTGTTGCTCTAGTTTTATTTACTAGATGATGCAAACGTTTAGTGTGCGTAGAGTTGTATCAGCGGTTGATAGAACTTGAGAGAACGTTTATCCTACCTTTAGCTCCACGTTGGGTTCGACACTCTTACTTATCGAAAGGGCTACACACGATCCACTATACTTGTGGGACATCAGCTATCAAAATCGTCTCTAGCGAGGTGACGTGGTAGTGGACCCCCCCCAACCATTTTGACTTAGTCCTTGCCCGCGTGGCTACTGACTAGAATCTGACCCCACTAGTCAGTGGCTGAAGCTGAATACTGCTTCGGTTTAAAAAGACCAGTTCACCATTTTCGAAACATGGCCTTTGACCTAGAACCTAGACCCACTTGACTGTGGCCAGCTGTAGTCGCGGTAACAAATGGCATTTCCTATTTAGCAAAAATTCCATAAAATAAAGCAAATTAGGAAATTCGTAAGTAATTCATCCTAAATTAGGAAAATACCAATAAGATATCAAAATGATTAGAAAAATAATATCTCTCTGTTTAGACCAAAATCATATTCAAATAAATTCGAAAAACAAAAGTAAATAAAATTCTAATCGTAGCATTTCTTAAATTGATAATTTAAAAGAAATGCTAATTCCAAAAATCATAAATCACAACCAAAGTGAAACTCAAACTTCAAGAATGAAGTAAAAGAAAAAATTATCCTTGAAGAAGAAAAATAATGTTAATCATAAATTCTAAAGTAATTCTTCCAAACAGTTTAAGTACAAAGAAATTTAGAAAAATAAATAAACTTGAATTTGAAATTCAATTTCTTCCTAGACATCAATCATGTGTTACCAAAACCTTGATTGTGGTTAACTAATAATAAAATCACGTGAGTGAATTTAACATGTCTTTAAATAAAAGACATGGTAATCATAAACCTTTGATGATTAATAGAGAATGAGTAAATATAAATGATAGACATAGAAATGATTATAAACTATTACTCTTTATTAATAATGATCAAGTAATAATTGTTAGACATCTCTAAATAACATGAGTAGTAATGAGTGCATAAGTAGGTTCTTAAACCAATCCTCAAACCTAGAAATTATTTTCGCTAAAGAGAATAATTCAAAAATAGAAAACACTGACTACTTAATAGATTAGTTAATACTACCTAAACTTCAAAAGAAATGTTCTTCAAAACTTCTTCTTTTTTCCACTTAAAAAGAAAAACATCCTCACTTGTTTTATTAAAAAGTTAAAAGGAATGTTATGAGAGTGATGTAGTATGAGTGTGACCCTCTAATTCTCAAGCATTACTTTGTGGGTGAAGTAAACTTGAACAAAACTAAATCTATAAGAAATCACCAACCCTAAACCTTTGCCAATCCGTAAACGAAACCAACGGGAATTTAGATAAAAGGGTAGAACGCTTGCATATCATACTGATACGTCTCCAACATATCTATAATTTTTGATGCTCCATGCTTATTTTTACACCATTTGCCTACTATTTCGTTATACTTCGTGGCACTTTTATGCATTTTCCGGAACTAACCTACTAACAAGTCGCCACAGTGCCAGTTCCCTGTTTTCTGCTATTTTTGTATTTTAGAAGTGCTACACAGGAAATATTCTCGGAATTGGACGAAACAAGTTCCTGAAGTCTTATTTTTCCTGGAAGCTTCCAGAGATCCGAAGAGGAGTATGAGGGGGGTCACGAGGTGCCCACACACCAGGGCAGCGCGGCTTGGCCCCTGGCCGCGCCCCCTATGTGTGAGGCCGTCTCGGTCCACCTCTGACGATGCCCCTTCGCCTATAAAGACCCCCCGACGGAAAAAACCTAAGTACCCGATCAATTTTCCAGAACACATCGCGATCCGCCGCCGCCGTCAACCCGAAGATCGGGAGGGTCTAGAAGCTCTTTCCGGCACCCTGCCGGAGAGGGGAATCGCCACCGGAGGTCTTCTTCATCGCCATGCTTGCCTTCGGAGCGATGAGTGAGTAGTCTACCTTGGACTATGGGTCCATAGCAGTAGCTAGATGGTTGTCTCCTCCACCATGTGCTTCATGTTTAGATCTCATGAGCTGCCCTACATGATTGAGATCACCGTTATGTAATTCTACATATTTGGTTTGTTGGGATCCGATGAATATTGGTGTTATGATTGAGTTGCTATACTGAAATATATCTTATGTTATCTCTATGTTGTTTATGATCTTGCATGCTCTCCGTTGTTAGTAGCTATCTTGGCCGAGTAGTTGCTAGTGACTCCAAGAGGGGGTATTTATGCTCGATAGTGGATTCATGCCTCTATTTAACCTGGGGGAGTGACAGAAACCTCTAAGGTTGTAGATGTGTTGTTGCTACTAGGGAGAAAACAACATTCATATGCTCGAGGGCATATGCTTTGTTTACATTACACACTTTGCTTAATGCAATTATCTGTTGTTCGCAACTTAATACTTGTGGAGTTCTCGGATTGATTCGCCACAAGTGGATTATTAGTCATAGATGCAGTTGGATGGCGGTCTATGTATTTTGTTGTAATGCCCAGAGTAAATCTCATAGTGATCTTCTTGACATATCACGTTTATCTTTATTCTATCAATTGCCCAACTGTAATTTGTTTACCCAGCATGTGTTATTTATCTTATGGAGAGACACCACTAGTGAACTGTGGACCCCGGTCCTATTTCCATCATATTGCTATCACCTGTTTACTTTACTCGCACTGTTTACTTTACTCGCATACTTCTACTATTTTCCACTCGATACGCTCATACCCTTTGTTTCAAGCAAACCGGTGAGATTGACAACCTCATCGCAAGTTGGGAACAAAGTATTTGGTTGTGTTGTGTGCAGGTTCCGCGTTTCTACTGGCCGAAGACGAGTCAACAAGTATCGTAAACGGCGCCCTTGTTGGAGTGTTACTAAACCAGTCCGCATCACCTTCAGTCGTATTGTCTGCTCTTCTCCTGATCGACATAACCTTGCTTTCTTAACTGAGGGAAACTTGCTGATATATTCTTCACACCTTCCTCTTGGGGTTCCCAATGGGTTGGTCATTCAACTAGCCATCAAGCAATTTTCTGGCGCCGTTGCCGGGGAAGAGTGGAAGACCTCTGCGAGGGGAGTTTTTCGCACGCACATCCTTTACTTTGTTTTATTCTTTTGCTTTACTTTATTTATTTTACTTGCATCGTTTTATATCAAAAACCCAAAAAAATTAGAATCCTTTGTAGTTGTTTATTATGTCTAGTTCAGTTGCTACTATGTCGCCCGAGGATATGATTTTTACTTTTAAACAGAAGGATGAGGAAAGTTTTAAAGAAGCTTGGTCTAGAATTTATGATTGGCATGGAAAAACTGAACCTAAAATGACCTTGAGTTTGCTTCTTAGTAGCTTTTACTTTGGACTTGCTCTTCGTTATAGATATGCTTTGGATGCTACTGCAGAAGGAGATTTCCTTCATTGTGATGGAGATCAAGCCTTCAATATTATAAAAAAAGTTGATTACAATTTATAGCATGCCAACCTATTTTGATTCCTCTCTTGTGTGCATTTTTAATAGACTTGATACTCTTGAGACTCGCACTGCTAGTTTGAATTCTTGCTACAATACTTTGCGCCAGCATTTTGATTATGTGCCAACAAATTCTAAACCTTCGAGTTGGTATCCTATGGTAAAAATCACCATTAGTGGTGAAACTTTTCATGCTCGTTGTGATATTATGTCTGAATTTTGCATCATGCCAAAGGATGTTTATGAATCTTTGAGCCTTTGGAAGCTTTCTGAGGGGGGAGAAGGAATTTCTCTTACTAACAATGCCACTATATTTCCCATTGGAATAGCTGAAGGAGTTTTTACAAAAGTCCTAGGAAGAATGATATCTACTGATTATCTTGTTATTGAATGTGTAGGAAAAGGACAAATCACACTTGGAAGATCCCTCCTGAAGCTCCTGGGCGCCGTTATTGATGTGGGAAAAGGCAATATAAGATTTATCTCTCCACCTTGCAATAGCCATGTCTTTCCTAGAGTAAAGAGCAAAGGTAAGGAAGGAAGACGTAAGGCACGCGCTGATCCTAGCACTTCATCTCTTGATATTACTTGATTCGCAATTTTCTGCGCCTAGCTCAAAGGCGTTAAAGAAAAGCACTCTTGGGAGATAACCCAATGTTTTACATTCAGTACTTTTTCTTTTATTTGAGTCTTGGAAGTCATTACTACTGTAATGACCTCTCCTTATCCTTTTTATTTCATTGTTGTGCCGAGAGTAGCCTCTAATTCGAGTGAGGTAAAGATTTGGGGATGTTGCTGTCCTAAAACAGTTTTTGGTGCTGCACCGTAAAAATTCGTATAAATTCTCTGTATATCTTTTGGACCTGCGATTTCTTTTGCATATGCCCCAGGTTATATCCAAACTTTCGTTAGTTGTACACTTTTTGATTTGAGCAAGATAAAACCCCTCAAAAATTCGACCTTTGCCAGCTGTTCTGTTTTGACAGATTTCTGCCACTATTTGTTTTTGCCGCTTTATCACTTTCTTTTGAGTTCTTTTGATCACGGAACTTTTGGGGAAGTTGCTACGGTAGTATATGCTATATATGTGGTGGTTTTGGGTTGAAATCTGAAGCAAAAATAGGTTGATTATATGTTATGCTACACTAATGTTGCTAATAGATTTGTGTTTAGTTTTGTATGAAGGAAGTTTTCAAGTGTAGGGATTGGAGAATGATGAGATGAGTTGAAGAATGGACAAAAGCTCAAGCTCGGGGATGCCCATGCATCACCCCAAGAAATATCCAAGAAGTAAAAGCGTTAAAGCTTGGGGATGCCCCCGAGGCACCCCTTCTTCATCGGCAAAAATCAGGTCACCTTTCAAAACACTATATTTTTATTGCTTCATGCACTATGTGTTTTTCTTGGAGCGTCAGTTGTTTTAGTTTTCTTAGTTAGTTTAGTTTTGTTTGCTGCAATAAATGGTTGGACCCAACAAATTTCCTTTGGAGAAGTTGCCTTGCTTTTCATTTGCCAAGAACACTCCGTTTTTCATTCTTACAATTTCACCGAGTGTTCTTCTTTTTCTGCTACTGCTTTTGGTTTTCGTTTTCACCTTGATTTGCGTTCAGACCTTGTCATATCTATTCATCAAGGTGTATTTTTGCCTCTGATCTTTATTGGTTTTCATCAAAAGAGGTGTCTTAAAAAAATTTCAAATGGTGTTGGAAAAGAGAAAAAGCTTTATGCAAAAAAGTGGTACAGGAAGGAGCTTGTGTAGACTGCGGCTTAGGCTTTTTCATGTCATGCTTGATGTCTTTTTGATAGTATGCTTAGTGGTTTTGCTGTAGCATGACTTGTCTCAAATAACTGAGATTGCTTAATGAGCCTTTGAAAAAATCATGCGTTGTTTTTATTATTTGGAAGCATTATTTTCGTTTTCTCCTTGATGCTTTATTTGGGTTGACTTGGCGCATGCTCACACATGTTAGACTCTTACAAAGTCGCCAATAGCCTTTATGATCATTTAGTTTTTGACTTTTGATGCCATCTTATGCTTCTTTTAATGTCGCTTTGTCGCTTTGCATGATTATGGCCATTATTGCTCTCTTAGTTGGTCGCTCCCAGTCTTTTGCTAGCCCTCGCCTTGTACTGAGTATGAGCTCTACTCGTGCATCCAACTCCTAAAAGCCAAAGTTTACCAAAGTGTCCACCATACATACCTACTAGCAATTTGCTATTCCAAGTAAATTTGACTTGCTTTTATTTTCTCTTCAAATTAAACTCTTACCAGTGTTATGCAAAAATTGGTCAGTAAAGCTCTCACAAACCGGAAGGCACACTTTACTTTTTCCTGTTCTTAAAAATTTGACATTGTGGTCTCTTATGTTGAGTTGTTATGCTTGCAAGTTGTAAGTTGGATACTAGCCCATCCATGCCGTCATGGGGCAAGCTTTCAACATTGCACTTCTTATTTGAGTTGATATCGTGATCTTTTGTTTATAGATGCCCGCAGTGTGAAATGAATTGGGAATCTTGCGGGGATCATGGAGTTTGTATATGTGTTAGGGAAACGCCTGGGCCGCCAATCTAAGCCATGCATAATTCTTGGTGGAAATTTTCAGCATACCCATGGTGGACATTCGACGACGCATCTCAAAATAAAAAGCTAAACAAATGGTAAATAAAAGAGATGTCGAGGTGTTCATTGTCTGCTTGTCCTGTCATTTTGATGTGGGCTTGTTCCATGTCATCGGGCACGGAGGTACCCCATTGGCGGTTCTCGATAATACGCATATACCTACAATGACAAGAGCCTTGCTTGGGACTCTAAGTTGAGTAGCATGAGGTTTGGGTACTCGTATTCACGGGACACGAGGTTTTCAACTTATGATTTGTCAAGCATATGCATCATAATTGTTCTTGCATTAACTCTAACCATTCAAGATGCTTATGATGGGGGCAATGAGAGCTCAAAGCCGGTAAGTAACATAATTTTTTAAGGTTATAAAACTTGCAATCACTGCTTCCCTCCGCGAAGGGCCTTTCTTTTACTTTTATGTTGAGTCACCACCTTCTATCTTTATGCACCATTAAGAGAGCAAAGTTGTCATTCTTAGTATAATGTGCATTATCCCAAAGTTTTCATTGATTGATTCATATTGTTGGTTTCACTTGTTCTCAAATTATTTGTATCTAGTCGCCCTCTTAAACTTGAAGGTGTCCTATGCATTTATGTTTTGCTCTCTATGAAGGACAAGCTGAAAACCATTTGTATGTTTTTCCTGATAATTTGAACACACGTTTGACTTTCATTGTTTCATTTTCATGATCTTTTGTTTGTGTTCATTAGCATGCTATGACATGGTTGCTAAGTTTCTTATTGTCAAGATTATATCTTTCATGCCCATGTTTTAAGTTCTTATGATCCCAGCTCATAAATGCTTACATATATGATCAAGATTGTGTAGGTGCATGTCACCTCAAAAATTATTCTTTTGTTATCACTTACCTACTCGAGGACGAGCAGGAGTTAAGCTTGGGGATGCTTGATACGTCTCCAACATATCTATAATTTTTGATGCTCCATGCTTGTTTTTACACCATTTGCCTACTGTTTCGTTACACTTCGTGGCACTTTTATGCATTTTCTGGAACTAACCTACTAACAAGTCGCCACAGTGCCAGTTCCCTGTTTTCTGCTGTTTTTGTGTTTCAGAAGTGCTACACAGGAAATATTCTCGGAATTGGACGAAACAAGTTCCTGAAGTCTTATTTTTCCCAGAAGCTTCTAGAGATCCAAAGAGGAGTAGGAGGGGGGCCACGAGGTGCCCACACACCAGGGCGGTGCGGCCTGGACCCTGGCCGCACCCCCTATGTGTGAGGCCGCCTCGGTCCACCTCTGACGATGCCCCTTCGCCTATAAAGACCCCCCGACAGAAAAAACCTAAGTACCCGATCAATTTTCCAGAACACATCGCGATCCGCCACCGCTGTCGACCCGAAGATCGGGAGGGTCCAGAAGCTCTTCCCGGCACCCTGCCGGAGAGGGGAATCGCCACCGGAGGTCTTCTTCATCACCATGCTTGCCTCCGAAGCGATGAGTGAGTAATCTCACTTGGACTATGGGTCCATAGCAGTAGCTAGATGGTTGTCTCCTCCACCATGTGCTTCATGTTTAGATCTCATGAGCTGCCCTACATGATTGAGATCACCGTTATATAATTCTACATGTTTGGTTTGTTGGGATCCGATGAATATTGGTGTTATGATTGAGTTGCTATACTGAAATATATCTTATGTTATCTCTATGTTGTTTATGATCTTGCATGCTCTCCGTTGTTAGTAGCTATCTTGGCCGAGTAGTTGCTAGTGACTCCAAGAGGGGATATTTATGCTCGATAGTGGGTTCATGCCTCTATTTAACCTGGGGGAGTGACAGAAACCTCTAAGGTTGTAGATGTGCTGTTGCTACTAGGGAGAAAACAACATTCATATGCTCGAGGGCATATGCTTTGTTTACATTACACACTTTGCTTAATGCAATTATCTGTTGTTCGCAACTTAATACTCATGGGGTGTTCGGATGATATCCCCGGGAGTGGATTATTAGTCATAGATGCAGTTGGATGGCGGTCTATGTATTTCGTTGTAATGCCCAGAGTAAATCTCATAGTGATCCTCTTGACATATCACGTTTATCTTTATTCTATCAATTGCCCAACTGTAATTTGTTTACCCAGCATGTGTTATTTATCTTATGGAGAGACACCACTAGTGAAATGTGGACCCCGGTCCTATTTTCATCATATTGCTATCACCTGTTTACTTTACTCGCACTGTTTACTTTACTCGCATACTTCTACTGTTTTCCACTCGATACGCTCATATCCTTTGTTTCAAGCAAACTAGTGAGATTGACAACCTCATCGCAAGTTGGGAACAAAGTATTTGGTTGTGTTGTGTGCAGGTTCCGCGTTGCTACTGGCCGAAGACGAGTCAACAAGTGTCGTAAACGGCACCCTTGTTGGAGTGTTACTAAGCCAGTCCGCATCACCTTCAGTCGTATTGTCTGCTCTTCTCTTGATCGACATAACCTTGGTTTCTTAACTGAGGGAAACTTGCTGCTATATTCTTCACACCTTCCTCTTGGGGTTCCCAATGGGCTGGTCATTCAACTAGCCATCACATACCTTATGCATAGTACTCCCTCCGATCAGAAATAAGTGTTGGTGAGTTAGTACAAACTTTGTACTAAGTTAGTACAAAATCGCCAACAGTTATTTCCGATCGGAGGGAGTAGCATATTAACAAACTCTTCAAACATTAGTCCTTATCAGACCAATGATGTTATTTTTGGTTTTGGAGCTTGTGATGAACTAGATAGGAACACCGATTAAATCACTTTGCAATCAGGATGCAAGTCGGCTACATAAAAGTATGGTACAATTGCAATTATTCTAAAGGTAATTATCCTATTGAGTGAAGTATGAAGTTTTGCAGTTGTTTTTATTCAGTTGTACGTAGTTGATTGACAAGGGTGTAGATAATAGAGCCCGTTAGTTGAGTACCCCTGAAGCCCGTTAAGCTAGGCCCAATTGTAATATTAGTCGAAATACGAGTTCATGTCGTATGTCGATATTGTAATCTGTATCGGATCCCTCCCGATCCTCGAGACCTGTCCATCTATATATAGGGGCTAGGATAGGACGGTGAGGGATAGATTGAAAGCAAGCCAGGATCTACACCCACGTTTACTTTCATAGCCACCTTGTTCGACTGATTTTACCTTTGAGTTTATCCGACGCCCTATCTCCCCGATCCTAAGTCCTTTATTTAGGACATTTGTCGAGTTAACTCCTCGTCAATTGGCGCCGACCGTGGGGACTCTGGGCGTTGGAATCATGAATTCGACGACTTTTTTGCACTCAGCCAATAGCAATCCGCAAGTCGATGAAATTCAGATACCCTTCGGAACCGTCGATTTTCAACCTCACCAGTCAAGTTTCACGCAAGTATTCAAAAGTATGGATCAAGATATGGATTTGATGATCGAAAGTCTAAATTTTCGCGTTGGATCACTAGGTTTGATTCGCCTTTCAGATCCGACGAAACCGGATCCGTTGGCAAGTGAGCCCGAGACAGTAGCAATGACGGAATCATCAGAAGGCTCTTCCAGCGAGGTAAACTCGCTGATCAGCTTGGCAGAAGCAGAAGAAAGAAACATCGCAGGAGGCAACGAAACTATGCAGAATCTCGACTTAGAAGCGCAACTCGAAGATCTCATGATCTACCACGATGACACCTCAGATCAGTCAACGGACACTTGGAAGACAGGATTAGAACTTTCTGAAGATGACAATTCGATCTTCTCAAGTTACAGAGGCAAACTCGACAATCGATGCCAGATACTAGCCATCACAGAAGACAATTCAGAAGAACTCGACGACAACAACAATCCAGTGCTCAATCCAGCAAACATAAACAGAGGAGCAAACCACTTAGCAGAAGGAGAAACCATAGATTCCCTCACAACAAGGGAGAAAGTTCGACTACCAGTCGATGAGTGGAGAATAATCAAAACAGTTGTAGAGCACGGCACGCCAATACCAACAAATTCTAGCAAAAACATGCTTTTGGGATACCATTACGTCCTAAGGCAGCAGGCAAAGCAATTAGCAAAGGAGAGGATTGAAATACAGAAAAGGAAGGACTCGGCCATTGTAGCAAGCGACGCTGCTCGCAGAGCACGAAGTGACGCGTCATATACAAAGAGAAGGCATCATTGACATGGATCAAGATATGAAAATCTCGAGTACTCAGATAGACAAAGCATCTCCAAAAACCTCGACTCGTCTTTCCTATTGGTCGACGAGCAAGGAAACATCATACCAAAGACTCTGGAGGCAGCACTGGTAGCAGCTCAAGCATACCTATATACAACACGACCAAATTCAGGAGACCCGAGGGAACATATGCACTGCGTAGCACTAAACATATTAAAGATGGTAGGCAATAAATTATTAGCAAAAGAGGAGGAGGCGTATCGCAACAAAGGAACCCATAAACCAAGGTCACCACGCCGTCGCAACAGTCCTTGGCATGGAAGTGGAAGCCGACTGACGAGGGGTTAACTCGACAAATGTCCTAGATGAAGGACTTAGGATCGGGGAGATAGGGCGTCGGATGAACTCGAAGGTAAAGTTAGTCGAAATAGGTGTGTGTCGAAAGTAAACTTGGGTGTTCAACCTGGCTTGCTTTCAATCTGGCCTACACCGTCCCCTCCTGGCCCCTATATATAGATGGCCAGGTCTCGAGGATCGGGTAGGGTCCGATACAGATTACAATATCGATATACGGTAAAGACTCGTATTCGACTAGTATTACAATTGGGCCTAGCTATACGGGCCTTAGGGGTACTTGCTACTCGTGTGATGATGACGCCAGAAAAGAGCTGTGGCGTTGAATTGACGTGGGAGCAGTAAGTCCTTGTGCGTGGTGAATGACCAGCCCGTTGGGAACCCCAAGAGGAAGGTATGATGAGTGTAGCAGCAAGTTTTCCCTCAGTTAAGAAACCAAGGTATATCGAACAGGAGAAGGGAGACGGTGACGACTGAAGGTGTTTGTGGAACCTGCACACACACAAACAAATACTTTGTTCCCAACTTGCGATGAGGTTGTCAATCTCACCGGTTTGCTTGAAACAAAGGTTATGAGTGTATCGAGTGGAAAACAGTAGTAATATGCGAGTAAAGTAAACAATGCGAGAAAAGTAAACAGGTGATTGCAATATGATTAAAATAGGACCGGGGTCCACAGTTCACTAGTGGTGTCTCTCCATAGATAAAATAACATGCTGGGTAAACAAATTACAGTTGGGCAATTGATAAAATAAAGATAACGTGATATGTCAAGAAGATCACTATGAGATTCACTCTGGGCATTACAACAAAATACATAGACCGTCATCCAACTGCATCTATGACTAATAATCCACCCCCGAGGATATCATCCGAACACCCTAGAAGTATTAAGTTGCGAACAACAGATAATTGCATTAAGCAAAGTGTGTAATGTAAACAAAGCATATGCCCTTGAGCATATGAATGTTGTTTTCTCCCTAGTAGCAACAGCACATCTACCACCTTAGAGGTTTCTGTCACTCCCCCAGGTGAAATAGAGGCATGAACCCACTATCGAGCATAAATACCCCCTCTTGGAGTCACTAGCAACTACTCGGCCAAGATAGCTACTAACAACGGAGAGCATGCAAGATCATAAACAACATAGAGATAACAAAAGATATAATTCAGTACAGCAACTTAATCATAAACACCAATATTCATCGGATCCCAACAAACCAACATCATAGAATTACATAACGGTGATCTCAATCATGTAGGGCAGCTCATGAGATCTAAACATGAAGCACATGGTGGAGAAGACAACCAGCTAGCTACTGCTATGGACCCATAGTCCAAGGTAGACTACTCACTCATCGCTCCGGAGGCAAGCATGGCGATGAAGAAGACCTCCGGTGGCGATTCCCCTCTCCGGCAAGGTGCCGGGAAGAGCTTCTGGACCCTCCCGATCTTCGGGTCGACGGCGGCGGCGGATCGCGATGTATTCTGGAAAACTGATCGGGCCCTTAGGTTTTTCTCGTCGGGGGGTACTTATAGGCGAAGGGGCGATGTCAGGAGAGGGACCAGGTGTCCTCACACAGGGGTGGCGCGGCTAGGGGCCAGGCCGCGCCGCCCCCTTGTGTGGGGCCCTGGTGGCCCCCCTCTGACACTTCTTCGGATGTCTGGAAGCTTCCGGGTAAAATATGACTTCAGGAACTTGTTTCGTCCAATTACGAGAATATTTCCTGTGTATCACTTCTGAAACACAAAAACAGCAGAAAACAGGAAACTGGCACTGTGGCACTTCGTTAATAGGTTAGTTCCGGAAAATGTATAAAAGTGCCACTAAGTGTAACGAAACAATAGGCAAATGGTGTAAAAACAAGCATGGAGCATCAAAAATTATAGATACGTTTGAGACGTATCAAGCATCCCCAAGCTTAACTCCTGCTCGTCCTCGGGTAGGTAAGTGATAACAAAAGAATAATTTTTGAGGTGACATGCACCTACACAATCTTGATCATATATGTAAGCATTGGTGAGCTGGGATCAATAGAACTTAAAACATGGGCATGAAGATATAATCATGACAATAAGAAACTTAGCAACCATGTTGTAAACATGTAAATGAACACAAGCAAAAGATCATGATAATGAAACAATGAAAGTCAAACGTGTGTTCAAATCATAAGGAAAAACATACAAATGGTTTTCAGCTTGTCCTTCAAAGAGAGCAAAACATAAATGCATAGGACACCTCAAAGTTTAAGAGGGCGACTAGATACAAATAATTTAAGAACAAGTGAAACCAATAATATGAGTCAATCAATGAACTTTGGGACAATGCATATCACACTAAGAATGACAACTATGCTCTCTTAATGGTGCATAAAGAAGGAAGGTGGTGACTCAACATAAAAGTAAAAGAAAGGCCCTTCGCAGAGGGAAGCAGTGATTTAAGCATGTGCTAGAGCTTTTCATTTGTAAAACAGAGAGATAAAACTTGATTTTGAGAGGTGGTTGTCTTTGTCAACGACTGGCAATGGGGTTCTTACTATCTTCCATACAAAAATGAAGCAAGTTTTTGAGAGAGAAATTGGCACTCTTGTGCTCTTTTTATAAAACTTGGCACTCCTCCCCACCTTTTCCTTTCACATACCATGGCTAACCGATTCCATCGGGTGCCCACCAACATTCACATTCATTGGAGGAGTGCTTTTTTTCTTTTTTTTTCTTTTTGGAATAAGCAATATGGAAGATAGCAAATCCGACCACTACGTCCCCATGAGCTGAAAACAGTGTCACAAAACGAGAAGTGTTTTGAAGGTTTTTGAAAGGTAGCACACGAAAATTTTACTTTGGAATGGCTTATAAATACCATGCATAGGAATTTATAGTGGACACAATGGCAAACTTGGCTTTTAGGAGTTGGATGCACGAGTAGAGCTCATACTCAGTACAAGGCGAGGGCTAGCAAAAGACTGGGAGCGACCAACTAAGAGAGCAATAATGGCCATAATCATGCAAAGCGACAAAGCGACATTAAAAGAAGCATACGATGGCATCAAAAGTCAAAAACTAAATGATCATGAAGGCTATTGGCGACTTTGTAAGAGTCTAACATGTGTGAGCATGCGCCAAGTCAACCCAAATAAAGCATCAAGGAGAAAACCAAAATAATGCTTCCATACAATAAAAACAACGCATGATTTTTTCAAAGGCTCATTAAGCAATCTCAGTTATTTGAGACAAGTCATGCTACAGCAAAACCACTAAGCATACTATCAAAAAGACATCAAGCATGACACGAAAAAGCCTAAGCCGCAGTCTACACAAGCTCCTTCTTGTACCACTATTTTGCACAAAGCTTTTTCTCTTTTCCAACACCATTTGAAATTTTTATAAACACCTCTTTTGATGAAAACAAATAAAGATCAGAGGCAAAAATACACCTCGATGAAAAGATAAGGCAAGATCTGAATGCAAATCAAGGCGAAAACGAAAACCAAAAGCAGTAGCGGAAAAAGTAGAACGCTCGATTTTTAATAAGAGTGAAAACCAGAGCATTCTTTGCAAATGAAAACGAGTACATCTCCTCCAAAGGAAATTTGTTGGGGTCCAACCATTTATTGCAGCAAACAAACAAACTAAACAAACTAAGAAAACTAAAACAACTGACGCTCCAAGAAAAACACATAGTGCATGAAGCAATAAAAATATAGTGTTTTGAAAGGTGACCTGATTTTTGCCGATGAAGAAGGGGTGCCTCGGGGGCATCCCCAAGCTTTGACGCTTGTACTTCTTGGATATTTCTTGGGGTGATGCATGGGCATCCCCAAGCTTGAGCTTTTGTCCATTCTTCAACTCATCTCATCATTCTCCAATCCCTACACTTGAAAACTTCCTTCATACAAAACTAAACACAATTCTATTAGCAACATTAGTGTAAGCATAAAATATATTCAACCTCTTTTAGCTTCAGGTTTCAACCCAAAACCACCACATATAAAGTATGTACTACTGTAGCAACTTCCACAAGAGTTCCATGATAAAAAAGAACTCAAAAGAAAGCGATAAAGTGGCAAAAACAAATATTGGCAGAAATCTGTCAAAACTGGACAGCTGACAAAAGACGAATTTTTGAGGGATTTTCCGTTGCTCAAATCAAAAAGTGTTCAACTAACAAAAGTTTGGATATAACCTGGGGCATATGCACAAGAAATCGCAGGTCCAAAAGATATACAGAGAATTTTCACGAATTTTTACGGTGCAGCACCGAAAACAGTTTCAGGACAGCAACATCCCCAAATCTTTACCTCACTCAAATTAGAGGCTTCTCTTGGCACAAAAACGAAATAAACAAGATAAGGAGCGGTCATTACAGTAGTAATGACTTCCAAGACTCAAATAAAAGAAAAAGTACTGAAAAGTAAACAATGGGTTATCTCCCAAGAGTGCTTTTCTTTAACGCCTTTGAGCTAGGCGCAGAAAATTGCGAATCAAGTAATATCAAGTGATGAAGCATCAAGCTCATAATTTGCTCTAAGAATAGAGTCAAAAAGTAATTTCTTTATTTTCCTAGGGAAGTGTTCCATACCTTTCTTTAATGGGAATTGATACTTGATAGTGCCTTCCCTCATATCAATGATAGCACCTACAGTTCGAAGAAAGGGTCTTCCCAAAATAATAGGACATGAAGCATGGCATTCAACGTCCATAACAAGAAAATCAACGGGAACAAGGTTATTGTTAACCACAATAAGAACATCATTAATCCTTCCCAAAGGTTTCTTCTTAGCAACATCAGCAATAGGAACATCAAAATAACACTTTTCAAGTGGTGGTAAATCAAGCATGTCATAAATCTTTCTAGGCATGTTAGAAATACTAGCACCTAGATCACATAAAGCATGGCAATCATAACCATTAACATGCATATCAATGATGGGTTCCCAACCATCTTCTAACTTCTTGGGAACAGAGGCTTTTTGCTTCAACTTTTTATCCCTAATCTTTATGAGAGCATTGGTAATATGCTTAGTAAAAGCAATATTTAAAGAACTAGCATTGGGAGTCAAAGCAAGCTTTTGCAAGAACAAAATTACTTCAGATATATTGCAGCCATCAACATCAAAATCATTAAAAGAAATAGAGCTATCATCTCCCACACTCCGAAAAATTTCAGCACTCTTTTGAGAAAAAGTTTTGGCAGTTTTGGGCTTTTTAACACAAGGAGTGGGAGTTTTCTCTACACCAATCAAAGTAGGAGGGTTGCTATCAGTAGGAGCAACATCATTAGAGGTAGTAATAGTACATACCTTCACCTCTCTAGCCATCGCATCTTCTCTTTCCCACCTGGCATGCAATTCCGGTAACAATCTAATATTTTCATTAATTCCAACTTGGATAGTATTAGCGGCAGCAAAAGGATCAGGCTTAGCGGACATTCTATTAACTAAGGAAGATTGCACATTAGACAATAAAGAGATATCGGTTTCAGCTTTGGAAGCCTTAGCTTGTAATTCAGGAACAGCCTTGTTTAAATTTTCTAGTTGATGACTAATAGTCCTCAACAGAGCTGATTGCTCCTCCATAGTCTTGGTGAAAGCCCTGTTCTGCTCATATTGCATTTGCATAAAATTCTTGGTAGCCTTTTCAAGTTCAAAAATTCTTTCTTCACTAGGCATTTTAGGTCTACCAAGATAGCTATTATCACCATTAGAAGGAAACGGTCTATAATTGTTACTAGCAAAATTGTTCCTATAAGCATTGTTATTTCTAATGAAATTCACATCAACTTGCTCTTCTTGGGCAACCAGAGAGGCCAAAGGAACATTATTAGGATCAACATGAGTCCTATCATTAGCAAGCATAGCCATAATGGTATCAATCTTATCACTTAAGGAAGAGGTTTCCTCAACAGAATTTACCTTCTTACCTTGTGGAGCTCTCTCGGTGTGCCATTCAGAATAATTTACCATCATGTTGTCGAGTAGCTTTGATGCGGCGCCCAAGGTAAGGGACATAAAAGTGCCTCCAGCAGCTGAATCAAGTAGGTTCCTTGAAGAAAAATTCAGTCCTGCATAAAAAGTTTGGATAATCATCCAAGTAGTCAGTCCATGGGTGGGGCAATTCTTTACCATAGATTTCATTCTTTCCCAAGATTGAGCAACATGTTCATTATCAAACTGAGTAAACTTCATAATATTGCTGCGCAAAGCTATAATCTTAGCAGGAGGATAGTATCTACCAATAAAAGCATCCTTACACTTAGCCCATGAATCAATACTATTCTTAGTCAAAGACAGCAACCAATCTTTAGCCTTTCCTCTCAAAGAAAAAGGAAACAACTTGAGCTTAATAATATCACTATCAACATCCTTATATTTCTGCATCTCACATAGCTCAACAAAATTGTTGAGATGAGCTGCAGCATCTTCAGTACTAGAAAATTGCTCTTTCATAACAAGGTTCAATAAAGCAGGCTTAATCTCATAAAAGGTGGTAGCCGGAACAGGTGGTGCAATAGGAGTGCAGATAAAATCACTATTGTTCGTGCTAGCAAAGTCACACAACTTGGTGTTTTCAGGAGTACCCATTTCAGCAAAACGAAAGTAAACAAGTAAAAACAGCTACCAAGGATTCTAATTTTTTTTGGGTTTTTGATATAAAAAGCAATGCAGGTAAAATAAAATAGAGTAAAGCAAAACAAATAACAAAGTAAAGAATGTGTGTGCGAAGAACTCCCCTTGCAGAAGTCTTCTCTCTTCCCCGGCAACGGCGCCAGAAAAGAGGCTGCTACTCGTGTGATGATGACGCCAGAAAAGAGCTGTGGCGTTGAATTGACGTGGGAGCAGTAAGTCCTTGTGCGTGGTGAATGACCAGCCCGTTGGGAACCCCAAGAGGAAGGTATGATGAGTGTAGCAGCAAGTTTTCCCTCAGTTAAGAAACCAAGGTATATCGAACAGGAGAAGGGAGACGGTGACGACTGAAGGTGTTTGTGGAACCTGCACACACACAAACAAATACTTTGTTCCCAACTTGCGATGAGGTTGTCAATCTCACCGGTTTGCTTGAAACAAAGGTTATGAGTGTATCGAGTGGAAAACAGTAGTAATATGCGAGTAAAGTAAACAATGCGGGAAAAGTAAACAGGTGATTGCAATATGATTAAAATAGGACCAGGGTCCACTAGTTCACTAGTGGTGTCTCTCCATAGATAAAATAACATGCTGGGTAAACAAATTACAGTTGGGCAATTGATAAAATAAAGATAACGTGATATGTCAAGAAGATCACTATGAGATTCACTCTGGGCATTACAACAAAATACATAGACCGCCATCCAACTGCATCTATGACTAATAATCCACCCCCGGGGATATCATCCGAACACCCTAGAAGTATTAAGTTGCGAACAACAGATAATTGCATTAAGCAAAGTGTGTAATGTAAACAAAGCATATGCCCTTGAGCATATGAATGTTGTTTTCTCCCTAGTAGCAACAGCACATCTACCACCTTAGAGGTTTCTGTCACTCCCCCAGGTGAAATAGAGGCATGAACCCACTATCGAGCATAAATACCCCCTCTTGGAGTCACTAGCAACTACTCGGCCAAGATAGCTACTAACAACGGAGAGCATGCAAGATCATAAACAACATAGAGATAACAAAAGATATAATTCAGTACAGCAACTTAATCATAAACACCAATATTCATCGGATCCCAACAAACCAACATCATAGAATTACATAACGGTGATCTCAATCATGTAGGGCAGCTCATGAGATCTAAACATGAAGCACATGGTGGAGAAGACAACCAGCTAGCTACTGCTATGGACCCATAGTCCAAGGTAGACTACTCACTCATCGCTCCGGAGGCAAGCATGGCGATGAAGAAGACCTCCGGTGGCGATTCCCCTCTCCGGCAGGGTGCCGGGAAGAGCTTCTGGACCCTCCCGATCTTCGGGTCGACGGCGGCGGCGGATCGCGATGTATTCTGGAAAACTGATCGGGCCCTTAGGTTTTTCTCGTCGGGGGGTACTTATAGGCGAAGGGGTGATGTCAGGAGAGGGACCAGGTGTCCTCACACAGGGGTGGCGCGGCCAGGGGCCAGGCCGCGCCGCCCCCTTGTGTGGGGCCCTGGTGGCCCCCCTTCGACACTTCTTCGGATGTCTGGAAGCTTCCGGGTAAAATATGACTTCAGGAACTTGTTTCGTCCAATTCCGAGAATATTTCCTGTGTATCACTTCTGAAACACAAAAACAGCAGAAAACAGGAAACTGGCACTGTGGCACTTCGTTAATAGGTTAGTTCCGGAAAATGTATAAAAGTGCCACTAAGTGTAACGAAACAATAGGCAAATGGTGTAAAAACAAGCATGGAGCATCAAAAATTATAGATACGTTTGAGACGTATCAGTACTCAACTAATGGGCTCTATTAACTATACCCTTGTCAGTAGCCCCTGAGATTCTACCAGAATTGTAGATTCGGGTTGAATCTCTAATCTTCAAATCTTCGACTTGATCAATTCTTCGACTTCTTCTTATCTTCAAATCTTCGACTTGGTCTTTCGACTTATATTTGTAATAATTTGTTCGCAAGGGGTCTTGATGAACAAGCCTGACAACTCTGACGGATCAAGAGGTCAGTTAACTGCCGGAACAGATACTTGTCACCTACTTCAAATTCAATCCCCTTGGACTTGAATTCGGGATACCGGTCAAACCCATTCTTCTGCCGCATTTAGGACTTACAAAGAATGAATCCCAGTGGTTCTCAGGGTACCCAGTGCGTCCACCAGGATTTTCTTCGCGTCGTAGACACGGATACATACCAGCAGAGCGCATCCATGTGCGTATACCAGGCCACACAGGACGGATCCCGGGGTCTTACCTTCGTGACAAGTCACGGCATTCGAGTTGTGTTGCGATAACGCAACTCGAGAATCTCATGTCGCAGTCAAATCTTGACTGAAAATATTCGGGTTTCTTCAACCATAAAACTCGCTCCCGATGGGAGTAACACTCCTGCACTTCTCGAATTATAATGATTTGCCAAGAAATATCGTCGGGTGCGCGCTCAGCGCTCCCGATGGGAGTAGCCCCCGAGGCTATAGTCGAAAAAGGCTTTTTTCGAGTATAGGCTCAAAAATGTAGTGTAATTCATCATACTTCAACTCGAGATATTTTAACTTCCAGATACATCATCGTCGAGATACTTCAATTTTGAGATACCTTAAGGACATCTTGCCGTCGAATACTCATCCACCACTTCAGAGAGAAGTTTGTATTTACCATTCTTGAAAATAGGAGCCCCCATGGCTATAATCGAAACTCCTTCGTATACAGTCTTGTGCACCTACTTGGCATTCGTCGGTGCCATCTTTTCTTCTTTCTTATATTATCTTCTTTATGATATCACTGAATATGTCATTCTGTACCATTGCGAACCGTTGCATGGGCAATGCTGTAAATTTCTCATTTTTTGACCGTTAGTGGGCTTACCGTTTCCTATCTTTGCGCCACGTCTCAGCCCACGTTCCTTCTCCCAGAAGATATATAAAGGGGATCTTGGGGAGTTTTACTGTTTACCAGCTCTTTCTCTCCGCCGCCTCCATTGCTGCTCTCCTCTGTCTCCTCCTCTCGTGCATAGCCCCCGAGCGCACTTCGTACTGGATGCGCGTGAAACACCTGGCCACCAAAAACACCATGGCCAAGACTTCTGCCACCAACTGGGTTCGCTCCACCATCACAAAGAAGGAGGTGGAGAAGGCCACGGCGGACGGCCTCATCGCCGCCGAAGATTCCATCAAATTCCCCAGTACTGAACGGATCCCGAAGCCCCCGAGCGGTTATCGGGTAATGTTCCTTGCTTTCCTCCTCCGCGGTTTCTCTCTTCGTGGCCATGAGTTTCTCCGTGGGCTTTTGTTTGTTTACGGTGTGCAGCTCCACCAGCTCACACCGAATTCTCTTCTGCATATCGCCTGTTTCGTGACTCTCTGCGAGTCCTTCTTGGGCATTGAACCCCACTTCCTTCTGTGGAGGTCAATCTTTCGACTCTGCCCCAACGTTTCTTTGGCTAGGAAACCCAAACTGGGCGGAGCCGTCATTTCTGTGCGCCCTGAGGCGCAATACTTTGAATTTTCCATGGCCGCGTCTGTCCAGGGATGGAGGACAAAGTGGTTCTATATCAAGGACCGCAAATCCTCTCCTGAAGATGAATTCGGCCTGCCTCCTTTCGATGCTTCCCAGGAGGTAAAGAAATTGGCATCATGGGATACACTCCCCTCAGATGCAGAAGCACAAGAAATTCTTCCTCTTCTTTCCCGCATCAAGTCTTTAAAAGGAGGTCAAGGGGGTGCTCTGCGGGTATGCAACTCATGGCGTTTTTTATTCAACGTCGAGTTCAACCCCTACAACACCGCCTTACCAAACTTTGGAATTACTCCAGCTTGGAGGATCCTACTCGCATATCTGAAGATCTGATATCGAAAGAAGATGTCGACAAGCGAGTCAGGAATCTTACCAAGCTCACCAAGGAACATGCAGTTGCGGATTTAACCGCTGACTTTTTCGACTCCGTGCACCCTCTGCCTGAGGTATGTATCTTCGCGTTTACTTATTGTCGAACTTTGCTTGGTTCGATTTGTGTTATTCTGTGCCATTGCACTCTGCTAATTTATTCATATGCAGGGTCATCAATTCCTTGTTTCTCGTCCTCCTCTTCCAGAGGCAGGGCCCCTACCAGCTGATCTTGCCTCTCCTGCATCTGAAGCCCCTGAGGCTGACGAAAGTTAGGATGGAGATGATGTCGAAGAATCAGAAGAGGAAACTAGCTCGTCGACATCGCGTCCTCCTGTACTTGCTGAAGATGTTGGTGTCGACAAGAAAAGGAAGCGTGTCGACGAAATTGCTTCATCGAGTTCTGCAGCGGCTGGTAAAGCCCCCGTTCTTGCAGAAGATATGGAGTACTTCGACATGCTTGCATCGTAAGTATTGTAGTCGAGTTCTTCAATTGCATTGTTCTTGCCTTATTTTCATAACTTATATTTTTCATGCAGTGATGATGAAGAGCCACCAACATATGCGACAGCTGCTCCTCCACCTTCTCCTCTGGCCACTGATGAGCCTATCGAACCAGATGTTGCACCGAGGGCTACCAGGTCCGGTGTGAAGAAGGTTCCTCAAGCCCGATACCCTAAACGCTCAAAGAAGGCCAAAGAAGCCGAAGTTTCTCTGGAAGCCCATGCATCTACGGTTTCCTCTGATGACGTGAGCAATTCTTCTGTACTTTCTTTCCTTTCATGCACTTCTACTCTTACACACTTCTTTTCTCAGGCTTTAGTGAAGAGATTTATTGCCCTGGGCACGGAGTGTGCGGGGTACCTAAAGGTTGCGAAAGCTTCCGAAGGTACAATCTTGATGTCCAGTCATTACTTTTCTTCTGTGCTTTTTCTTTTCCCACTTATCTGACTCCCTTTTGTCTTCTTTTGTAGCTGCCTTAGCAACAGCCAATGCTCGAATTGCGTCGCTGGAAGCGGAGCTCAATGCTTCGCGAAAAGCTTATGATGTGGCGGCCGCTGCTAAAGCGAATGCTGAGAAGTCGCAGAAAGCTGCGCTTGGCAAGGCGAAGAAAGCTGAAAAAGCTTTAGCTGAAGCCAACAAGGAGCATGCTCAACGAGAGCAAGCCGTGGCGGAGCGTCTTCACACCATGTCTACTGCCGCTGAAAGTAAGTGCTTCGCCTTGTCTTCTGTTTTCGTCTTCTGTTGCACTGCTGTATTTGTTGACACTTGTCTCTTCTTTTCTTTTCTATTGCTCAGAATTCACCGGGGTATCTCCGTCGTCCTTGCAAACGGATGATGATCCTCTTATGGATGCGGTTAACCTACTCGAGGAAAACTGGATATCTATCCAGGAAACTTTTGAGTTGGTTAGCCGCGTTTTATCACGGCTGTTTGCCGGCTTGTGGTCGAAGAAAAGGGCGACAGTTCCGAAGGATAACTTGACTGAACTTGTCAAGTCCTTCGATACCACTGAAGACCCCACTCTCCAGCTGAAAGGTCTTTCCATTAAGCGCGGCGCGGAGGGTGCTATTGCACTTTCCCTTGCTCATGGGACGAATTTCGACTGGGAGAGGGTTAGCTCCCCTCATGGCCATACCCGTGACGAGATGAAGGCTTTTTTGAGAGGGCGAAGAAGTTGGCACCTGCATTGTTGACAACTATTTCTCCTTCGGCAGCCTCTGCGGTGCCTGCTGCACCAGCTTCAGCGGCGGAAAATCCAGTACCACCATCGACTTCTGGCGAAGAAGTTGCCGTGCCCTCCTCTGCCACGGAACACAATGCTGAGGTGGCGTAGACTCGGCTTTCCTTGTAGTTTTTCTCCTTTTGGATGCAAGAATACTCTAGTTGCGTGCAACCCGAGAACTTTAGTCATAGGGTCTTGCACTTATGTAAATATATTTCCAGCGTATGAAGTATTATGTTGTCTCTCTGAAATGTTTTCTCCTTTCTTTTCCTTTTTGGCTTGCAGTCGATGCGTATCAATGATCCTTTCACTCACGGTCCTGCTCCTTCTTCTACCCGTGTGTTTGGTTCTCAGATTCCGTCGACTCCTAGTCGATGCAGCCGATGCGCAGAGTACTCTTCCAGAATTTCCGATCTTGAGGCTCGCCTGACTTTAGCCAAGCGTCAAGCACATATGGCTATTAACAAAGCTAGCAAAGCCAGTGGTTATATGAAGCAAATATCTTCACTAGACGAAAAGGTCTCCAGCTTGACGGCTAAGATTCTGCATAATGAAGAATGTGAATCCTTTATCCTTGGCATTGTCGAGTCTGCCTGCGAGATGTTACGATGTGAGTTTTCTTTTGACTCCTCCTTTCCCTGTTTGTGCACTGCTGTTCTTGTGACACCTTTTACCATTGTAGATACTTGTTTAGATTTTGCTGCTGAAGAACGTCGAGTTGCTGAGCGAAACGCGGCCTTGGAGAAAATGTCGACTGGCTGTGAGACTTTGTGGTCTGATCCTCGACGCCGGGGCGCCATTGTATTGCTTCAAGACCGTGCCCAGCATATTGGCGAGTCAGTTGATGGTTGCCGGCGGGCTCTCACAACTATGCACTCCGTTATGCTTCCTCGTAATCCCTTGCCTGCAACTTTCCCACTTCTTCTTGATACTTTCAGATCCAGCCATCGTATTCATAGGTTGATAGAGCTGAACTTAGTGGCTGGTGCCAATTTTGCTCTCGGGTGGATACGCAAGTGGCACCCCAGGCTGAATTATAGCATGATGTCCCTGAGTTTAGCTCCAGGTGGAGCTAGCCTTCGGGTACATATGGAGAACACGCTGCAACCTGCTCGAAGACTCGTAGCTAGGCTTCTAGAGGCGGATGCTGCGTTTTTCCGTGAGTACCATTATTTAGATCCTTTAGGCGTAGATGATTCTAACAACCCGATGTTGTAATATGTTTTTGTATGTGTGTAACGCGAGAGTATTTCATTTTGCGACTTGTATGTCGAAAAAGTTTATCCTCAGAGCATTTTTGTGCGTTTACCGCATTTCTTCCTTCGAAAGACTCGTAAACTCGAATATGAGGAACGTTTCGTCTTTATTATACTTTGTAATGTAAGATACATGGGGTGACCCAAGAGATCCGGCCTGTGACCTGTGTTCTAGATCTAGAGGGCATTGCCCCTGGTATAACTCGTGGCTTTTACAGCCTTTATTGTTCTACTCTATTGTCTTATGATGCTTATGTCGTCGTGGCTTTCCCTTTTTCCTCTGCGCCTGTGTCTTCTCCTGATGCTCCTACTCGTGGTTTCTTCGTTTCGGGCTCCGCGACGCGTCCTTCGGGTAGCTTGACGCCCTCTGTAGTCGCGTTTTTTGCCTTTTCTGCATGGTTTGCTATGACGCCAAAATTTTGCGCCATCTTGTGGAACTCCCTGTCGCAGAGATCTGAAACTTCAAAACTTCCTTTCACTGTAATTATTCCTCTTGGTCCTGGCATCTTAAGTACCAGATATGTATAGTGGGGTACTGCCATGAATCGCGAAAACGCGGGTCGTCCGAGGATCGCGTGATATTGAGATGGCCAGTCCATGACTTCGAAGTCTAGCTTTTCTCTTCTATAGTTTTGTCGGTTGCCGAAGCAAACATTGAGTGCTATTCGACCCAGTGGGTAATTGGCACTTCCTGGTACGATTCCATGGAAGGAACAATCTGTTGGCTTTAGGAACTCTAGTGATATATGCATTGCTCGGAGTGTTTTCACGTATATCAAGTTAATTCCACTCCCTGCATCCATGAATATTCTGTCGACATCATACGCGCCGATTTGAGCTTTGAGTACCAAAGGCGCGTTTCCCGGCCGAGGTACTGTTATAGGGTGATCTTCTCTGTTGAACTCTATTGGTTGCTCTGACCAGTGCAGATACTCCGTTGTAGCTGGAGGTGATATGACTGCTAAGTTGACTTGTCGAGTTATGCTCTTCTCTTCTTTGTTCGACTTGGGTACAGGTTGTATCATTGATATGATGTGTCCTTTTGATGGTACATACCCTTCGTCATCGTCCTGTCCCTGGTTTTGCTGGTCTTGTCCTTGAGGCGCTCCATTGTTTCCTTGCTGCTTTGCCGGAGGGTTGTTGCTTCCTTCGAATCCTTGTCGCCTTGCTTCGATTTGCTTATTTACTGCCGCCTCTTGAAGTTTTAAGAATGTTGTGCAATCTTTCATTGCATGCCTTGATACTCGCTTCCCATCGACGAACGCTGAGTGTATATGACAAGGTCCATTGAGCATATCTTCTGGCGAGGGGTTGTATTCTCTGGATTCTCTTACGGGAAATTTTTTTATAGTCCTCTTTTCCGTAACTTCGATATCCTGAACTTCTTCGATCACTTCCTTGGTAAGTGTTATCTTTGTATCCTGTGGCGACTTGGCTATGAGGGCCATAGTTGTCGAAATTTCTGGACCGTCTCCTTTGACTTCCGTATCTATTTCTTCTATCGTCTTCTGGAGATCGTGTCCTCTTATTGTTGCACGCATCTTCTCCATCTGCGAACCTGTTTGCTGTGTCCATAAGGTCTGACACTGTTTTCGGCTTGATTCTACCCATCTCCTCGACTAGGTCTCTTCGTCTTAATCCAATGATGAACGCATCTATTGCTCTTTCGTCTGAAACTTCGACTGCTGAATTTTTGATAAGGCTCCACCTTTGGATGTATGCTCGTAATGTCTTGTCGTGTTGTTGCACACATGCTTTGACTTCTTCTATTGACGCTGGTCGTTTGTATGTCGACCTAAAGTTGCTTGTGAATTGCTTTGTGAGGTCTTCCCAGCTTCCAATAGATTCTTTCTCTAGCTTGCTCAACCATGACCTTGCTGCGCCGGTGAGGTGTAGTTGCAAACTTTGCATTGCAGTTTCCTTGGTTCCTCCTAATATTTGAACTGCTTGTAAGTAATCTGCGAGCCATGATTGTGGTTCCTGTGATCCGTCGTATTTTTGCTGATCATGAGGTAGCTTGAATCCCTTGGGAACTGGAGTGGTGCGAACCCTGCGGGTAAAGCATGATGCCCCCATCTCTTTTTCGTCGTCTTCATAGTCGCGTTTTTCATTTGGGGATCGTGACCTTCGGGTTCCGCCGTGCTGCTTTGGTGATGGTGATCGAGATCGGTGTTTGCTGCTTCTGCGCCGAGGACTATTGTGACGGCGAGGTGACCTTGCTTTGTGCACTTCCTTGTGATGACATGCTTCTTCTCCTTTTGCTGATAGCTTGTGGCCCACCATGTTGAGTCCGTTCAGTGCTGCTCTATGCATATGTTCTCTAGGATCTCCTGGACTTGGTCGAGTTGTATGTAGATATGCTTGTGCTGCCACTAGTGCTTCTTCAGGAGTTTTTGGTAGGATATTTCCCTGCTCGTCGACCGATCGGAAGGACGAGTCGAGGTGTTTGGAAATACTTTGCCTGTCGGAGTACTCGAGGTTGTCGTACCTTGAACCGTGTCGATGATTTTTCCTTGCGTTGCTGTATGATGCGTCGCTTCGTGCTTTTCGAGCAGCTTCGCTAGCTGCAATGGCTGAATCTTTCCTTCTTTGTATCTCTGTTTTCTCCTTTGCTAATTGCTTGGCCTGCTGCCTTAGGGCGTAGTGATACCCCAAAAGCAGGTTTTTGCTGGAATTTGATGGTATTGGCGTGCCGTGTTCTACGGCTTCTCTTATTATCCTCCATTCGTCGACTGATAGTCGAATTTTCTCCCTGGTTGTGAGGGATTCCGGTGTTTGCCCTTCTGCTAGGTGATTTGCTCCTCTGTCGATATTTGCTGGGTTTAATACTGGATTGTCGTTTTCGTCGAATTCTTCTGAGTTATCTCCTATAATAGCGAACACCTGGCACTGTTTGCCGGCGTTGCCCTTGAAGCTTGAGAAGATCGAGTTGCTATCCTCAGAAAGCTCTAATCCTGTCTTCCATGTATCTGTTGACTTGTCTGAAATATCGTCGAGGCAGATCGTGAGATCTTCGAGTTGGACTTCCACGCCAAAATTTTCCTTTTCTTCGCTGTTCTCTGCGATCTTCTCTTTTTGTACTTCCTCTAGGCTGACCGGCGAGTTTACCTCGCTGGAGGAGCCTTCAGAGTATTCCATCATTGCTGTTGTTTTGGGCTCACTTGCCGACGGATCTTGTTTCGTCGGATCTGAAAGGCGAGATGAACCCGACGGTCCAATGAGGATGTTCAAGCTTCCGATTATCAACTCCATCTCTTGATTTTCGTCGATTTCTGTGCTGCTGTTGGCTAAAAGCGAAAAAGCCGTCGAATTCATGATTCCAACGCCCAAGATCCCCACGGTCGGCGCCAATTGACGAGGGGTTAACTCGACAAATGTCCTAGATGAAGGACTTAGGATCGGGGAGATAGGGCGTCGGATGAACTCGAAGGTAAAGTTAGTCGAAATAGGTGTGTGTCGAAAGTAAACTTGGGTGTTCAACCTGGCTTGCTTTCAATCTGGCCTACACCGTCCCCTCCTGGCCCCTATATATAGATGGCCAGGTCTTGAGGATCGGGTAGGGTCTGATACAGATTACAATATCGATATACGGTAAAGACTCGTATTCGACTAGTATTACAATTGGGCCTAGCTATACGGGCCTTAGGGGTACTCAACTAACGGGCTCTATTAACTATACCCTTGTCACCGACGATCTAGGACGCCATCACCAGGATGATACAACAGTCCAAAGAACAAAGGAACCCGATGATCTAGAACTCCTAACAAAACACATGACTACAAAGATGATGAAAAAGAGATGGGGGCGCCATGCTTTACCCGTAGGGTTCGCATCACGCCAGTACCGAAAGGTTTCAAATTATCTCATGACCAACAAAAGTACGACAGATCTCAGGAGCCACAGTCATGGCTTTCAGACTATCTATAAGCAGTAAAAATATTAGGAGGAACCAGGGAAACAGCAATGCAAAGTTTGCAGTTACACCTCACCGGTACAGCAAGGTCATGGTTAAGAAAACTAGGAGAGGAAACAATTGGAAGCTGGGAGGAGCTCACAAAGCAATTCACGAGTAACTTCAAATTGACATACAAGCGGCCAGCATCTATAGAAGAAGTCAAAGCCTGCGTGCAGCAACGCGGGGAGACATTAAGGGCATATATCCAAAGGTGGAGTATAATCAAAAACTCGGCAATCAAAGTCTCGGATGAAAGAGCGGTAGACGCATTCATAGTCGGGTTGCGACGAGGAGACCTAGTCGAAGAGATGGGCAGGATCAAGCCAAAAACAGTATCAGATCTAATGGATGTAGCAAATAGATTTGTAGATGGAGAAGATGCGTGCAACAATAAGCGCACGCGATCACCAGAGGATGATAGAGAAAACAGATATGGAGGTCAACGAAGAAGATCCCGCAATTACGACAACTACGGCTCTCACAGCCAAGTAGCCGCAGGATACAAAGACAACAGCTATCAAAGCAATGACCGTAAAAGTTTGGGATACCGTAGCTACGGCAAAGAAGACTACAAAAAGTTTCAACCAAGGGAGTCCAGAGAGTACAACCCGTCACCAGAAGATATGCTCAACGGACCATGTCATATTCATTCTGCATTTGTCGATGGGAAACGAGTATCCAGACACGCAATGAAAGATTGTACTACGTTCTTGAAATTGCAGGAAGCAGCACTCAACAAGCAAGCCGAGGCAAAACGGCAAGGATACGAAGGAAATATGAACAACGCACCTGCAACCCAACAAGGAGCTCCTAAGAGCCAAGATCAACCAAACCAGGGACGCGACGACGACGAAGGATATGTTCCATCTAAGGCGCACATTACAGCAATGATACAGCCAGTGCCCAAATCGAACAAAGAGGAGAAAAGCATAACCCGACAAGTCAACCTCGCAATAACTTCACCTCCAGCAAAAATAGAATACCTGCACTGGTCAAAGCAACCCATAGAATTCAGCAGAGATGATCACCCAGCAACAATACCTCGGCCAGGAAACGCGCCCTTGGTACTCAAAGCTCAAATTGGGACCTATGATGTCGACAGAATATTCATGGATGTAGGAAGTGGGATAAATCTTATATACGCAAAGATCTTACGGGCAATGCACATTTCATTGGAGTTCCTGAAACCAACTGATCGCTCCTTGCATGGAATAGTCCCAGGAAGTGCTAACTATCCACTTGGTTGAATAGCACTCAACATTTGTTTTCGAAATCGACAAAACTACAGAAGGGAGAAACTCGACTTTGAAGTCATGGACTGGCCATCACAATATCATGCGATCCTCGGGAGACCCGTGTTTTCGCAATTCATGGCAGTACCTCACTACACTTACCTGGTACTAAAAATACCAGGAACCAAAGGAATTATTACAGTAAAAGGAAGTTTCGAGTTATCAGATTTATGCGATAAGGAGTTTTATAAGATGGCCCAAAATTTTGGCATGATGGCAAGCTACGGAGAACCCGGCTGCAAAGCAAAAAGCATGACTACAGAAGAGACACGGCAACTCGAAGGAAACCCCAAAGAGCTAGAAGTAAAGAAACCTCGGGTACAGCTACCCGAACAAGAGAAGACTATAGGAGAAGAAGAGAAGACTCAAGCAACATAGGAGACAAGACATACAAATTAGTTGAGTAGGAAAATAAGGCTGTAAAAGCCACGAGTTATTCCAGGGCAATGCCCTCTAGATCCAGAACACAGGTCACTGGCCGGATTTCTTGGGTCATCCCATGTATCTTACATTACAAAGTATAATAAAGACAAGTTCCTCACATTCGAGTTTACATGTCTAAATGCGGCAAACGCCAACACCCACAAAACGCCTTGAGTACAAAAAATCCCTCGGGCAACAGCCCAGGGAAAAACGCTCTCGCGAATCATAAAAATATATACATCAAAACTACGGCGCAGGCGGATCTGAGTCATCCACATTAAAAGGATTCAAGTAATGGTACTCGCGGAAAAACTTTGCGTCCTCTTGCAGTAACCTTGAGATGATCCTTTTCGCTGGCTCTAGTGTCGCATCCATATGAACTCCAACCGTAGCTCGTCCTGGAGGCAAACTCTGGGACATGCGGTCATAATCAAGTCTCGGATGCCACTTTCGCATTCATCCAAGAGCAAAATTAGCACCAGCAATCAAGTTCAATTTTATAAGGAGATGAACCCGCTGGCTCGTCTAGAAAGTTTCGAGTAGTTGCCTAAAATCCCTCGGCATAGCATTGCGAGGCAACATGACAGAGTACATGGTTGTTAGTGACATGCGACAACCATCAACAGCCTCGCTAATATGCTGTGCGCGATCCTGAAAAAGCACGATGGCGCGACAGCGACGGAGATTCGACCACAAGCTCTCAGTCCCTTGAGCAGATTTTTGAAGAGCAACGATCCGCTCAGAAACCCGGCGCGATTCGCCAGCAAGATCAAGGCAAGTACCTACGGTGCAAGTAACAAGTTAGCACGCAGCAAGCCAGAGCAAAAACAAAGAGAAGAGGCTCTCCAAAGACTTACACAGTAGCATCTCGCAAACAGATTCGATGATACCAATTAGAAAAGATTCACATTCCTCAAAATGCGCGATTTTAGCCACGAGACTCGACACTTCATCTTCAAGATTGCACACTTGTTTCATCAGCTCATGGGACTTACCGGCCTTGTCTAAAGCAATTTGCGCCTGACGCTTTATCAAGGATAGACGGCTCTCAAGATTCGAAATCCTCGACGAATATTCCTCACATCGACAGAAAGAACGAGGAGGCGAAGAAGTTCCGGAGTCGAACATGCTAACGGGTACCTATTCTTCTTTCCACGAGTTCTTTTAATAATAATGGGAAGAGTCCTCATTTTGGAGGTGGAGGAGAAAGGAGTTTCGGGCGTTTGCCGGGATCTATTTGTTTTTTAAAGTTTACTCGCAATTATGACAGACAATGTTACCTTTGTTCTTTTACCAAGCGATGGAACTAATACCATGCTTTGCATTGCATTATACGAAAACTCCAAATTACCATAAGAAAGTACGCAGTGTGAGGCAAGCTTGAAACCTAACGACGGCGTGTCTTGGCTTGGCGACCTGGATTAAAAATGGCACTAGTATCGCGTCCATTGACTTGAGGTCGTCGCCACGCAACAAAAAAAATGTTAACCTAGAGGTGAAAGCTGGCTAGTCGTTCACGCCGCTAAATATATAATGCAAGGAGGTAGTCCGCCTAGGAGGTCATCAACATTTTCCTAATCGTAATCCTAATCACATATGGAAAAGACGCCGCGAAGTTGAACAAGCAATCGAAGCCTACACCGACTGAATAGTATCAAATCCAAACCAGTGGAATCTAGCGAACCTAGGCATCATTTTGTTCGCTGTTGGGTCCTAGTTGATGATCATGGTTAATTTCTTTTCTCCTGGTAATAAAAATAGGTGATATAGAACACGCTTTGGTTTGACAGACGGAGATAAATGTTGTCATGGCTGAACAGGTCACAATCTCTGTAGCAAGAAACAACCGTCCAACAGAGATACTTTGCGATGCTCCACGCAAGAGAGGGAAATGTTACCTTTGTGGAAAATCAAATTACCACACGTGCCTAATGAGGGGAAAGTTTTTTTTTTCGGGTAGCTAGAGATTAAAGCTTTCCTTTGGGAACCTATTTTTCATTCTCCACCCGTTGGCAGGGTGTTTTACCGTGCAAAGGGGACACCATAAACTTGTTCTTTGGATAGCAGGACATTTCAGCTGGTTATCATATTCATATAGTACAACACAAAAGTAAACAATCTCCAATATTTACTTTGGAATCGACAATTTGAGCCTTTGTACATGCGGTCGCACAATGAATGTTTAAAGTGCAGGCATCTCATCCACGCAAACGACGTTTAAATAATTTCTCACATGTAAGCCTTACACATGTGATGAAGTAATCAAAATCAACAGTTTGCAAACATCAAAAGGCAGAAAGAGCAATTTCCTATCAACAAAATGAACATCACACTACATACTTGACTAAATTGAAAGCACGCATCCAACCATCAAATCTTTGAAATATTCTAACATTTGGAGATGCACATATCAAGCCATCAAATCTCAGAGATTTTTTTTTTGAAGGAGATGCACATATCAAGCCATCAAACCCTAAACCCTAATCTCAGAGATTTATTGGTGCCATTGAACTTTTGATTATTATATTTTTTTAAAGGAAACTTCTGGCCAATGCATCAATCGATGTACATGACCATAGTCATTGAACTTTTGATGAAGGTTCTCTTCAATTCCTGAGACATCTTTCTTTTCAAATATTTAATTTTTAAATGAAGCAGCGCAAAATAATTAAAAGTAGCTAGAAGGACCAGTATGACAAAGCATCAAAAAAAGATGCTCGGCCACTCCCCACATGTCTCGCTTCCCATCACACGCTTCGAAGAAAACAAAACAGAAAAGGAAAGGGATTTTGATATGATTTTGTGCAGCGTCGACCACAACGCCAATCTGGGCGCGACCAGCGGTTGATCTACACTGCATCATAATATAAGGCGGCTCTCTCCACCATCCCCTGCCTTTCCTCTCCTGACCACCGCCGCCGCCTGCTGTAGTAGCTTAGAGTCCCCGACTCTGCTTCCGACGCTTGTCGCTGCTGCTTCTGCCGCCGTTGCCGTTCTTCCTCGTCCCGTCCCTGCTGTCTCCGCTCTGTCCACAATCTTGGACACTGGTTTTTGAGGTATGAGTTCTTTCAGTCATCCAGTGATTGCATCAAAAGCACTCAGCTTCAAACCTCGACCAATTTTGGGCATGCGCACCATCTAGATCCCGTTGGTTTATCCTTGCTGCTTTCGCGGTTTGGTATGTCGGATAGCCAATCAAAGTGAAATCCCGTTGTGATTTCCTAGTTTTTTGTTTTTTGTTGGTGATGTTCTTTGCTATGTTTTGCTGGTGATATATACCATCTTTAGGATAGAAAATTATAGGTGTAAACGATATTCTTGGAATAACATCTATTTAATAAAGAGATTAAAAAGCAAGTAGGTACGGAAGCATAAACATTTAGACATGTCCTCTTTGCAGTGTTTTTTTCTGTTTCGATCTTGTAGCATGAATCTTCAAATAGTCCTCAGTTTGAGCTTCCAAAGTGATTAGGCCATTAGGTATCTTTGTTTCGTGATTTAGTGTGCAGATTCTCTTCCGTCTGAGATATCAAATTCCAGTTTGCTTGTTGGGGTGAAATGAATATAGAATATTCTTGTCCTATGCATTTTCAGGCGCCTCAGGTATATAGTGTCCCTATCTAGTTCAACAGCGCGGCTGCATCAAGATATATATGCTGGTTCTTCCCTTTTTCCGGTGATTTAGACATGATGCTAATATTCTTCTTCCTGCTGTAAAGTGAATACCAGCAATAGTCTACTCCCCATACTGATCCGATTGATTCTATGTTTTCTGTTGTGCTATTCCATGGCTAGATGGTTGCCGTATCATTTTACTGTTTCAAATAGTATGATTTCACCTTGGTCGATGAACTTTCAGTTTTGGATTTCTCTATAGTAACGCAATAGGAATCTCTCTGTGTTATTAATATGCTTGGGCATACTTCTGATTCCTGCCTTTTAGACCAAAGTTCAGAAACAAGCTGTTCTGATGTCCTTAACATATATCAAAAGTTGACATCATGTTTCAGGTGGTAGTGTGCCCGAAAAGACTCCAAAACAATTCTTTCAGCTATATTATGTGTCCCAAATTTCTTGTGTATCGATTGAATTTGTGCATTGTGTCAACTCATGAGCATTGATTAGACCTATGTCCTTTCCTTCTCTGCAGACTATAATTCACCTGGTCAGAGGAACACTGGCTGATTGCTCTGAAGTTTAGCATTGTCGCTGCTTAAGAAGAAATAGCTTCATCTCTACATATAGCACTGGAAAATGGATCGTAGAGATACTTCAGGGTTTGTCAGTGGAGGTTGCAAAGATGAAATTTACTGATAAATGGCCTAGGTTCTCTAACTTGGTAGTTCTGCTGACCGTTGTTTAATCCAGAAGTAAGGCAAGCTCGCACTTTCCCTTAGAGTTATCTGAGCTTGAGCTCCTCAGATATTCACTGCCACTGAGGACAATGGACCCTTGGCATGGGCAATCAGAATTTACTATAAATTTCTCAAATCCAAATGCCTGTATGAACGAGTTCCCTGTCATTCACCCCACAGACAGTTCTAGTCAACTTGATGTGCTAGCTCGGGGTGATTCATACAATCTGCCTAGAGGGGCCAAGAGAAAGTTTGATGGCTTGTCACTAGGTCTGGGCAACTTATCCAACTCAGATTCCGGGAAGCAAAGTATGCGTACTGGCTGCACCATATCTTCTCCTATGGGTAGCGATGATGGTTCTTGTATTGATTTGGGCTTAAATAATTTTACTCTGGGAAATGAAGGTACTTCTCGGCTGGATAAGCGGGCTAGTGATTTTAGGAGAACTTCAGTGGCGAAAGCTGGGCTGGATCTTGAGTTATCTTTATCTGTTGGACCATGTCAATCTGCTATTACCGGCCCAGACATAGCAGCGGCAACCAATCAGAGCAACACATTTCTCCAGCCATGCATTATGAACTTAGTACCAACAGTTGATGAAGGATCCACATCTCTTCGCCGGCCGTCTGGCGGTCAGGTCCTTTCATTCCTTAATAAGACTGCAATGATGACTGGGTTTTCTCCGAGGCAAGTTTTCTTAGGCAGCTCCAACCAGACTCAAGGTCCATCTTCACTGCCAACGTCACGCCAGCTACAAGAAAGTCCAACAACCGGTACTTCCAGGTTTGTCAGCCCACAGCATCGCATCAGTAGCACAAAAGTTTGTTCATATCCAGGATGTAGAAAAGGGGGCAGAGGTTCGTCAGGGCGCTGCATTGCACACGGTGGGGGCAGAAGGTGCCACAAAGAGGGTTGCAGCAAAGGAGCTGAGGGCAAGACCATCTTCTGTAAGGCTCATGGAGGAGGGAGGCGTTGCGAGCACCTTGGATGCACCAAGAGCGCTGAAGGTCGTACTGAGTTCTGCATAAACCATGGCGGTGGTCGACGCTGTATCCATGAAGGCTGCGGAAGAGCAGCTAGAGGGAAATCTGGCCTCTGCATTAAACATGGCGGTGGAAAAAGGTGTCAACAGGAGAACTGCACAAAGAGCGCGGAAGGTCGTTCAGGCTTATGTATCGCTCATGGAGGTGGACCTCGCTGTCAGCATGCTGGCTGCAGCAAGGGTGCCCAGGGTGGTACAGATTTCTGCAAATCCCATGGTGGTGGGAAAAGATGCACGCACCCGGACTGCAAGAAGGGTGCCGAGGGAAGTACTCCATTCTGCAAAGGCCATGGAGGAGGGAAACGTTGTTCGGCTCAAGGTTGTACAAAAAGTGTGCATGGAGGTACACAATCCTGTGTTAAGCACGGAGGTGGCAAGAGATGCGTGTTCGAAGGATGCACCAAGAGCGCTAGAGGCCGTACTGATCGCTGTGTTGGCCATGGTGGGGGCAAGCGATGCATATATGCTGGGTGTGACAAGAGTGCGCAGGGAAGCACCGATCTTTGCAAGGCTCATGGAGGGGGCAAACGTTGCTCCTGGGGTCACCCAGGGTCTGACCTTGGAGCTGGTGGCCCTCCTTGTGATCGCCTTGCCAGAGGAAAGAAAGGCATGTGTGTTCATCACAACCCGCTGCTGGATGATGATCGTATCCATGGTGGCCAAACACTGCGTGCTTTCAGTATTACAGGCAGTGCTGCTGATCGTGCGGATCACCCTTCAAACACCAGCCAGCACAGCAGTTTCATGCTTCCAGCGGAGGCTCCTCCTTGTCATGTGCATGTACCTGTTCCCGAGGGCCGTGTCCATGGCGGTAACATCGTAGCAATGTTTGCTAATGGTCTGAGTTTCGGAGAGAAATCCACCAAATACATGGAGGCTAGTACCTCGGCACTTCGCAACTTCAAACCTGCTAATCAATTGGAGGCTGGCACCTCTGGCCAGTGCAACTGGCTCTAGTGACTAAAATGTTCCTTCTGCCCTCTGTTTTGAAATCTGGCAAGTATCTTCAGCTCCTGTTCTCTGGTGTGAACTGTGAAGGCTCCGGTGTGGTTATGTGGACTGTTGTCTTATGGATTTGTGCTAACCACCCCTCTATGACATAAATAAAAGGGGAAAGGTAACGATTATCAGTGAGTGTTAATGATAGGTCATGTATTGAAGTTGTGTAGTGTATTGGTCTCCAATTGTATTATTTGAAGTAGATATCGATGTCGCTGCTGGTGTATAAAATATCTGTTGTGCTTGAAATTCGTTTTCTCCATCTGAATATCGATGTTGCTGCTGGTGTATAAAATATGATGTATTCCTATGTTGTAGATTGTGTATTGTCGACTTTCATAGTTGTACTTCTGCATCATCTTTTTTTTTCCTTGTCAGACAATTCTTGTAAAGGCTAGTGATTTGTGTCTGCTCTTTCAAAAGAGAGGCTGAATGTTTTACTTATCAGAACATATTTTCTATAGATAAAAATACACTGAGAAGTTTTTACGAAGAGAGAAAATAATACGCCACTTATATGTCAAAATGAAGGAGGATGATAGGCTCATGGCTCCTCGTGTTTTCAAAGATTTGCCCTGAAAAGAGGATCTGGATGGCAGGCTCATAGCTTAATGCCATCATGTCTTCCAGATTGCCTCTGCTTCTTTACTAGGTGAAAAAACTGATACTGTTTGGTTGAAAGATGCACAACTGTTCTGATTTTTCAGCACAGTTGTGAACTATATAATGTTCAATCTTTATATGGCTGCTCCTGGTAAGTTTTTTAGTCTATCATATGCCGACAACGCCGAACACATCTATTTCTCGATTGTGCCCTAACTAAAACCTATGTGGCTTGAATTTTCCTAAGAATAAAGACAGAATGCAGAGATACAGCAGCGACAATCGACTAGTTCAGAAATTGTCATATCGTTGCGGTATACAGGTCGCATCATAATCGTTAAGGTAAATATTATTGTTAATATAGCACCATGCTTCCCTTATTTTCTTATGAATAACATAATGAATTATTAATCACAGTACAATGACAATGCACGTCCAAAGCGTATCCATCATGACAAAGGTTGAAAGGCCGGTGCATTGTCGTAATAATAAAATAATGATGATCTAACCAAACCTCACGTCATCATCACATGATAATGCAGTGGGATCCGATGTTGCACTTCCATCCCTTTGGAAAAGAAGATTTCATGTAATTTAAAAGTAGGCATATCCTAAAAGTTCCACTCTCCTTTCTCTCCCTGATATTCTTTAAAAAAAGGATCAAAAGTTGCAAGAGAATAAAAGACTGACCACTGCAGCTGTAGGCAGGCCTGGTTTACGTAGATGATGAGGAAAAAAAAGATTGCTTAAGATATGATGAATTCAGCAGCAGCTGATATGCTTACCAGGTGGATCCAAAAGGACACCAACCACAACCATTCAGTAAATCAATTGACCATACTGTCCTTTTGCAGTTCCTCCAGTTCAGCTAAATGGTACTATAGTCTATAGGACAGGTTAACAGTACGGAAGACATTGTACATCACATGATTGAAAGTATTAATAGTTTTGCAGTTTCCATGATCAAGAAAAGTATTCATATCTATGCTTTCACAATTTAGAATATAGAAGTCTAGTGGTTCTGATCTTTCGGCTGTGAAGGGCTGAAGGTAGATGCCATGAATACAGCATGTAATGTTGTCTCAGATACACTACTTAGTGGGGAAGGGGAAGAAACAACAACGATTTGTTAATGCTGTCAGCCTGGCAGTTCAAAGGACACCACCATGTCGTCAGAAAAATGATAAGGATCTGCAGTATCCAAGCTGGAGCTAGAAACCAATACCTCAAATCTATTTCCCAGAACTTGGTATGGTAAATAATTAGGTTTCAGAAGGTCATTAGCTTGATAGCAGTATTTCTAATGCTAAAATAAATATATGTACAGTGAAAATTCAGTACCGTGTTCTTTCCACAAGTAAATAAGTGAAGGGAACACAAACTGGTGTACAGGGAACTATTATCTGAATTTCCATTGTGAATTTCCCAGTACATGCATTCTAACTCCTGATTTTGATTGTACCCTAACAGATGTGCTATTCTTCTATAATTAAGTCACTAACACTAAAAGTAGAAAATAGATAGAATAACTGCAGCCGAACAGTATATCATCCGTCCGCCAGCACGCATTTTCTGCAAATAGAACCACTACATCGTCAGGTAAGGTTACGATATATGGTAATGATGTGGTACCAGAAACCAAAAGTAAGCAAGAAATAGGTAGTTACTCAAATCCATGAAAATAAATTGATTACACAGTGGAAAAATGTTAAATTGGGGGCTATTTTTTACATAATACAAAGTAAACTTAATGAGCGTGTGGCCATTATTATTATTATTCTGCTATTAGGTAAAGCATTTGAAGCCAGAATTGGTAATAAACACACCAAGGATTTTCTAGGAAGTTTGATTATAAAATACCATAAGTTATCTGCACGAAAATGCTAGAGAATTCAGATCCTGAAATTGAAGATCAATACCTCTATTAATTATTCACTGCACTACTGACAATAAACTAGTTTCAGGAAAGGAATTGACAAAGCCATCCATATTGTTCCGGGGTTATTTACTAGAGCGATGAAATATGCATAGCCGAACTAGACAAATATGTTTCAACACAATATAAACGGAAAGGAGATCTATTGGCATTTAAATAGTTTAAAAACTCATCAATTAATCTCCTATCACTAACTACTTTATTAAGGATCTGAGTATTGACTGCTCAGTCTATGTCATTTATATTTGAGTAAACTGGAAACAAAAGTGTGTCAAAGCCAAAAACATGCCAATTATTTGAGGGCGCAGGTGAAGGCACAAGAACCACAATGTGCGTTCATGCATGGATATTAGTTAAGCCCCATAACCATCATCCTTGTTCAACATATCATTTGAGACACGAGCTAGTTATAATGTGATCAATTAAAGAATCTTAATTTTGAATATTGCTCACTAACAGGACACTCATCCTCATTTTGGGGATTTGTTCAAACTTCCTTTATGTAAAAGTTAACAGATTTCAAAAAGTATTACTTAAAGGATAAACTATCCTTTCATCATGAATTAGACAGGAAATAGGTACTGAAACCTAATGCCAAAATACCGATACAATGTGGAAGCATTTTTGGACAACGGTGGAACCAATCCACTTTGTGAAAGAGCATGGATAAACTATCCTTTCATCATGAATTAGACAGGAAATAGGTACTGAAACCTAATGCCAAAATACCGATACAATGTGGAAGCATTTTTGGACAACGGTGGAACCAATCCACTTTGTGAAAGAGCATGTTCATATCATCCACAACACATAGAGGCCTGGTGATAGTGGACGAACATATTTACCAGTATTCATTGACGTCGATAACGATGATGGTTATGGGACTTTGTTAGAGATTTAATGAGGGCTGGACTGGAAAAATTCTGTCTGATTGACTACTGAACCCTTTTGAGTGACAAGTACTCCCTCCGTTTCAAAATATAAGATGTTTTAGGTTTGTGAAGCAAATGTATCTAGACATGTTTTAGTGTGTGTATTCGAGTGAACCTACACACTAAAAGATGTCTAAATACATTTGCTTCACAAAGCTAAAACATCTTATATTTTGAAACGGAGGGAGTAATAATTTTGGTTTGGAATTTTTCTAATCTGCTTTGAGTTTGTAAATGTTGAGGAGCAAAGCCCTGACTTAAATAAAAGCCAATAGCCATCCAACGAGAAAATACAATAAAAGGAAGACTAATGGGCAATCAAGTAGACAGATGACAGTTTAATGCTTACCTTCATTGACAACAAGGATGAGGGTGCCGACGAAGGTAGTAGACCTGAGTAGCCAATATCATATGAAATCCTTCCATCAGCGTTGAAGAGCCCATAGTGCTTCTCAGAAGCAGGCCCAGGCTTTGCGTTCTCATTAAACAAGGCAAAGATGTATGCTTTGACCGGTGTCTTTGGCTTGAGAGGAGTTCCCTTCCTCAGAAAGAGCCGCTTACGGAGGTTGTAATTGTAAGTCCTTGCATTCTCAACTGATGCCCCTACTTCATTCTGATCTCCACTAGAAGCCCAGCCAGTCTCGGCTACCCGGACTTCCATGTCATTATAACCAGCAGCCTGCAGAGCAGCATAAGCTGCATCTACCTGAGCATCAAACATGTTATCATAGTGCAGACTAGTATTCGGGTCAACTATTCCAGGGTTGGGCTGAAAGAGAGCATAGTTAATGTCGATGTGCTCCGAATCACTTATGTAAGCCAAAAAGGGATATGCATTGACGTAGAAAGGTGATCCAATCCGTGAAAAGAAATCCAGCAGCTGTTTCATATACACCATGACCTCATCCTTGAAAACACACGCAGATGGCGGATAGGAAGTGGCAAAAACAGCTTCCGAGTGCGGCGAGAACAGCTCGATCTTGTCTTCCAGATGCAGCTTCTTGAGACCATTGTACACATTCTTAATAGCTCCAACAAGCGGTTCAGCCAGGCTTGGATCCCCTCCCAGCACCTCATTCCCCACAGTGATCCCAACAATGCGTGTCTGAGGAAGGTAAGGCTTCACGTTGTCATTCAGCCAGTCCATCGCGGAGCTCTCGTTCGCAGCGAAATCCTTCAGCAGCCCGTTGTTGACGGCGATGACCAGGTTGAGCCCTGTCCCTTTGAATGCATCAAGCACGCTGTGGTCCGCATCGTATATCTTGACGTTCCTTATCTTGGAGCTCCTCAGGAGCGCCACCACCTTGTCCGGAGACGGGATGTTGTTCGCGATTCTCCCGTAGTTTATCCCGTATGCGCCGACGAACGCTTCAGCAGCTCGAGGACCTAGTCAAGAGCAAGCACAAACAATCAGATTTCAGCTTGAAGTTAGCTATTTTGTTACACAACAGGTGAGCTTCCATGATTGATCAAGACAACAACGCTAATCTCGATGAGGAAAAGAGTGTTAGTACCGTGTGAGGGGAACGCGAGGAGGAGGGTACAGAAGAGCAGCACCATCCAGTGGGTACACCGGCGCGGACCCATCGACATCGTCATAGCAGGCCCGCCGCAACCCGCCGGTCCGGAGCAAGAACCAAGCAGCAGGCCGCCGCCACGGGCAGCGTCAGAAGGGCAGGCAAGCCGCGCCTTGTTCCGCGATTCGCTTCCAGGCCGGGGCATGGAGCCGGGGCGGCAACTTCCATAGACGGACCAGAGCGGCCGCTCCAAGGCCGGGCACGGGCGGCTGCTCCCCGCGCCCCTCCGAGCAATCTTGGCTGTCTTCTCCACACCGCCGCCGGAGCAAGAACAGAGAAAGAATCCGCGAGAGACGGGACCGGAACCCACTCCGTTTAGGCAGCAATGAATCAACCAGTCAACCACCACGGCCAACCGAATCAATCCAAGAACCGCCTGAACCAGGACAAGAAGGAATCCTACCACTCCGCCCCCACCACAAATCAGTAGCTTACAGCAACCGCTCCTGCTCTGCTCTACACTACTCTAGTAGCAGCACCGGGCAGCGGAGTACTGACCGGCGCAAAGTGGCAAGCTTTTTCTAGGCTAATCTATCCTTCGATTCGGTTGGGGGGAGTTAAGGGTTTGCTTAGCGACAGAGAGATTGGGAAAAGGTCGGAGTCGGAGAGGTGCGGGGAGAGGTGGATTGGCGACCCGACGAAGGGGACGCGGCGGAGGAGGAGGGTCACGCCGCGCTCCACTCCGGATTCGCCACCGCAACGGCAGGGGAGGGCAGGGCAGGGGAGAGGAAAAAGCTCGGGCTTTGGAAAGGGTTTGAGCCAGAGGGGTTTGATTTTTGAAACGCGAAGGGAGGAGGAGAGGGGCGGTGGCGCACTGGTGCTCTGCGCGTGGGTGTCGACGTGTCGTGGACGGCGGACGGCTTTTGCAGATCGCACCCTCAGATGCGTCTTGTGTTGCGTTTCTACTTCTGTGGCTGCCCCTGATTTTTTTGAGAACATTTTTTCACATGAAAAAATTTGCATTTGTTATAAATTTTATTTATTTGTCATAAATTTAATACATAATTAAAAATTACAATAGAAAAGAAAGAAAATAAACCAAAGATTGTGTTGCATCCAGTCATTGAGATTCTACGAGAGTTCTACGACGATGGCGTCTTGTATTTCGGTGAATGAAGAATCTCGTTTATCTTTGCCAATGTTGGTGTGTAGTTTGACCCGTTTTGTTGCCTATGATATAGGAATATAAATTTAGTCTACTCAAACAACTCAGCACGATTTCTTTGTGTTACTTATATTAACTTTTAAAGATTTCTACCCATCAAGAGTACATGACTTTTCAGTCAGCACTTTTCTTATCTAACTGTAGTGGTTAGTGTTTTTTTTGTAAATATAGTGGTTAGTGTTTTGATTATTACTATTATTTGAAAGGGAGTGTCAAGGACAGATTGAATCTATTCGGCTGCACATTAGAAAATTAAAATCAAAATACACGGTTCAACCTCAAACCCTTTTAAATGTAGCGGATAATAGTGGAGCTCGAAAATTGATGTGTATTTGAGTCATAGGAGTTGCTAGTAATCAACAATATGCTGGTATTGGTATATTTTAGAAACCTTGTGGATCAAATAGGCCATATCCTGAGGCAGTGTTTTGCCTCATATGTGTAGATGCACCCATTATAAAAGATGCAAAAAATAGCATCTTTTAATAAGGCAACGAAATTCTAAAAAGTATTTGCACACATAGTTTTGCGAAAAAAGGATCATATTTTTGTGGTATGTGCAAAATAGACCAAAATTGTCTAGTTGATAGTTATATTGGAGCATCAAAATTTGTCTTTTTACACAAGCAACAAAAAATGGTTTTTTCGAAACTTCATGTGTGAACATAAATGTCCGGGTGTACATGGAAAAATGTTTTACTAATTTTTTAAACATTTTGAAATGCGTTTTTAGAAATATATGCACCTACACCTATGGCTCAAAGTGGATTTACGTTGTGGTAAAAATATCTTTCATGGCGAAGGTTATTATGATTGGTATGTTGACTATGCTAAGAAGGGATATAAATATTGTGAGATGTGTATAAAATTCTTGTAGGTCCTAGTCTATTCAGAAGGCCTTCATAAGAAATTTGGAGGGTTGAAACTTAGAGAACTTTACTATATGGCTTCTTGATTTCTAAGATTAAATCGTAAGAACTGGGTGTGTCCTGAGGATCTTCTGCATTAGACTCTATGGAAAAATTACATCTTCACAAATTGGTTGCAAAAGATCCTTTTGGTACATAATCATGTGAAAATCCAGTCAAATCAAGCTGGGGTGATGGCATAAATTTTAATATAGTTTTTTTTGCGGCAAATTTTTTATATAGTTTTATTCTCACAATTTTACATCACGCAGATCCAGGAGTTTGTGAGAAAGTTGTTTGTCCAACAAGCACCTTCATCAATGGGGCCCATTGTTGTGGCTTTCAAATCTAGTTGGATTCGTGTATGTAATTGCTTTTCACTAATTTATACGGTGCTTTATATAATATAAAAAGGGTTGCAACGTGGCAACATGGTTGTAAAGCAATCGTAGGTTTGTGGAGCTCCATTGTCTGTTGATCAACTAAAGGTTAGTGCAATTCCATGGTCTCGTATGATATATTCTATTTCCTTTAGTGGATGCACTTTGTAGCTATAGTTGGTATGGCGTTGTGAGATGGTGCTTTAGGTTGTGGACTTGTGGTCATCAGTCATCACACACTTAAAGCTCCTTTTTTTAAACAGGTGGCTTTGTAACTGAAGACTTTTCCCTTGACTAGAATTATGATGAGAAACATCCAGAAGATACCATGAGACAAACGAGAAACAATGTTTTGAGTATTCTCGCCCTTCAGATTCACAAACACATGTGATAACTTCTTGGACATCGAGTTGTCTTGAAAATATTTTTTTTCATAATAAAAGAGAAATATTGGCTATCGTCAAAGTTGTATTATAAAATCATGTCATCTAAAATGAACTATTTAGAAATACGCAGAGTATGTTATAGCTTTTTTTTATGAAAATGTCTATAGCTAAGGGGATGAAATAAGTTGCGCTTCCATCGTTGAATTACTCGATCTAGGAATTAAAAAAATCGATTCTAGGTGAATGCAAGGGAATTCAATGAAATCCAACCATACGACTCCATCATTAAGTTAACTTATAGAAATAGATCGATCGATAGGGAGTTTTTTGCTAGCATTTTGTATGGAGCATGCCGACATGTGTTGTCGAGCCAATTCATACGTGAGTGATTCTGTGATTGTACTCAACCCGCTATATCACGGGTAATACACAACACTCTTTCAATAAAAAAGCTACCAAACTCCACTAAAATATCACTAGGAAATAATGATTCTTGATGTATGTTACTCAACAAAGTAACATATTGGTATTAATATATTCTCTTTATCAAAAAAATACACAACAAAGTAACATATTAGATCTCCCCCCTCTCTTTTATTTACCACGAAGCACATATTCCGGAAAGTCATCATTTTTGTAGTATCGGCACTGTATTAATTAAAATTCAAATATTACACTTAGGTTTAAGTAATTGAGAATTTTTGCATAGTAAGTAAATATATCGCGAGAACTAAGGGGCTATAGCATAAAATTTAGGTACCACACCACGCGTTTTTCCTCCCCAGGGAGTGGAGGCCGACCTGGCTGGCACTGGCAGCGTGCGTCAGCGGTCGCGGAACCCTAGTCGGATGGCCGGCTGGGCTGCCCGTGACGGCGACCGCTGCGTAGGCTGCCCGGTGACGCGGAGCTTTCGCCACGCGGAGGGCCCAGATGTGACAGGATCACGTTGGAACTTGGAATCAGCAGCAGCATGGGGGGTGCACGGGAAATTATTCTACTCCGTACCTCTATTTACGTCGATCCGGGGCCCAACGTGCAAAAGGGATTTTGGGTCGTCCTCGGCTGTTCATGGCGAAAGGTACAGGATATCATCGCGTGATAACGAAAGGGATTTCGTGTCCTCTGTGGTAATCATACAGAAAAGTTACACGAATCGCATCTGAAAAGAAAACAAAGGTACATGAATCATCACAAGATCATTATGGTACTCTCGAAATTGAAAGTGAAATCGACACTGCAGGTGGATTTCACTGTCCTGTTAATCCGAGAATGAATGGGATTTTCCGTCGAGGGTACAACTATTCTTGAAAAACTGTAAGCAGATGTACGAACAATTATTTGCGGGAGCACAATTTATAGTCTTGGCCATCAGTTTCCAGAACAGGAGTAGGGCTCAACTAGCCCAGACAATGCAGCGTCATTAGCCGTTGGGACTTAACATCATCTGCCCCATAATCGCTCCAGAGTCCAGTCACACCTGCAGCGTCAGGGACATGACAATAATGGCACGGCCAGCCAAGATTCCCCTTTCACCAGGTCACAGAACGCCACTAGCACGACGTCGACGCCCCTCTCTCCAGCCTACGCGACAACGCGTCAAAGTTTACTTTTACACAATGCAGTGATCCCACATAGGTTATGCTGGTGCCTAATTATGTGCGCGACACCGTGTATTTTGCCATGCTTAGTTCAAAAGCAGCATCAGTCGTGTGTGCAAGTGCACTCAGTCATTGCCTTTCTGCATCAGACAGTCACTCTCATGACTCGGACTCTACTCCTGTCTCTGGGAACCAGATCATCCTCCTCGTTTCTTTTGGTTCTCAAGTCAAGATGATGCGTCAAAATACGCGGGATCAAACGCGGTTCCACGGAGAAAAGAACGGTCTTCTCAACAAAAGGCATACCTTGGACCAAAAAGGTATGGCTTTATGATGTTTTATTCAGATATATATGCAAGCCATGACAACAAGACATGGTTGGAAGTTGGAAACCAGAGGAAGAAGATCCAGCAACAGGCACAGGGCTGATCGGGAGCATCCAAATAATAGAGAAAACACCCCGTAATACGAGACCAATGTTTTCTTGTATAGGTCATGTGTGGCGTGTTTTAAATGGTGCTGTCATCGCAGCAAACAGCAAGCACCGACTGCTTTCAAATAGCAGACAGTGCCCGTCTCAAAAACAAACTGCATCTTTGCCAGCTACATCAAAGGACAGTTCTCGCTTCTCATCAGACCCAAACTTGAACGTGGAAACCACTTCATCTGCATCAGCAAAGCCACTAGCTGAACCGACGGAGAAATTGAGATTATCGGTAGAACTTGATGAGCCAAATGTGAACTTGGGAATGTCTTCCATATCAGCTGGCAGGCTCCTTTTCGGCGGTGAGAAGAAAGAAGGTGTAGGTGGCGGTTCTGGAAGCGGTACTGAGGCCTTGGTGACAGGAAATGAGAACATGAAACCATTGCTTGTGCTTTTATCAAAGACCATTGCAGCTGGCGCAGTTGCCAAGGCGGTTTTTGAAGGACGCTGTGAACTGGTCATTTCGGCGACTTCTGGGTTGGCCACGTGGCTCTGGATCTTCGGAGGCGACTCCTCACGGTTGGAGCTGCTTGGAGGTTCCTGAACATAAACAGAAGTAAACACAACCGTCTCAGTGAATAACTGTCCATAATATTAAAAATCAGTCAATGCTACATGAATACCAGACAATAGCAATATAGAACTTGCATGAGAAGCATGTAATCAAAAGAACATGTCGCAAAAAATACTATCAGTTGTACTGTAGTACCATAATTCTATGAGTGTTCAGCCCTTTAAATAGCAATTGACTATATAAACATTAGCCAGTTAGCCACTGGCTGCTGACAAGTATGAATCCTGAATTGCAAACTCAGCAGATGTATTTAGCAGATTATTGCGCTAGAGAAAACGTATAGAAATATACCTTCACATCTGAAATTGCCTGGTAAGCACTGCCACGCTCATTGACACTGCTCTGTCTAGGACCATTACTAGTAATGGAATCAGGCACTTTATATGGGCTGCTGATAACGAGAGGAGTAGTTCTCTTTGCAGTTCGCCTTAGCTCTAACGGCTTTGCTGTAGGGGAAGGAATTGTCCTCTCGAGATGCTGGAGTATTTTCTGAGCTGTTTGGCTTGACTTGGGATGAACAGATAAAGCAGCACGCTTGGAAGTATTGTCTACCACTGGTATATTTCCAATAGCTGAGCCGCTCTCCATGGTGCCTTTGCCATGAGGTCTTTCTAGGCTGAATGTAGGATTTTTGGTAGCAGCAGTACCATCCCTGGGAATGAAGGGAGTATTAAAGCTAACAGTATCTGCAAATACTCTTTCTGAGGAGGTTGATGGTTGCACTCCAAGAACGCCATTGGTTGATGTCCTTTTATCCTCTAGTATTGCCTACATTTTGGGAAAGGGGGTCAGAACAGATGAAACAGATATGAATTATCCATGCACATTACAAGTTGCAAGATAATCAAAACGGATCCTGGATTGAAATCTCAGCAGTCAGCTACAAGTTCTAAAGATAGCAACAATGTTCTAACCCGCTTTCAGTTGTGAATTACAGTTAAAAGCTTGTGATGATGGACTGCATGTACTACATGAATGTAAACGACTACGGTTTCAAGCTTCCAAATGAAAGACGACGCCACAAAATTCCATAAAAGTAATACTTCGATGCAGTCATCTTAGCTTCAGTAGTTCTCACAGTAGTTCCAACCTGAAATTATCAACTTGCTCACAGATTTCTTTTTAATGTCTTCTTACATCAACATATCATGTTGATTCATATTTTGAGTCAAAAGAAGGAACTTCAACAACGAATAGAGCTATCTTGATCATATGGTTTCGAGAATCTATTTTGAGGAGTGGATTGATCTAGATCATACGATCCTAACTTCAACCTAGCATTCTTGCTAAGTTAATCAATGGAAACAGTTGGTCATCAGTTCCCCTTCCACATGGTTAGACTGGCAACGGAAGATAAAGAAAATGTCAAGCCAAGCCACACAAAATGAAGGATGCCCTCATGATGGACCAATCCATCCTTCATATGCATATTCCTCAAAACTGACTATCAACAAACTTATGAAGCAAAAGAGTGCTATGTGCCTATGTAATGGTGACAACGTTAAAAAGATGGGTAATAAAGCAATACCTGACTTCCAACAGAAAAAGGTGTTGAAAGTTGTGGCCGGCCAGATGAGTTACTGTACGTATCAAAATGTCCTGTTCTCTGTAATGACATATGGATAAACAGACATAGTTATAGCCCCAAAATATTAATTGACACAAATCAGAGTTGACATGAAAATCCTAAGCTGGCATACCTTGGCAGATCTTTGGAAAAGTGAGCCAGAATAAGGTGAGCGAGAGGAGGCCGGAGGAAGGGTCCTTCTTTTATTACTTTGTGGTGTAAGATAGTTTGTATGGTCTCGGACAACTGAACCTGGCCATCGTACAGGAGAGTCTACAGCTACTTTAGGGAATAGTTTTGATGCTGAATTATCAATTTCAACTCCATGACTCAAAGCTCTGAATTTTCTCCTTTGGGACTCATGTACAGTTGCTGAGGTCTGGGCTTCCATATAAGCTTTTGCAAGTTCAATGGGTGAAGAATTAACATCATGCACCTAGAAAGCAATGAAAAGCACAAGATCAGATCAAAAGGAGTGAAGAAGGAATGGAGGGTACAATCTGGTGTTTCTAAGATAACATGCATAATTTTTTTCCCCCACAAATGTAGCAATCTACTATTAAAAATCTACTAAAATATTACAGCTGAAGGATTTTTTTTATTAGAGGTAAATACTATAAACATGTATACAAACATAGATTTCCTAAACCTATATTCAGTAGCTAGAGTTCTTAGGATATATTTTTATGCTTGGGCCTTGGCATATGTTTAAGAACAGAAGTTTCACATAAATAATTAGGAAATGAAGTTGCGGAGATAAGATTATCTTACAATTGGCGGTGCAAACACATCAATCCCCCAATTTTGAGCATCTGGTTTTGCAGGCGTCACCAGATTGTTTAAAAATGGTGTAGCTTCGCTATCTTTTACAAAAGATTTTGGAGCTCTCTGATGTTCATCATAAAGATCAGGAGTCCTTGAACGCATGATCTCTATTAGGCGATCTGCTTCATCCCTGTAGGAGAAAAAGGTTCTTTAGCTGAGATTTGAAATTATAATGAACAAAAAGCAAAACTCAAGTGCTTTCAGTCAATTAGAATTAGGAAAAAGGTAGATAACCAACTGGTATATGTTATGAAGCTCCTGGAAAGCTCAAGACAGAAAGAAACAGATACATTTTCTTATGATGTGTGTTTATTACAGTTAAGAAACGCCTGGCAAGATAAAAATAGTGAGAATAATGTAGTCAGACGACCGCGGTGATGAAAAGACTTCCCCTAACGAAGAACACAAGTATACTAATTTGAAAATAGGCATAATTAGTTAGGAGCACAATCTTAAAGGCCAGGGCCAATTATCCAAACAGTAAATCCATTCAATTAGTTGAAAATAGACTTTTATAGGCATAATGAATGTCCAAGCAAAATCAGATTAGTTCTAAAAGATGAGTTTTAATGACTCACTCCTATTTTTTCTCAACTTTATTGTTAAGGGCAGATACCCATTGCAAAGCATGGCTCTGTACTTCTAACTCGTGCTTTCATCGTTTCGCAATCTTACTATTAAAAGAGGATATTTGTCTTTGGCTCAAAAAGTATATATCTTTTTCCTTACCACATTTCAAGATATTATTAAAAAATCCAGCAAACTCTGCTTGTAGTTTGTGGAATTAATCAGATTGCATAACCACAGACACACACACACAGACAAAACTTGCCTAGAAAATTGCTTCTGTTTGATGATCTTCTCGATTTCACTACTGCCATCATTTTGATGTATGTGATCGCCTTCCGGCAGGAAATTGACTTTATCTACACGCGCCGGAGTCACATTGGTTATAGCATCGGTGTTTGGTTCCGTTGGCATACTCTGCAGTTAAAGGTAGATAGTAAGTCACTAACAGATACATCTTGGTTGGAAATCGATTCAAAATACATCTGGCCTTACAGTGCATAATCAAAAGGTAAATAGTTGACTTTATAGCTCTCAAACAATACTTCAGCTTAAAATTAAATATGGTTATCATCTTTCAGTTCCAGCTGTGTATGCACTTGAATACAATAAGTAACTAGAACTTTATCCAGATGATGGAAATGTAAAAGATATTTCTTTTCTAATGGTAAAGAAAGAGGATCTAAACATTGAATTCCTCTACTATGAACTGAACAGAACATTTAAGCCATGCATATTATATTAGTTTGTTTGCCACTAACTGAACAGACCACTTTCTACCTTACTTAACATGAACTACTCTTTATTGTTGCATTTGAGACAATGTAAGAAGCTCTATACGTAGCACGTCCATAAGCTATGCAGATCGTTTGTAGGCAAATTATGCATTGATCAAAATATACCATGCTTACTTCATGTGTTAACCTGCTCGTGTCATGCGTTATATCCATCGCTTCACACTGATCCACCCGATTATTGTCTGCAGACATTAAAAGAAGCAACAAGGGATCCACATTAAAGGTTGGAAATATTTTGCAGAAAGAAAAAAGGGAACCACGCTTGTACTAAATCATCTCAATGATGATTCTAGTATCAAACAAGCATATAAACAATCTTAATTTCAGGATCACATCATAGAAGAACACAACAAAGAATGGCACACACAGAAGTAGCTCCTTCAGTACCCAGATCAAATAAGAGGCCGCTTCACTGATGACATAAAATGCAGGACAGCGCCTCGTGGAAACTACTCTGCTTGCTGCCGAAAATCTACAATACTGGTTGGACAGTACTGCGAGTGCAAAACATTGTACTATGTACCTACAGCAATGATCTCTGCTCACAAGCGTGAACCCATGTTCACTCGGCACCAGCCATAATTCCCGTTCGAAATAGCAAGAACGTACGATTCCGAAGAACATCAAATAAATTTACTTATAATGAACTTGGCAGACCTAAACATCAGCTCAACTGGATCAGATCGGCAGGTGCTTAGAACCCTAGACTACCGCCAATCGCCGAACAAAACCAACGGGGCTGAGAGAGAGAGAAGGGGAAGGGCATACCGGCGGCAGCGTTGTCGCGGGGCACGCCGGGGAAGATCCTAGAAGATACCGGGGGCTTCGGGAGCCACCGCCCGGGCCTCTGCCCGTAGGGCGAAGCGCGGTGCACCCCGCGGCGCGGCGGCCGCCTCGAGGGCCCGCCTCCGCCGCCGCCCGTGTCCTCCGCCGCCGCCTCCGCTGCCGCGGCGGCTGCCGCCGGGGACTGCCACCGCCGCCCGTCCATCATTCTCTCCCCTTCTCCGGCGCCGCCAGTCGGTTGCTCTGGTTTGGGGCTGTTTGCGGCGGCTGGGGGAAGAGTATTGGAGCCACTGCTGGACTCTTGTTGCTCTCTCAGCTTTTTGTTTTTATTTATTTTTGTCGTAAAATGGAATTGGGAAATGGATGCCCATGCTAGGGCTTCGCCATTATGCGAGAATTGACCAAAGTGGAGTATTTTGTTCAACGTTTTTGTAATTTCTTTAGGGAAACATCATTATAATAAGCTAGCAAGCGGCCTTATTAAAAACCTTCCGGGTAAGAAAAAGAGTGCGTCTGAAACTTGTTGCTGAAATCATAATACTGTTACATCGTTTAACAGGTCATTTAGAAGGAACCCCGGCAGTTCCTCGACCCAATTACAAGAAAGCTTATTACAAAAACTCTCTCTCGCTAACATATGAGCTACTTTATTTGCTTCCCTCAAACAGTGACTAAAAAACACATTACCAATTGACACCACTGTGTCAACACAATCAGCATAGATGGCGGTTGAGTCCCCCTAACCAATTATCTTCTCCAACATATGACTGGATCACTTCCATAAAATCTGACTCAGCAAGTATCCAACTGCATCCAACAACGTTGGCCAGGGCTTGCGATCGCCTCCGCCATGGTAGCTAAGGGAACATGTGGTAGAAATTTGCACGAAGCTCCCATAAAGTTCCCTTGATAATCTCTCAGTACCGCTCCAACCCCACCTGCACGATCATTCTCAAAGAAAGATGCATCAACATTTAGTTTTTACCTACCGTGGTACTGGTTTAGACCACTTAGCATCCCTCTGCTCACTAGGCTTGATATTAGCCTTTGCCGCGTTGGAGACAATCGACAGAATAGACATCTTGCATTTAAAAGTAGGGGAACCTCCTCATTTCATTAGTGCATATCTAAAACCCACTAACAACTTAAAGTAAGAGGCAAAAAAGGTTTTATCATATATGGTCTCAAAAGCCTAAACTCTTTCCTTACCAGGTGGATTCAACAAGACTATAAAGTACAACTACACATGTGACGTTTACCGAGACAACTTTTAAGAGAAAGGAGAGGGGGAGAGGGGGAGAGGGTGAAAATATACAATCTTGATCAATTCATTTATTCTAGGGAATGTTAAAGATAAACAAGATCCTGAAAATGCAACTTGATGAAAAATCTTATATGGAAATATTACACTAGCAAGCAAGATTAACATAGTAAACACGCTAAATAACCAAGGTGGTATGACACATAAGTACACTGTGATGTATCCCGAAGTTCAAGCCTTTATGAGGACTATGCTCTTTGCAAAACATAACCCATGATGATTACCTTGATATAGCATTCTTATCCGAGAGCACCAAACAAAGTATGAGATTTTCCACCAACGATAGATCTTCATGTGATCTTTGTACCCTTGCAAACTCTTTAAAGCAATCCGCGAGCTTGGAAAATCTCAAGTTCGCTCCATTAATCTAGGGTTCATTCGAAACCCAACAGTATAAGCACGATACAAACTCGAAAGGAAGAGTCAACTATTGGCTTAGTGGAATCACAAAATTCGGGTTTCACCTTTTTTCTATCTCACTTAGACTCAACCTTGAGTAGAGGGTGAGAGAGTGATCAAGTTTTTTTTAGGTCAACAGTGGTGTGCAAGCTCAAATCCAAAAGGTGAATATTTTTTTTGGGAAGAAGACTCTCTTATTATATATTAGTCTCAATGTTCAAAAAATCGGTAATCGTTAACTGCTCGGTCGGCTTGAGTTTAGAGATTAATCGGAAATCGGCCTATTAACTGATTTAATCGGTCGACTATTAATCGGCGAGGTTTTTTCAAAATTGCCGGTTTCAAGCACTAAAATACTAAAAATATGTACGGTAAAATTTTGTGAAACAGCACAAAAGCAATGGAGAGAAGCATCACGGCTATACATATTACAAAAGTATAGATTAGTATAGAATATAGAACAGTATCACTGCAAGACATATTACGTAACTAGGTCCAGAGATAAAATATAGCAGCGTCATGACAGCAATCCATATTAGAAATTACATAGCCATGTCCACATAGAAAATAGAAATGTAGAAGTAGCATCACGGTAGTCCAAATTACATAACCAGGTTCAACATATTGATCTTAGTTCTCTCACAACCAAAATAAAATAGAATAATAGATAGGAATAGCATTATTAAATCCCCAAAATTCAAGGCTGCATCACGTCCTCCTCATCTTCATTGTCATTGGTTTCAATAATCCCATCATCATCAGACTCAAACTCTATGTTCTCCTCCATGACAATATCATGCTCAGATTCATTATCAGACTCAAACTCTTTGCAAGTCATCTGGATCAATCAACATTGCAAATTCCCATCCCATATCATCTGAATTCCTTTTAAGGGTTTGGGAACTTGCCTCCTTGGAAGCACCTGGAAGCACCAGCAGCAGCCATCTACAAAAAAGGCCAAAACGTATCATGTATTGCAAAAATTGGCAGCAAATCAACATGAAATTCTAAAACACCATGCTCTGTTCAACACTTCAATATATGACATCGCGCAAAAAGAAAATTGGCACCACTAATGTACATACAACATTTAAACATGTACGGACATCTACGGACTACTGTACACAAATTCATAATTTCAACAGACCAGTACACTGTACATGTAGAAAAATTTATCTAATCTGATCTAATCTTGTTCATACCCTAGAACTACTGCATGAGAATATATGTACTTGAATAATTTTAATTTTAATATTTTTAACATAGACTGCCGCATGCTATGGATTGGAATACGTACTTGCATACTTTACGTACTCTAGCAGTTCAACGTAAATAGATTTTAGTTTGAACCAAAACCGGAGAAGGAGAGGAATAAGATGGGCATCATACCACCGTGAATTGGATTGAAGGAGACGAGCTCTTGGAGCAGCTGGATCGCTCGCTGATTGCCGGTGGAGCGCAGCTGAGTGCGTCAGGCCAGGCGCTCCTGGGCGACGCTATGGCAAAGAGGACAGCAACAAGGTGCGTGGACTCCTTGCTAGGTGCACCCGCCGGAGGCGAGCAATGCGCTGCCGCCGATTGAATCTAGCTATGGCTGCGGCATTAATCGAGGGCAGGGGAATCATGCGGGGAGGCGGTGGGTCGGGCAGACGGGCCCAAAAAAATGACGTTTGTGCTGGACAGTTAATCGTTGGACACCGTTTAATCGCTTGTCAGACCGTTTAATCGCCCTTAGCGTGTAACCAGTCCGATTAGAGCTATTCTGCACGGTCATGTACCGAGTACGGATTAAACGGCCGAGTAATCGTTGAATCGGACGATTTTTTGAACATTGATTAGTCTACGATTTATTACAATTACCCATAGTTCTTGCAAAGACAGAACCTCTAGGATATTCAAAACCTTCTGAATGCCTGAAGTCGTCCAAGCTATTCCAAAGAATACTCCAGGCTTTCTAGGAGCACCATTGAGGTTAAGTCTAAAGGTTGATCTACATGAGGTTCGAAGCATTCAAGGCAAGAATGGAGGCGAGTTTCTAAGATGCATTTTGGCATTTGACCCCTCCCCATAAGGGGCTTTTAACCATGGAGATTTTACCATCACTGTGGACTAAAAACATGACATCAAATCTGCAAACCAATATATTCTACCAAATGTGATACTAATCATCATTGCACGTCCATTATGGTCCAAGCACATTTTTCTTGTCATTGTTCCACCATCTCACATCTATGCATAATGCGAACCAAGTGTTCAGGTGTTATGTTTCTTGTAGTTGAACATGTCCCTTCAAATTTCAGTCCTATAATTTGGCACATGTGCTCAATTTTCCTAGATTTTAGTGTAAGACTTATGACGATGTTCTTTGAGTGGGAGATTGTGATGTGCACGCCGACTATGAGACTTATAATTTGGCACATGTGCTCAATTTTCCTAGATTTTAGTGTAAGACTTATGACGATGTTCTTTGAGTGGGAGATTGTGATGTGCACGCCGACTATGAGACGTCTATGTTGACCTCGCCAATCTCAAGATTTACCGGCTAAGTTATGGTGTGATTGTGCTTTTATATGTGTGTGTGCACTATTTCTGCGTCTGTACTTTGTTAGTACTAAGAAAGTCATACTACAATTTTACGGTTTGAATTTCAGATTCATGAAATCGGGGGGTTTTCATCTCACCTACTCACAAGAATTACCGAAGGGCCAGCGAAAACGAGGAATCCGCAGCAGATTCCGCCAAACAAAATACTCCTCCAGCTAGCCGTGGAACGCGGAAATAGACAGACAGCACGCACAGTGTTGACGCGTCTCCATCTCAAACTGTCTTTCCTCCCTCCTGCCACTGCCATCACATCCCAGATTCACCTCCCGTGCTCGCTGCTTTCACCCCGTCCCCCATTCGTCCGCCCCAAAGTCCCGCCTCGCCGCCGCCGCCGCCGTCGCCCAGCCCGCCACCGGAGCTCCTCCTCTTTCGGGTCCTCCTCCCCGTCTCATCTGCTGGGCTCGCGGGGAGGGAAGATCCGCCCGGGACGCGGCTCCTCTTGCTGGTAAGCAAACCCCTAGCCTGCGCGCGTTGACTGCTGTTCGTCTGGCTCCGGTCTTCTCTTCGCTCTGCCGTGAGCAGCCGAGCCCGACCAGATCTTTCGTCTCCTCGGTTGATCTTCAGTTGACTTCGTCCCATTTCTGCCCAGCGTAATTTGGTGTCAACTCACTTGTACTGATGGTACTGTTGACATTGCAATTTCAGAAGAATCTGTTCGGGTTTCTTGCTGCGGTGAGGTTCTTAGAGGATGTTGAGCTAAGGTCTTAGCTTTCGCAAGCTGGCTGCGCTTGGAGGTCTGAACTTCTGATAAACCCACGACCAGGGGAGTCTTCAGGGTAAAGAGTAGACAGCGGAAGATGGATGCGGTGTCTGAGGCTGCCGATGCCATGGGTGCATTGGCCGTTGACAATGGTGCGAGTGGGAAGTTTCTGCCCAAAGAAAGTATGGAGGAGCACGGAGAAGAGCACGACGCGCTGGCCGATGTGGCACATTCGGGCGAGAGCGAGGTGATCAATCCGTCCGAGGAGGTGGGCGGGGAAGCCACATCGCACTCGGAGGTCACACAGCCCCGGGTACCCAAGGTGGGTGGGAGCTCACCATGCTGAGTACAACATCCGTGCTGAGATCTTATATTGATGGTCTGGTGATTATTGTGTGTGCTCTCTCTTAACATCTTCATGTCTTTTAGGGAAACCAAAGCCGTTCCCCGAAAGTGACCAAATCACAGCGCCAGAGCCCGCGAAGCGGCGATAAGAGTCAAGCTAGGAAGAGCACTCCTGATTCTGTGTATACTAAGGCACCCATTGCACGAGTGTCTGATCCAGATTTAGTCCATACCTCTTCACCTAACGGTGATGCCGATGCTAAGAAAGTAAGTTCATTTTGTTCTATTATACCTCCAGTACTTCTTGGCTACCACACACATACATTATATAGCACCGAAATGCAAAACTCTTGGTGTGTGTAATGTTAGGAGACGATAATATGTCCAATGCATTTTGATCTAACTAGAATTGTTTGTGTTTTAATTCAGAAGGAAGAATTGAGCAGTTTTCGCCCAGTTGCCAAGGAGAGTTCACCACTAGAGGACTCGAAGTATGTTGCTTATCTGTTCTTGTCTATATCCACCGTACCTATGTTCAGTTAAGCCTGTCTGTATTTGTAAACACTGATTAATATGAGTAAAAACAAGACTGTCTATTTGTTCTTACCACTGCCATCTCTATTCTTGCGGTAGGGCCTGACCTGAAATTAAAATTATGCAAAAAGGACTGCATTCATGTCTAGCCTCCTATTTTGTTTGCTGGCTTTCCACCAAAATATTTTAGAAGTGGTTCTTGCCATATTGGATAGTGTCATTTGAGTAAATTTCCATCTCCGAAACCGAAGCAGTTCAATTTCATTTGCACGAGCCTAGCTATATTGCTGTTGTGGACTTGGGATCCACAACGGGATAACTATCGTGCAGAAGATAGCCAGACAGCGTGGCTGCGAGGGATTGGGTAGACATAGGTTGAGAAGAGAGAATAACCAGGGATAGATTAGATTGATTGTTCTTGCTTGTCGCAAACCTAGATAGATGACATCCTTACATAGTGGAGGCAAGGCTTCTGCCCTTTCCTAACACAATACGAACTCATAATGAATTAGACTCCTTTAATACTAAACTTCCTGATACAATACTATTTCCTAACTTCCTGTTACATGTCTCTCCCCAACACGTGACCTGCTGCTGCTGCAATATTTTTGTTGCATTGACCCTCTTGCCAGTCGGCCGGCCGCATACATCGTGCTAATGCCTACAACAATTGCAGTTGGACATAACCACCTCTGGAATTCATTGTCTGTCTGGAATCACAAGCAGTTCAGAAAACCAGTCTACTTAATTCCTTTCCTACTACTAAAAATTATTAGAACTCAGAAAGCATTACCTATATATAGCTTGTGGATTATTAAAAAGTATCTGAGACATGCCTTTTTCTGTGAACTTACTATTCCTACTTACCTATTGTTTGGGACTACTGGAATGGTTTCTTACATCATCATATTCTCAAATCTAGGGAGAAGAGGAAAGCTCAGAAAGCATCTAACCAGCATGTTGTCAAAAATGAAGAAGAATCTAATTCTGAAAGAATAAAACCTCAGAGGGTTGGCAGTACCCCTTCATATGGGTTTGCCTTCAAATGCAACGAGAGAGCTGAAAAAAGGAGGGAGGTAAGTTGTCGTTATGTATGTTTGTTGACTGTGTGCAGTTAAGGTGTATCATGTTTTTGCTTACCCATTCTGCAACCAAGTAGTTCTACTCGAAGCTTGAGGAGAAGATCCATGCACAGGAATTGGAGAAAAACAACTTGCAGGCGAAATCAAAGGTCCATATTCTTATTTTCATTTCCTGAAATAAATCAACTATTTTTTAAGGGTCCATTGCATATAGTATTTGCTTTATTTATTTTTTATCACGATGCAGGAAACAGAAGAAGCTGAGCTCAGACGGTTAAGGAAGAGTTTGAATTTCAAGGCAGCGCCGATGCCCAGCTTTTATAAGGAGCCACCAGCTCCCAGGGTTGAGTTGAAGAAGGTAACTGTCTTGACCGCTGCTCAAGAAAAGCTTCATCGTTCCATTCTTTCAAGCGAATTAATGGCTTCACATATACCTCTATATCATGAAAGAATTGATCGATCATTGTAGAGTTCCTGTTAATATAACTGAAACATGTATAACTGTGAAAGCAGGGAACTCCTGAATGTAACTTTGCTCTGTCAAGTGGAAAATTATGTCTTGCTGACTTGCTACTTTAATATGTAACCAAAGAGTAATTTAATACTCCCTCCGACCCATATTACTCTTCGCTAATACGGATGTATCTATCACTAAAATGTATCTAGATACATCTATATTAGCGAAGAGTATTATGGATCAGAGGGAGTAGTTCAAATTTTTTTTTTATCAATTTTTATTTTCTTGGTTTACAAAACAGTAACTTCTGCCTTCTTGTACTAAGGAGTGAGGTCTTACCTCGTGCTTACTATAGCCAAATTGTGATTCCAGTGTTGCTGGTCGCTCAATGTATGAACTGGGGTACAGGGTATATACCATCAGGAGGATGGAGGACTGGAATGGCTGATTGGCAGAGAATTATATTAGGGACTGGGAGGACGAAGTTGACCGGGAAATAGATTGTAGTTCTCACTTAACAAAAATATATGCGCCAAGGAGCTGGCCCTAACAACCGAATATGACAAATCTCATCTCCCAAGGAAATATCTTATCTCTGGTAGGCCTAAGCCTCAAGCTAAGGTTTTTCTTATCTCTAAATGATACTATTCCTAACATAAGGACAACAGGGGTTATTTTCCTTGATTGGAGGTTGGGCCTAGCACGTGGGTGACCAACCCACATGACATACAACTTTCACATATTTATGTGTGGTTCTACATTGTTCGAGAATTTCGTGGAATCCTCTACTGACAGCCAATTAAATGCCTGAACTACTGTTTTCTGGCGCAGTTGAAAAATACTGCAGGTGATAGTCACTTCATCAGCTGTTTAGGAGATTCCATTTCCTGTCAATATCATGCAAGTTTCTTTTGGATAGATAATTACTAAAATGACTATCTCTGCCTCCACATGATCTGTGTCTCCTTCGCCAATAGACTAATAAATCTGAAAATCAGTTCATATGCTTCTTTAATGAGTTTGCCGCAAGTTGATCGTCCATAATTTATCAAGCAGTTCATAGTATATATTTCGTGGTAGACTGTTGGTTCAAGTTTCTATCATGACTATTGCTACTTTGCTTTGTAACATGTCAAAGATGTACGTTTATTGTTGTGTTCCAGCTTCTAAAAATATTTTACTCATTTAACACTATTCATCTTAGGTCCCTACCACCAGAGCTAGGTCACCAAGGCTTGGTCGCTCAAAGAACACAACCTCATCAGCTACGGAAGCAAGTACCAAACCTTCAAGCCGTCCAGCTCGTCTGAGCCTCGACCAAAGGGCCTCCCAAACCAGCGGCAAGACAGCGCCTGCTGCAGATGCCGTGAAGAAGCCCCAACGGAAATCCCTCCCCAAATTGCCATCAGAGCAAACAGGTTCTGTTGACATTGCAGCGTCTATATCTTCTGCAGAACAGCTAGAAATTAGCAAGTCAATGGCAGATCCCATCCAGACGCCTATCCGTGCTCAGGTTACTCCAGATGAAGAAGCGCTCAACGAATAGAAAATAGTCGAGTCGAGTGTTGTGAAAAAGCGAGGGTCATGCCTCAGCTTTCTTTATCTACATTTTTGCCATTTCGGTAGTAAAATTTTCGCTGGTATCATGACCTTAAATTAGTGTAGTCACCATGAGTTTGAAGCATGGCAAGTAGCCTATGTACTTTTCTTATCTTCTCGGTTTTTTTTTAAACAATGCAAGGAAGTGGGCACCTACTGCTGGGTCTGAACTTTTATCTGTACGTAGTGACATCTGCATCTGACTATTTCGGAGTTCCAGGTCTAGATATATCCTTTTCAGCATGAATTTCCTCGTTGTTTTTTACTGCAACATTATCGCCAATTTTGTTAGTAACTTGGTGGATTTCAGTGTAGCTCTGAACTTTGTTCTGCACCTCTTCATGGAAGATAGGATCTGTTTTAGCTGGGCGGCTGGGTTGGGACTGGCACAAACGGTTCCGAGGTTAACTATAATAATTCACAAGCATTACGTATACTACATACACCATGTGATGAAGAACCTTATTGAGCTAGATATTTATCCTACAGTACTGCAGATCCTAGCGACCTTAGAAGCTCGTAGTGCTGTTCCCAGATTCATCTTACATATGGCCGGACTAAAATTTTCAGTTTAGGAAGCTGGCCGGCGACGACAGTGGCTCGCCTCAGAGGCATGTCGCTATTCTTCACTGGCAGTGAGATCGGTTCTTCATCTAAGAGGCCGCTCTGACGGAGGGAAGCTGAGCTGCCCCGTAGAACGACGGCGTCGCCGGAGGGGGCTGTCCGTCGTCGAGATCTTCTTCGTCCTCGGCGTCCCACAGGAAGCCGGCGTAGGATCCCAGCACGTAGCTGCAGGAGAAGCAGAAAACAATCAAACATCTCACATACACAGAGTGTGCTTCAGTTCAGTTGAAGCGCGCGCCAAGCGAGTAGGCAAGGGAAGTGGCTCCGGCGAGGGTTGACTTACCAGTCGTCGGGCGCGGCCTGGACGGCGCGGCTGTAGTAGGCGTCGGCGCGCTGGGCGTCGCGGCTGGTCTCCCAGACGAGCCCGGCGTAGAGCGCGAGGGCGTCGCCGTCGCCGGGGTCGGCGACGATGGCGCGCTCGCAGTACTCCTGCGCCCTCGCCGCGTCCCCCTCCACCTCCCTGAGGTACCTGGCGTAGTTCCCCAACGGCAGGGCGTTGCCCGGGTTGGCCCTGATCATCCGCCGGTAGTGCGCGTCGGCGGCGCCCCGTCCGTCGTTGCCGTCCCCATCGCCGCCGCGGCCGTGCCCGCCGCGGCACGCCCTCCCGCGCCCGCCGCCTCCCCCGACGCCCTCGAGAAGCGCCATCGCGGCCTCGTCCCGCCCCAAGGCGGCGGCGTCCAGGTCCAGCCCCGAGCTCGTCAGCAGCCGGCGGAACACGTCCTCGTCGTCTTCGTCCTGTAAGACGTCCTCGTCTTCCTCGACGAAGGCTGCGGGGGCGGATGAGGTTCTGGCGGCGGGGAGCGGGAGCGGCGCCAGCAGATCGGCCTCGGACAATGCGCGGCACAGCGCCCCCTGCCGATGGCCCGCCGGCGACGCCATCGGCACCACCGCGAGGTGTTCTGCGGCCGCGGCAGGCACGCGCGCCGCGTTGAGCAGCGGCGAGGAGGCGCTCCGCAGCAGCATCGCGACGGCCTCACCCTCACCGGTCACCGGGAGAGAGGAAAATATCTCAGATTCTCAGCTACTGGTCTACTGGCGGCGGTGTGTACCAACCGTGTGCGTCCTCTCGTCAATCACTGACACTGCGGTCAGGGATGGCGCGCGAATATATATCCGGCGAGGCACGTGAAGCGGGCCGACGTGTTGGGCCTCCAGTGGGCGCGCGCGGATGCGCGGCGGGGCCCGGCTGGCCCACCGCGGTGGTTGTCTGCCTCAGCGACGGACGGAGGAGACGCGCCGCCGGCTACGCGACAGGGCGGCGGGGCGGGCGAGCGCGACGGCGGCGTGGTTACTAGCGGTTAACAGTGACTCAAGTTGGGATGAGGTGAAAGCAGACATCGCAGACCACACACAGCTGGAATACTACTGGTTATGTTGTCACGAAAGAGATGGAGTGGTTGAGATCTACGGAGAAAAAACCACGGACGTACAGGGGTGCGATAAGGTTACAGACAGTTCCTTGGAAGGAATGTAGCGGCGGCCGCTGTTGCCAGACTCGTCGTAAGGCACGTCACGCTAGGCCTGTCCGTTCTAAATGCGGCTACATGTCAAATGTTGGGGAATGTTTTTTTTTAAAAAAAAAAATGTTGGGGAAGGTTGCTAACATGGCATTGCGTTCGTTAAAGAACAACTTCCGACATACCCTCGTTTTTTATTTACCTCGCGTCCTTAGTTTGTGCAAAAGCAAAGTTTGTAAAATGAAGAACGGGACAGCACGGAATTGGCATCGGAGAACGGGACAGCACCGAATTGGCATCGGTCCTTCAGCCACGCCGGAGGAGCCGTTCGCATGGTAGGAGGCCTCTGTTCTAGCCCTTCTGCTGAGAGCGGAGGATGCTCTTGGCAAACTATAAGTTGTGCCTTTGCTGACTGAGCTTCAAGTTAGTTCCTTCAAGAGGGTGGAAGCTTTTACATCCAGTAAGGATGAATCGTCCACGGTTGTTGATGATATTGTGGTCGCTGAGATGATGTCAAGGTTGGCACTAAAGCCATTGTTGACGAGGTCGCAGAGGATTCATCTGTGGTTGGAGGAGAAGAGTGTACCTTTGGTTGTTTCTTCCCTCGGGCCATGTCTTGCCTGTCGCCGCAGCCTGCTGTGTCAACTATCTCCCAGTGTGAGGATATAGTTGTGATCATGGCTCTACTCATGCCTAAGCTCCATGAGCTATGTGGGGAGCCCTATCCCTCTACTCCTATGTCGGTGGTGCATCAGCAGGTTGACTCGCTTGGGATCTCAAATGTGGCTTCCGGATCTCAGCTAGCAGATTGACTTTCTTGACTGTGGTGTCAAGGTTGACGAAGCGGGTTCTTTGGCACCTAACTCTATTTTGCTCTTTGCAAAAAAAAAAATGTTGCAACCTGCTTGATAATTTGGAGGCGACTATCCCTGATAGTGCAAGGAGATCGCTAGCCTCCTAACGTGAACGTGAAGGATTATCTCAGGCATAAAAGCAAGAAGAGTGGCACCGCAAGGAAGGCACCCGCAGTTGATTGATGTATGGTTCTCATCTTTTATGTTGTTTCTATGGGTTTCCCTTACGATGTGATTATCAACTTGTTGAAAGAGTGAGAGAGTTGTTTGGTGTGCCTAGATGGTGGGGGTTGCGTGCTTTGGGAGTAGTTCGTTTGTGGATTTATTGTAACGGTTTTTCCTGATTTTTCGTTAATTAACTAGATAATTCTCTTGTTCTTAAATTATAGATTGAGGCAAGCTTTTGTCTTCCTTTTAATTATTTTTTGCAAAGTTCGACTGAATAGTCATGAAAATATATCAACATCTATAATATAAAATTGTGTTTAAATCGTCATAAAGTATGTTTCATATATTATACATTTGGTATGAATGTTGATTTATATATATATTCTTGCTTAAACTTTAGAAAGTGACTTTAACTAAACATATAACACGAGTTAATAAAAATGGAGGGACTATAAGACGGAGGCATACTAGCTGTTGTATATAGGCTACCTGAAATACATCGCACCTATCGTTGCGCCTAGTATAATTATTCCCCCAATTTTTGTTTAGAAGGCCAAGTAAACAACAATAGGCACACACGTGTCAAGATCATCCAATGTTTAAGATCAAAGACATTTCAAATCATCTACTCCCTCCGACCATTAATAAACATTGCTAATTTGAACAAGTTTATAGTAAATCAGCGACACGGATGGGAGGGGGTACTGTCTCACTTTCGATCCAACCATGCTCGGTCCCACGGCCGCGAGACCCACGAGGCGGAGAGTGGGAAAGAAGCGTGGATCATGCGAACCTGTGGATCTACTTCACCGTCAGCCACTTGAAAGGAACGGCAGGGTGATTTCCATGGCCATGGCGAGTCCCACCACAATACATAAAGATTCGAACCGAACAGTTGCCAATTAGGCTGTCACGTTCACCAACTGTTCCATCTAACGTCACAAGTCACAACACGCACACAACAACGGAGATATCGTTTTGATGCACGACCCTGCCCCAGGACAGATACTCAGCCAGCGATGGAGCACAGGCCTGAATAATTTTGAAACCAATGGATGCACGAACCATGTGGTGCCTGAGCAAGATCTAAAGGTCAATTTGTAGCAAGATGACAGAGTCCAGGTGATGTGCGAGCCCTGACTTGCGCCCATCTGAATTTCAAAAAAAAAAAAAATACGCCCTCTAAAAGTTGCAACGGTGTGGCTTGCGTTCATTTGCTCTATTATTACTTACATGATTTGGCATCTAGCCAAGGAAACAAGAAAAACAAGCATCTGGCTGCACAAACATGGAGAAACAAAAACCAATGTACACAATTTCCACATTGTACAGATAAGTTAGAAAGAGTAAGCAAATCAAGAAACCACATATGACACAGCGACATTCAAGATCGAACTAAGCTGAGGTTTGGCACAGCTCTCAAGTTAATTTACGTGCTTCAATAGCTGTCCTTTGCTGAGTTTTCTTCTCCAGTGGTAAAAGATTGGATTCTTATATATACATCACTGAAAGGAGTTTCAGAAAAAGAAACTACAACCGACAGTCAGACAAACGGGAAGATTAGCCACACAGGCCTATCGCTAACCACCAAGCTTCAACTGCTTACATACTAATCGCTGTCTGTATCATCACCGTCTTTGTCCGTGCTATCACCATCTGAACCAGGATAGTCAATGCAAGTACTACTACCACCACCATATGCTTGGCTACTTGGGTGAACAACATGCTGGTACTTCTCGCAAGCATGGCAATGCCCTAAAAATTAGAATGAAAAGATTGTCAAATATTAACATGAGAAAAATGATAAAATGATGTGAGATGGATAATGAAACATGGAAACATTAAGGTAGAAGCAATATGACATGACATTAGATTGACAATGAAACATGGGGATATTAAGGAAGAAGCAACAGGAACTTAAACCGAGGTTTTCATCCCATGCGACACCTCTCAAGTTAATTTACGCTCTTCAATGTTCATATATACATCACTGAAAGGGGTTTCGGAAGAAGAAACTACATCCGACAGTCAGTTCTGGGAAGGGGGCAAGCAGAGACAAACGGGAAGATTAGCCACACGGGCTATCACTAACCACCAAGATTCAACTGCTTACATACTAATCGCTGTCTGTGTCCGTGCTATCACCGTCTGAACCAGGATAGTCAATACAAGTACTACTACCACCACCGTATGCTTGGCTACTTGGGTGAACAACAGGCTGGTAGCCTTCACAAGCATGGCAATGCCCTGAAAAATAGAATGAAATGATTGTCAAATATTAACATGAGAAAATAATGTGACATGATGATAAATGAGGTCAGATTGATAATGAAACATGGGAACATTAAGGTAGAAGCAATATGACATGACATTACATTGAAAATGAAACATGGGAATGTCAAGAAAACAGTGAAAAAAAAGGATGAACCGGGTAACCAAGCACATACCTGCATCATTTTCCCCAACTATACAGCACAGCAGCACATCATTCTCATTCCGAAACCAATAGTCAACTTCAGAGAAAAATAGCTTGGTACTGCCGGCATCAGTAGACTGACGGTCCTCAGGCTGCTTAGCTGTGAAGTTATAATGGATGCAGCCCCCTCCAAACTCGTAAAATATAGAGATCACTTTAACCTCCACCAGCTCAAACTGTAACAACAAAATGGGAATACTGGTAAAATGGATTATCACGCAATACAAATGCTGGACTAGCGCATCTGAATTGTCACACCTCACATACATGGAGAAAGGAAGAAGAATACCTTGGTGTTGTTTGCTCTGTTGTATTTACACAGGGCTACCTCAGCGTGGTTACGTGCAGCATATTGTTTGAAGGCCATCCTTTTTTCGCGTAGCGCGTTCCTCACCTCTGGAGGTTTCCTCTGCTTCAGTACAAATGGACGTCCAGAGAAAACATATGGGTTCGGGTTTATTCTTGGGGGTTGGGGGAGAGGGCACTTGAACATCTCAGCATGTTGCTCCAAGTTGATATCGTCAGGAGTGCTCCTCTCCTTGGACATCCAACCAGCTCTACTCCTGATCATTATCATAACATATTATTATGTCATAAAAAGGATGATATCACTTGTATGAGTATGATTTACCCAGGTTGCTTTTCTTCTATAATAAAGGTGTATGCAGAATTTAAGAAACATGTTCAAAAACTTCTCGAGTTTGTTTGGATTCAAATTTGACATGATGGATCAAACAGCTACCATGTTTGGATGCCGGATATAAACCGCTGCTATGGCATGAAGAGGCTGACGACATGACTTAACACAGTGTGAGCAAATCATGCGTATTTGTGATATTATTATTATGGAATTGACTGCCGCGTTTTTGGTACGATCTTAGCCCATTATTGATGCAGCTTGTACGTAGAATGTTTTTTAAAGGAACAAAATCAGCTAACCATATGGGAACGAGAGGAACTGTGTTACATATGTCCAGGAAAAACCAAGTTCAGAATAAAAATAAAAATGGATGACTTAATACCGGGAACCAGACGATTTGAGTTATCGATCTTACAGAATACAAACACAACTCAGAATGCCGAATGAAGATGCACAATGGTGTTGAACAGTGTAGTCCAGAAGAAAGTAAAGAGGTTAGGAGCTTTTAATTTGCATACCTCCCCGTTGAAGTGGCGCATGAGACTGCATCTTGAGAATTATGTTGTTGCATTGTCTCCTCTGGCAAGACGTGCAAATTCTTCTTCAACCTGAACCGGAAATAAACAAAAATGCACAACTTAATACTGGGATCCAGAACCAGGTTTGAGTTATAGGTCTCGCAATCACTTTTTCATAGCGGGGATACAAACAAAAGTGCACAGCTTAATACTGGGAACCAGAGGATTTGAGTTACAGATCTTGCAATCATTTTCGCAAATGCACAATGCGTTGAACAGGGAGCAGCCCAAAGATAAAGTGAAGTGGTTAGGAGTTTTACCTTGCATATCTCCCTTTTGAAGCAGCACGTGAGACTGCAGCTTGGAAATGATGGGGTCGCTTTAGCTCCTCTGGAAAGACATGCAAATTCTCCTTATACCTGAACCAGACCATACGATTTATTCAGAATCACAGCAAATGGAAGCGGATTCATCAACATAATCTCTGGTTGTTTTAATTTCAGCAATGTTCTCTGATACATTTCTAATTTCAGAACCATAAAAATTGTCCTTGGATACACTTCCAATTTCAGCAAATCACAGAACCGTCAGAATTTCTCCCCATACATTCCCAATTGCATCAAATTTCAGAGCCATAAGATTATTGTTCTAATTTCATCGCATTTAACTATTGACTTTTTAAAACCGTGAGAACTTGCTCATGGGAGATGTAGAAGTATGAACATATATGCCCTAGTTAGATTAGAAGCCAATCGAACGGCAACTAGAGCAAATTCTAGGAAAAATAGTTAAGAACGGGAGAAATCGCCAGAGATGACGCACACAGGCAGCGGGCCAAGGGGAGGCGGGAGGCGCCTTAGGGGGACGGCGACTGGGCGGTTAAGGATCTGCAGGGTGCGTCTCTGGACGCCTTCTTCACCATGCGAGCCTCCCCTACGCACCTTGCCTGAATCGGCGGGTGCGCGCTCGCCCAGATCTAGCTGGGACAAGTAGCCCCTCCGCCAGCGGGCACAAGGGCTTGGCGCGTGCTCGTGGAGAGGAGAGTGGGTCGGGATGAAGCAGTCGTCCAGGGACACGGTGGATGGCGCGCGCGGCGGCGGCGGCGACGCCGGAGACAGAGAGGGCCATTTTTTTTCTGTATTTTTGCTTTTTATTTAAATACAGTCGTATTAAAGGAAAAATGCAACCGTACACTTACGCCTGCACGTTTTGTTTGATACGGAGTACAGTACTCCCTAAACTCGAAAATACTACCGTGCATATTAGTTTGTTCTAAATCATGATTAGTACAAAATTTTGTCCAAGTTACTGAAAAAATCATTGAGTTTATAATGCCAAATAAATATCAAGCATCAAGAAAAACAATAACATTTATTTATATTTCTATTTTGAAAATGTGTGAGTATTATGACGCTAAGGGCCTTCATAAAGAAATATGACATAATTCCTAAGATTTTGAAAGCAAATTAAAAAATATGTTTCCTCAAAAAAAGTTACGCGATCTGGGACTTGGGAATGGTGACGGTAATCATCTTCACCGAGTAGGGCATGTAAAATGATATAACGTCAGCCTTTTTTTATGGTTGTCACATTAGATTTTTGGTTAGTTGTAGGTGAGAAAATAAAAAGGAGAAAGGGTTATCTACCCTTTAGATAAAAGATGGTAAGAGAAGAGTTTGTAATAGGATAGCGCATGATTTAGCCAAATTGGCTATGAATTCTGGGAACTGGAGTGGATTCTTCAAAGCCCTCCAATTGTCTTGGAATTGCTAGTTTGCTACGCCTCGAATGTAATCCCCTATTCAGATGATTAATAAACTCTCTTTACCCTAAAAAAAAATATGGTAAGGGAAAACTATGTTTCCCATTATATCATATATATCCTCACTTAATAATATAATTTTATACAAAATTTTAATTAATTCTTTTAGATAAAAGATAATCCACTACAATATTAATATTTATTGTCTTGACCTAGAAAGCTAAGATAAGAAAAAGCATATCTCCAGAGTCACGACCACTAGGCTGGCACACATACGATACAGAAAACTTACGGGTCCTCTTGATCAGTACGGCCGCAACCGCAATCCGCCTCCGCCATGACTTGATTCCGCCGATCGACTATCACCTTCGCGCACCAACTCAATCGTATATATGCAGTTCATTACTTTGAAGAGAGCAGTTCTAATCTTAAGACGTGAGATTGCAACGCCATGGAGACGAAGGTTCCCGGAGTCTAAGTCGGATACGGTTTCCGATTGGTGCGGTCTACGCTTTGTGTCTCCCAATTCTATATGTCCCTCTTTTTGCAGTTTTTTTTTTTGCGAAACACTCTCTCTGCAGATTTAATCTCATAGGTAGATCTATTCTAAGAAAAAAAGATCTACTCATAAGGCCTTGTTTACTTCTTCGGTATTTTTATCCCTGAAAAATGTGGGATATGTGGGGATTTGGTGTTCATCCAATACTCTCAAATTCTCTTAAATACTCTTCCCAAAAAATACTCTATCATGATGAAGAGTTTTTAATCTAGCCAAAAATACACTAGAGTGGAGGGGATTTGTGGGGATATCCCGGGATTATCCCCTCAAAACCCGGGCTAGTAAACAACATATCAGGGAAATTCCGGGATACTAAATAATCCCCTTCTATCCCCTCAAATACCCTAGAAGTAAACAAGGCCTAAAACAAGTTTCGTACTTTCCTCTTCTCAAAAGTCATCCTTCATTAATATGGTATTTTGGCTATGCTCTCTTTATTTGAAATATATTTTAAACATATTTGAAAATGTAAAAAAAAACAAAAATATTACGTGTACATCTCCATATTCTACGTGTCCACGAAATGGTTTTAAGAAAAAAAAATGACTTTTTATGTGACCTATGTAAACATAACAAAATTTGGTACTCTCTCCGATCCATATTACTCTTTGCTAATACTGATGTATCTATCACTAAAATGTGTCTAGATACATCTATATTAGCGAAGAGTATTATGGGTCTGAGGAAGTACTAAAATAAGCCTTTTTGCGATGCGTTTTTTTTTGCAAAGCCTATAAAAAATGCCTGTTTTTCACGAAACTGTGTGTGAGCACATAGAATACGGAGATATACATATGAATATTTTCTTTCCTATTTTTTGGAAATTTCAAATTTTAATTCTGGATAAAAGGAACATATTGCACTCGTGATCAAAAGTGCATTTCCATTCTTCATTAGCGGTTTAAATATGATTGCCATATGAAAACAAGGTTTTCCTTCGAAACTCTTGAAAGGACACAGATGTCGCCTAGAGGGGGAGGGGTGAATAGGCGATTTAAAACTTTTACGAGCGGCTTGACAAATGCGGAATAAAACTAACGTTTAATTTGCCAAGCATACAAAACCTAAATAAACTAGGTTCACCTATGTGCACCAACAACTTATGCTAAACAAGATAAGCAACTATGTGATAGCAAGATATATAAAACTTCAAGCACGAAGGCTATCACAAAGTAAATTGCATAAGTAAAGGAGCTCGGTGATACGTCTCAAACGTATCTATAATTTTTGATGCTCCATGTTTGTTTTTACACCATTTGCATATTGTTTCGTTACACTTAGTGGCCTTTTTATGCATTTTCCGGAACTAACCTATTAACAAGTGCCACAGTGCTAGTTTCCTGTTTTTGCAGTTTTTGTGTTTCAGAAGTGATACACAGGAAATATTCTCGGAATTGGACGAAACAAGTTCCTAAAGTCTTATTTTTCCCGGAAGCTTCCAGACATCCGAAGGAGAGACGGAGAGGGGCCACCAGGGCCCCACACACAGGGCCGGCGCGGCCAGGCCCCTGGCCGCGCCACCCCTGTGTGAGGGAGCCTGGCTCCACCTCTGACGACGCCCCTTCGCCTATAAGTACCCCCCGACGGAAAAAACCTAAGTACCCGATCAGTTTTCCAGAACACATCGCGATCCGCCGCCGCCGTCGACCCGAAGATCGGGGGGGGGGTCCAGAAGCTCTTCCCGGCACCCTGCCGGAGAGGGGAATCGCCACCGGAGGTCTTCTTCATCGCCATGCTTGCCTCCGGAGCGATGAGTGAGTAGTCTACCTTGGACTATGGGTCCATAGCAGTAGCTAGATGGTTGTCTTCTCCACCATGTGCTTCATGTTTAGATCTCATGAGCTGTCCTACATGATTGAGATCGCTGTTATGTAATTCTATGATGTTGGTTTGTTGGGATCCGATGAATATTGGTGTTTATGATTAAGTTGCTGTACTGAATTATCTCTTTTGTTATCTCTATGTTGTTTATGATCTTGCATGCTCTCCGTTGTTAGTAGCTATCTTGGCCGAGTAGTTGCTAGTGACTCCAAGAGGGGGTATTTATGCTCGATAGTGGATTCATGTCTCTATTTCACCTGGGGGGGTGACAGAAACCTCTAAGGTGGTAGATGTGCTGTTGCTACTAGGGAGAAAACAACATTCATATGCTCAAGGGCATATGCTTTGTTTACATTACACACTTTGCTTAATGCAATTATCTGTTGTTCGCAACTTAATACTTTTGGGGTGTTCGGATTGATATCCCCGAGGGTGGATTATTAGTCATAGATGCAGTTGGATGGCGGTCTATGTATTTTGTTGTAATGCCCAGAGTAAATCTCATAGTGATCTTCTTGACATATCACGTTATCTTTATTCTATCAATTGCCCAACTGTAATTTGTTTACCCAGCATGTTATTTTATCTATGGAGAGACACCACTAGTGAACTGTGGACCCCGGTCCTATTTTAATCATATTGCAATCACCTGTTTACTTTTCCCGCATTGTTTACTTTACTCGCATACTATTACTGTTTTCCACTCGATACACTCATAACCTTTGTTTCAAGCAAACCGGTGAGATTGACAACCTCATCGTAAGTTGGGAGCAAAGTATTTGTTTGTGTGTGTGCAGGTTCCACGTTGCAGCTAGCAAGCAAAGCTTGGACGAGGCGCCATATATAAATTGTCCGCTGCTGTCGCAAACTAGCAAGCATCACCTTCAGCTGTCATTTGTCTGCTTTTCTCCTGAACGATAAACCTTGGTTTCTAACTGAGGGAAAACGAGCTACTATACTCATCATACCTTCCTCTTGGGGTTCCCAACGGGCTGGTCATTTACCACGCATCAAGCTCTTTTTCTGGCGCCGTTGCCGGGGAAAAGTGGAAGACTTCTGCGAGGGGAGTTTTTCGCACACACATCCTTTACTTTGTTATTGTTTTGCTTACTTTATTTATTTTACCTGCATTGCTTTTATATCAAAAACCCAAAAAAAATTAGAATCCTTGGTAGTTGTTTTTACTTGTTTACTTTCGTTTTGCTGAAATGGCCAATCCTGAAAACACCAAGTTGTGTGACTTTACTAGCACAAACAATGGTGATTTTATCTGCACTCCTATTGCACCACCTGTTCCTGCTACCACCTTTTATGAGATTAAGCCTGCTTTGTTGAACCTTGTTATGAAAGAGCAATTTTCTGGTACTAGTACTGAAGATGGTGCAGCTCATCTCAACAATTTTGTTGAGCTATGTGAGATGCAGAAATATAAGGATGTTGATAGTGATATTATTAAGCTCAAGTTGTTTCCTTTTTCTTTGAGAGGAAAAGCTAAAGATTGGTTGCTGTCTTTGACTAAGAATAGTATTGATTCATGGGCTAAGTGTAAGGATGCTTTTATTGGTAGATACTATCCTCCTGCTAAGATTATAGCTTTGCGCAGCAATATTATGAAGTTTACTCAGTTTGATAATGAACATGTTGCTCAAGCTTGGGAAAGAATGAAATCTATGGTAAAGAATTGCCCCACTCATGGACTGACTACTTGGATGATTATCCAAACTTTTTATGCAGGACTGAATTTTTCTTCAAGAAACCTACTTGATTCAGCTGCTGGAGGCACTTTTATGTCCCTTACATTGGGCGTCGCATCAAAGCTACTCGACAACATGATGGTAAATTATTCCGAATGGCACACCGAGAGAGCTCCACAAGGTAAGAAGGTAAATTCTGTTGAGGAAACCTCTTCCTTGAATGATAAGATTGATACCATTATGGCTATGCTTGCTAATGATAGGACTCATGTTGATCCTAGTAATGTTCCTTTGGCCTCTTTGGTTGCTCAAGAAGAGCATGTTGATGTGAATTTCATTAGGAACAATAATTTTAATAACAATGCTTATAGGAATAATTTTGCTAGTAACAATTATAGGCCGTATCCTTCTACCAATGGTAATGGTTATGGTAATTCTTATGGTAACTCCTACAACAACACTAGGGCCGCGCCCTCCGAGCTTGAGGTAATGCTCAAGGACTTCATCGGTAAGCAAACTGCTTTTAATAAGTCTGTTGAGGAAAAGTTAGGCAAAATTGATATTCTTGCTTCCAAGGTTGATAGCCTTGCTCATGATGTTGAACTTCTGAAATTAAAAGTGTTTCCTAATGATGTGAAAGTGAGCAATGTTGTTGCTACCGCTAATGCTATCCAAGTTGGAATTGATGAAAATATTAGATTGTTAGCGGAACTGCATGCCAGGTGGGAAAGAGAAGATGAGATGGCTAGAGAAATGAAGGTATGTACCATTACTACCTCTAATGATGTTGCTCCTACTGATAACAATCCTCTCACTTTGATTGGTGTAGAGAAAACTCCCACTCCTTGTGTTAAAAAGCCTAAAACTGCCAAAACTTTTTCTCAAAAGAGTGCTGAAATTTTTCGGAGTGTGGGAGATGATAGCTCTACTTGTTTTAATGATTTTGATGTTGATGGCTGCAATATATCTGAAGTTATTTTGTTCTTGCAAAAGCTTGCTTTGACTCCCAATGCTAGTTCTTTAAATATTGCTTTTACTAAGCATATTACCAATGCTCTCATAAAGATTAGGGATGAAAAGTTGAAGCAAAAAGCCTCTGTTCCCAAGAAGTTAGAAGATGGTTGGGAACCCATCATTGATATGCATGTTAATGGTTATGATTGCCATGCTTTATGTGATCTAGGTGCTAGTATTTCTATCATGCCTAGGAAGATTTATGACATGCTTGATTTACCACCGCTTGAAAAATGTTATTTTGATGTTCCTATTGCTGATGTTGCTAAGAAGAAACCTTTGGGAAGGATTAATGATGTTCTTATTGTGGTTAACAATAACCTTGTTCCTGTTGATTTTCTTGTTATGGACGTTGAATGCCATGCATCATGTCCTATTATTTTGGGAAGACCCTTTCTTCGAACTATAGGTGCTATCATTGATATGAGGGAAGGCACTATCAAGTATCAATTCCCACTAAAGAAAGGTATGGAACACTTCACTAGGAAAAGAAAGAAATTACTTTTTGACTCTATTCTTAGAGCAAATTATGATCTTGATGCTTCATCACTTGATATTACTTGATTCACAATTTTCTGCGCCTAGCTCAAAGGCGTTAAAGAAAAGCACTCTTGGGAGATAACCCAATGTTTTATTTTCAGTACTTTTTCTTTTATTTGAGTCTTGGAAGTCATTACTACTGTAATGACCGCTCCTTATCTTGTTTATTTCGTTTTTGTGCCAAGAGAAGCCTCTAATTTGAGCGAGGTAAAGATTTGGGGTTATTGCTGTCCTGAAACTGTTTTCGGTGCTGCACCGTAAAAATTCGTATAAATTCTCTGTTTATCTTTTGGACCTGCGATTTCTTGTGCATATGCCCCAGGTTATATCCAAACTTTTGTTAGTTGAACACTTTTTGATTTGAGCAACAGAAAACCTTTCAAAAATTCGTCCTTTGTCAGCTGTTCAGTTTTGACAGATTTCTGCCAATATTTGTTTTTGCCACTTTATCGCTTTCTTTTGAGTTCTTTTTTATCATGGAACTCTTGTGGAAGTTGCTACAGTAGTATATACTTTATATGTGGTGGTTTTGGGTTGAAACCTGAAGCTAAAAAAGGTTGAATATATTTTATGCTTACACTAATGTTGCTAATAGAATTGTGTTTAGTTTTGTATGAAGGAAGTTTTCAAGTATAGGGATTGGAGAATGATGAGATGAGTTGAAGAATGGACAAAAGCTCAAGCTTGGGGATGCCCATGCATCACCCCAAGAAATATTCAAGAAGTACAAGCGTCAAAGCTTGGGGATGCCCCCGAGGCACCGCTTCTTCATCGGCAAAAATCAGGTCACCTTTCAAGACACTATATTTTTATTGCTTCATGCACTATGTGTTTTTCTTGGAGCGTCAGTTGTTTTAGTTTTCTTAGGTTGTTTAGTTTGATTGTTTGCTGCAATAAATGGTTGGACCCCAACAAATTTCCTTTGGAGGAGATGTACTCGTTTTCATTTGCAAAGAATGCTCTAGTTTTCACTCTTATTAAAAATCGAGCATTCTACTTTTTATGCTACTGCTTTTGGTTTTCGTTTTCGCCTTGATTCGCGTTCAGATCTTGTCATATCTTCTCATCAAGGTGTATTTTTGCCTCTGATCTTAATTGGTTTTCATCAAAAGAGGTATTTATAAAAATTTCAAATGGTGTTGGAAAAGAGAAAAAGCTTTGTGCAAAATAGTGGTACAAGAAGGAGCTTGTGTAGACTGCGGCTTAGGCTTTTTCATGTCATGCTTGATGTCTTTTTGATAGTATGCTTAGTGGTTTTGCTGTAGCATGACTTGTCTCAAATAACTAAGATTGCTTAATGAGCCTTTGAAAAAATCATGCGTTGTTTTTATTGTATGGAAGCATTATTTTGGTTTTCTCCTTGATGCTTTATTTGGGTTGACTTGGCGCATGCTCACACATGTTAGACTCTTACAAAGTCGCCATTAGCCTTCATGATCATTTAGTTTTTGACTTTTGATGCCATCTTATGCTTCTTTTAATGTCGCTTTGTCGTTTTGCATGATTATGGCCATTATTGCTCTCTTAGTTGGTCGCTCCCAGTCTTTTGCTAGCCCTCGCCTTGTACTGAGTATGAGCTCTACTCGTACATCCAACTCCTAAAAGCCAAAGTTTTCCAAAGTGTCCACCATACATACCTACTAGCAATTTGCTATTCCAAGTAAATTTGACTCGCTTTTATATTCTCTTCAAATTAAACTCTTACCAGTGTTATGCGAAATTCGGTCAGTAAAGCTCTCACGAACCGGAAGGCACACTTTACTTTTTCCTGTTCTAAAAATTTGACATTGTGGTCTTTTATGTTGAGTTGTTATGCTTGCAAGTTGTAAGTTGGATTCTAGCCCAGCCATGCTGTCATGGGGCAAGCTTTCAACATTGCACTTTCTTATTTGAGTTGATATCGTGATCTTTTGTTTATGGATGCCCGCGGTGTGAAATGAGTTGGGAATCTTGTGAGGATCATGGAGTTTTTATATGTGTTAGGGAAACACCGGGCCGCCAATCTAAGCCATGCATAATTCATGGTGGAAATTTGCAGCATACCCATGGTGAACATTCGACGACGCATCTCACAATAAAAAGCTAAACAATATAGCAAATAAAAGAGATGTCGAGGTGTTCATTGTCTGCTTGTCCTGTCATTTTGGTGTGGGCTTGTTCCATGTCATCGGGCACGGAGGTACCCCATTGGCGGTTCTCAATGATACACATATATTTACAATGACAAGAGCCTTGCTTGGGACTCTAAGTAAAGTAGCATGAGGTTTGGGTACTCGTATTCACGGGGCACGAGGTCTTCAACTTATGATTTGTCAAGCATATGCATCATAATTGTTCTCGCATTAACTTTAACCATTCAAGATGCTTATGATGGGGGCAATGAGAGCTCAAAGCCGGTAAGTACCATAATTTTTGAAGGTTATAAAACTTGCAATCACTGCTTCCCTCTGCGAAGGGCCTTTCTTTTACTTTTATGTTGAGTCACCACCTTCTTTCTTTATGCACCATTAAGAGAGCATAGTTGTCATTCTTAGTGTGATATGCATTGTCCCAAAGTTCATTGATTGATTCATGATGATTGGTTTCACTTGTTCTTAAATTATTTGTATCTAGTCGCCCTCTTAAACTTGAAGGTGTCCTATGCATTTATGTTTTGCTCTCTTTGAAGGACAAGCTGAAAACCATTTGTATGTTTTTCCTTATGATTTGAACACACGTTTGACTTTCATTGTTTCATTATCATGATCTTTTGTTTGTGTTCATTTGCATGTTTACAACATGGTTGCTAAGTTCTTATTGTCATGATTATATCTTCATGCCCATGTTTTAAGTTCTATTGATCCCAGCTCACCAATGCTTACATATATGATCAAGATTGTGTAGGTGCATGTCACCTCAAAAATTATTCTTTTGTTATCACTTACCTACTCGAGGACGAGCAGGAGTTAAGCTTGGGGATGCTTGATACGTCTCAAACGTATCTATAATTTTTGATGCTCCATGCTTGTTTTTACACCATTTGCATATTGTTTCGTTACACTTAGTGGCATTTTTATGCATTTTCCGGAACTAACCTATTAACAAGTGCCACAGTGCCAGTTTCCTGTTTTTGCTATTTTTGTGTTTCAGAAGTGATACACAAGAAATATTCTCGGAATTGGACGAAACAAGTTCCTGAAGTCTTATTTTTCCCGGAAGCTTCCAGACATCCGAAGGAGAGACGGAGAGGGGCCACCAGGGCCCCACACACAGGGCCGGCGCGGCCAGGCCCCTGGCCGCGCCACCCCTGTGTGAGGGAGCCTGGCTCCACCTCTGATGACGCCCCTTCGCCTATAAGTACCCCCCGACGGAAAAAACCTAAGTACCCGATCAGTTTTCCAGAACACATCGCGATCCGCCGCCGCCGTCGACCCGAAGATCGGGGGGGGGGGGTCCAGAAGCTCTTCCCGGCACCCTGCCGGAGAGGGGAATCGCCACCGGAGGTCTTCTTCATCGCCATGCTTGCCTCCGGAGCGATGAGTGAGTAGTCTACCTTGGACTATGGGTCCATAGCAGTAGCTAGATGGTTGTCTTCTCCACCATGTGCTTCATGTTTAGATCTCATGAGCTGCCCTACATGATTGAGATCACTGTTATGTAATTCTATGATGTTGGTTTGTTGGGATCCGATGAATATTGGTGTTTATGATTAACTTGCTGTACTGAATTATATCTTTTGTTATCTCTATGTTGTTTATGATCTTGCATGCTCTCCGTTGTTAGTAGCTATCTTGGCCGAGTAGTTGCTAGTGACTCCAAGAGGGGGTATTTATGCTCGATAGTGGGTTCATGTCTCTATTTCACCTGGGGGAGTGACAGAAACCTCTAAGGTGGTAGATGTGCTGTTGCTACTAGGGAGAAAACAACATTCATATGCTCAAGGGCATATGCTTTGTTTACATTACACACTTTGCTTAATGCAATTATCTGTTGTTCGCAACTTAATACTTTTGGGGTGTTCGGATTGATATCCCCGAGGGTGGATTATTAGTCATAGATGCAGTTGGATGGCGGTCTATGTATTTTGTTGTAATGCCCAGAGTAAATCTCATAGTGATCTTCTTGACATATCACGTTATCTTTATTCTATCAATTGCCCAACTGTAATTTGTTTACCCATCATGTTATTTTATCTATGGAGAGACACCACTAGTGAACTGTGGACCCCGGTCCTATTTTAATCATATTGCAATCACCTATTTACTTTTCCCGCATTGTTTACTTTACTCGCATACTATTACTGTTTTCCACTCGATACACTCATAACCTTTGTTTCAAGCAAACCGGTGAGATTGACAACCTCATCGTAAGTTGGGAGCAAAGTATTTGTTTGTGTGTGTGCAGGTTCCACGTTGCAGCTAGCAAGCAAAGCTTGGATGAGGCGCCATATATAAATTGTCCGCTGCTGTCGCAAACTAGCAAGCATCACCTTCAGCTGTCATTTGTCTGCTTTTCTCCTGAACGATAAACCTTGGTTTCTAACTGAGGGAAAACGAGCTACTATACTCATCATACCTTCCTCTTGGGGTTCCCAACGGGCTGGTCATTTACCACGCATCACTCGGGTATAGAAATAACCGAGGCACGCGGAGACAACGATGTATCCCGAAGTTCACACCCTTGCGGGTGTTAATCTCCGTTGGAGCGGTGTGGAGGCACAAGCCTCCCCAAACGCCACGGAGGCTCACCGTAATCTCCTTGAGCCCTCCCACCAAGATAGAAGACCCGATCCACTATGGGACCCTTGAGGGCAGTCACCGAACCCGCACAAAGCTTGGGGCTACTCCACAACTTAATTGGAGGCTCCCAAGTCCACAAAGCCACTGAGATTGGGGCACACTCCACAACTCAATTGGAGGCTCCCAATAATTGCCACGGAGGCACCACAAAGCTTGGGAAGATCTCCACAACTTAATTGGAGGTCCCCAAGAAATCCACTAAGCCGTCTAGGGTTCCAAGAACCAAAGAGGAAATAAGCTTCTTGCTTTCACCACCGAATCTCCGAGGAGAACTCAAACCGATGCACCAAATGCAATGGCAAGAACACACAAAGTGCTCAAATCCTTCTCTCCCAAATCCTACCAAAGCAACAAATGCTATGGAGGATATGAGAGGAAGAACAAGGAGGAAATCCACAAAGAACTTCAAGATCTAGATCCAATAGGTTCCCCTCACTTAGAGGAGAAAGTGATTGGTGGAAAAGTAGATCTAGATCTCCTCTCTCTTTTCCCTTAAAAAGATGCAAGAACCATGGAGGGAAGTGAGGAGGGAGGGCAAGCTTTGAAGGTCAACAATGGAGGAGAGAGAAGCCCAAAACGTTAATGGTTCAAGGAGGAAGAAGGGGTATTTATAGGTGGGGAAAATCTGGCCGTTGGAAGCAGCCCGCCGGCCAGTTCGGCCGTAAGTCCGGCGGCGCCGGCCTCTGGGCCGGACGGTCCGGCGGCCCGCCGGATGGATCCGGCGCCCCGCCGAAAGGCGGTTCAGAATAGCAGTCTGGCTGCTCCGCCGGACTGGCCCGGTCTGCCGCCGGAAGGTCCGGCCTGGAGCCCGGCCTGGCCGGACCAGGGGCCGAACTGGACATCCCAAAAACCAAATAACTTTTGCAAGGAAACTCTGAATGAGATGAAACCAATTTTGTTGGAAAGCTAACAACAAGGAGAACCAGCAAGGGAGAATTTACTATGAAATTAGAGGACATAAGTGTCTCTATATGAGGAACCGGTAAATTCTCCAAACACCAAAAACGCAATAAGAGTTCCATACGAAATCCGTTTTTGATGAGCTAGAGCTTGTCATGGAAATAACCACAAGCTCTAGAATCTCACATGGATAAAATCCAAATAAGAACCAAGAAGGATAATGCCAAGTATGCAAAGGTTTGAGCTCTCTCCGAATGATACGAATAAGTTACTCACTCGAGAGCCCCTCTTGATAGTACGGCTATCGATCCTAAACCCGGTCTCCCACACTATGAGACCGGTAAGAAAGAAACCCTATCAAGAACATACCTTTGCCTTGCGCATTCCACTTGAGCTAGATGGTGATGATCTTGATCTTCTCAAGTTGGACTACCTTTCTTGATTGCGCTTGCTCGGTGAAGTCTTGCGGATTGTTCCCCCATACTTCACTATGGGAGAGACACTAGTAGAAATATCTTCACATGTCCATTACCACCAAATGGACACCGAGCTTCAAGCAAATGATATCTTCTAGAAGCCTATCTTGAACTTGCGCTTCGACTTGATCAACATTGCACTTCATCTTCTTCTTTCATAATGATGATGTCTTGAGAATGCACATGAGAGTTCACTCCATCTTATTCCTCAAGACACACTCTAGGCTCAACTCCCTTATGACCAATCTTCGGATCACTCCTTGAATAACACCTTGATCATCACATAATCTTCTTTAAATTCACTTGTTACAACCTTGAACCCAACAAATGGCTCAAGCATTGTCTACGGACAAGTCCTACAAATATGACTCAATGCAAACATTAGTCCATAGGGATTGTCATTAATTACCAAAACCACACATGGGGGCACATGCCCTTTCAACTCTATTGTAGTTAAGGCGCTCCCATCATATGCATCCTCGGGTTCTTGTCAGTGGCGGACCCAGCCCAAAAATCAAGTGGGGACCCAAGTGAGTGGGGGCCTTATATTTGGATTAACTGGGGGCCCAAGTATTAAAATTATAGACTTATAAAGCACAAAAATTAAAAATTGAGTGGGAGCCTAGGCCCCCACTGGGCTTAACGTGGGTCCGCCCCTGGTTCTTGTGCATCCATCCATCCTGGCCAACCCTTTGTTCCAATTTTCAAGTTTGAACATTTTTTAATTTTGAATATTTTGTGAATTTTAACAATTGTCAAATAAGTCATGAACTATATATAGAGAAGAATCATTATGAGAGAGTACATAAGAAACGATTTACTTCTTTTCATTGGTCCCTAGGTAAGACCAAAGATCTTGCACGATAGGTCTGATAGAAAAACTCAAAAGAGAAAGAAGTCTCATTGATCTCTTTATGCTCTTTCCAAGATCAAAGTATCTTTTGGCCAAAGAAAAACCTGACATGGTAATCTCTATCTCTATCTCTACTACTTATAAAAGCAAGAACTTGTTGGGATACATTTAATCACAACCGTCAAATATTGCTAATCTAAGAGTCCAGATCTGTTCTTTTTTTTGAGGTAAAATGCAATATATTAAGCTAGCAAGCCGCCTCATTAAAAACCTTCCAGTCCCCTTAGGTACCCTGGTAAGGAAAAGAGTGCGTCAGAAACTTGCCGCCTTGGTCACAGTACAGTTACATCGTTTACAAGCCTATCAAGAATAAAGCTAGGAGGTTCATCGACCCAATTACAATTCTGGGTATGAATATACCCAAATTTGGCAATCTCGTGGGCAACTTGATTAGCTTCCCTCGGGCAAAAACTAAAGCTAACATTGCCGATGGCCGAAGATATGTCAATGCAGTCTGCATATATAGCCGTCGATTCATTCCACCATCTAGATTCACCCGAGCAAGCTTCTATGGTCTCTGTCGAGTCTGATTCCGCAATCAACCTATTACAGCCAAGGTTTTGGGCTAGCTCCAGGCCTTCTTTCATAGCAATAGCTTCCGCCATCGTTGCTAAAGCAACATAAGATAATGACCGACAGGAGGCCGCTACAAAGGAGCCTTCATAATCTCGGATAATAGCGCCAACCGACCCTGCACTAGAATCAGCATAAAAAGAAGCATCAGTATTCAACTTGAGCACCCTTGGATCCGGTTTCTGCCATTTTCCATCTCTGTTAATCAAACTAGGGCCAGAGGCTTTCGACGCATTTGCAGTAATCGCCAGAATTGAAAGTTTGCATCGGAACACCGGGGGAATAGATTCTCCATGAGTCTGACGGCGACGCAGCCACCACAAATACCAGCACGTTACCGCCACTAGCTCTTTGAGTTGCACCACCTCGAAACCAGATGGAGTATTGTCAGGGAGGCAAAGGATGTATTCAAGTACCGCAGAACCAGAGCGATCAGCAGACAAAGCATTAGCAATGATGCTACTCAAACCAAGACACTCCCACATATTCTTAGCCGGATCACAAATAAATAGGAGATGGAGAATATCCTCTGCATGAAGCCCGCAAATAGGGCATTCTCCACTAGTCCCTATATGACGGTTGCACAATATACTTTTCAGAGGTAAAATCCCGTGAAGAGCTCTCCAGACAAAATTTTTGACCTTGCTAGGTATTTTCAATTTCCAGGCAATCTTCCAAATGGGGTTTATCGCTGATCTTCCAGGTAATGCTAATTGGCCCGCAGAACCACCGAACTGATGTCTCCATTGCGCATGGTATACAGATCGAACCGTAAAACGCCCATGCGAAGTTAGGCTCCAACCAACAAAATCATCGAACCCCTGATTATTAATTGGAATTTGTAGAATTCTGCCAACATCAACAGGGTTGAACAGATCATCTAAAAGAGTAGCATCCCACTGGCCGGTAATGGGATCAATCAGATCACTGACCTTCGTGAGTAGGGCGCCTCCTCTTGCTGATATGACTTTCCTGTCCGGGCTCGATGGGATCCAAGGGTCGGTCCAAATATTAATTCTTTCACCATTACCAACTCTCCAAATATAGCCACGCTTAAACGTAGTAATTCCCGCCACAATACTTTGCCATGTATAGGATGAACCAGCTTTTGGTCCCGCCTTCAAAATATCACCATGAGGGTAGTACTTAGCTCTCAAGACACGAGCACAGAGAGACTCTGGGTCATTCACTAGTCTCCAAACCTGCTTGGCTAACATAGAGAGATTAAAAGAGTGGAAGTCCCTGAAACCCATACCTCCTTCGCTTTTTGGGTAGCAAAGCTTCCACCATGCAAACCAGTGCATCTTCTTGCTATTCTCATCATCTCCCCACCAGAATTGCGAAATCGCATCCATCATACTTTTACACACGCCTTTAGGGATCAAGAAGACTGACATTGCATACACAGGGATTGCTTGAGCAATAGCCTTGAGCAATATTTCTTTCCCACCAATAGATAAAATTTTCTCTTTCCATCCATTGATTCTCTGGATAATCCGTTCAACAAAGTGTATAAAACAGTCGCTCCGGTCTGCCCCAACCAAAGCAGGGAGCCCCAAGTACTTATCAGAGATCGCTTCAGTATCAATATGCAGTGTTTCACAAATCTCAGCTCGCATAACCACATTGGTATTAGGAGAGAAATAAATACTTGATTTTGCTAAGCTCACCAACTGTCCCGAATTTGCACAATAGGTGTCAAGAACATGTTGTAAGGAAGTTGCATTAGTCATATCCGCCTTCATGAGAATCAGGGAATCATCAGCAAATAAAAGGTGTGAAACTGATGGTGCATTCCTGCACACCCGTATCCCATCGATGCCACCAACTTCTTCTTCAAACAACAATAAACTTGATAAACCTTCTGCACATAAAAGGAACAAATAAGGGGACAAAGGGTCCCCTTGCCGTAACCCCCTCGTGGGGGTGAACATCTCCGTCTCTTCAGAATTAAATCTCACTTGGTATCTTACCGAATTGACACAAGCCATCATCAGTGAGACCCATCTTTCATCAAAACCTAGCTTCCTCATCATATTTTCAAGGAATATCCACTCAACCCGATCGTAGGCCTTATGCATGTCCAATTTTACTGCACAAGTTCCCACAGCTCCAGATCTTTTGTTCTTGATAGCATGAACACTTTCATAGGCCACAAAGACATTATCAGTAATTAATCTTCCAGGGACAAATGCACTTTGCATAGGAGAAATAACCTCAGGTAGCACTTCTTTCAGTCGGCTAGCTAGTAGCTTAGATAAAATCTTATAAATCACATTGCAAAGAGAGATAGGCCGAAATTGAGTAACAAGTTCAGGATCATCAAGCTTTGGGATTAAAACGACTGTGGTGTCATTCCAACCTTCAGGGATAGTACTTGTGTTTAAAGCTTGAAGGACTTCTTTTGTTATCTCATCACCGCAGAGGTCCCAGAATTTTTTATAAAATATTGCATGAATACCATCAGGACCGGGTGCTTTAAAGTCACCAATGCTGAAAGCTGCTCTCCGAACTTCATCAGCAGTGAAAGGAGCAATCAGCCTTTCATTCATCAATGGAGTTACACGAGGCATAATTTTCTCTAAAAATTCAGGATCTATACCATGCACTTCAGAGGTAAAAAGATTAGAGAAATAATCAAAAACAAGAGGCATTAGCATATCTGTACCTTCCACCCAGTCTCCATCAGAATTCTTTAGTTTCTTGATATAATTCTTTTTCCTTCTTGCTGATGCGAAATTGTGGAAAAAAGAGGTATTACGGTCACCTTGTTGAAGCCAATTAGCCCGAGATCTTTGGAACCACCGAACCTCTTCTTGTTCAAGTAACATCTCAATGAGATCAGCCATTTCTTTTGCTTTTGCCTCGCTCTCATCCGAAAGAACTCCACTAACTGCTTTCTCAAATTCCCGTTGAGCCCTCCGTAATCTTTCCTTAGGAGATTTCAGAACCGAGTTATCCCAATCATGCAGAGCCCCATGTAAATGACCAAGGCGCCCCATGACATTGCCTTCTGGTATCGCATGTGAAGCGTTATTCCATGCATTCTGAACGACTTCTCTGAAATTCTTCTCCCTCAGCCATTTTGCCTCAAACCGCCGGGGTCCATGCCGTTGTTGGGCCACTCCGGTTTGGTAATCAGTATCTAGCAGTATAGGTCGATGGTCCGACTTAATATAACCCAGGTGTTTCACCATCGCGCCCGGGTGCTGCACTGACCAAGAATGTGTTGCAACCGCCCGGTCCAGTCTTTGCCGCATCCTCCCACGCTTCCAAGTAAAAGGGTCTCCCGAGAAGCCAAGGTCCTCTAGCTCACAATCACTTAGAGCATCACGGAAAGCCTGCATATAGTTTGGAGGACGAGTGTTCCCCCCGTCCTTCTCATGAGAAAAAGCTATCTCATTAAAATCTCCTATAACCACCCAAGGCAAATTATTATGCCCTTTGAGTTCGCGCATTTTGTCCCACGTTTTGTACTTATCATGCCAACGTGGTTCGCCATATATGCCTGTGAGTCTCCACTCTTTATCCGGACCCTCCACAACTTTCACATCAATGTACTTAGGCGCCGAGAAGATTTGTTGAATAACAATTTCCTTCTTCCATAAAAGAATCACACCTCCACTTCTCCCATCGCTAGGATTAACAATCTTAAAGTCCATATTTAGTCTTCTACGTAAAGTCTCAGCCGGAAAGATATCAAGATGTGTCTCCGACAAAAACAACACCTCGGGGTCAACTTGCCTTCGAAGATCCGAAAGCGCTCGAACTGTCGGGTCGTTGCCCAAACCCTGACAGTTCAGACTTAAGATCCTCATTGCGACCGGACGGATTCCTCTTGGGAACCCGCCGATCCTAGTGAAGGGGAGATAGCTCCAGCCTTCTTTGAACGTTTCAGCCGATCTTTCTCTGTTTCAACTTCCATCATAGCTGTTGGTGGATGAGTTCCATCAGTGACCACCACAGCCAGCGCATTTTCTTTTTCCAGCGTTGTATCCTCCTCTTCTTGAATATCCAACTGCAGCCTCCGCTTTACCCCAGATTCCGTACTATCTCTGTCGGTCATATTGATATCGCCTGGTTTCACCGGGCTAGAACCTGTATAAGCTAGCGGGTCCTCATGCTGCTCACGATCGTCCACATAGGGTAATGCATTATAGCGCCAGCTGCTGGGGATATTCCTGCCTCCCCGCTGATCTCTGCCTCTGCCCCTTCCAGCATGATCTCCAGCAAATTCTGCTCGGCCTCCTCTACCCCTTCGAGCGCCCCCACGATTACCAGTAAAAGAACGACCTCTCCAAGTTTCCCAATCAGCTCTCAAGAAATCACCCCATTTTAGATTTGCTTCAATATGTTCACCTGTCCCGCACTCAAGGTGAGAGTGGCCAATGAACCCACATGCACCGCAGAATCGTGGCATTTTCTCAAACTTTATTTGATAGAACTCTCTCTGCCCCCCCTTGAGATAGTAACAAACCGGCCAAGGGCAAGTCTAACATCTATTTTGACTTGCACCCTGACAAAGTTTCCAGCACCTTGGACATCAGTCTCAACCGAAACGACTTTTCCCACCTTTCTTTCAGTCAGATTCGTGATCAGAGCCACGTTCCTGTAGCCAATCGGTAATTTGTGAATTTGAATCCAAGTGTTGAAGAAGTTCAGATCAACAGATTCCGGGCGAGCTAAGCCATCATACTTCTCAATACAGACAATATTCTGTCTGAATAACCAGGGTCCTTCTTCTGTGACTTTGATCCAATCGCCTAAACAGAAACACTGAACGGTAAATAAATTATCGTTCAATGCTGAGCTTAACTCAACACAAAGAAAAATTACTGTGCATGCCACCGCTTAAGTGAAAAAACGTTTCGGCCTCTTTCTTTTCCTCTAGCCGGCTTGCCTAGGACGTCCCTACCCGCACAGGACCGTATTCTCTCGAAGAAACAGAGAAGGAGCGAGATAGAGCTGAGCGATGCGATTGAGGATGCGCCGACGGTTCATTCTTCAAGCTTCGTGGATGCGGTCGAGCGCCGCCGTCGGACTCTATGGTCAAGCTCTGCTTGTGGATGCTGGGGTCGAGCGCCGCCGAATGGGGGAGATGGAGCGCAAGGGACGCGGCCGCCGAGGATGACGACGACAGAGAATAGGAGAAGGAGTCGGCTCGGTGCCCATGGTCTCACCACACGATATCCGTTGTAGCCGTTGGCGGCGGCATGTTTGCGCTGAGCTTGCGGATGTAGCCACGGGCGAGGAGGAGGACAACTCGACCTGAGGTGGCGCAGGCGGGCGGCTGGGGATGACGTCTAGGCTAGCGGCGTGCCCGGGCAAACAAGCTTGAAGGGCCGAGCTAGCGACGCAGCTCTAGCTCAATTTTGCAGCAGTTGTTGGGCAACGCACTCTAGCTCTGTTCGGGGACGAGACTTGCGGTTGGAAAAAGAATGATATACAGGCTAGCTTGTTGGAAGATATCTCACGTATTAGAGATTTAGAGCTCTGTTCAGTATCACACACACAACATAGAAGCGCCTATTGCCATCGTGATTGACTAGATGAAGGTAATAGCAGCCCGCACTAAAACGTTATCTAAGGTGTATTCTGTCTCCATTTCCATTTCAGTTAAATAATAGTAAACTGAGTAAAAAAAATACGCCCACACAAAGAATTTTCCTGATACGTGCGTCCCGCTACTTGATGTTCGAACTGCTATCTTGACTCAGGGGCGGACCTAGATCAAAACCAGGCCGGTGTCATACAATGAGTTGCACATATTTTTCACATACTATTTGGGGTGTCATATACAGCAAATAGTTAAAATATACCAAGGAAAACAAAGTTTTCCCAGTGTCCAGTGACACCTGGTAGCAAAACGTGGGTACGCCCTCTTGACGGTGATATATATATGATATCATACACGAATCAGACTTTTTTTTACGATGGACACCAACGTCAAAAAAGAGTACGGTGGTACGACAACATCCAAGAAATATATGTCATTCTTCCCGTAGAGCAACCAGACAAGAGAGTAACCATAATTCTACCATATCACAAATGTTTTGTCCAGCTGAGAAAAAACTGATTTCAAAAAATTCCCATAACCTAACAAAAATATTCCACGTGAATCTGAAGACTTTAGGTGATTTCGGAAAATTCCCATAACCTAACAAAAAAATTGCTCATGTTATCTCTGTCCAAATATTCTACTCCCTCCGTTTATAAATATAAGATGTTTTAGCTTTGTCAAGCAAATGTATCTAGACATGTTTTAGTGTCTAGGTTCACTCGAATATATACACTAAAACTTATTTAGATACATTTGCTTCACAAACCTCAAACATCTTATATTTAAAAATAGAGGGAGTAGATGTTATATCATGTTAATAAACGTGAATCTGAAGGCTTTAGGTGATGTCTGCACTCCACATGTATATTCTATATTTTTGGGTACTTCTACATAAGGTAAAAATGATTTTTCATTTTATATATACTCCCTCCGCTGGTTTATTACCATGACAAGTAGTCCAAGAAAAAAATAACCATATATCAACAAATAGATTGTCGAGGGGTGTCACCACGAATCGATGCCAAAAGAAATCGAGAAATGCTTTCTGACTTATCAACATGCCGGTCTCTAGATAACTTTTTAAGAATTTGTTGTTGAGCGATTGTATAGACGTGCGTTGCACGTGCAAACTTACTAGTCAAAAAGATAAAAGAAACAGAAACAAAAAAAGAGTAAAAAAAGACCCAAAGATGGGCTAGGCCCATCATACCCGTTGGGTGCGCGATGCTTCGTATAAGCCGACCTAGTCGGCGTATACGAAATACCTACCCTGTTTTTGGTTGAGACCTTACATCATAATAGCATAGGCCTAATGTGACATGAGCGATGTTCCAGTATTCGGGCTTAGGCCCATTAGTGTGCAGAATATTGAGGGCCCAAGGTTTCAATTAGGTTTCTGATTATAAAAAAAAGGGTTCTCATGAGGGCAGCTCCAAGGCTTCGCTATGTTTCAGGCAACGTATTTATTACACATTGTAACAACAATTGCTTGTTTATTTGATGTACTGTATGTAGTACATGCCATATGTTGTCATAAAATTAGCGTTCATTTTACAAAAGAGGTGCATCCATCAAGTATCTGGTGATTTTGAAGCTATCATAACTTCGTAAACCCTAAGCTCAAGCATTCAAGGTACTCCCTCCGGTTGCAAAATTATTCTAAGATTTTTCTAAATTTAGATACATCTATACATAGATAGTATATAGGTATATCTAAATTCAAAAGAAACCTTTGACGTCCTTTTAAAGCCGAAGAGTTTTTTCTTTTCTTTTCATTTGTTCCAAGTGTAAAATGACACCAGGGTCACACATCTGACGGGTATACACCAGGATGGAAGAGCAGCCGCGAGCTACCGAGCCGTTGAGAAGACCGAGCACCTTCTTTATCTGGCAAAGGGGCCCATCGCTCAGTCGTTCTCACGAGCTTAACTGCTTCGAAATGACAAAACGTATCATCAAAGCATAAACAAAGCGCTTCCCTAAGCAAGATTAGCCTAACAAGCAAGATCGACGTGGAGGCCTCGATCGTGGCTCGCTGGCCTCTCGTCTCGTTTATAACATCAAAAAATCCGTCGCTTTTACCCGGAAAACGACTAAACTTTCCTACGTCCACACGTACGCAGGGGGGGGCGTTGAACTTTGAGCCGGCCATGAGATCATGCCACCTCTGTTCTCTTCCTTCCCGTAGCGGTTCAGGAGGTTTGTGCGTGCGTCACACTGGGCCGAGGTGACCTATCATTTTCTCTCCTTTTTTTATCTTCGTCGGGAAGACCTATCCTTTTCTCGAGCAGGTGCGCTATATCTTCGCGTCAACTCCTCGAGCATATATATTCAAAAATAAACTCCTCAAGCATAGGGTAGGCAGTGGTACAGTGTGGTCCAGGTCAAAGGGATACTTTTTTTTGTCAGCTGCATATCCCATCACTTCAGAATTTAGAGTCACTTCCTCCTCGAAACAGGTTGTTCCGTGTTTTATAAATAAAGTCACACACACGCATCGAACCTATACAAGGTGGCGAGAAAACCGTTTTACAAAACAGAACAAAATATAGAGAAAAAAATACATGAGAAGTTGCACCCTCAAAGGCACACCCAAGATACATGACAAGAGGTATAACCACGCATCCTCCGAAAGCCACCGGACATAGCTATTGTGAACCCACCAAGCTATCTCTAAAAAAAGTTGCATGCCCTGGCGCTCCGGCCTGTGGAGCGCCGATCCTCCCAAATGACACCGAGTATAGGGAGCGGAGACGACTAAGTTATGCGAAAGGATAGGAGTACGCCGAGAACACCAATGTCGGGGCTGAAACACATCGAGTTGGGATCCAAGCATGCCCGCCAATGCCAGCGCGACGGGACCAAAAGGAACCAGAGATCCATAACGATGCCCCAAGGGGTGAGGACGCAATTGGCCACCGTTGTCGACACCAAAACGGTCAATGGTTTTCACTTGGAGCTCTGGTGCGGGAGACGTAACACAACGATCGCCACCTCTGGTGTCAAAGCAATGGATTTTGCCTGACAAAATCTCCGCACCATACCATAGACCCATGGACCGCCCACTACCAACAAACCAGACATTCAAAGCACGATCTGGGAGCCGCCACTGTCGAAGCACCGTCAACACCAAGGTTCACCGCCGCCCGCTCTTCGCCATGTACATGACCAAGGTGAATATCCATCACCAGTGTAACGCTACTTGCCATAGAGCCAGACGCACAGTCCACCTTCTAGGGCGGCCACCCCCGTATTCAAGGTCTCGCAACAACAGGACATCGACCCCATGAAACAGATAGGGATGATCATTGCACCAAATTGAGCCCGCAAAGCGGCCCAAACCTAGGGCTAATCGGGCTAGATCCGATTGTCGTTGTCCCTCCATGGCCACCAACTCACCTCCACCACGATGCGCCGTCGCTGCTGCTCGCCAGGGCCATCAAAAATCTCGTTGGCCGAGGACCACCGCGTCAGCAGCGCACTACCACAAACCAGGAAGCTCGCCGCCATCCCTCCTTGCATGCGGGTAGAAGACGACCCGCCGCCAGAACCGCACGGGCTTTGCCCCGTGGCGTTTGCTGGCGGTGGCGGCGGGAGAGGGGGAGGTACATGTTCTTATCCGCCATGTGTTTCATTTGTAAGCATAAAGATGATTTAAATCTCAACTATGTGCTTTTCATTCAGATTTGCGCAATCGCTAACAAAGTGTTTTCTATGCGATATCGGAAAGGTGGGTTATACAACTCCCCACGCTTTCCTGAAACTTAGAGAAGTGAGCTAAAAATGTTTTTATTAAGGGAACTGAAATGCTTTTCCTGACAGGTATAAAGCTGAACCAGCCGACGGCGGAGCCGGATCCTCTGACTTTGCTGAGTCCCACTTGTCAGTGACACAAGGTCAAGAAAAGTCAGGATTGCAAAGATCCCGTTCCGCCGACGGCGGCACCTCGTCGTTTTATCCATCCTCCCGGCGCTCTTCCTCGCGCTCGCGCTCGCCGCCTCCGACAAAAGCCACCACACCCTCTGTCGCGGCGCGCGCGCACCGGTGAACCCTGAATCATAGGCCGCTCGCTCGCTCGCACGGCCCAGTAGAGCGGATCGCTCTCCAAAGCCGCGCGCGGAGGGGACCCCGATTCCGGCGGTTTGGTGAGAGACGGGAGCTGGTGAGGAGCGAGCGAAGGGAATGGCCGGCGCGGCGAGGAAGAAGCTCGTGGGCCGGTACGAGGTGGGGCGGACCATCGGGCAGGGGGCGTTCGCCAAGGTGAAGTTCGCGGTCAACACCGACACGGGCGCCTCCGTCGCCATGAAGGTGCTCGAAAAGGCCACCATCCTCAACCACCGTATGCTGCAACAGGTAGCCTCCCCTCCCCTGTCCTCTCGAGCAGCGGGAATACAAGTCAAATTCGTTCTGCTCCCCTCTCCCTTGCAACCCCCGTCTTAGCTTTGATCCAATCAATTTGCTGTTGGTTGGTAGCGTTTAGCGGCAGTTCGTACAATCCGCTGCATATTCCGTGCGATTAGTAACAGTTTGGATAATAATTCGCTGTATATTCCGTGCGATTTTTGGGCGAGAAAGGTCAGGGGTTCAGGTGCGGGTGGAATATGCCTCCGGAAAAATGCGCGCCACGCAATATGGGCAAGTTGTGCGGAGTGCCGTCATCTGATTAGTAACCTGCGAACGCAAAGCACTTTCTGTTTCTCCATGGAGAAAAATGTGTTTCTTTTTGTTCGATTTGAGTTCTTACTTCCCCAGTTCAGAACATTTGGGGACATCATTTTGAGAACCTGTAGGATATGAACCGATTGCTTTGGCATGTTATACGGAGACTGGAGTTGAGATATTCACTTGTATTATGGGTGGGTGGATATATACCCAAAAAATGATGCTATGTCAAATGGTTTTTGTAGAAGGTGGGGATTTTTGGCTCTCTTTATTTACAGAAATGCTAGAAAGATTGGTTGAGTATTATTTTGGGTACTACTTTGGGGTATTATTTTGCCGATAGTCTGAACAAACTATTTGGACTTTGATTGTGTAGTAGGTTCACAAGCTTATCACAGCCCAATCTCGCCACATTCAGGGGAGCTTTTGTAGGCTTCTAATTGCTTCTGTTGGACTGGGATAACTCAGTCTCACACTCCATGATGAAGCTTGATCCACTCTTCCGCTGCATGCACTTTCAGGCACATAATTACTACAGTTCATACAAAATTGCCAGAAACCGATAAATGATAACTAGTGGTTAGGCTTAGTTATGAGTTATGACAAGCTGTTTTTGGACTTAGGTATATATTAGTGTGGGCACATTCCTTTATAATGTTTATGCAATTTGCCATTCACAGTGACAACAAACATGAAATAAAAGTATTATACGGACTCCAAAAATACCACCATCCCAGTCAATGATTATCTTCAGAATAGTTTACATCTTCATTTCATGTTTAACTCTGAGCTCACTTCCAATGCTTGTTGACAGATCAAAAAGGAAATATCGATAATGAAGATTGTAAGGCACCCCAACATAGTTAGGCTAAACGAGGTATACTGAACATCTACTTTCTATTGTCTCTGTAGTCAGTAAAAGTACTTGTATCCTACTGTGTTACCAGTTTAGTCTTTCATTACTAGCATTTTGACGATCTTGTAGGTTTTAGCTGGACAGACAAAGATATACATAATCTTGGAGCTTATGACTGGAGGCGAGCTATTCGATAAAATAGTAAGAAGCCTGTGATGTACTGAGCACTTAATTGTTGAGTATTTATTTTAACGGATGTATATGGTGACCAGAATTTGTGATAGTTGACTCACTTTATTTATTCTTGGAAACCATGTCTATGTTTAGTAGTAAATATATTTGCATGTTTCAAATAATGAAGCTAATGAACAACTTCTTCCCCACTTGAAACATGTCAAAAGAAAAGTTAATCCTGATGGTGTTTCTATACTTCACCCATATACATCAGAAAATTGCCGTTTAGTAGATATTAACCTAGATTCTGGATAAGGCAATTATATGCTCCCAATAGCCAATAGTAAACTTTCCCGCATATATGTTTTATGTGGAAATGCTTGCACAGTACAGGTTTTAAAGTAAATGCAGAGTTCTGAACAATTCATTGGCAACCAGAAATGTTTTAGGATCAATTGCAAAAGACAAGCACGTAGGTTACAATTTATGTGTTGTGTATAGAAGTACGCCGTGATTTGCTATTGTGTACTTCATTCAAATCTTAACATTTGTCATGATCAAATATTTGTAGGCCCGCCAAGGTAAACTTCGTGAAAATGAAGCTAGGAAGTACTTCCAGCAGCTTATTGATGCCATTGATTATTGCCATAGCAAAGGAGTCTATCATAGAGATCTGAAGGTCTGTTCTGGATAAGAGATGCATGTCTCACTTTCTTTTGTCATATTCTCTAATTGTATTTTCTCATGCTTGACAATTTTGATCTGCTTTTGTAGCCTGAAAACTTACTTCTTGATTCACGTGGGAACTTAAAAGTTTCCGATTTTGGACTTAGCACACTATCCCAAAACGTGAGTAAAGGAATTTTATTTGCTGACAATGCCTACTTATATTTTACTGTGCTGATTGAGGGTTCTTAATTTTTGGGGATTCCAGGGAGTAGGCCTTCTACATACAACGTGTGGCACGCCAAATTACATTGCTCCTGAGGTATGTGGCGCTTTTTCGGTTTTTATCCTAAACACGAAGTGGTTGCTAACGCTTATTCTACCAAAACATGAAGGAAAATACCATTAAAAGACAGAGCTAATTACACAGAACAACAACTCCAAGGGTACTTACAACAGTGTACAAAAACTTTTGGGAGAACCACAACTTAGCTAACCATCAACTCAGAACCAAATCTCCCGTTTTTCTCCATCTGACACAAAAAAACTGACATAGTTGGCCCACATGCCAGCGCTGATGTGGCCGTAACTGTCTACCCTGGCGCTAGGGGGCTCGCACTGCACTCTAATCTGGCAAGCCGAACCAGTTTGGAACTTCTCCCCCAAAGCAGCCCCGGTGGTGACAACACCAATGTCAGCAGAATGCGAAGCGAGGGCGGTGCCGCCCCCGTGAAAGTGGTGCTGTTGCCCTGTCGTCACTTTTGGTTTTCAACGGAGAGAAACGAGAGACATTGGTTGCATGTCGGCCGTTTCCTCTAGAGATGTGGTTTTCTAAAATCAAGTCCAAGAGTAGTCATTAAGTGTAATATGTGCCCAAGAAGTCTGTAATTACCTATAAAGAAAGATTGATATCCTTAGGGTACATAACTAATTGTTAGCTATAAGTTCAAAGTTCTTTTATTCATTTCATAAAGAATAGGACTCGAGGAATCACTGAGGATGCATGTTAGGGTTGCAGTCATTGAGAATGCACTCCTTTTTTTCTGAAAAAATAATATGATTTTGCACTAAAGCATTAAGATTGCAAAATGACTTCAGGTTCATCTCATCCGATCCACACTTTTGTGCTGTATATCAGCAATTAACTTATGGTTATTATCTATCATATTTACCATGTTCATACCATAACTAGTTATTTTAATGGTCGAAAGTAGTTCATGGTAATCTCAGTGTGAACATCTTGAACCATTTCTTTAGACGAAATTAGATGTTTTAATACACATGTCCTCTGGAGTCTAGATGTTAACTTGTATTGTTATTTAGGTGCTTAGCAATGATGGCTATGATGGATCTGCAGCAGATATTTGGTCATGTGGTGTTATTCTTTACGTGTTAATGGCTGGGTGCCTTCCCTTTGAAGAAAGTGATCTTGCAACCTTGTATGATAAGGTACTGGCTTCTTACTAGTGTGATGGTATTGATGATCTTATATCTCCCCCAAATTTGACATTTTGGAAGCTAACTTACGGTTGTTCTCTAATTCGAAGATAACTGCAGCTCACTTTTCATGCCCAGATTGGTTCTCTCCAGGAGCCAAGTCATTGATCCAGCGAATACTTGATCCAAATCCAAATACTGTAAGTACATGCGTGAGTATATTTGATTGCATCATCTAGGAACATTTAGCAGTTACGACAAAGGTTTCGTATGAGTTGAGCTGCCAGAGGAATATGCATGGTCACCATAGTTATGTTAGTTTCACCATCTCCATTAAGGTAAATGGGTACTGTGCAGATATTTTTGAACATTTTTTTACATCAGAATAATAATATATGCTTGGTAAATCTCGCGTGCACCAATAACAGAAACTTGTTAAGTCTAACCGAGGCTCTGTAAATCTAGTGCACAAGCATGGAGTTTTTCAGTTATCCAGATTTACAGATTGCTGCCTTTGGTTTCATAGGCTTTCTTACTACTTTGCAGCGTATGACCATTGAAGAAATAAGGGCGGACACATGGTTTAAGAAGAATTATGTAGCCCTTAGACGCGGTGAAGATGAAAACGTCAGTTTGGATGATGTACAAGCTGTTTTTGATAATATTGAGGTTTGTGGATAAATTATTAATTGGTGTATCCAGTCATGTTTCATATATTTCTGGCTAAATTATTATGTAGTTCTTCAGAGTCTGATAAGCTGTCTGGATTTGTTGTCCATTTAAAAGGTTTGTTTCCACCATTAAACTCACAAACTATCTTGCATCAGGACAAGTATGTATCTGAGCAAGTGCAAGTGACTCATAAGGATGGCGGTCCTCTTGTAATGAATGCCTTTGAGATGATTACACTATCTCAAGGTTTAGATCTTTCATCATTATTTGATAGACAACAGGTAATTGGATTACCTTCTTTTAGTCAGCATGTTTGACTGTTTACTTTCAGTATGATTAGCACAGTGAAGTTTTAATACATTGATGGTTAAAAATGTAAGAACATTCTGATTGCAGCATATTTTCATCAGTAATGTTTTACCAACAGTTAACCATACCATTCCGTATTAGTTGGTCTCATATTGCTTCTCCAGTTCCTGTGATGTTAGGCTTGGGTCACAAAAAGCTTGGAAGTAGTACTGTTTATATATTTTTTAAGGAGGACGATATATTCTGGCCTGTGTTTTTTCGATCTTTATATTATCAATTGTTTTGGTATAGTCTACAAATTTAGCATGAGTTGGTCGTCCCATGTTCCATGCTAATTTTCACAATCTTTATGTGCACTTGTCAAACTATTTAGACAAGTCAACCATATAATCACGGTTCTGACAATTGTTTCATGCTGCCAAAAGAAGCTACCAACTTTTTGTCATTTTGTTCCAATACCTTCCGATACACATTTTTTTTCAGATCCCTCTCACCATCTTTCATTGCATGAACTACTCATCAATTCATGTGTCTGTAGGAGCCGTAATAATGAATTTTCTGTTTGTAGGATTTTGTCAAACGGCAAACTCGCTTTGTCTCAAGAAAACCAGCAAAGATTATAGTAGCTACAATTGAAGTAGTAGCTGATTCCATGGGTCTCAAGGTGCATTCCCAGAATTACAAGGTAATTGTGGAAAAACTATTTCAACGATCAACTCTTGGCTAATTATTTATCTTTCGTTAATCTTGGTAATGTATTGATAAGCATTCTACTTATACTGTAGTTACGGCTTGAAGGAGTATCGGCAAACAAAATGAGCCCATTTGCTGTTGTTTTAGAGGTGATCTTACCAACAGCTTCAGTTTGTTACTTGTTCACGAACAACGATTCAAATTTATTCTCATGCTTTGAAGTGCATTATTTTCAGATTTTTGAAGTTGCTCCTTCTCTATTTATGGTGGATGTTCGAAAAGTCGCTGGTGACACTCTGGAATACCACAGGGTCTGTTCTTGCATCACATCCTATATCGTAGTTGACTTTTGGGGCATTATTGTGGTTGGAACATAGCATTCTGGAAATATGAGAATCACCAGGTAGCTGTCCTAGTTAGAGAAAAAAAATTCTTTAGTTGCAGGAAGTAGTAATCCTGATATATGGTACCCACCAAACATAGATTAGCCACAACAAACTGTATGAGGAGTTTTCTACTCCCTCCTTTCGGAAATATAAGATGTTTTAGTTTTGTGAAGTGAATGTATTTAGACATCTTTTAATATATAGGTTCGCTTGAATCTATACACTAAAAGATGTCTAGATACATTAGCTTCACAAAGCTAAAACATCTTATATTTCTAAACGGAGGGAGTACTTTGTAGTCATCAGTTTATGGATAAGTACATGTGCATATGTGCTAGGCTTTTAAGTTTGTACAGATTCAAATACACGGTTTGATGGAGTTTTTTTGTTTCCATCCTGCCTTCTAATATGTCATGTGTGCATGCTAACTTTGTGCTATACCCATGCAGTTCTACAAGAATTTATGCAGCAAACTTGAGAGTATAATCTGGAGACCGATAGAAGTTTCTGCAAAATCTGCATTGCTGAGGACAACCACCTGCTAACTTGGCACTAACGCAGACACACCTTTGCCATAGGATTTCGAGGTGTCAAGTTGGAGCCTTCCGGTGTATCGGGAAGCGGTTTTGAACCTTTGTTCCATGCCGGTCATGCATCCTGGTTGCTTCTGCAGGCACTGCATGTACCATAGTTGAGTGGCTGAGTCAGTCCTAGTAGATCAGATAATGCAGTACGCTAGCATTGTATGTTTGATAGTGTCATTGTTGTATATATCTTGCAAACTCATCTGCCTGGCATATCCAAGGTGTTGTATGTAGCAGGTACATAGACCTCCGTTCGAGTATGTGCAGAGTCAATAATCTGGCTGAAGTGCTTAAGCCAAACCCTGTAAATACCTGACTGTAAGAGTATCTGAATTTTTGAAGGTTCGATCATGATCCGCCAAGAAAACAGTACAGTGAATGATCTGTGGACGATACAAGAGACCAGGAAAGAGCAAGTGAATTGTGGTCAGAACGGTTCGGAAAAGAATATGTCTTGTGAACAAACAACATCTGTGTACCTGATGCTGGAAGCTACACTCCTTTGCAAGGGTTGCTTGATCAAGAGACATCTTTCGTTGCTATATCATCCTAGCTGTACTTGCATAAAGCACATAAAGCCTTGTGCTACTGCTAATCTGCTATGTAAAATTAGTGCTTGTTATATTTCTGTATGCCACTCCAAGTTTGTGAAATGCCTGTAAAAAGCCTGTGGCGTCAATTTTCATTTGATAGCAGCCCAACCAGTTGGTCTTCTCGCACCTCTTAGTCTCGTAAAAATGCAATATGCATTATATCTTGATCTACATCTTTTTTTTTTTTTTGAATGGCAAAGCTTTTTTACGTTTCGGAATGAGTAGATATATCAACTTCCAGTTCCGTGGTATTAGGTATCGCAGTTGCTGTCGCCGCCTATCCAAGAAAACCTAGCCTCCACTGTACTCAGTTCCCCCTCCTTTGACCCGCTTTGCTGGCACCAGGCACTGCAGGGGTGGGAAACCTGTTCTATGAGTGAAGTTTTAAATAAAAGTAGCATTTTCAATAGATTAGGTTAAGATTTTGGTAGCTGTCTTTTTTTGCCTTTCTATCAAAGGAGATAGCATCGTCTACAATATGTGATCTTTGGCCTTTCGTTTGATGACGAGATCTCCTTTTCAGCGTCAATGGTGGTGAAGGTTAAATCTTATATCTTATATTTACTAATTGGAGGCACCATACGAAGCACCACAAAACTTGGATTCCGGATTACAACACTATAGGCAATGAACCACCACTAACGGCCCATAACATTAGCTGATAGCCGCTGACCGTGGAGTACTTGTCAATCCATCAGCGAGGACTGTATCATTTAGCGAGCTAGCCTCCTTAACACCAGGCGGGACGAGAAGCCCTATACCACGCGTAGCCCGTCTGTCCTTTTCTACTTAGTTGGACAGATCACTTCAGAAAATCGTATAAAAATCAAGCAAAAAAACGGATGCGCGTTAATCCTAGAATTTAAGAAGTTTCATCCATCTGATTAATTTATAATATATCCTCAACCGTAGGATGAATTTTGACACGCGACGTGCTTTCCCCCAAGGATGTGAGTCGTAGCCTCCTTGGTCTCCCTCACCCATAAAGATTTTATATGTTAATCGTAAAAAAAAGGTGAAGACGAATCACGGTTGCTGGCCCTCACATCCTCACGCCGCCGCCATGTATGCCTCTTGGTGCCATTGATCGGCATGTCTCGGTCCTTTTCCTTCAATTCGATCTACTCCTCTACTTGGAAGTCAAACGATCCTCGCGCATGGGGACTGGGACGAGGAGCATGACGTAAACCTCAGCTGCCTCCGTGTGTAACGTATCCAGGTCGATCTTGGAAGGATTCTAAGAGGGAGAGCACCTGCGCGAGTGAGAAGTTCGGCGCCGGCGGTCAGCTTTAGATAATCGTCATGTACAATGCATGATAAAGGCTAATGCTTACAGCAACACAGATCCCACTGGGGCGACAAGAGTAGGTTCATGTAGATCCACTTTGTCATCTTTAATCTCCCAGCTCCTCCAAACCAATTAAGCGCACTCTTGCAATGTTTTGCCTCCAGGCTCCAGCACAGAGGTGCGTCAGCACAACAATAATAAGGAAGGCCGTCGATTGATCGGAGTAAGGCGTACACATGTTGGTCCATGAGCTGCAGCCGTAGAAGACCAATGAAGTGCATGGGCGAACATGATACATATCTTAAGCGTTCTTAGACTACAGGTCCGACAACAGGTCAGCCAAGAGCAACCTTTCTAATTTAAGTGACCCTCTACATATTGCTAACTTCTTCATATCATCCTATGTTTTTTTGTCAGAGTAAGAAAGGCTGTAGCTCTATGAAACGTGATCAAGTTTCAGTTTGTGTCTCTGAATTGTACAATAGATTATTCGTCTTAACCGAAGTTTGGGCCATCCCTGATGCCAAGATCACAGAGAAAGCTGTGATAGTATTGGCCATGCGCTAGCTCCTCATTTAAATTAATTGATAGTATTCAGCAGGGTTAGATTTTAGCAGGTTCTTCATACATGGAAGCATTGATCGGATCTTGACAATGTCACAACCAGCCGATACACACTCTCTGGATGAATCTGCTGACAAGTTGTGCTGCAGTCTGGCCATGACGACCAGTGCAAGAGAACTTCTCTCTAATACAACATGCAAACCCTAAAGCAGGTTTAGTGAATATATTAGTTGTAGCCCAGTCTATCTTTTTTTTCTTGGTGTGTATCGCATGACACAAGGGAAATTTAGCACACTAAATGTTTTGTTCATGGATGGGCTTTCCAACCATCGAATTTGGTTCCCCGGGGTTCAGACTTCAGAGAAACATGTGGAGTAGATAATACTAGAGGTGAACAGTTAACTGAGAAAATTGTGTTCTACGCTAAAGATTTTGGCAGCTGCTTCAGATACATAATACCATGTACCGGTATTCTGAGCCTGATTTTTTTAAAGGTTAAGAGCATCAAAGTTGCAATAGTGGAAGTCAATCTACCCGGGTAAAAAAATAAGCGACTAGTTGTATTTTTGATGTTCAGTGTGTGTAATCGGTCGGTTCTTTTTTCAGAAATAATACAACTGCGATAGTATTATTCTCAGCATGTGAACATGACAATATTTTTTTTACCTCATGTTTGCTAATTTGCTGGCATGATCTGCATATTCTCTTTTCTACCCTGTGTCGTCAAGAAGTCATGCACTATATCTTAAAAAGTGGTGTTCAATATTGTTTTCCATTATTTGTAATATCCAAATACCACATTCTCCTCCTAAAACATAAGGCGTACTGATTGTCCTAGGAACTTTTTCATGTTTGCAAATATTATCCAAAAAATATCAAATTGTTGCAATTTTCATCTGTTTTGATTTATTGCAAAATTAGTTGGCCTGCAAAGATGCTCTAAAAGATGGCCCTGATGACAGAAAAAAGTTTCGTATATAACAAAAAAAAATAACTTTTGAGAGAGATCCATCAAGTCTTCCTATTTGTAAACCTTCACATAAAATATTTTTAAATATTTGTCTAAATAACTAGCCCGTGCAGGTGCACGGGTTGATGGCCAATTTCTTTAGATATAGTCCAGATATCGCTTTGCCTCATCAATTTTGGATTCTCATGGTTGCCACAAGGAGGATTGTCCTTGTAATATTTATCCCAGCTACTACGTCCTTGACAATGTTGATTCATACTCTTCGCTCGCAGCGGCTTCACCATGTTGTTTAGTTGCTTTTCCCGGAATACTGGTGTTGGAAATTTTGTCAATATTGTTTGATTACTTTACTAGTTCTGTCATGCACATAGCCTTGATATTGCGACTCAATATTATGAGAGAATCATTGTTGGTATTTTCAGATCTATGATTTGGAATCTGTGAAAAGTAGAAGATTATGTCTTCTAAAAGAAGAAAGAGTTTAAAGGCCACAAAGATTATGCTCATTTCTTAGACTTTATTTTATAATTGCTGGAGATAAGGATGACAATGGGTAGGATATAGGCAGGATAGAACAATACCATACCCATACTCGTATAGTTGATGGGTACAAAATTCTACCCGTACCCATACCCATGGATATAAAACTTTACCCATACCCATACCCGGTGGTACCCGTACCCGCTGGGTATCCAACGGGTATATCAAATACTACACAAGTTACTCACTATTTTACTTTCATCGATAGTGTATTGGGGGCTAGAACATAGGATTTCGATCTCCTTAATTTGGGAAGACATGTGGATTATGACGAATGCTTCGTGGGACGCCCAACTCCTTTGACCATCCTCGACCAACGCTACAAGAATACTCTAGATGCACATTTTAGCATAAATGGGTAGGGTATGGGTATACCTGCGGGTAGAAAGCTATACCCGTGCCCTACCCATGACTTAATGGGTAGGGTATGGGTACTACCCATAGGTATAAAAGTGTATCCATACCTTGCCCATGCGGGTACGGTACCCGCGGGTACCCGTACCCATGGTTAAATTGCCATCCTTAGCTGGAGACAGTTATTGTATCTCTACCATGTACTATTTGCTATACTCTGTGTGTTTCATATTAGTTGTTGTTGATGTAATATAAATTTATAGTAAATTAGTGACAACTAATATGGAACGGAGGAGGAGGAAGTACTACTCCATAATACAGTTTGAATGTGTATGAGCTTCCTTCATAATACTTCCTCCATAATAAGGACAAAGTACTACCTTCTAATTGGATGAGCTTCGTTTAAGCGAATATGGCAAGTTAACTTTTCATTCTATATGTTGCGGATAGTATTTTTTATTCCTTTTATATGCAATTAAAATTAAAATTTAATTATATTTCTTAACTTACAACTAGCTGGAGATCGACTCAAGATTGTTATAAGCTGAATATAACTAGAGAAAATTCCTTATATGACACTACTTGTAAATATGATTCCTTTAAAACTTTTTTCCTTCCCTACATGACACTTGTGTAAATATTTTGCCTTATATAACACTTTAGTGCATTATATGATTTATAAAAACGCTATTACCCCTAGTGTAATATGTAATAAAAATCAAAAAAATACTGCTATAGTATGTGGAGCCGATAGAAATAGAGAAATGAAACTAACCAAACCACAAACAACCTGTAGCCGGGCGGCATGACAGCCTCTGTGGTTCAGCGAGCGCTCGTAGCGAGTCGATGGTGGCCCTGCAGGACAGGCAACCTCCGTGGCCAAGAGGAACCGCGCGTCAGACATGTGCATGAACCGGAGCAGAAGGAAGAAACAGGGGATGGATAATAGCTACGGGCAACAAGAAAAGCTGAAAGGGACCGAGTCGAGGGGATGCATATGCAGCTGCCCTGCTCACCACCGATCGCCGTCCATGGCCACCGGAATTGGCCAACAAAACTTTCACACTCGAGACAATTTTCCCTGGATCCTGTTTGCAATTTTGCACCAGGGGCTAATTGGCTGCCTGCGTGGAGTCATCGTCGATTGCGTCGCATAGAACACGGTGATGTTTGAAGCCCAGGAATTTCTCGTGAACTTCGCAGGATTGCCGAGGTGTAAGTTTGCAAAACAAACAAATCATTAAGATCCTTTTCGGTGGGCTAGATCTGTCCGCCCTAAGACCTGTGCGGGTTTTTGTAGTCTTACTGCACACTCCATTCATCCTGTCCATTCAGTCATGGTGATTAATGGTGCAATGATTGAACTATGGCATGTGTTGTTCTCCAAATTGTGTCGGTTTTGTGCCCTCCTGGTAATGGATCCACAGAAACGGCCAGTTTGGTACTTCACAGTGACTAGTCTGAATGTCACACGAGTCATAGCGCAATGCTCCTCCAGGCATTCAAACAGTGAACATTTTCTCGGTGGGATCTGGTTGAGGGGCATGTGGGTTATCAAACACGATCAATCGGCTATTTCTTTAAGTTACATGTTGAACCATTCTGGCCCAAGAGGCCCAAGCCCATGAAGTGCTGACCTATAAAAGGAAGGGGCTGGAGAAGAGCAAGACCTAATCCAAGCTTCCAGCCGCCAGTGCTATCGGTGTGTGTGTGTGTGTGTTAGAAAGGTGATTCCCCTCTGAATCAACATGGTATCAGAGCTATGGTTGCTGGGTGCGGTGGTGGCGTGAAAGGCTCTGAGGGCAGCGGAGCTGTGGCTGCTGCGGGCAGCGACGGTGGCAGGGCAGAAGGTGTTAGGGGTTGAAGAGTTGCTGCTGTGTACTTGAGGGTGCCAGTTGCAGCGGTGAAGATGGCTGATGCAAAGAGTCTAACTGAGGCTCTGGAGAAGATCACCACATTCCTTGCCTCCAAGGCAGATGGCCCAACCACTGGGGCTATCGTGCCTCAAGAGGAAGTGGTTCAGAAGCTTGTGTTGGTGCCATCTGACCTCAAACTTGAGGGTGCTGCCAACTATCTGAGTTGGTCTCGGAGGGCGAGGTTGGCTGTGGAGCAGAAAGATCTTGATGGGTACTTGTTGGGTACTGTTGGGGAACCAGGAGACAAAACTAGTGCAGAAGGGAAGAAGTGGAAGGCCATCAACTCCTTGCTTATTGGGTGGCTGTTGAATTCAGTGGTGCCCTCCCTTGGGCGATCTGTGGAAGGGCTATCCACTGCTGCTGAGATATGGAAGACACTGTCCACCCAATACTCCGGCAAGGGCAATGTTATGCTCATTGCTCAGACAGATGGCAAGATTCGTCGCTTGCGCCAAGGTGAAAATTCAGTGATGACATATGTGGCTGAGCTGCAAGCATTGTGGGCAGACCAGGATAACTGTGACCCTCTCGAACTCTATGATGCAGCCTGCATTGAGTCAGGACAGAAATGGATAGCACGCAGACGCGTGTTACAACTTCTGGAGGGGCTCCATAAGCGCTTTGATGGAAGAAGAGCTTCTCTGTTGCATCATACCTCACTGCCCACTATTGATGAGGCTATTGCAGCAATGACTCAAGAGGAGGTGCGTCTATCTCTTGAGCAAGCGGATGAGAAGACTGTACCAGCCTCAACATTTGTTGTTGTCGAGCCAAGGGAGTGGAAAGAGACTAGGGATTGTTTTACCTGTGGGGAGGTAGGTCACCTAAAGTGGAACTGTCCAACTCGTGGCAGGGGCAGGGGATACACTAGAGGGAGTAGGATGGCTGGTGGCAGAGGTGGATATTCAGGATACCACAGGGGGCAGACTACCAGAGGCCGAGGTGGATACTCAGGAGTTCAGAAGGCTCACATAGCAGTTGATGAGGGGGACAGTGGGATGTCCAAAGGTGCAAAAGTAGGTGATGCTACCTATGGAGACTTTGCCCACTGGGTCTCCACAGATGAAGGTAATTCTGAAATAGCATCTCTTGCTACTAATGAAAATAATACAGAATGGGTTTTAGACTCGGGAGCATCTAAGCATGTTGCGGGTAAATTTTGTGTATTTGAGTCTTACAACAAGCATCCTCCTACTCATAATGGAACCATCCAAACTGCTGATGGTACAAGACAGCCCGTCATTGGGGTTGGCACAGTAAAGTGCACTTCAAGCATTTCTCTATCCTCAGTTTTACATGTGCCGGCGTTCCCTGTCAATTTGGTCTCTTTGAGTGCTCTAATTGATGATATCGATTGTAGTGTGACTCTTGACAAGTTCGGTGTCTTGATTCAGGAGCGACTGACGAGGCAGATGGTTGGGACTGGTACCAGGCATAGAGGGCTCTGGTATATGGACAAAGGGGTGAAGCCAGAGTTGGTGTACGCTGCATCCATGGAAGACAAGGAGAAGCATGCAATGATCCATCACTGTAGGATGGGGCATATATCTTTTGATAAGATGAGTAGAATATTTCCAGATGTTATGTGTGGAATAGGCAAGGGCAAACTGACATGTAATGCCTGCGAATATGCTAAACACACAAGAACCTCATATGTGAGTAAGGGGCTTAGGAGCATATCTCCTTTTATGCTTATTCATTCAGATGTATGGACCTGCCCAGTGGTGTCAGCAAATGGAATGAAGTACTTTGTTACTTTTATTGACTGCTATTCTCGTATGACTTGGGTTTACTTGATGCGTCACAAGGATGAAGTGTTCCAGTGTTTTCAGAACTTTCATGCTTATGTGAAGAATCATTTTCAGGTTCAGGTGCAGGTGATCAGAACTGATAATGGCACAGAGTATGTGAACACCACCTTTGGGACTTTCTTGTCTGATCAAGGTATTCTTCATCAAACATCTTGCCCAGATACCCCTCCTCAAAATGGTGTGGCGGAGCGTAAGAATCGCCACATTTTGGAAGTTGCTCGCTCACTTATGTACACAATGAATGTGCCCAAGTTTTTGTGGAGTGAAGCAGTCATGACAGCCACATACTTGATCAACCGGACACCTTCTAGGATATTAGGTATGAAATCCCCATGTGAGCTGGTATTTGGAGAGAATAAGTTTGTTGTTCCTCCTAAGTTATTTGGTAGTACATGTTTTGTTCGGGATCATAGGCCATCTATTGGGAAATTGGACCCACGGGCAGTGAAATGTGTTTTTGTGGGATATTCATCTAGCCAACAGGGGTATAAGTGTTGGAGTCCCTCTGCAAAAAGGATGTTTGTGAGTATGGATGTCACCTTCAGGAAATCTGAGCCGTTTTACGGCGAATCTACTGATCTGAGCCTATTGTTTACTGAACATGACCAACTTCACTCTTTGGAAGATGGCCATGAGGGGGAGAAGGTTGTGTCACACCCTCAGCAAGGGGCAGCTGATTCTGTTGGCATTAATACTGATAATGGGATTCAGGATCAGCCGATAGTAAGTACAATTCAGAATGGTTCTCTCCAGATTCCTATTGAACCTGTTCGGGATCGATGGTCACAGAATCTCCAGGTGTACTCTCGACGGCAGCCACATATGCAGGGGGAGCAGCAAGGTAGCGGTGATGCAAGCTCATCTGATAGACCGCAGCCACATGTGCAGGGGGAGCAGCAAAGCACTGTTGATAGTTCATCTGATACAGTGGATCTGCCTATTGCGTTGCGAAAGGGGACACGTGAAGCGGCAAGGAAAAGTGACATGGCAAGGAAGGCCCTATGTGAAACGCATGCTCTACAAGCTGATTCTGATGACCATGACATTGGGAAATTTATGTCTTATAAGGCTCTGTCTCCCTCCTATAGAGCATTTGTTGCCTCTCTTCAAACTGTATCAATCCCAAGGGATTGGCAGTCTGCAAAGCAAGATCCAAAGTGGCGGGAAGCAATGATAGAGGAGTTGGAAGCACTGAAGAAAAATAAGACGTGGGTACTAACCAAACTACCGGCAGAAAAGAAAGCAGTGAGTTGTAAGTGGATTTATACAGTGAAGCAGAATCCTGAGGGGAAGGTAGAACGGTATAAAGCCAGATTGGTGGCAAGAGGGTTTAGTCAAACTTATGGAATTGACTATGATGAGACATTTGCTCCAGTAGCAAAGATGAACACAGTAAGGATATTGGTTTCTTGTGCTGCTAACTTTGGGTGGAAATTACATCAGTTAGATGTAAAGAACGCTTTCTTGCATGGGGACCTACAGGAAGAAGTGTACATGGAGATACCACCAGGTTTTGGTACCCGAGAGACCACTGGGAAGGTATGTAGGCTGAAGAAATCTTTGTATGGACTTAAGCAATCGCCGAGGGCATGGTTTGATAGGTTCAAACGGGTTGTTTGCGGTATGGGATATGGTCAATGTAATGGCGACCACACAGTGTTCTACAGACATTCTGATCGGAAGATCACTATTCTTGCAGTCTATGTAGATGATATTATCATCACTGGAGATGATCAGGAGGAAATAAAGAGGTTAAAGGAATGTCTGAGCAAGGAGTTCGAGGTAAAAGATTTGGGCAACCTAAAATACTTCCTTGGTATAGAAGTGGCTAGGTCAGAGAAGGGAATATCTTTATGCCAACGAAAATACACCTTGGATCTCTTGAGTGACATGGGCATGATGGGATGTCGTGCAGCTCCTACCCCGATTGAACAAAACCATCAAGTGACAGCACAATCAGGTGAGCTAGTGAATAAGGAAGATTACCAGAAACTGGTTGGGAGACTATTATACTTGTGTCATACCAGGCCTGACATTACATATGCTGTCAGTATAGTGAGCAGATACATGCATGAACCAAGGAGCGGGCATCTTGATATAGTGCATAGAATCCTACGATACCTGAAGGGGACTCCGGGAAAGGGGTTGTGGTTTGCAAAGAGTGGACATCTTGAGGTGGATGGCTATAGTGATTCTGATTGGGCTGGCTGTCAAGATGATAGATGATCAACATCAGGCTATTGTGTATTTGTGGGAGGAAATTTGGTGTCATGGAGAAGCAAGAAGCAAACTGTTGTCTCTAGATCAACAGCAGAAGCAGAGTATAGAGCATTATCTCAAGGGGTCTGTGAAGTGCTCTGGGTGAAGTACCTCCTAGGTGAGTTGAAACTACTGAGGAACGGACCCTTGAGAGTGTGGTGCGACAATCAGTCGGCTATAAGTATTGCCAATAACCCAGTTCAGCATGATAGGACAAAGCATGTAGAAATTGATCGCTTCTTCATTAAGGAGAAACTTGATGCTGGAATCATCAGCCTTACACATGTCAACTCTGGACAACAGATTGCTGATTGTTTGACAAAGGCACTGGGAACAAAGGACTGTAACTTAGCATGTGACAAGATGGGGCTAATAGATATCTACCACCCATCTTGAGGGGGAGTGTTGAACCATTCTGGCCCAAGAGGCTCAAGCCCATGAAGTGCTGACCTATAAAAGGAAGGGGCTGGAGAAGAGCAAGACCTAATCCAAGCTTCCAGCCGCCAGTGCTATCGGTGTGTGTGTGTGTGTGTGTGTGTGTTAGAAAGGTGATTCCCCTCTGAATCAACATTACATGTAGGCGGTTAATCCAGTTTAAACTTTTGGAATAGTTGGCTAGAACATTAATCCAATAGGCGGTGCCCCGCACCAGCCCTTGCTACTTAATACTAAGTAGATATCAATTACACATGGCTTCTCCAATAATACAATACCAAAATCTAGTGGAGGCACCAAGGAAAAGATGCGCACAACCAAAAGAAGAAAAGAAAAGAAAATCTCGCCATAGTGAACAACGCCTTGAATCAGTAGAGTTAATGTCTAATTACAGCTCTAGGATTAATTTTTTATAATGCAGCGATAGCTTCGTGCATATGAAGAAATACACACGGTTGGATGATGCATAATTAAGTTTCGACCCAGGAATCAACTGGGCAGACTAGATGTGAAAAGTACATTCTGGTCAGAGCTACTAGTGCCAGGTGCACTCTGTTCGCCCTGCATTTCAGTTATTTCAGGCAACTCTATGCCATCCTCTAGGAATTTCATTGCATCCAACATGTAAGGACGTTGTTTCCCTTGTGGGTCAGAGCACTTGAGACCCAACACAATCACACGCTCCATCTGCGTCTTGTCGAAGACACCATTTAGTTTCTCATCAGCGGCCTCCACCATCCAGGGTTCTGCGCTGCTTCTACTGTGCTCCAAGACTTGATCCCTGGTCTTTCTACATGCAATCTCTAATAGAACAATTCCAAAGCTGTAGACGTCGGACTTACGGTTGAGCTCCACATCCCCATTCTTAATACACTCCGGATCCATGTATCCCACTGTCCCTATTGCAGTTGTAACTAGTGTTGTATTGTTTTTGCTGGCGATGATCCTCGATAGCCCAAAGTCAGCGATCTTGGCATTGAAATTGAAATCCAGCAGTATGTTTTCTGGCTTGATATCTCTGTGCAAGATGGGTTTATTGCATTCATGGTGAAGATAACGGAGTGCAATCCCTATGTCCTTAAGTATTTGATACCTGAGAAATATATTAAGGAGTAAAATGAAATGTCTAGACACATACATAACATGCCATCATGGTGGAAATTCATTTTTACCTTTCCAAAACTCAAAGTTACTACATACAAAGTACATGTAGTGCATGCCATACAATACCTCTTTTCCCATGGTAGAATCTCCTCTTTGTGGTGTAGGTGGTCCTTAAGGGTACCATTCGGCACCAATTCATAGACAAGAAAGAGGTTAACCCTTTGTTTCCTGCACCAGCACATAAAATCAATCAAGTCCCATTTGTTTCGACTGCAGCACCAACCTTTCAGCTCGACTAAGTTTATGTGCCTCGTTTCACTAATTGTCCTGAGTTCGGCCATAAAATCCCCAACTTCTCCTGTAGTCTGCTTTTTTTTCTTCACAGCCACATCTTGACTGCCATTCTTGTCTGTATAGCTCCCCTTATATACTGTGCCAAAGGCACCCTCTCCAAGTTCGCTTTCCTTGGAAAATCCGCTTGTCGCGTCGCACAATTCCCTGTACTCAAATCTCTTAAGGCCAGTTGTTCCCAACGAGAAGGAATCGCGTGTGCGCCTCCACCTGAAACATGACAGAATGTACCAAACCAGGATAAACCCAACCAGGACTATGGCGGACAGAACGGCTCCGCCAATAACCAGCAGTTTTCGATTTTCTGCATAAACATCATTGTTGGTGTGAGTTGGCGTGCTCATTGGTCAGCAATTTGTACCAGCTTCGGTAATGTATAAGAAGAATACACTGTAATTTAAAGTAGAGTGGAGTAGTGATTCACATGTGGCCAAAGGGGTGATAACTAGAACATGTGCAGTGTTTAAATGTGACACTAACAAGTGACTCCAAGTAGTTAGGTTGAAAGGTTCAACTTTACACTAACCAGTTCAAATGTGGATCAATATCTCACAACTTAAATTATGTCGTCCGTCTTGTCACAATGTAAATAATGCGGTTCAAAATAGTAGAATTTACTCAATTATGTCAATGACTACTCTAAAGATGCGTGCTCAACTTGAGACTCCACCTTGTGCGCCAAATAGCATCATATTGGGCACCGGGTACTAATTTCATTTGATGTCTATCTTATCTCTTTCATCTGAATTTGTTCTTATATCTTTTCCTTTGAATTACATATCAATTTGGTTCTTATACTGCAGTTTTACATAATATTTTACAAGATAATCTTTTGTTCATGGTAAATTATACTTTTGCTTATTGTCACTATATTGATTTCTGTCAAAAATATTTTAAATAATATTTGGTTAGGTCTATTTATGTAAAAAAATATGTCAGCGACGTTTCTTGTTCATGCTGTGATGCTTTTTGAATATTTTACCATTTTTCTACTAGTTAATTTTTGGGGAACTAATTATTTTTAAACTATACATATAATCGTTCTATCATTACAATATTTGTATTCGGATAACTTTTTCGAACCAACTGCATAAGCTTTGTCATATAATTAATGTTCTCTATTTTATGATCATGTAACATGTGTTATATTGTGGTAGTGATTGCTTTTATGCAAATTTTTTTGGATTTAGGACTAGAATCTATATAGGATTTAATAAGTGAACAAATTTGGACCATATATAGGATTTAGGACTAGACTCTATCCATAGTATTTCCATGGTAAAAAAATTAAGGAACACAATGAATAATTGTTTTAAAGAGAGTGAACAAATAAGCTTCAAAACACCGTGTAGATTATTTTTATAAATCTAATAACGCTATAAGGGAGCAACGACGGAAGATGTTTTAAATATGTTAATTAGAGAGGATATGGATGGTGGTTTGCTTGAAGGCCTGGCAGGAAATTTAGTACATGATGGGGTTTGCATGCTTGAATATGGCGACGATGTGTTTTTATGTTTCAAGATAGTTTAGAGGTTGAGAGAAATTTAAAGTATATCCTATGTATTTTTTATCAACTCTCGGTTTGAAGATTAACTTCCATAAAAAGCGTCATTTTCTACTTTAGTAAATATGAGGATAAATTACAGGAATAGTATTCTATTTTTATTTGTACTGTGGGAAAATACCATTTAAGTATTTAGGTGTACCTTTACATCATAGTAGGCTGTGTAATAGTGATTGGAATAGGGCAGAGGAAGTTTCATACTTGGGCTGGTAGGCAAAACTCAAATTCTGAGATAGATTAATTTTGCTAAGATCATGTCTAGGTAATGTGCCTTACTATATGATGTGAATGTTTGAAATTCATAAAGGGCCTTGTAAGAAAATAGATTTTTTTTGAAAGATTGCTTTGGCAAGTAAGAGATGTTAAAAAGTATCTTTGTTGGAAGGAAGTTTGTCAACATAAAGATTTTGGTGGATTGGGAGTGGTAGATTTAGAATTTATGAATGTTGTTAAATGTTTATGGAAGCTAGAGAACGAACATGGTGTGTGGCAAGATCTTTTGAGGTAAGATCCTCTGAAATTCATATCTTTAAAATTTGGGAAAATTTGCTATAGGACACCGTAATTTTGTGCCGTTTGCCAAAATAGACTGCTCAATTGTGTCTTTTCCAGAACACACCATAGTGCCAAAAATAAAAAGTTTGGCACACTTTCTTCATAACTGGTCATCTTAAATAAAAGTGTCGAACTTTTTTTGGACACTACAGTGTGTTCTGCAAATATGTCACAAAATTATAATGGTACCTAGCAAAGACACAATCGGATAGTATGTTTTAGCAAACGCCACAAAATAACAGTGTCCTATAGCAATTTTTTTCCTTAAAATTTTGTTCTTATACTACAGTTTGGATAATATTTTTCAAGATAATTTTTTGTCCATAGTAAACTATACTTTTGTTTATGGTCACTATATTTATTTTCCATCAAAATATTTCAAATTATTGTTAGTTAAGTGTATTATATGTAAAAATGTGTTTTTCTTTATGTCAGCGATGATTCTTGTTCACCCTAGTGATGTTTTTTTGGTATATTTTTTTTTTGTCTCTACTAGTTAAGTGTTCTGGTACTAATTATTTTTAGACTAATATTTAGTTTTGTTGTATCATTACAATATTTGTTTTCTCCATAATTTTACTAATCAGCTGCATAAGCTTTGTCTTCTAATAAATGTTCTCTCTGTGTTGATCATGTAGCTTGTGTTATATTGTGGCAGTGATTGTTTGTATGCATTTCTTTTAGTTTCAACTTTTTAATAAGTGAACAAATTGGGCCCTACATAGAATATAGGACTAGACTGAATACATAGTATTCCCACGATTAACAAAATCAAGGAGCGCATGCAGCTAACAATTTTTTAAAAGGGAGTGAACAAATAAGCTTCAAACTATGGTGCAGAAATATTAAAGTTTGATAAATTTAATGACGCTATAAGGGAGCAAGACCTAGAGCAAAAATGACCCGGTGTCCACCAACATATAATCCATAATTTCATTTGAAATTGGGGTGTCACTCACTATGAAAATATATAATGTATCCAAAGTTTTAAATAGCCAGCTATTGTATTTTGCCGCGGCAATTTTAAAAGCTATAAAAGTCTATAGACAGGCTATAGCGCAGCTATGCCATTTAGCCATTTTACTAAATAATGAATAAAAATTAAAATTTAAGCAGCATATATAGGTTTATATATCAATAATTCACTTAAGCATAACAAATTATTAATCACATACAAGATATAAATAGTCTTGACATACTTCTATCCGCATATTACAATATTAAGTAGCAGCAACCTGTGAGTGAGAACCTGACTGTTCAGCTGCGGGCCAATAAGGGTAGCCGAATTTAGTAGCGTGCGCGGCCGAATTTGCCGAATTTGGTCTGCACTTAAAGAATTTGGTCCAAAATTTTTGGTTCCAAAGACAAAAATTTAGCGGGCTATGGAGCTAAACTGAGGCTAAATGGTTATAGCTAGGCTATTAGCGGCTCTTTCCATCTTAGCCTTTAAATATTAATGCTTCAGCCGTAGCCGCAAGTCTCTGAAAAAGTTATAGCCGGCTATTCAAAACTATGAATGTATCAAAGGAATTTGGTTTTGACCCGGTGTCCTGTGACACCGGCTAGCTGAACCTAGGTCCGCCGGCGGCGCATGCAGATTAGGAGGTCTGTACTGCGTCCCGAGCTCCGTGCACCATCACGAAGATCTCAGTTTAATGTGAGAAAATTCAACAAGAGTAAGCTGGTTTACAGATAGTTAGTACCTTTGGAAGCACCTCTGAAAGCAAGTGTTGAGTTGAAGGACCAAGATATAATCTGGTGGAGCTCGAAGTATCTGCCGGTGGCCGCAGAAAACCCCACCGCCACCTCCCACGGGAGCAAGTCTGTGATGGGGTCCGGTAACTTCGCACTGACTTGCACGGGGTCAAGAGAAGGCTTGTCATCAATATGAAGAGAGGCGACCAGCATGTGAGTGGTGCTGTTGAAAGTGATGGTCGCCGTCATGGAGCCGGTCAGGCTGAAGTCGGGCAAGGTTGTTGTGTTAACGGAGGCCTTGACAGTGTTGATGTCGATGCCTATGTGATCGGATGAGGGGTCAAAAAAGTTTCTGAATTTGTCAAACTCGACGGCAATGATCCGGTTTGTGCCCTTGCCGTTCATCCCGTCGCCTCCATGGAGGCCGAGGTTGCCCCCGCCAGAGTCCAGCGGCAACATGGATGGGTAACTGGAGAGGAAAAAAGCCATGCCGTCGCCGGTCGGAACGCTGTCGTTTCCGAAGACCCTGATGGCGAAGTTGAACCGTGTTGAAAAGCTCGCCACCTCGCCGGTGCTGGTGTCGTAGAAGGGCACCGGGTGGTTGTACGACATCCGCCCCGTGCAATCCTGCATGGGCTCACCCTCCGTGTTACAGGTGAGGTCGACCAGCCTTCCGTTGAGGCTGGCGCTGCCCTCGAACAGGAGGTCATCTGAGCGGTAGGTGGATCCGTTGGAAAAGTCGAAGCTGAAAGAGAAGGATGAGGCAGTGGCTCCCGCTACAACGTGGTAGGAGAGGAGGAAGCAACAGCAGGTGGCGTATAGGTGGAAGAGGAGGAGCCTGCCTGCGGATGCGGGCATGACCATCAGCATATTTGCTGGAACCTAGAGCTAGCTGCATATCGTGTGAACTCCATATATTATCGGAACGTTCTTTCCAATAAGTTGCACGCTACGGCATGGAACAGAATAAATTAGGCCTGACGCTCGACCTTTTCGTCGCATTGCTTTGGTCATATCGGAATATTTGTACCGGCATGCTTCGATCGGGCCGACGACAATTGCCCCATCTTGCAAAGTGCAGCGGAAGGGACAATGTATATGTAGTGTGGTCTTCGATATCCGGGAGAGACGAGAAGGGAACTACTTCCATGTTATCGTTCTCCGCGCATATTTGATGTACCGAAGAACAAGCAATCACAGTACGATGAACGATATCGAGATTTGGTAACGTAGTTCGGCGATCAACGCCTACATCTGCAGGGCATGACTACGGGCGCTTCTTCCTATGATACCATAACACCAGCCGCTTTGGTCGCCGGTACAAGCCGCCGGCTCCTCTTGCGCTCATGTTGCTATCAAGTCGTCATAGGTTACAACGGTGTGCCCCCCTCATTATATCGAAGGCCCGGACTACTGGTGTCCGACTTAAACACAACTCATACCTATCCACACCTATCATAACTCAGAGTCCTAATCCAACTCGTACAAATATTCGACACAAATATACCACCTTACAGACAATGAATTGAACAACTTACAAACAATCGCAATTCATGAGAGATTTTTCTTTAATTGATGTTTGGGCGGAAGAAATCGACGATGCACCAGATACACCACCTTCTTACTTTTATCCAAATATATACTTTCGATCTCACCGAAACAGTGCGTGCATGCATTGTATCCCTTGTTTGTCTGTCCTGAAAGGTTACTAAGAGCATGTCAATCATTGATGGTCACGAACAGCAACACTCGTAGATCAAATTCCTCTTGTTTGTACTCATCCCACACACATACACCTTCATTCTGCCACAACTGTAGAAGTTCTTCAACTAATGGCCTTAGGTACATATCAATATCATTGCCAGGTTGCTTCGGGCCTTGGATGAGCACTGACATCATAATAAACTTTCGCTTTATACATAACCAAGGAGGAAGGTTATAAATACATAGAGTCACAGGTCAGGTGCTATGACTGCAGCTCTGCTCCCCAAAAGGATTCATGCCATCTGTACTTAGACCAAACCTTAAGTTCCGTGCGTCATCTGTAAAGTCCGGGAACTCTCTCTCGATTTTTCTCCACTGCGATCCATCAGCGGGGTGTTTCAATATCACGTCACTCTTACGGTCTTCTTTGTGCCACCACAACAACTTGGTATGCTCTTTGTTTCTGAACAAACATTTCAACCGTGGTATTATAGGAGCATACCACATCGTCTTGGCAGGAACCCTCTTCTTGGGGCGCTCACCCTCAACATCACCATGGTCATCTCGCTTGATCTTATACCAAAAAGCACTAAATACCGGGCATGCATTTAAATTCTCGTACTTCTCACCGCGGTAGAGGATGCAGTCATTAGGGCATGCATGTATCTTTTGTACCTACAATCCTAGAGGGCAGACAATCTTCTTTGCTTCGTACGTACTGGCGGGCAATTTGTTATCCTTTGGAAGCATCTTCTTCACAATTTTCAGCAACTTTTCAAATCCCTTGTCAGATAAACCAGTCTCTGCCTTCCATTACAGCAATTCCAGCGTGCTACCCAGCTTTTTTTGGCCGTCTTTGCAATTTGGGTAAAAATTATTTTTGTGATCATCTAACATGCGCTCCAACTTCTCCCTCTCCTTTTCACTTTTGCAGTCTATCTGTGCATCAGCAATGACATGACCAAGATCATCAGCGAGCATATTGGAGGCCCATTCTTCACCTTCTTCTTCTTCATTGTCTTCCATTGCAGTATCAGTGGTTTCACGGTACACATGATAGTTATTATCATTCTCTTCTTCATTGTTGTCTTCTATCATAACCCCTCTTTCTCCATGCTTGGTCCAATAATTATAGCCGAACATGAAACCGAACCGGAACAGGTGGATGTGAAGGGTCTTTGAGGATGGGTAATCCTTCTCATTCCGACAAACACCGCATGAACAACACATAAAACCATTCCGCTTGTTTGCCTCAGCCACATTGAGAAAAGAATGCACACCTTTAATGAACTCTCCAGAGCGTCGGTCAGCCTAGTGATGTCTTACAGGACCCATTGGGAAACCCCAAGAGAAAGGTATGATGAGCACAGCAGTAAGTTTTCCCTCAGCATGAAATCAAAGTTTAATCGACCAGTAGGAGAAAGAAATCACTTCTGAAGGTTGATGCTAGCTAACTTTGGCAGGGCACACTACCGGCGTCAACAACAACGTGGAACCTGCACACAACACAACCAAAATACTTTGCCCCAACTTACAGTGAGGTTGTCAATCTCACTGGTTTTGCTGAAAATAAAGGATTAAACGTATTGTATGGAAAGAGATGTTTGTTTGCAGTAAAATGAAATAGTACTTGCGGAAAGTAAACAGTGTTTGCAGTAGATGGTATAATGTAAAAGAATGGACCGGGGTCCACAGTTCACTAGAGGTGTCTCTCCATAAAGATAAATAACATGCTGGGTGAACAAATTACAGTTGGGCAATTGACAAATAGAAAATGCATAACAATGCATGTACATGTCATGAAGATCACTATGAGATTCATTTGGGCATTACAACATGATACATAGACCGTAATCCAACTGCATCTACGACTAATATATAATCCACCTTTAGGATATCATTCGAACAACCTTTGGATATTTAGTTGCAAGCAACAGATTATCGCATTAAGCAAAGTGTGTAATATAAACAATACAATTATCCTTAAACAAAAGATTGTTGTTATCTCCCTAGTAGCAACAACACATCTACAACCTTAGAAGTTATTGTCACTCTCCCAGATTACTAGAGGCATGAACCCACTATCGAGCATAAATACTCCCTCTTGGAGTCACAAGCATCTACTTGGCCAAAGCATCTACTTGCAACGGAAAGCATGCAAGATCACAAATTACATAGACATGATAGATCAATAATCAACTTGGCATAGTACTCAATATTCATCAGATCCCAACAAACACAACATGTAGTATTACAATAAGATGATCTTGATCATGTTAAGCAGCTCACAAGATCAATACATGGTGGCGCAAATAGGATAAGATAAACATCTAGCTACTGCTATGGACCCATAGTCCAAAGATAAACTACTCACGCATCACTCCAGAGGCAGGCATGGCGATGAAGAAGGCCTCCGGTGATGATTCCCCTCTTCGACAGGGTGCCGGAAGAACTTCAGAACCCTCCCAAACTAGGGTCAACGACGGCGGCGGCTACAGTACTTTTCATGGATGGAGGCTCGGGCCTTTAGGGTTTTCCCAAGAAAGTGAATTTATAGGCGGAAGGGCGAGGTCGGTGGGCGCCCGAGGGGCCCACACCATGGGGCGGCACGACCAGGAGGGGGGCCGCGCCACCACTAGGTGTGGCCGGCTTGTTGCCCATCTCTGTCTCTCCTTTGGACTCCGTGAACATGTCAGGAAAATAGGCACTCTGGCTTTTATTTTGTCCAATTCCGAGAATACTTCCTTCAGTAATAATCTGGAATAGAAAAACAGCAGAAAACAGGAACAGGAATTGTGGCATCTTGTTAATAGGTTAGTTCCAGAAAATACATAAAAATGCCACGAAGTGTAAACAAAACATAAAGCAATTGGTGTAAAACAAGCATGGAGCATCAAAAATTATAGATACATTTGCAACGTATCTGCATCCCCAAGCTTAACTCCTGCTCGTCCTCGAGTAGGTAAGTGATAACTGATATGTGATACGTCTCAAACGTATCTATAATTTTTGATGCTCCATGCTTGTTTTTACACCATTTGCATATTGTTTCGTTACACTTAGTGGCATTTTTATGCATTTTCTGGAACTAACCTATTAACAAGTGCCACAGTGCCAGTTTCCTGTTTTCTGCTGTTTTTGTGTTTCAGAAGTGATACACAGGAAATATTCTCGGAATTGGACGAAACAAGTTCCGGAAGTCTTATTTTTCCCGGAAGCTTCCAGACATCCGAAGGAGAGACGGAGAGGGGCCACCAGGGCCCCACACATAGGGCCGGCGCGGCCAGGCCCCTGGCCGCGCCACCCCTGTGTGAGGGAGCCTGGCTCCACCTCTGACGACGCCCCTTCGCCTATAAGTACCCCCCGACGGAAAAAACCTAAGTACCCGATCAATTTTCCAGAACACATCGCGATCCGCCGCCGCCGTCGACCCGAAGATCGGGAGGGTCCAGAAGCTCTTCCCGGCACCCTGCCGGAGAGGGGAATCGCCACCGGAGGTCTTCTTCATCGCCATGCTTGCCTCCGGAGCGATGAGTGAGTAGTCTACCTTGGACTATGGGTCCATAGCAGTAGCTAGATGGTTGTCTTCTCCACCATGTGCTTCATGTTTAGATCTCATGAGCTGCCCTACATGATTGAGATCACCGTTATGTAATTCTATGATGTTGGTTTGTTGGGATCCGATGAATATTGGTGTTTATGATTAAGTTGCTGTACTGAATTATATCTTTTGTTATCTCTATGTTGTTTATGATCTTGCATGCTCTCCGTTGTTAGTAGCTATCTTGGCCGAGTAGTTGCTAGTGACTCCAAGAGGGGGTATTTATGCTCGATAGTGGGTTCATGTCTCTATTTCACCTGGGGGAGTGACAGAAACCTCTAAGGTGGTAGATGTGCTGTTGCTACTAGGGAGAAAACAACATTCATATGCTCAAGGGCATATACTTTGTTTACATTACACACTTTGCTTAATGCAATTATCTGTTGTTCGCAACTTAATACTTTTGGGGTGTTCGGATTGATATCCCCGATGGTGGATTATTAGTCATAGATGCAGTTGGATGGCGGTCTATGTATTTTGTTGTAATGCCCAGAGTAAATCTCATAGTGATCTTCTTGACATATCACGTTATCTTTATTCTATCAATTGCCCAACTGTAATTTGTTTACCCAGCATGTTATTTTATCTATGGAGAGACACCACTAGTGAACTGTGGACCCCGGTCCTATTTTAATCATATTGCAATCACCTGTTTACTTTTCCCGCACTGTTTACTTTACTCGCATACTATTACTGTTTTCCACTCGATACACTCATAACCTTTGTTTCAAGCAAACCGGTGAGATTGACAACCTCATCGTAAGTTGGGAGCAAAGTATTTGTTTGTGTGTGTGCAGGTTCCACGTTGCAGCTAGCAAGCAAAGCTTGGACGAGGCGCCATATATAAATTGTCCGCTGATGTCGCAAACTAGCAAGCATCACCTTCAGCTGTCATTTGTCTGCTTTTATCCTGAACGATAAACCTTGGTTTCTAACTGAGGGAAAACGAGCTACTATACTCATCATACCTTCCTCTTGGGGTTCCCAACGGGCTGGTCATTTACCACGCATCAAGCTCTTTTTCTGGCGCCGTTGCCGGGGAAAAGTGGAAGACTTCTGCGAGGGGAGTTTTTCGCACACACATTCTTTACTTTGTTATTGTTTTGCTTTACTTTATTTATTTTACCTGCATTGCTTTTATATCAAAAACCCAAAAAAAATTAGAATCCTTGGTAGTTGTTTTTACTTGTTTACTTTCGTTTTGCTGAAATGGCCAATCTTGAAAACACCAAGTTGTGTGACTTTACTAGCACAAACAATGGTGATTTTATCTGCACTCCTATTGCACCACCTGTTCCTGCTACCACCTTTTATGAGATTAAGCCTGCTTTGTTGAACCTTGTTACGAAAGAGCAATTTTCTGGTACTAGTACTGAAGATGCTGCAGCTCATCTCAACAATTTTGTTGAGCTATGTGAGATGCAGAAATATAAGGATGTTGATAGTGATATTATTAAGCTCAAGTTGTTTCCTTTTTCTTTGAGAGGAAAAGCTAAAGATTGGTTGCTGTCTTTGACTAAGAATAGTATTGATTCATGGGCTAAGTGTAAGGATGCTTTTATTGGTAGATACTATCCTCCTGCTAAGAATATAGCTTTGCGCAGCAATATTATGAAGTTTACTCAGTTTGATAATGAACATGTTGCTCAAGCTTGGGAAAGAATGAAATCTATGGTAAAGAATTGCCCCACTCATGGACTGACTACTTGGATGATTATCCAAACTTTTTATGCAGGACTGAATTTTTCTTCAAGAAACCTACTCGATTCAGCTGCTGGAGGCACTTTTATGTCCCTTACATTGGGCGCCACATCAAAGCTACTCGACAACATGATGGTAAATTATTCCGAATGGCACACCGAGAGAGCTCCACAAGGTAAGAAGGTAAATTCTGTTGAGGAAACCTCTTCCTTGAATGATAAGATTGATACCATTATGGCTATGCTTGCTAATGATAGGACTCATGTTGATCCTAGTAATGTTCCTTTGGCCTCTTTGGTTGCTCAAGAAGAGCATGTTGATGTGAATTTCATTAGGAACAATAATTTTAATAACAATGCTTATAGGAATAATTTTGCTAGTAACAATTATAGGCCGTATCCTTCTACCAATGGTAATGGTTATGGTAATTCTTATTGTAACTCCTACAACAACACTAGGGCCGCGCCCTCCGAGCTTGAGGTAATGCTCAAGGACTTCATCGGTAAGCAAACTGCTTTTAATAAGTCTGTTGAGGAAAAGTTAGGCAAAATTAATATTCTTGCTTCCAAGGTTGATAGCCTTGCTCATGATGTTGAACTTCTGAAATTAAAAGTGTTTCCTAATGATGTGAAAGTGAGCAATGTTGTTGCTACCGCTAATGCTATCCAAGTTGGAATTGATGAAAATATTAGATTGTTAGCGGAATTGCATGCCAGGTGGGAAAGAGAAGATGAGATGGCTAGAGAAATGAAGGTATGTACCATTACTACCTCTAATGATGTTTCTCCTACTGATAACAATCCTCTCACTTTGATTGGTGTAGAGAAAACTCCCACTCCTTGTGTTAAAAAGCCTAAAACTGCCAAAACTTTTTCTCAAAAGAGTGCTGAAATTTTTCGGAGTGTGGGAGATGATAGCTCTACTTGTTTTAATGATTTTGATGTTGATGGCTGCAATATATCCGAAGTTATTTTGTTCTTGCAAAAGCTTGCTTTGACTCCCAATGCTAGTTCTTTAAATATTGCTTTTACTAAGCATATTACCAATGCTCTCATAAAAATTAGGGATGAAAAGTTGAAGCAAAAAGCCTCTGTTCCCAAGAAGTTAGAAGATGGTTGGGAACCCATCATTGATATGCATGTTAATGGTTATGATTTCCATGCTTTATGTGATCTAGGTGCTAGTATTTCTATCATGCCTAGGAAGATTTATGACATGCTTGATTTACCACCGCTTGAAAAATGTTATTTTGATGTTCCTATTGCTGATGTTGCTAAGAAGAAACCTTTGGGAAGGATTAATGATGTTCTAATTGTGGTTAACAATAACCTTGTTCCTGTTGATTTCTTGTTATGGACGTTGAATGCCATGCTTCATGTCCTATTATTTTGGGAAGACCTTTTCTTCGAACTGTAGGTGCCATCATTGATATGAGGGAAGGCACTATCAAATATCAATTCCCACTAAAGAAAGGTATGGAACACTTCCCTAGGAAAAGAAAGAAATTGCTTTTTGACTCTATTCTTAGAGCAAATTATGAGCTTGATGCTTCATCACTTGATATTACTTGATTCGCAATTTTCTGCGCCTAGCTCAAAGGCGTTAAAGAAAAGCACTCTTGGGAGATAACCCAATGTTTTCTTTTCAGTATTTTTTCTCTTATTTGAGTCTTGGAAGTTATTACTACTGTAATTACCACTCCTTATCTTGTTTATTTCGTTTTTGTGCCAAGAGAAGCCTCTAATTTGAGCGAGGTAAAGATTTGGGGTTGTTGCTGTCCTGAAACTGTTTTCGGTGCTGCACCGTAAAAATTCGTATAAATTCTCTGTTTATCTTTTGGACCTGCGATTTCTTGTGCATATGCCCCAGGTTATATCCAAACTTTTGTTAGTTGAACACTTTTTGATTTGAGCAACAGAAAACCTTTCAAAAATTCGTCCTTTGTCAGCTGTTCAGTTTTGACAGATTTCTGCCAGTATTTGTTTTTGCCACTTTATCGCTTTCTTTTGAGTTCTTTTTTATCATGGAACTCTTGTGGAAGTTGCTACAGTAGTATATACTTTATATGTGGTGGTTTTGGGTTGAAACCTGAAGCTAAAAGAGGTTGAATATATTTTATGCTTACACTAATGTTGCTAATAGAATTGTGTTTAGTTTTGTATGAAGGAAGTTTTCAAGTGTAGGGATTGGAGAATGATGAGATGAGTTGAAGAATGGACAAAAGCTCAAGCTTGGGGATGCCCATGCATCACCCCAAGAAATATCCAAGAAGTACAAGCGTCAAAGCTTGGGGATGCCCCCGAGGCACCCCTTCTTCATCGGCAAAAATCAGGTCACCTTTAAAGACACTATATTTTTATTGCTTCATGCACTATGTGTTTTTCTTGGAGCATCAGTTGTTTTAGTTTTCTTAGTTAGTTTGTTTGCTGCAATAAATGGTTGGACCCCAACAAATTTCCTTTGGAGGAGATGTACTCGTTTTCGTTTGCAAAGAATGCTCTAGTTTTCACTCTTATTAAAAATCGAGCCTTCTACTTTTTCTGCTACTGCTTTTGGTTTTCGTTTTCGCCTTGATTTGCGTTCAGACCTTGTCATATCTTTTCATCAAGGTGTATTTTTGCCTCTGATCTTAATTGGTTTTCATCAAAAGAGGTGTTTATAAAAATTTCAAATGGTGTTGGAAAAGAGAAAAAGCTTTGTGCAAAATAGTGGTACAAGAAGGAGCTTGTGTAGACTGCGGCTTAGGCTTTTTCATGTCATGCTTGATGTCTTTTTGATAGTATGCTTAGTGGTTTTGCTGTAGCATGACTTGTCTCAAATAACTGAGATTGCTTAATGAGCCTTTGAAAAAATCATGCGTTGTTTTTATTGTATGGAAGCATTATTTTGGTTTTCTCCTTGATGCTTTATTTGGGTTGACCTGGCGCATGCTCACACATGTTAGACTCTTACAAAGTCGCCATTAGCCTTCATGATCATTTAGTTTTTGACTTTTGATGCCATCTTATGCTTCTTTTAATGTCGCTTTGTCGCTTTGCATGATTATGGCCATTATTGCTCTCTTAGTTGGTCGCTCCCAGTCTTTTGCTAGCCCTCGCCTTGTACTGAGTATGAGCTCTACTCGTGCATCCAACTCCTAAAAGCCAAAGTTTTCCAAAGTGTCCACCATACATACCTACTAGCAATTTGCTATTCCAAGTAAATTTGACTTGCTTTTATATTCTCTTCAAATTAAACTCTTGCCAGTGTTATGCGAAATTCGGTCAGTAAAGCTCTCACGAACCGGAAGGCACACTTTACTTTTTCCTGTTCTAAAATTTTGACATTGTGGTCTTTTATGTTGAGTTGTTATGCTTGCAAGTTGTAAGTTGGATTCTAGCCCAGCCATGCTGTCATGGGGCAAGCTTTCAACATTGCACTTTCTTATTTGAGTTGATATCGTGATCTTTTGTTTATGGAGGCCCGCGGTGTGAAATGAGTTGGGAATCTTGTGAGGATCATGGAGTTTTTATATGTGTTAGGGAAACGCCGGGCCGCCAATCTAAGCCATGCATAATTCATGGTGGAAATTTGCAGCATACCCATGGTGAACATTCGACGACGCATCTCACAATAAAAAGCTAAACAATATAGCAAATAAAAGAGATGTCGAGGTGTTCATTGTCTGCTTGTCCTGTCATTTTGGTGTGGGCTTGTTCCATGTCATCGGGCACGGAGGTACCCCATTGGCGGTTCTCAATGATACACATATATTTACAATGACAAGAGCCTTGCTTGGGACTCTAAGTAAAGTAGCATGAGGTTTGGGTACTCGTATTCACGGGGCACGAGGTCTTCAACTTATGATTTGTCAAGCATATGCATCATAATTGTTCTCGCATTAACTTTAACCATTCAAGATGCTTATGATGGGGGCAATGAGAGCTCAAAGCCGGTAAGTACCATAATTTTTGAAGGTTATAAAACTTGCAATCACTGCTTCCCTCTACGAAGGGCCTTTCTTTTACTTTTATGTTGAGTCACCACCTTCTTTCTTTATGCACCATTAAGAGAGCATAGTTGTCATTCTTAGTGTGATATGCATTGTCCCAAAGTTCATTGATTGATTCATGATGATTGGTTTCACTTGTTCTTAAATTATTTGTATCTAGTCGCCCTCTTAAACTTCAAGGTGTCCTATGCATTTATGTTTTGCTCTCTTTGAAGGACAAGCTGAAAACCACTTGTATGTTTTTCCTTATGATTTGAACACACGTTTGACTTTCATTGTTTCATTATCATGATCTTTTGTTTGTGTTCATTTGCATGTTTACAACATGGTTGCTAAGTTCTTATTGTCATGATTATATCTTTCATGCCCATGTTTTAAGTTCTATTGATCCCAGCTCGCCAATGCTTACATTTATGATCAAGATTGTGTAGGTGCATGTCACCTCAAAAATTATTCTTTTTGTTATCACTTACCTACTCGAGGACGAGCAGGAGTTAAGCTTGGGGATGCTTGATACGTCTCAAACGTATCTATAATTTTTGATGCTCCATGCTTGTTTTTACACCATTTGCATATTGTTTCGTTACACTTAGTGGCATTTTTATGCATTTTCCGGAACTAACCTATTAACAAGTGCCACAGTGCCAGTTTCCTGTTTTCTGCTGTTTTTGTGTTTCAGAAGTGATACACAGGAAATATTCTCGGAATTGGACGAAACAAGTTCCTGAAGTCTTATTTTTCCCGGAAGCTTCCAGACATCCGAAGGAGAGACGGAGAGGGGCCACCAGGGCCCCACACATAGGGCCGGCGTGGCCAGGCCCCTGGCCGCGCCACCCCTATGTGAGGGAGCCTGGCTCCACCTCTGACGACGCCCCTTCGCCTATAAGTACCCCCCGATGGAAAAAACCTAAGTACCCGATCAATTTTCCAGAACACATCGCGATCCACCGCCGCCGTCGACCCGAAGATCGGGAGGGTCCAGAAGCTCTTCCCGGCACCCTGCCGGAGAGGGGAATCGCCACCGGAGGTCTTCTTCATCGCCATGCTTGCCTCCGGAGCGATGAGTGAGTAGTCTACCTTGGACTATGGGTCCATAGCAGTAGCTAGATGGTTGTCTTCTCCTCCATGTGCTTCATGTTTAGATCTCATGAGCTGCCCTACATGATTGAGATCACCGTTATGTAATTCTATGATGTTGGTTTGTTGGGATCCGATGAATATTGGTGTTTATGATTAAGTTGCTGTACTGAATTATATCTTTTGTTATCTCTATGTTGTTTATGATCTTGCATGCTCTCCGTTGTTAGTAGCTATCTTGGCCGAGTAGTTGCTAGTGACTCCAAGAGGGGGTATTTATGCTCGATAGTGGGTTCATGTCTCTATTTCACCTGGGGGAGTGACAGAAACCTCTAAGGTGGTAGATGTGCTGTTGCTACTAGGGAGAAAACAACATTCATATGCTCAAGGGCATATGCTTTGTTTACATTACACACTTTGCTTAATGCAATTATCTGTTGTTCGCAACTTAATACTTTTGGGGTGTTCGGATTGATATCCCCGAGGGTGGATTATTAGTCATAGATGCAGTTGGATGGCGGTCTATGTATTTTGTTGTAATGCCCAGAGTAAATCTCATAGTGATCTTCTTGACATATCACGTTATCTTTATTCTATCAATTGCCCAACTGTAATTTGTTTACCCAACATGTTATTTTATCTATGGAGAGACACCACTAGTGAACTGTGGACCCCGGTCCTATTTTAATCATATTGCAATCACCTGTTTACTTTTCCCGCACTGTTTACTTTACTCGCATACTATTACTGTTTTCCACTCGATACACTCATAACCTTTGTTTCAAGCAAACCGGTGAGATTGACAACCTCATCGTAAGTTGGGAGCAAAGTATTTGTTTGTGTGTGTGCAGGTTCCACGTTGCAGCTAGCAAGCAAAGCTTGGACGAGGCGCCATATATAAATTGTCCGCTGCTGTCGCAAACTAGCAAGCATCACCTTCAGCTGTCATTTGTCTGCTTTTCTCCTGAACGATAAACCTTGGTTTCTAACTGAGGGAAAACGAGCTACTATACTCATCATACCTTCCTCTTGGGGTTCCCAACGGGCTGGTCATTTACCACGCATCAATATGTCGCAAACGTATCCACAATTTTTTATGCTCCATGCTTGTTTTACACCAATTGTTTTGTGTTTTGTTTACACTTTGTGGCATTTTTATGCATTTTCTAGAACTAACCTATTAACGAGATGCCACAGTGCTAGTTCCTGTTTTCTGCTGTTTTTGTGTTTCAGAAAAGTTACACAGGAAATATTCTCGGAATTGGACGAAACGAAAGCGAAGTTCCTATTTACATGAAAGGAATACAAAGTCCAGAGGGGAGACGGAGCCGGACCAGAGGGCGGCCGCACCATTGGGTGGCGCAGGCCACCCCCTGGCCGCGCTACCAGGTGGTGTGGGCCCCTGGTCCACCCCCTGACATCGCCCTTCCACCTATAAATTCCCTTCGACGGGAAAACCCTAAAGAGATGAACACTTTTCCATAGAACATACTGCAAGCCACGCTGTCGTCGTCCCGAGATCGGGAGGGTCCAAAAGCTCTTCCTGGCACCCTACCGGAGAGGGGAATCATCACCGGAGGCCTTCTTCATCACCATGCCAGCCTCCGGAGAGATGCGTGAATAGTTTACCTTGGACTATGGGTCCATAGCAGTAGCTAGATGGTTGTCTCCTCCTCCATGTGCTTCATGTCTAGATCTTGTGAGCTGCCTATCATGATCAAGATCATCGTTATGTAATTTTACATGTTGTGTTTGTTGGGATTCAATGAATTTTGAGTACTATGTCAAGTTGATTGTTGATTTATCATGTCTATGTTATTTGTGATCTTGCATGCTCTCCGTTGCTAGTAGATATCTTGGCCTTGTAGATGCTAGTGACTCTAAGAGGGAGTATTTATGCTCGATAGTGGGTTCATGCCTGTAGTAATCTGGGAGAGTGACAATAACTTCTAAGGTTGTAGATATGCTGTTGCTACTAGGGAGAAAACAACAATCTTGTGTTCAAGTATATTTGTATTGTTTACATTACATACTTTGCTTAAGGCGATAATCTGTTGCTTACAACTTAATACCCAACGGTTGTTCAGATAATATCTGGCGGGTGGATTATTAGTCATAGATGCAGTTGGATTACGGTCTATGTATTATGTTGTAATGCCTAAGTGAATCTCATAGTGATCTTCATGACATGTACATGCATTGCTTTGCATTCTTTATTCTGTCAATTGCTCAACTGTAATTTGTTTACCCAGCATGTTATGGAGAGACACTTCTAGTGAACTGTGGACCCTGGTCCATTCTTTTACATTTATATTACCTTCTACTGCAAGCACTGTTTACTTTCTGCAAGCTTTATTTACTTACTGCAAACAAATATCATTTTCCATATGATACGTTCAATCCTTTGTTATCAGCAAACCGGTGAGATTGACAACCTCACTGTAAGTTGGGGCAAAGTATTTTGGTTGTGTTGTGTGGAGGTTCCACGTTGCTGCTGGCGCCGAAGCCACGCACCAGACCTTCTTTGGCGCCATTGCCAAAATCAGCAAGCAACAACCTTCAGAAGTGATTTCTTTCTCCTAGTGGTCGATTAAACCTTGGTATCATAACTGAGGGAAAACTTACTGCTATGCTCATCATACCTTCCTCTTGGGGTTTCCCAACTGGTCCTGTGAGACATCACGACTTTTTCTGGTGCCATTGCCGGGGAGAAAGAGGATTTCTGCAAGGGAAGTCTCTCACTTCCAATCTTTTTACTTTGTTATTGTTTTGCTTAGTTTCTTTATTTTATTTTTGTTTGCATCTTTTTATCAAAAATACAAAAAAAATTAGTTCCTTTTATAGTTGGTACTTTGTTACTTTGTTTTTAGTTCATTATGTTGATCCCTAAGTACTTCCTGAAAGACTTATCAGTAGGTAGCGGTTCTATAATTGGGAAAGAAAATATTGAAGAGTTATTTAATCATGTCAGTAAGCAAAGATATTGAGGATAGATCCATAGCAGAACTTGCTCCTAGTTATGAAATTGCTACAGCTTATTTAGTTCACATGTTGGAGGCTAGGTTTGTTAACCTTAACCCCATGATGCAGCAAATATGTTTTAAGCTTCATGATATCGAAGACTCTGAAAAGAGCGATTTTATTTTGGAAACTTTGCGTAAAGAATTTAGAGATGCTGTTATAGAAGCTAGAATTTTTTTTGAGCGTTTTCATATGCTTGGCTCATGTGTAGAAGCTAGAAAAGTTTTTGAAAGTTTTTGAGCGTTATTGGTACAAATAGGGAGGAAATCAAAATACCAATACCTTTTAAACTCGTAGGAATGCATGAAGCCTTGGAAAAGAATTTTGACTGGATTGTTCCCGAAAACCCTTTTGATGAAAGTAGTGAATCCAAGAGTGTTGAGAAAGGATCTTCTAAAACTTCTTTGGATAAAATACAATTTCCTGTTGAAAAGACTTCTGCTATTGATCTTGATGCTCCTTTATTTGAAAATACTTGATTCTCACTTTCTGCGCCTAGCTCAAAGACGTTAAAGAAAAGCACTCTTGGGAGATAACCCAATGTTTTCTTTTCAGTACTTTTTCTTTTTGTTGAGTCTTAGAAGTTGTTACTACTGTAATTACCTCTCCTTATCATTTTTATTTTGTTTTTGTGCCAAGAGTAACCTCTAATTGGAAGAAGGTAAGATTTGGAGAAGTTGCTGTCCTGAAACAGATTTCTGCGTTGCATCGTAAAAATTTGTGAAAATTCCCAGAATGTCATTTTGATCTGCGAATTCTTGTGCACATGCCCCAGGTTATTATCTAACTTTATTAGTTTTGCACTTTTCAATTTGAGCAACAGAAGATTTTGAAAAAATTGATCTTTACCAGCTGTTCTGTTTTGACAGATTTCTGCCACTATTTGCATTTGCCTCTTGATCTCTTTCTTTTTGAGTTCTTTTGATCTAGAAACTTTTGAGGAAGTTGCTACAGTATCTTATGTGTTAATATGTGTTTTACTTGAGTTGAAACTGAATCAAAAGTGGATTTACTATCTTGCATAAACTAATGTTGCTAATAAGAATTGTGTGAAATTTTGTATGAAGGAAGTTTTCAAATGTAGGGAAAGAAGAATGATGAGATGAGATGAAGTATGGACAAAAGGTCAAGCTTGGGGATTCCCATGTCACCCCAAGAAATATCCAATAAGTACAAGCGTCAAAGCTTGGGGATGCCCCATGGCACCCCTTCTTCATCAACTAAAATATCAGGTCATCTTTCAAGATACTATATTTTTATTGCTTCATATGCTATGTGTTTTTCTTGGAGCGTCTTTATTTTTACTTTCAGTTTTCTTTTGTTTTGTTTGCTGCAATAAATTGTTGGACCCCAACATTTTTCTTTTGGAGAAGACACACTCTGTTTTCATTGCCTAGAACACTCTAGTTTTCACTTTTATCGTTCAACGAGTGTTCTCTTTTTCGAGTACCGCGTTTAGCTTTTATTTTTCGCATTCATTCTTGTTCAGAACTTGTTAGTTCTTTGTAGCTAGGTGTGTTTGGACCTCTGGTCTTTGTTGCTTTTCATCTTTGAGAGTTGTTTCAAAAAGGGTGATTGGTGTTGGAAAAGAGTAAATTGTTTCATGCTTATAGTGATGCAAAAAGGGAGCTTGTTTAGACTTTTGCTTAGACTTTATAATGTCATGCTTGATATTATTTTGATTATATGCTTAGTAGTTATTGCTGTAGCATGACTTGTCTCAAATAACTGAGAGTGCTTAATGTGCATTTGAAAGAATCATGTGTAGTTTTTATCTTATAGAAGTATAATATTGTGGTATTCTCCTTTGATGCTTTATTTGGGTTGACTTGACACATGCTTAAACCATATTTGACTTTAAACCAGTCGCCTCAAGCCTCTATGATCATTTGGTTTTTGACTTGTGATACCACTTTATGCTTTGGTTAATAATATTTTGTCGCTATGCATGATTATGGCCGTTATTGCTCTCTTAGTTGGTCGCTCCCAGTCTTTTGCTAGCCTTCACCTGTACTGAGAGGGAATACTTCTCGTGCATCCAACTCCCCAAAACCCAAGTTTTTTTCCAAATAGTCCACTACAAATTCCTATGCATGGTATTTCAAGACATTCCAAGTAAATTTTCATGTGCTACCTTTCAAAAACCTTCAAAAACTTCTCATTTTGTGACACTGTTTTTAGCTCATGAGGACGTAGTGGTCGGGTTTGCTATCTTCCATATTGAATTAAGTACCCCTCGACTTGCATGCTTCATCTGCTCGTCATTAATTTTGCAAGAGAGCTGGTCAGACCATTGTAACCTCTAAAAAAATAAAAGAAAAAAGGCACTGCTCCATGGTATGTGAAAGTTGGTGGGCACCTGAAGGATTCGATTAGCCATGGTTTGTGAAAGGAAAAGTGGGGAGGAGTGCCAAATTTTATAAAATAGAATGTATGTGCCAATTTTTCAAAGAACTCGGAACCGCTCTCAACTTGTTTAGTATGGAAGATAGCAAGAACCCCATTGCCAGTCGTTGACAAGAAAAACCACCTCTCAAAACAATTTTTTATCTCTGATTTACAAATGAAAATCTCTAGCACATGTTAAATCCCTGCTTCCCTCTATGAAGGGCCTTTCTTTTACTTTTATGTTGAGTCTTCATCTTCTACCTTTATGCACCGATTAAGAGAGCATAGTTGTCATTCTGAGTATAATGTGTATGGTCCCAAAATTTATTATTGATTGATTCATGATCATGGTATTGCTTGTTCTCAAATTATTTATATCTAGTCACCCTCTTGAACTTGGAAGGTGTCCTATGCATTTATGTTTTGCTACTCCATAAGGGACAAGCTGAATACCACTTTGTTATGTTTTCTCTATGCTTGAAACAAACATATACCTTTCAATGCATTACTACTCATGATCTTTTGTTTGTGTTACTTTTCATGTTGTAACATGGTTGCTAAGTTCTATGGTTAGAATTATATCTCTTATGCCCATGTTTAGAGTACTTTGATCTCAGCATGCAATGCTTTACTTTAAGTTAATCAAGATTGTGTTGGTGCATGTCACCTCAAAATTATTGTTTTCTTATCACTTACCTACTCGAGGACGATCAGGAGTTAAGCTTGGGGATGCTTGATACGTCGCAAACGTATCTATAATTTTTGATGCTTCATGCTTGTTTTACACCAATTGCTTTGTGTTTTATTTATACTTTGTGGCATTTTTATGCATTTTCTGGAACTAACCTATTAACAAGATGCCACAGTGCCAGTTCCTGTTTTCTGCTATTTTTGTGTTTCAGAAAAGTTACACAGGAAATATTCTCGAAATTGTACGAAACGAAAGCCGAAGTTCCTATTTACCTAAAAGGAAGACGGAGTCCAGAGGGGAGGCGGAGCTGGACCAGAGGGCGGCCACACCATAGGGTGGCTCGGGCCACCCCCTGGCCGCGCCACCATGTGGTGTGGGCCCCTGGTCCACCCCCTGACATCGCCCTTCCGCCTATAAATTCTCTTCGACGGGAAAACCCTAAAGAGATGAACACTTTTCTAGAAAACATAGTGCAAGCCGCTGATACGTCTCAAACGTATCTATAATTTTTGATGCTCCATGCTTGTTTTTACACCATTTGCTTAGTGTTTCATTACATTTCGTGGTGTTTTTATGCATTTTCCGGAACTAACCTATTAACAAGATGCCACGGTGTCAGTTCCCCGTTTTCTGCTGTTTTTGTGTTTCAGAAAAGTTACACAGGAAATATTCTCGAAATTAGACGAAACAAAAGCCGAACGTCCAGATATTAAACAAAGCTTCCAGAACACCAAAGAGGAGACGGAGTCGAGCCAGGGGCCAGCCTCACCATAGGGCGGCGCGGCCTGCCCCTGGCCCGCGCCCCCTAGGGGTGAGACCCCCCTGGTGTCGTCGTGGTGAAACAACATATGCCATAGGATGGCTTAAATGGGGGCCGAACTAGATGCTGGAGGATTCGGGAGAGGGGAACGAGCTAAAAAGCACGACAGAAAGAGGCACTGATCTACCCAGGTTCGGGGCTCTCGTAAGGAGATAACACCCCTACTCCTGCTCTACTGATTGTATATTTGGGTCGATGTAGTACACAACAATGGTGCTTCCAAGCTCTCTGCTAGAGAAGGAAGATGAACTGCTAAGTGTAGGAACACAGAGTGACCAACCCTTTACCAGGGCTCCCTATGCCACCTTATATAGTGGTGGCCAGGGTTACAACGGTCATACAAGACCACAAGACACAGGCTACACTCCAAACAGGAGCTGGTGACGATGGCAGAGACCCTTGACTTTGCCCCTGATTGCTCTCGATGGGACGCCATATCCCTGTACCTTGTACCTCTTGAACTGTGGCCTTACCTCTGTGCGGTAAGCTCGTACTTGTGCACAGTGAGGGTAGGTAACCTCCACTGTGCACCCTGCCATCTTACTCTGCTACCATGCTTGGATGTTTTCTTCCTTGATTGTAGGGATGTGACACCTTGGTTGACTTAAGTATCCCGGATATGACCGTTGGCCATACCCAGGACTTATATGCCGGATCAACGACCTACAAGGGTCGGGTAATCCGGCCTCCCCTGCTCCTGCACAACACACCAAATGGTTAGGCCGGCATATCTAAGTATATGCCGGCACACATATACCAGTATTCCGGCTATACCGGCATATCCAAGTATTAGCCGGGATACACACATATGCCGGCCTGACCGATGCTCTCATATTCCGGCCAGGCCCTTTCTTGATAACTCGACACAAGTCAACCATAGACTTTGTGTCTTTCTAGTCTCTTGACCCTACCGGGGGTTATCCCCCCGACACTAGTCCCCGAAGCTGCCGAGGTTCCCCAGTCATAGCTGTGGAGCCTCGACAGGTTCAACATACCTTTCTTCATTATGTCCCGGTGATCAGATTATATCCCGGCCTCTGTTCCTGTTCCAAAACTTATTCCGGCCGGTCCCGAGGGTATTCCGGACGGAACATATACATCGGGCAGTTAATCCGACATATAGACGAGTCTTCCTCGAGAAGCCATGCCTGACAGCTTTGCATCGAAACTTGTAACTGTCCTGCCACCTCAAACGGTCACCCACGATGTGACGGTTCACAGTGCAGTTACTCCTTGCCATCATTGCGTCATGGCACGGTTACCGGAACCGCCGCCCCACTCTGTGCCGCCACGTGGCGACTCTCTGCAGGAACGGTCGGGGGAGTGGAACACTACCCACGATCCCCACGACCCTGCCTCTTCGGTATAAATATGGGGTGGGGGTAAACTTGCTCTTTTTACCCCCGCCACAGTGCCTTCTTCCTCTTCTGCTCTCCTGCCCCTTGCGCTTCGCCGCCGGACCGAGGGACAGAGAAGGAGCGCCGCCGACGACCCGCTCTACTCCGGCGTCGACGCCCGACGACGCACGGCATCACCATTGACGACGCCGCCGCCGCCGCCTCTTCTCTCTGCAGCATTGCAGGGAGATTGGATCTTCTTCTGTACGCTCGCCGTCGTCGTTCTTTCGCCGTCGGCCAAACTCCGGTGAGTTCCTCTCTCCCTCTGTTCTTCCTCTTTGATGCTTCTTCATAGCTTCTCATTGGTAGCCATATCCGCATAGATCTAGTGCAGTTCCTCTCTGGATTCGACTAGCATTGCTAACAGCGCTCACTGGTGTTCTTCCTTAGAATTTTTACCCTTATTTGTTTCCTGTTTTAACTGGCTCGGTAGATCTTTGATTTCTGCTAACCTTGGGGAGAGTGGTATGCCGGAGAGACTAACCTCCCTCTTTTCTCCGGCCTTGATAGGAATATCATCACGGGACTCCGGCTCTCACGCCTTGTCCCGGCCACTAAGATGGCATCTTCAAGCATGACGGGCACCTCGGCCTCTGAGGAAGATACCTCGGCCCGAGCCCAAGGACGCTCCGGCTGGGAGGGGTCGGAGGTTACTCCGGCCGACATATCCTGGGTCATCTCCACCAGGAGAGTCCCGGAGGGCGTAGCATGCCGGCTACCAGCAGGAGAAACTGTGCCGGCACCTGAACCTGGCGAACGCGTCGTCTTCATCGCCCACTTCGAGCGTGGCTTCGGCCTGCCGGCATCGGACTTCTTCCGGGACTTCCTCAACACCTACGACCTACAACCTCATCATATCCCGGCCAATGCCGTGATGATCCTCTCCGCCTTCGCTGCTTTTTGCGAGGGCTATGCCAGCATAGAGCCCCTTACTCAAGGCTGGGCGAAGTACTTCCAACTGCGGAAGCAAGTCGTCCAAGAGCCGCCCCGGAGCAAGGACGACCCGCCGGAGACGGCCCAGGAAAAGAAGGACCGCCCCATGACCCTCTGCGGCGCGGCCACCATCATGTCCCGAAAGGGCTCGGACTTCCCCAAGGTGGAACTCCTGGAATCTTGCAAGAAGTGGCAGAAAAGCTTCTTCTACGTCAAGAACACCACCGACGAGGATCTGCTCAACCTGCCGCCATTTGTGGACGAGCCACCCTTGGCTATGACGAACTGGACCTACAACCCGAAGAACTCGGTGATGCCGGTGAATGCGCTTCACCGGGTTAAGGGCGAGCTCCTGGATGCCGGTCTTACTCCTCAAGACCTGGTGGCCTGCTATATAAGCCGGCGCGTCTCCCCTCTGCAGCGCCGGTCGCACAAGATCTGCCAGATGAGCGGGCCAATGGACCCCACCCGGCACTCCACACACGAACTGACTCCGGCCGACATTCTGCGCCGGATTAAGGATGTCTGCAAGTCCTCTCAGGCCACTTTTGCCTGGGGGCTAGAACCATACAGCCGGGATAGGCCCGCCCCAACGGTAAACCATCTTATCCGATACATAAAGTCCATGTCCGGCACATAGATACTTAAGCCGACACATGTCTGTTTGCCGACACATATCATATTGATCCGACATACCTCTTCCACCGGCATATTTCCTTGTCTGAATACTTGACTTTGCTGTTTATACAGAAATTCAGCTTCCAAGCCATGGAGAACTCCCGGATCAAGATCGCGGCGGACCGCACTGTTGCGGATGTTGAAGATCCGGATCATTGGGATAAGCTTCCCAGGAGCACCCGTGCTGCAGCTGCCATGGGTAAGGGCTCTTCATCCCGGCATTATACTCAAGACCGGAGTGAGATTGATTCTGACGAGGAGATCCTGCTGTACTATGACCCGATGCCACTTGCGTATGCCTTTCCAGAAACACCTATTGCTTACGAGTTTGCAATGCCGTCCTCAGCTATCCCGGACGATATGGTTATCGACGCCGCCCCTCTGAACCAGGGACCTCCTTCCACCGGCGGACGTGCCGGCCGGAAGCGAGGGGTGAAGCCCCAGCCCGACACACCTCAGAAGTCGAAGAGGCAGAAGGTCGGCGTGCCCATAGTGAAGAAACCGAGACCTGTCGCCGCGGGGTAAGTTCCTTCTGCTTGTTTCATTTCTGACATATCTCTTGCTTGCATTATTGACTTGGCGTTTTTTCTCTTTCAGAGCTCCTCTTGCGCCGGAACAAGCTTCTGGCTCGAGTGGCGACCCGAAAGTTACCAAGCCCGCGGCCACTGCTACCTCCGACATACCCTCTGCCAGCCACACGACCTCCCCGGCGCCGGCATCCTCGCCTGCGCCCGACAAGACCTCCTCCCCGGCGAAGGACGTTCCTCCGCCGGAACAAGACACCTCTGCCCCCGACGTCCACATGGATTCAGGGGCTCAACAGGAACCTCCGGCTCCTGATGTCCACATGGACACAGGAGCCCACCAAGAAGCACCAGACTCCGGCGCGCCCACCAGCGACGCCGGCACAACTGAAGACGCCGGAGCAGACATCAAGGGTAAAGGCCCTTTAGTGCCGGAAGTCCGGACTATTCCGGATCCTGCCTCTGCTGGCCAAGATGCACCGGCACCGGAACAGCCCGTGCCCAAAACTCCTTCTGCTGAAACGACTCCTGCACCGGCCAAGACCACGGCGCCGGCCAAGACCTCTGCCCCGGCCAAGTCCGGCACATTGAAGATCCAGCCGACCAAGTCCGGCACTCCATCCGCCGCCACTGCTCCTCCTAAGGCAACGCCTCGGACCAGCTCTGCTCTGGCCCTGCATCTTGGCAGGGCAGCAGCCCGGCCTGGCTACCGGCGCAACTTCTTCGACATGCCAGAACTTGAGGGCATCATCCCCCTGGTGACAAAGAGTGACCAAAGCCTCGGGTCTCTCAAGGAGCGATGCGAGAAATGGAATGACGCCGACTCCCTGGACACAGCTGAATCCAAGAAGAAGACACAGGCCGAAGCTTCGGCCACCGGCAACCCAGCTGATATCCTGGCCGCTAAGCCCATTCCTATTGCCTGCGAACTTCTCAGTCTTCAGCAACGACTTCATCGCCTGGCCGATGCCACCAACGTAAGTCCTTTACATATAGATATCCCCAGTCCCCGAAAATGTCGGCTGTCCGGGATACGGACATCCGGGATTTTCCAAGACCTTTTGCACTTAGCTGCTTTTGCAATTAACTTTCCGACATATGAGCTCGATTCGAGCTTCAAATCCTAGTCACCGAGAGCCGGGATAGGTGCGCAGCACCTGTGCCGGATCTCCTATAGCATAAATAGTTCGTATAATCTTCAACTGTACTGGCATGCTTTAGTTATCTCATATCCCTTCAAATCCTAATACTTTTGCAGCGCATGAATAACGCCCGTGCCGACATGTTCCATGACTTGGTGTGCGAGCATCGGAAGCTTTCCGACGCACACAGCAAGCTCCAGCTGGAACTGTCCCAGAAAGGTAATTTCAGCCGACATACCTTGCCCTTCTCAATAGTCCTCTGGCCGGTACATCTTAATATGCCGACACCTAATCTTTGTCTGACATTTGGCAGCTGGTGCCGAAGCACAAGTCACCGAGCTTACCAAGAGAGTGAAGGAACTTACTGGTATGCCGGATCCTCTTAACCTTGAACTAATCCTTCTGTACTTCAAATCCTTTAATCTTTTCACTGTTTTCTTTCTTCAAATCCTTGTTTTGACTTCAAATCTTTTCAGACGAGAAAGCTGCACTGGAGGCACGCCACCAGGACTGTGTGTCCTTAGTGGATGTAGCCAAGCAACTGGACGACCGGGATGCCGGTCACAAGGCCGAGGTTGAGCAGCTGAAGGGCCGGATCACCGAGCTTCTGGACGAAAAGGAACAGAGGGAGGGCCTACTGAAGAAAACCCAGTCCCTGCTTGTCACCTCCGAGACTGATGCCTCCAACGCCCACGCTGAACTGGATAGCCTGAAGGAGCAGGCCACCAAATGGGAGGTTACAGTTGCACAGCTGAATGCCGACCTTGCCAGTAAGCTTCAAATCCTTTCCCTTTATCCTTCCCGACATAGTGTAATTCTCTCCGGCATATTCTCCTTTTGCTAACATTGTTTCTATTCCTCAGACATGTTTCCCGCTTCCGTCGAAGACGTTGAGAGGGCTTTGCAGTTGGATCGAGAAAGCCGGGGTGTTCCGGTTGACTCGCCCAACTGGGACATGTCGGAGCAGCTGCTGGCTCTGCAGTCCCGGAAAAACGCCATGACGCTCTACACCGAAGAACTCTTATATGGCGCCCAGGAGGCATTCTCTGCCCTCTGGCCGGGACAAAGGACTCCCACTGATCCCGTCGACCTCGGCAACGATCTGCAGCTGGCCAAGGTTCGCCTCCGGGAGTGGCGAGATTCCGGCGCGAGGGTTGGAGCTGACGAAGCTCTCAGCTACTTCTTGTCCTGGTATGAAAAGGCTGACTTGGAGACTTTGCGCACTGTGCGCGAAGGATCCATCTGGACCACGGATCCGGAACACATCCGGCGCCGACGGGAGCTGGCCCACAGCTATGTGGACTATGCCGACACCGACGCCTTCGTTCGGGATATCCGTGAGCCGGAGAAGAAGGACGATGCCGGGACATCCGCCGCTGCTGAGGGCTCCGACTCCAGCCAGGATGAAGATGAAGCTGAAGAGGCCGACACTGATGTCCCGGAACAGGCATCTGCCCCGGGCGGAGGTGATGGCTCCATTCCATCTGCTGGGTCCGGCACTCCTGAAGCCGACATCTCCACCGCCACTGCTCCACCAGCCGGCGCCTCTGCTTCTGCCCCTGGTCCTTGACTTTGCAGCATAAAAACTTTAAGTTTTATCAGATCCCCGGTATACCGGGTGCAGATGTAATATACACGCTTAATTTCCTTTGGTTTGCTTCCTGAACAAGTTTTATCTTGGTTTGCTTGTTACTAATGCCGGATCATCTTTTGGCTAAGTCACCGAGTTGTTTTCCTGTTTCCTCAATTTCACAACCTTGGCTGCTTGTCTACCTCAATTGGCTTTCGACGTATGAGTCTCAAGGTTGCTTCCTCGAACATACAGTACTTTAACTTTGAGACTTAGACTTCAAATCATCCGACACTTTAAATTTTAACTTTAGCTTTAACGAAAATGTCGGTTCGCTTGCTTTGTATTTCCTTAGCCGTTTTCCATGTGTAGACAATCTCCGGCATCTACTCTTGCTAGCCATGAAGCCGGGTTTCGGACAGCAGCTGAGTCGAAGAGTGGCCTTTGGTGCCGACACATTACTAGGCCGACATAGGAAACATTCAAATAAAGCCAGCCGGCATATAACAAAAAACTGTAAATAAACAACAAATATACCTCGGAGCTAGTTACCCGGCTTCTTCGGGATGCCGGTATTTCATTCATTAGTCTTGTGCCGGCACAACACGCCGGCATACAAAGGAAAATATGGAAATACATACATTGTGTTGCTCAGGAGTAAAAGGGGCGCAGTAGAGCTATGTTCCATGGCCTCTTGGTTTCTTCTCCGGACCTGTCCGCCTTATTCTTCTTGGGGTCCTGCGCATCTATAAGATAATAGGCATCATTGTGCAGAGCTCTGCTCACAATGAATGGCCCCTCCCATGGAGGAGTTAACTTATGCCGGCCTTCTGTTCCTTGCTTTAGCCGGAGTACTAGATCTCCCTCTTGAAATCTCCTTGGATTTACCTTCTGCGCATGATAGCGTCTGAGGTTCTGCTGATATACTGCTGTTCTTGACAGAGTTATTTCCCTTGCTTCCTCTAGCAGATCAACATCATTTTCTCTGGCTTCTTTAGCCTCTTCCTCAGTATATAGCACTATTCTTGGTGCATCATGTATTACATCTGTTGGAAGCACAGCTTCTGCTCCATACACCAGGAAAAATGGTGTGTAGCCTGTTGATCTATTCGGAGTTGTTCTTAAACTCCACAGCACTGCTGGCAGCTCATCTAGCCAACATCCCGGAGTTTTCTCCAGGGGCTCTATCAGCCGGGGTTTTATGCCGGATAATACTAGCCCATTCGATCTCTCTACTTGGCCATTGGCACAAGGGTGGGCAACCGACGCAACGTCCAGCCGGATTCCCACTTCCTCACAAAATCTGGCAAATGGCCCTTGGGCAAAGTTTGACCCATTGTCAGTGATGATGCTATGAGGAACACCATATCTCAAGATTATATCCTTTAAGAATTTCACTGCTGTGTGACCATCACACTTGCTTATGGGCTTCACTTCAATCCACTTGGTGAACTTGTCCACCATGACCAGGATATGGGTCATTTTCCCTCTGGCCGGCTTAAAAGCCCCGACCATATCCAGGCCCCAAACAGCAAAGGGCCAGGTTATTGGGATAGTTTTCAGGGCAGATGCCGGCTGATGAATCTGGTGGGCATATCTTTGACACCCATTACATTTCCGGACCAAGTTTTCTGCCTCTTGCAGTGCCGTTGGCCAATAGAAGCCATGCCGGAATACCTTTGCCACCAATGCCCTGGACGAAGCATGGTGACCACACTCCCCCTGGTGAATTTCCCGGAGCATCTCCAGACCCTCCGCAGATTCGACACATCTCTGCAATACTCCGGTGGTACTTCTCTTGTATATTTCTTTGTTGATGATGGTATACGCTTTGGATCTCCTTATAACCCGGCGGGCCTCGGTTTCATCCGCCGGCACTTGACCATCCACCATGAAGTTCATGATAGGACGTGCCCATGAGGGCACTTCCCTGACAGTGAACACTGCCTGATCTATTTCCATCATTTCGACCGACACATAATCGATCTCCATGGGCTGCGAAGTCCCCGGGACTGAAGAATCAGTCCCCGGGTATGCCGGAGCAGTCCCCGGGTATACCGGCACAACCTCTTGGCACATTTTACCCTTGCCTTTAGTTTTGCTCCGGAATACTGTACTAACAGCATATGCCGGCCCAGTCCCCGGGACTGAGGAAACAGTCCCCGGGTTATCCGTCCTGGCTCCGGCATCTATCTCCATTGGAACTGCTTCGTCTGGACCTGGCGGGACATAAATGGAGGATGACTCCGGCGAGGGTTTGATCGATGGCTTCCTCAGATGCTCCAGCGAAATGCCGGGCGGGATTGAATCTCGGGAAGACCCCAGCTTGGATAATGCATCGGCTGCATCGTTCTGAGCCCGGAGAACGTGCCGGAACTCACAACCTTCAAAGTAACCACTTAACTGCTGCACTAGGAAACGGTATGATGCCATGTTAGCATCATGCGCGTCCCATATGCCGGAACACTGCTGAATCACTAAGTCAGAATCCCCGAAGCACATAATCCGGCGAATTCCTATGTCCTTAGACACCTTCAGGCCATGCACAAGTGCCTCATATTCCGCCACATTATTTGATGCTGCAAAGTGAATCTGCAGGACGTATCTCAGCTGGTCATTCTTTGGTGAACTGAGAACTATGCCGGCACCCAAGCCATGGATTGTCTTGGACCCATCGAAATGCATCCTCCAATAATTGGCATCTGGCAATGGTGGCTCATACTGTATCTCGGCCCAGTCAATAAAGAAATCAGCCAAGACCTGGGACTTGATTGTATCCCTCTTATCGTACTGCGGTGTATATGGTGAAAGCTCTATTGCCCACTTTGCTATCCGGCCGCTGGCATCTTTGTTGCCTATAATTTCCGAGATAGGGGCCTCGGCCACTACCCGGATTGGATGCTCTTGGAAGTAATGCTTGAGCTTCTTGGCCGCCATATAGACACCATAGGTCATCTTCTGATAGTGGGGGTAATTTTGCTTTGAGGTGGAGAGGACTTCACTCAGATAATATACCGGCCGCTGCACGGTTTTGCCTCCTTCCTCTCGCTCTACTACCACCACAGCACTGACAACTCGGTTGGTTGCCGCTATATAGAGCAACATTGGCTCCCGGGGCATCGGAGACGCTAATACCGGCGCTGTTGACAACAACTGTTTCAATTCTTTGAAAGCTGCATCTGCTTGCGTTGTCCAGACAAATGTGTCGGACTTTTTCATCAACTGATATAACGGCAGAGCTTTCTCTCCCAGCCGGCTTATGAAGCGGCTCAGGGATGCGAGGCACCCAGTGAACTTCTGTACTTCCCTCAAATCTGTCGGCGGCTTCATCCTTTCTATGGCACGAATCTTGCCGGGATTCACCTCAATACCCCGGCTGGAAACAAGGAAACCGAGCAACTTGCCCGCCGGCACACCAAAGGTGCACTTAGCCGGATTCAACTTCATCCGGAATCTCCTCAGGTTCCCAAAGGTTTCCCGGAGATCATCTATGAGAGTCTTGCTCTCCTTGGTTTTTATGACGATATCATCGACATATACCTGCACATTTTTATCTATCTGATCGTGCAAACACTTTTGCATACACCTTTGGTAAGTTGCGCCGGCATTTCTTAAACCGAACGGCATAGTGAGATAGCAATAAGCCCCGTACGGGGTAATAAAGGATGTCTTTATTTGATCTGGCTCATACAAGGGGATCTGGTGGAAACCAGAATAGGCATCTACAAATGATAACAGTTCACATCCGGCTGTGGAATCAATCACTTGATCGATCCGAGGGAGCGGGAATGGATCTTTAGGACATGCCTTATTCAAGTTGGTGTAATCAACACACATCCGCCATACTTTCACTATGGCGGGCTCGTCTTTCTTCTTTTCCACCAAAACCGGATTAGACACCCAATCCGGATGAAGTACTTCCTTGATAAAGCCAGAGGCTAAGAGCCTGGCCACTTCCTCCCATATGGCTTTCCTTCTATCGCCGGCATTCCGCCGGAGCGGCTGCTTCACTGGCTTAGCATCGGGTCTCACGTGCAATGCGTGCTCAGCCAGCTCCCTCGGCACACCTTGCAGGTCCGAAGTAGACCATGCAAAGATATCCCGATTCTCACGGAGGAAGCTGATGAGCTCGCTTTCCTATTTGGGATCCAAACTTGCCCCAACCAGGGCATGGCGCTCCGGGAAAGCTTCATCCAGAGGCACCTTTTTGACTTCCTTACTCACTTGAAAAGAAACGCTGCCACCGGGATTTGTCATGCCCGGCATAGATTTGCCGGCCACGACCGTCTCAGCAATCTCCACTGCTCGCTTGAGCCTCTTCCTCTCCTCTGCAATGATCAGAGTCTCGGCCAGATTGGATCCGGCGGTGGCACATGCCATCGAACGCTTGTAATCACCAATGATGGTGATCACTCCTTTGGGTCCCGGCATCTTCATCTTCAGATACGCCACATGCGTAGAGGCCATGAATTTTGCCAGTGCCGGTCTACCCAGCAAAGCATGGTAGGGGCTCTCCAGATCAACCACCTCGAACATGAGGTTTTCCACCCTGCAGTTATCCCGGCTGCCAAACATCACATCCATCCGGATCTTGCCCATCGGCGCACACGAAAGTCCCGGCACAATGCCGTGGAACGTGGTCTTGCTCGGTTCCAGCATATTTTCCTTGATTCCCAGCTTCTCCATCGTATCCCGATACATGATGTTGATGCTGCTTCCATTATCAATGAGGACCTTGCTGAATCTTACGTTATTAGCCGGCCCGACGAATGTCGGATCCATCACCAGAGCATATCCGCCGGGATTTGGCATGATCCGGGGATGATCTGCCCTGTCCCAACCAACAGCCTGGTCAGACCAGTACATCAGCTTTGGCACAGCCGACATAACGGCATTCACCTCCAGACACCGCCGGTACAAGCTCTGCTTGTCTGTTCTCTCGGTCTCAAAGACCATATAGCTCTGATCATACTCCTTGTACTCATTCCGGCCCGCTCCTGGGCCTCCGGCGTTATATTCCGGATTATAGCTCTGGTCAACTTGATTTACGCCGGCATTTCCGGCGTTGCTCTGATTCCCAGGATTAACCGGCCTAGGTGGGACTGCAATCGTATTGGCACCTGTCAACGGCGATGGAGCTGCCGGGACAGAGGGTCTAGCCGGTCCCCAGGGACCTGCACGACCTGCTAATATGTCGTCCAGCCACGAACAGTTCCTTGTCAAATGGTTTGCCGGCTTTCCCGGCTGGAATGTGTGGAACACACAAGGCTTGTCCATGGCAAGACCCACAGTATACTTCGGCCACTGCTTCTTCTGGCCGGCGGCTCCGCCGGCATTCTTGTTGGTCCAGACATTCTTCTTCTGGAACGGCTGTGCTTGCTGCTGCGGCTGCTGCTGAGGCTGCTGATAGTCCTCATATCTCGGACGCTGGCTACTGCCGGCGCCCCCTTGCTCTTCCTCCACAGCTGCAACTTGTGCTGCCCCATACCGGTGATCCGGCCTTTCATCTCTTCTCTTGTTCCGGTTATCAGTGCGATAATATTGCCCTGATCTCCCGGCATTGCTGGTGTTCCCCTGGGTTTGCCCCTGTCCTTGTGAATCGAGACTGGGCTGCATGGGATCTCCCAGAGCATAACTATCAGCGATCTTGATTGTTTCGGCCAGCGTGGCCGGCATTTGCCTCTGAAGCTTTTGCCACAGCATGGTGCCATGCCGGCACCCATGAGCGAACCACATGATGGCCTGCTGCTCATTGATTCCTTCGCAGGAATTGCGCAACGTGCACCACCTGGTCAGATAGTCACGGTCAGTCTCATTCACTCCTTGCCGGCAGTTAGCCAGCTGCTGCGGACGGTTGGGCCTCTTGTATGTACTGGTAAAGTTCGACACAAACTGCTCTTCGAAATCAATCCAGCCGTTGATACTCCCGGCCGGCAAATTATTCAGCCATATCCTGGCTGGACCTTCCAACATCTGCGGCACATATCGTACCGCCCATCTGAGGTTTCCTCCGGCGATGTTCACCGCTGTGGAGTAATCCTCCAACCAATCTTCCGGCTTCGTACTGCCATTATATGTCCTCGCGCCACGCGCGAGCTGGAAGAAGTAAGGCACCGGCTCCCCCATAATCCGGGGTCCGAAACACATAGGGCCCGGAGCTCCTTGTCTCTCCACCAACTCTGATTGGTGGATCTTGTCCAGCTTGAAACGTGCATCATTGGCTTCCAAGGACCGAGGTCCAAGCCGGGATGCTATTGGGCCTGCGATCATCTGCTGCTGCTGCTCCGGCTGATGCTGCTCACTATGCCGGCCTTGCTGGTGCTGCTGCTGATATCCCGCCCTGGCAAGGGCGGAATTGCCGTCATCCTCTCGATGTCCCGGATGGCCTGCACCCTGCTGCTGCGCTGCACCTCCGGCGCCCTGTTGCTGACGCCGGGCTGCACTGTTACTCCGGCCACCACCGGCCGCGCCTGCTTCATGCCCGGCCGGCACACTCTGGCCGGGCTTCTTGCTGCCGACATACTTGTCAGCTTGGCCGACATTCTTCTGCACCATCGCCTGCTTTCCGGCGACAGCCGGATCGTACACCTGGATCTGCTTGTCCCGGCGGCCAGAGGTCACACTTCCGGCACGCCGGGCGCTAGGATGCGGGGACGAGGCTTGGCCCCTCGACCTCGCGCCGGCACCTCCCGCCGACACAATGTACTGAGACGCCCCGGCACCCGGGTTTGCCTTCTTAAAGGCCTCCTGCTGCTTTGTAGCTTCAGACAAAAGTTGGTTAAGCCGGGCTTGCTGCTCACGCAGTGCTTCGCCGGATAAACAAGATAAATCCTTAGCTACCTCGGCCGCCGCTCTAAGGTTCTTTACTGGCGAACTATAGACTACCTTAGGCACAGTACTAGTTGCGGTATGACTCTTATCTCTAGCATCTTTTCCTATCTCAGCATTAAGATTTCTGCCTCTAGTTCTAACCTCTTCTATCCGGCTAGGCCGGATTACTACAGGAGTAAAACCATGGGCTGCCTCATACTCACGGAGTTGCCGGTTAAACCGTTCGCGCTCCTGGTTCATGGCCAGGGCCTCGTCGACGAGGGCCTGACGAGATCCCTCCAGGACCTCCCTTGTCTGCTCCGGATCAACGCCGGATCGCACCGGCTCGAGAAGCCGGTCGATGATGGGAAGAAGAACCTCGCCCCTAGCCGGCACACCGGAAGTGCCGGCCAGGTTCTCCGCACGCTCCAACGGAGGACGCGCCGACCTCTTGACCTTCGGCGGCTCCGGAGGAGAAGCTCCGGCCGCTGCTGCTTTGCCGGCATCTTCCGCCGGCGGCACGGATGTGCCGGCCATCATCACCTCAGCCGGCTCTACTGAGCGAGCGCTACGCCCAGCGTGAGCCAGCCGATGTGACGGAGGATCCGACGCCACCAGCACCTCCTTCCTGCAAATTCTCTCAGTCCCCACGTACACCTCGTGGGAACCGAAAGACATAATCCGGCCATCCCTGGGGAACGGCCGGCCACCGAGACAACCGGCGTTGTCACTGACGAAACTGAGCGAGCCTAGCCTCTGGACGAGGCCAGAGACCACGCGCACTCCCGAAGCTGCTATCACAGACCCCGTCCGAATGAACACTCCGCCCAGCATATCGATCTGCCCCACGGTGGGCGCCAAATGTCGTCGTGGTGAAACAACATATGCCATAGGATGGCTTAAATGGGGGCCGAACTAGATGCTGGAGGATTCGGGAGAGGGGAACGAGCTAAAAAGCACGACAGAAAGAGACACTGATCTACCCAGGTTCGGGGCTCTCGTAAGGAGATAACACCCCTACTCCTGCTCTACTGATTGTATATTTGGGTCGATGTAGTACACAACAATGGTGCTTCCAAGCTCTCTGCTAGAGAAGGAAGATGAACTGCTAAGTGTAGGAACACAGAGTGACCAACCCTTTACCAGGGCTCCCTATGCCACCTTATATAGTGGTGGCCAGGGTTACAACGGTCATACAAGACCACAAGACACGGGCTACACTCCAAACAGGAGCTGGTGACGATGGCAGAGACCCTTGACTTCGCCCCTGATTGCTCTCGATGGGACGCCATATCCCTGTACCTTGTACCTCTTGAACTGTGGCCTTACCTCTGTGCGGTAAGCTCGTACTTGTGCACAGTGAGGGTAGGTAACCTCCACTGTGCACCCTGCCATCTTACTCTGCTACCATGCTTGGATGTTTTCTTCCTTGATTGTAGGGATGTGACACCTTGGTTGACTTAAGTATCCCGGATATGACCGTTGGCCATACCCAGGACTTATATGCCGGACCAACGACCTACGAGGGTCGGGTAATCCGGCCTCCCCTGCTCCTGCACAACACACCAAATGGTTAGGCCGGCATATCTAAGTATATGCCGGCACACATATACCAGTATTCCGGCTATACCGGCATATCCAAGTATTAGCCGGGATACACACATATGCCGGCCTGGCCGATGCTCATATTCCGGCCAGGCCCTTTCTTGATAACTCGGCACAAGTCAATCATAGACCTTGTGTCTTTCTACTCTCTTGACCCTACCGGGGGTCAATCCCCCCGACAATAAACCTTGGGGTGATCCACTTAAGGGAAACTTGCTGCTGTTCTACAAACCTCTGCACTTGGAGGCCCAACAAGTGTCTACAAGAACAGAAGCATGTGTAGATATCAATCTCTTTTCTGGCGCCGTTGCCAGGGAGGTAAGGTAAAGGGTACTCGCATCCTCCTATGTGAGTGCTCAGAGTTATTTCCGTTAGATTCTACAATTACATCTTTTTGTTTCTTGTTTTATTTTCACTAGTTAGGCTTAATGAAAACAAAGAGTTCTGTAGTCTTTTTCCTGAGTTTAGATATGAAGTGTTTGAAGAGAAAAATTGAAAAACCTTTGGAGCGTTATTTTGCATAGCAATGTTAGTAGTACGAATGCTTTGAATATCGTTAAGCTAATGATAGAAAAGTCTAAGCTGGGGAAGATGGTTTTGTTAAGCATGATATTTTTAGTTCCCCAGTTTTAGTGGAGAAATTTTGTTCTGATAATATTTTATCTCCCATATGTGATGTTCCTTCTTATGATGATATGTTTGAAGAATATGCTTTGAAAAATAGCTGTTCTCTAGCTTGTGTTGATACTAAGCCTCTAGTTTATGATGATGAGTATAATGTTTTCAGTTCACCTACTTTTGAGGAGAAAATTAGTTATGATGATATAATATGCCTCCTGTCTCTGATGATTATGGTGAGAGAAAATTATTCTATTGAATTTGCTCCTCTACTATTGTTTCATGTGGGGAGTATAATCCTTTTATGTAGTGGCTCATGATAGGGATCTTATGTGATAGTTATATCTTATTCTATTCATGAATGCTACTGAAAGTTATTATGAGAGAAGGAAACATGGTTGATGGATCTCAACAATATTGAGTTCCCCTCTTGATGTGCAATTCTTGAAGTTGTACTTGTTTTGTCTTTCTATGCTTTTTCCTTTGTTGCGCTTTCATGACTTACTCTTTACAAGACTATTTTTCATAGAAGGGTTTAGATTTAAATGTGTTCCATCCTATGCTTTTTTTATGCTCTCTATTGCTTTAAGTTCCATATGGCGCCTTTTCCTCAAGCCTCTTATATGGTGCCCACATGAGCATCTTTGCAAATTACTGCGCCTAGCTCAAAGGCGTTAAAGAAAAGCACTCTTGGGAGATAATCCATTGTTTTTAATTTTAGTACTTTTCTTTTATTTGAGTTTGGAAGTTATTACTACTGCAATAACCACTCCTTACCCGTTTTATTTTTGTTTTTGTGCCAAGAGAAGCCTCTAATTCGAGTGAGGTAAAGATTGGGGATTTGCTGTCCTGAAATGTTTTCAGTGCTGCACCGTAAAAATTCGTATAAATTCTATGTATATCTTTTGGAACTGAGATTTCTTGTGCATATGCCCCAGGTTATATCCAAACTTTCATTAGTTGAACACTTTTTGATTTGACTAACAGAAAATCCCTAAAAAATTCGACCTTTTTCAGCTATTCTATTTTGACAGATTTCTGCCAATATTTGTGTTTGCCGCTTTATCGCTTTCTTTTGAAGTTCTTTTGATCATGGAACTTTTGGGGAAGTTACTACAGTAGTATATGCTTAATATGTGGTGGTTTTAGGTTGAAACCTGAAGCAAAAAGGGTCAATTCAATGTTATGCTTACACTAATGCTGCTAATAGAATTGTGTTTAGTTTTGTATGAAGGAAGTTTTCAAGTGTAGGGATCGGAGAGTGATGATATGAGTTGAAGAATGGAAAAAAGCTCAAGCTTTGGGATGCCCATGCATCACCCCAAGAAATATCCAAGAAGTACAAGCGTCAAAGCTTGGGGATGCCCCCGAGGCACCCCTTCTTAATCGGCAAAAATTAGGTCACCTTTCAAGACACTATATTTTTATTGCTTCATGCACTATGTGTTTTTCTTGGAGCGTCAGTTGTTTTTGTTTTCAGTATTAGTTTAGTTTAGTTTAGTTTGCTGCAATAAATGGTTTGATCACATCTTTTGGAGGAGATGAACTCGCTTTTCATTGCCAAGAACACTCTAGTTTTCACACTTATCGTTCAACGAGTGTTCTCTTTTTCTGCTACTGCGTTTAGCTTTCGATTTTTGCCTTGATTTGAATTCAGATCTTGTTATATCTTTTAATCAAGGTGTATTTTTGCCTCTGGTCTTTATTGGTTTTTATCAAAAGAGGTATTTATAAAAAGTTCAAATGGTGTTGGAAAAGAGAAAAAGCTTTATGCAAAAAAGTGGTACAAGAAGGAGCTTGTGTAGACTGCGGCTTAGGCTTTTGCATGTCGTGCTTGATGTCTTTTTGATAGTATGCTTAGCGATTTTTTCTGTAGCATGACTTGTCTCAAATAACTGAGATTGCTTAATGAGCCTTTGAAAAAATCATGCGTTGTTTATATTATTTGGAAGTATTAATTTGGTTTTTCTCCTTGATGCTTTATTTGGGTTGACTTGGCGCATGCTTACACCATGTGACTACAAAATAAGTCACCTATAGCTCTATGATCATTTGGTTTTTGACTGTGATACCACTTTATGCTTCTTTCAATGATTTTTTTCTCGCTTGCATGATTATGGCCATTATTGCTCTCTTAGTTGGTCGCTCCCAGTCTTTTGCTAGCCCTCATTTTGTACTAAGTATGAGCTCTACTCTTGCATCCAACTCCTAAAAACCAAGTTTGTCATTGTGTCCACTATAAACTCCTATGCATGGTATTTGTAAGCCATTCCAAAGTAAATTTTCATGTGCCACCTTTCCAAAACTTTCAACTACTTCTCATTTTGTGCCACTGTTTTTAGCTCATGGGTACGTAGTGGTCGGATTTGCTATCTTCCATATTGCTTATTCCAAAAATTAAAACAAAAGGAAAAAAAAAAAGAAAAAGAGATGTCGAGGTGTTCCTGTCTGTGTCCTGTCCTTTTGGTGTGTGCTTGTTCCATGTCATCGGGCACGGAGGTACCCCATGGCGGTTCTCATGATATGCATATTACTACAATGACACGAAGCCTTTCTTGGGACTCAAGTAAATTAGCCTGGTTTGGGTACTCGTATTCACGGGACACCGGTTTTCAAACATTATTTGATTTGTCAAGCATATGATCATAATGTTCTTCGCATTAATTTAACCATCAGATGCTTCTGATGGGGGCACTGAGAGCTCAAAGCCGGTAAGTACCATAATTTTTTGAAGGGTTATAAAATTGCCAATCACTGCTTCCCTCTGCGAAGGGCCTTCTTTTACTTTTATGTTGAGGTCACCACCTTCTATCTTTATGCACCATTAAGAGAGCATAGTTGTCATTCTTAGTGTAATATGCATTGTCCCAAAGTTTCATTGATTGATTCATATTGTTGGTTTCACTTGTTCTCAAATTATTTGTATCTAGTCGCCCTCTTAAACTTGAAGGTGTCCTATGCATTTATGTTTTGCTCTCTATGAAGGACAAGCTGAAAACCAATTGTATGTTTTTCCTTATGATTTGAACACACGTTTGACTTTCATTGTTTCATTATTCATGATCTTTTGTTTGTGTTCATTTTCATGTTACAACATGGTTGCTAAGTTTCTATTGTCAAGATTATATCTTTCATGCCCATGTTTTAAGTTCTTTTGATCCCAGCTCACAAATGCTTACATATTTGATCAAGATTGTGTAGGTGCATGTCACCTCAAAAATTATTTCTTTTATTATCATTTACCTACTTGAGGATGAGTATGAGTTAAGCTTGGGGATGCTGATACGTCTCCAACGTATCTATAATTTTTGATGCTCCATGCTTGTTTTTACACCATTTGCCTATTGTTTCGTTACACTTCGTGGCACTTTTATGCATTTTTCGGAACTAACCTATTAACGAGTTGCCATAGTGCCAGTTCCCTGTTTTATGCTATTTTTGTGTTTTAGAAGTGATACACAGGAAATATTCTCGGAATTGGACGAAACCACATCCTGAAGTCTTATTTCATCGGGAAGCTTCCAGAGATCCGAAGAAGAGTCAGAGGGGGGGCCACCAGGGCCCCACACGCAGGGGTGGCATGGCCAGGCCCCTGGCCGCACGAGCCCCGCGTGAGGGCGCCTTGCTCTCCCTCTGACATCGCCCCTTCGCCTATAAGAAGCCTCGGGATGGAAAACCCTAAAGGAGTCAGCGAAATTTCCAGAACAGTTCCGCAGCGCCGCCGCCATCGAAGCCAAATTTCGGGGGATAGAAGTCTCTATTCCGGCACCCTGTCAGGGCGGGGAAGTGCCCCCGGAGCCACCTCCATCGGTCTCCATCGCCATCTCCACCGTCTCCATTGACCTCACCGCCATCTCCATCAACCTTGCTATCTCCTATGATGAGGAGGGAGTAGTTCATCCCCGGGGCTGAGGGCTCTACCGGTAGCTATGTGGTTCACCTCTCTCTCCCATGATGTGATCTTTATGTGATCGTGAGCTTTGTATCATGTTGAACAAGTAGATGTCATTATTTAGATATTATGTGTACTCTAGTGGTGTTATTAAAGTAATCTATTCCTCCTGCCATGGTGTAATGGTGATAGTGCGTGCATCATGGTGGTACTTGGCCTAGGCTACAATTGTGATCTCTTATGGATTATGAGAATAATTATTGCTATGATAGTATTGAAGTGATCTTTTCCTCCTTTCATGGTGTAATATTGACAGTGTGTGCACCGTGTTAGTACTTGGTCTAAGTTGCAATAATATCTATCTTGAATTGTGATTTGATTTGGATATCTCTATGAGTGGGGTTTGTCAAGTACTTGATGAACTTTAAGGAGTGCTTCGTAGCCCTACGCAATGTAACATCCCAAGATTTTATCAAATTTTGGGGGAAATTTTTTTTGCTTTTGTTTTGCTTGAGATGATTGGAATTTCACAGGGATATAAAAACTTTTGAGTCTAATTGAAAACTCTATTAGAAAACTATTTTAAACTTCTATTACTTTTCTTAAGGAACCTCTTTGAGAAAAACCAAAAATCAAAGTATTATTTCTTGCTCTTAATCAACTTTATGCAAGCTTGCTTGCAAAAGTTGTTTTAGAAAAGCTGCTTTATTCATTAGCTTGCTTTCCAAACCATGATTGAGTATGTTCTCAATCATTATCTTATAAGCTAATATTATACTAATTTAGAAAGAATTGAGTTCAACTCTATTTCTATTATTTTATGCAAACAAAGCCTTTAGGTTCAATTAAAACCTTTTATTAAAAATCTTGTTTTGTTCTGAAAACATGTTTGTTACTAATCTGGATTGTTGTCTTGAACTTTAGAAACTTTATAAAGTTGGTTTGAATCATTTTGAATCAAATTTGAAGAGGACATGAAGTTTTAAAGAAAACAGAAAAAGGAAAAAGGAAACAGATTAAAAATAAATAATAGAAGAAGAAGGCAGTAGCCCACCTGGGCCTTGCTCGTGCCCGGGGCCCAAGTCCTCCACTGTCATCATGGTGAAACAACATATGCCATGGGTAGGCTTAAATGGGGGCCAAACTAGATGCTGGAGGATTCGGGAGAGGGGAACGAGCTGAAAAGCACGACAGAAAGGAACACTGATCTACCCAGGTTCGGGGCTCTCGTAAGGAGATAACACCCCTACTCCTGCTCTACTGCCTGTATATATATTTGGATCGATGGAATACTCAACAATGGTGCTTCCAAGCTCTCTGCTAGAGGAGGAAGATGAACTGCTAAGTGTAGGAACACTGAGAGACCAACCCTTTACCAGGGCTCCCCATGCCACCTTATATAGTGGTGGCCAGGGTTACAACGGTCATGTGAGACCAAAGACACCAACTACACTCCAAATAGGGCATGCTGACGAAGGCATACACCCTTGACTTTCTCCTGATTGCTCTCGATGGGACTTGCCCTTGCTGTAGCTTGTACTTCCTGGACTGTGACCTTACCACTGTGAGGTAAGGGCTGTACTTGTGCACAGTGAGGGTAGGTAAACCTCCACTGTGCACCCTGTCAACATGATCTCCCTCCATACTCCTCTGGGACTCTCCTTGATTGTAGGGATATGACACCTTAGTTGACTTATGTATCCCGGATATGACCGTTGGCCTCATCCAGGACCTATATGCCGGACCAATGACCTATGAAGGTCGGGTAATCCGGCCTCCCCTGCCCCTGCACAATATATCAGAAAGTTAAGCCGGTATATCTACGCATATGCCGGCACACCTCGATAGCTATCCTGATTATCCTGGCATATATATGTATATACCGGCACTCCTCTATAGGTATCCCGGATATTCTGGCGTATATATACTGTCGCTGGGATACACTTATATGCCGGTCTGGTCGTCACTCATATATTCCGGCCAGACCCCATCTAGGTCAACCGACATAAAGTCAACCTTATTCTTTGTATCTTTCTAGTCTCTTGACCCTACCGGGGGTCATCCCCCCGACATTAGTCCCCGAAGCTGTCGAGGTCCCCCAATCTTAACTGAGGGGCCTTGGCAGGTTTAACATGATATCTCTTTTGTTATATCCCGGTGCATGATTTTACGCCGGCGATCACACTATATACCGGCTCCTTTCTTTTCCTCAAGTTAATCCGGCCAGTTCCAGAGTATTCCGGCTGTAGCTTATTCCCCGGGCAGCTATACCGGCATAATGAGACTTCCTTGAGAAGCTAAGGCTGACAGTTTGCATCGAAACTTGCAACCGCCCTGCCGTCACGAACGGTCACACGATGTGACGGTTCACAGTGCATTTAATCCCTGCCATCATTGCCCAGTGGCACGGTTATAGTAACCGCCGCCCCACTCTGTGCCGCGACGTGGTGACCTCCCGCAGAAATGGTCAGGGTAGTGGAACACTCCCCACGACCCCCACGACCCTGGTCTGCGGTATAAATACGGCGGTGGGGGTAACCTGCTCTTTTTACCCCCACAGTATTGTCTTCCTCCTCTGTCCCTCTGCCCCTTGCGCTTTGCCACCGGTCCGAGGAACCAGAGAAGGAATGCCGCCGCCGGCCTGCTCCACGCCGGCGCCGATGCTCGACGATGTCCGACACCTCCGTCGACGACGCCGCCGCTGCTCATCTTTGTGACTTTGTTGGGAGATCGGAACTTCTTCTGAACGCTCGCCGTTGCTGTTCCACCGCTGCGGACCCAGCTCCGGTGAGCTTCTCCTTCTCTGTTCTTCCTTTCCCATGCTTTTCTGTAGCTTAGCAATGGTAACCATACTGGCTTGGATCTGCGATAGTTACTTTGCTTGATATCCCTCAGATTCGATTAGCATTGCTAGCAATGTTCCTTAGCACTTCACATGTGTTCTTCCTTAGAAGTTTTACCCATGTTTGTTTCCGATTTTCACTGCGATGGCAGATCTTCTTTTTCTGCTAACTTTGGTGAGAGTAGTATGCCGGAGAGACTAACCTCCCTCTTTTCCCGGATCATGATAGGACTAACATCACGGGACTCTGGCTCTCACGCCAGATTCCGGCCATCGAGATGGCTTCCTCAAGCATGATGGGTACCTCGGCCTCAAGAGAAGATATCTCGGCCCAGCTCCAAGGACGCTCCGGCTGGGAAGGGTCGAAGGTTACCCCGGCTGACATATCCTGGATTGTATCCACCAGGAGAGTCCTGGAGGGCATCGCATGCCGGCTACCGGCGGGAGAGATTGCGCTGGCACCTCAACCCGGCGAGTGAGTTGTCTTCATCGCCCACTTCGAGCGGGGCTTCGGTTTGCCGGCGTCGGACTTCTTCCGGGACTTCCTCGACACCTACGACCTGCAACCTCATCATATCCTAGCCAACGCAGTGATGATCCTCTCTGCCTTCGCTGCATTCTGCGAGGGCTTCGCCGGCATAGAGCCCTTCACCCAGGCTTGGGCAAAGTACTTCCAACTGCGGAAGCAGGTTGTCCAAGAACCACCCCGGAGCAGGGATGACCCGCCGGAGACTGCTCAGGAGAAGAGGGACCGCCCCATGACTTAATGTGGTGTGGCCACCATCATGTCCTGGAAGGGCTCGGACTTCCCCAAGGTGGAGTTGCTGGAATCTTGCAAGAAGTGGCAGAAAAGCTTCTTCTATGTTAAGAACATCACGGACATGGATCTGCTCAACCTGCCGCCATTTGTGGACGAGCCACCCTTGGTGATGAAGAATTGGTCCTATAACCCGAAGGGCTCCATGATGCCGGTGAACGCTCTCCACCGGGTTAAGGGCGAGCTCCGGGATGCCGGCCTCACCTCTCAAGACTTAGTGGCATGCTTCATCAGCTGGCGCGTCTCTCCTCTGCAGCGCCGGCCACATAAGATTTGCCAGATGAGCGGGCCCATGGACCCCACCTGACACTCCACTCATGAGTTGATTCGGGCCGACATTCTACACCGCATCAAGGACATCTGCAAGTCCACTCAGGCCACTTTTGCCTGTGGATTCGAACCATACAGCCGGGATAGGCCCGCCCCCACGGTAAACACTTTGGTCGACACATATTTTCTTTGTCCAGGATATAGACACTTATCATGCCTGATCTGAGATATTGTTATTTGCCGACATATTTATTCTATTTGGTACGACATACTTCTTGTACCGGCATACTTCTTGCTTCTAACCCATTTACTTTGCCTTATGTAGAAGTTCAGCTTTCAGAGCATGGAGAACTCCCGGATCCAGATCGCGGCAGACCGCACCGCTGCGGATGCTGAGGATCCGGATCACTGGGACAAGCTGCCCCGGAACACCCGCACTGCCTCTGCCGTGGGTAAGGCCTCTTCATCCCAGCATTTCACTCAAGACTGGAGTGACAATGACTCCGATGAAGACTGCATGACATTTATCTGCCCGACACCTCTAGCTTATGCTTTTCCGGAAACCCCCGTTGCTTACGCCTTTCCAATGCCATCCTCAGCAATCCTAGATGATGAAGTGATCGATGCTGTGCCATTAAGTCAGGGACCTCCCCCTACAGGCGCACGCGCTGGTAAGAAGCGCGGGGTCAAGCCCCACCAAGAGCCGGCACAGAAGAGGCAGAAGGTCTCGGCGCCTCGCCCGAAGAAACCTCGACCTGTTGCCTCGGGGTGAGTCTCTTTTCCTTGCACTGCCTCCGACATATCTCTTGCTTTGATTACTAACTTAGCGTTTTCTCTCTTTCAGGGCTCCTCTTGCTCCGGAACATGCTTCCAGCACAAGCACCCAGCCCAACATTAAGAAGCCGGCGGCCACTGCCACCCCCGACATACCTTCAGCAAGCCATACTACTTCACCGGCGCCGGCATCTTCGCCTGCGCCTGCTAAATCCACCTCCCCAGTGAGGGGCAATCCTCCACCGGAGCAAGATCATTCTGCCCCCGATGTCCACATGGACTCGGGGGCTCAACAAGAACCTTCGGCTTCTGATGTCCACATGGACACAGGAGCCCAACATGACGCCCCAGACTCCGGCGCGCCTGCCAGCAACGTCGGCACTACTGAAGACATCAAAGGAAAGGGCCCTGCTGTGCCGGAAGTCCAGACCATTCCGGAACCTGCCTCAGCCGGACAAGCCGCACCTGCCGCGTCGGAGCAGCCAGCGCCCAAGACTCCATCATCTGAAAAGGCTCCTGCCCCGGCCAAGCCTGCTACCCCGGCCAAGACTTCTGCCCCGGCCAAGACCTCTGCTCTGGCCAAGACCTCTGCCTCGGTCAAGTCCAGCGCCCTCTAGATCAAAGAGACCAAGGCCGGCACACAATCCCGGCCTCTGCACATGGGCAAGGCAGCATTTCAGCCCAGCTACAGGCCTAGCTTCTTTGACACGCCGGAGCTCGAGGGCCGCGTCTCACTGCTGACAAAGAGTGATCATAGCCTTGGGTCTCTCAAGGACTATTACAGCAAGTGGAACGATGCCGACAGCTTGGACACAGCTGATTCCAGAAGCAAGAAGCTTGCTGAAGCTTCGGCCACTGGCAATCCAGCTGATATCCTGGCTGCGAAGCCCATCCCGATTGCCTGCGAGCTTCTCAGCCTCCAGCAAAGACTTCACCGCTTGGCCGACGCCACCAATGTAAGTTTTTTCTATACTTTTCTATACATACATATCCCCAGTCCCCGAAAATGTCGGCTGTCCGGGATACGGGCAGCCGGGATTTTCCATTAGCTTTTGTACTTAGCTCTTTTCAGATTAACTATCCAATATATAAGCTCGATCTGAGCTTCAAATCCTAGTCACCGAGGGCCGGGATAGGTGCGCAGCACCTATGCCGGGTCTTTAATATACTAATATCTTAAGCTCTTTTTAAAATTCTCTTGATCGAGATATAAGCTCGATTCAAGCTTCAAATCCTAGTCACCGAGGGCCGGGATAAGTGCGCAGCACCTATGCCGGGTCTTCAATATAATGAACTCTTTGTACAATCTTCAATTGCACTGATATGCTAGTCTTCTGCTATAACCTTTCAAATCCTGTCTTTTTTGCAGCGCATGAATAACGCCCGCACCGACATGTTCCATGACTTGGTGTGCGAGCACCGGAAGCTCTCTGACGAGCATAGCAAGCTTCGGCTGGAACTGCGCCAGAAAGGTAAACTCAACCAACATTCCCTTTATGCCGGATACCTTGCATTCTTTTGCTTCGGAATATTTCTATTGCCGACATCTAACCCTTCACCGGCATAATTTAGCTGCTACTGAGGCCCAAGTCACCGCGCTTCTTCAGAGGGTGAAGGAGCTGACTGGTATGCCGGATATCACTGACTCTTTGCTACTTCACTTGTTCTTCAAATCCTTTGACTCTTGTCACTGTTTCCTATCTTCACACTCTCTTAACTTCAAATCCTCGCAGATGAGAAAGCTGCACTGGAGGCCCGCCACCAGGACTGTATGCCCTCAGTGGATGTGGCCAAGCAGTTGGACGACCGGGATGCCACGCACAAGGCTGAAGTTGAGCAACTGAAGGGCCGGGTTGTTGAGCTTCTTGAGGAGAAGGAGCAGAGGGAGGGCCAACTGAAGAAGACCCAGGAGCTGCTCGTTGAATCCGAGACTGATGCCTCCAACTCCCGTGCTGAACTGACTAGCCTGAAGGAGCAGGCTACGAAATGGGAAGTTACAGTTGCTCAGCTCAATGCCGACCTTGCCAGTAAGCTTCAAATCCTTTTCCTTTTTCCTTCCCGACATATCTTGACATTTTCTGGCACCACCTCTTCTCCGACATATCATTCTTTTGCTAACATACTTTCTATTTTTCAGACATGTTCCCTGCTTCCGTCGAAGACGTTGAGAGGGCTTTGCAGTTGGATCGAGAGAGCCAGGGTGTTCCGGTTGACTCAGCCAGCTGGGACTTGTCGGAACAGCTGTTGGCCCTGCAGTCCCGGAAGAATGCCATGACCCTATACACTGAAGAACTCTTTCTTGGTGCCCAGGAGGCATATTCTACCCTCTGGCCGGGACAAAGGACACCCACAGATCCTGTTGATCTCGGCAACGATCTGCAACTTGCCAAGGTTCGGCTCTAGGAATGGCGGGATTCTGGTGCAAGGGTGGGAGCTGACGAAGCTCTCAGCTACTTCCTCTCCTGGTACGAAAAAGCTGACTTGGAAACTTTGCACACTGTGCGCGAGGGATCCATCTGGACCACGGATCCGGATCACATCCGACGTCGATGGGAACTGGCCCACAGTTATGTGGACTATGCCGACACAGATGCTTTTGTCCGGGACATCCGCGAGCCAGAGAAGAAGGAGGACTACGCCAAGGATACTGCCGATACTGAGGGCTCCGACTCCAGCCAAGATGAAGATGAAACTGAAGAAGCCGACACTGATGCCCCGGAACAGGGATCTGTCCCAGGCAGAGGTGATGGCTCCATTCCTTCTGCTGGGTCCGGCACTCCTGAAGCCGACATCTCTACTACCACAGCTCCACCTGCCCCTTGAACTTTGCATCAAAAACTTTAAGCTTTATTAGATCCCTAGAATGTCGGGTGCAATTGTAAGACATACGTTTAATTCCCTTGTGTTTGCTACCTGAACAAGTTTTAACTTGGTTTGCTTGTTTATCAATGCCGGATCATTTTTTGGCTAAGTCACTGAGTTTTCTTTCCTGTTTCCGTAACTCCACAACCTTGGCTACTTGTCTACCTCTTTTGGCTTTTGACTTATGAGTCTCAAGGTTGCTTCATTAAACGTACAGTACTTCAACTTTGAAACTTAGACTTCAAATCATCTAACATTTCAAGTTTTATCTTTAGCAACAACCTAAGTGTCGGTTCGCTTGCTTTGCATTTTCTTAGCCGTTTTCTGTGTGTAGACAATCTCCGGCATCTACTCTTGCTAGCCATGAAGCCGGATTCCAGATAGCAACTGGGTCAAAGAGTGGCCTTTGGTGCCGACACACTACTAGGCCGACATAGAAAACATTCAAATCAAGCCAGCCGGCATATAAATGAAAAACTGAACAATAGACAATAGTATATACCGAAGGCAGTGCCCGATCTCCTCGGGATGCCAACATTTTATTCATTAGTCTTGCGCCGGCATAAAATGTGCCGGTACATATAGCAAAATGGAAATACATACATTATGCTGCTCAGGAGTAAAAGGGATGGAGTAGAGCTATGTTCCATAGTCGCTTGGTTTCTTCTCCGGACCTGTCCACCTTGTTCTTCTTGGGGGCCTGCGCATCTATAAGATAATAGGCATCATTGTGCAGGGCTCTGCTTACAATGAATGGCCCCTCCCATGGAGGAGTTAATTTATGCCGGCCCTCTGTGCCCTGCCTTAGCCGAAGTACTAGATCTCCCTCTTGGAATCTCCTTGGATTCACCTTCTGCGCATGATAGCGTCTGAGGTTCTGCTGATATACTGCTGTTCTTGACAGTGTTATTTCTCTTGCTTCTTCTAGCAGATCCACACCATTCTCCCTGGCTTCTTTAGCCTCTCCCTCAATATATAGCACCACTCTTGGTGCATCATGTATCACATCTGTCGGAAGGACAGCTTCTGCTCCATACACCAGAAAAAATGGTGTATAGCCTGTCGACCTATTCGGAGTTGTCCTTAGACTCCAAAGTACTGCTGGCAACTCATCTAGCCAACATCCCGGAGTTTTCTCCAGTGGCTCTATCAGCCGGGGTTTTATGCCGGACAACACTAGCCCATTTGATCTTTCCACTTGGCCATTTGCACAAGGGTGGGCGACCGAGGCGACGTCTAGCCGGATTCCCACCTCCTCACAAAATCTGGCAAATGGCCCTTGGGCAAAGTTCGACCCATTATCAGTGATAATACTATCTGGAACACCATACCTCAAAATTATATCTTTTAAGAACTTCACTGCTGTGTGGCCGTTACACTTGCTTATGGGTTTCACTTCAATCCATTTGGTGAACTTGTCCACCATGACCAGGATATGGGTCATCTTTCCCCTGGCCGGCTTAAAAGCCCCGACCATATCCAGGCCCCAAACAGCAAAGGGCCAGGTTATCGGAATAGTCTTTAAAGCTGATGCCGGCTGATGGATTTGGTGAGCATATCTTTGACACCCATTGCACTTCCGAACCAAGTCTTCTGCATCCTGTAGTGCCGTCGGCCAGTAAAATCCATGCCGGAATACCTTTGCCACCAATGCTCTGGATGAAGCATGATGACCACACTCCCCCTGATGAATCTCCCGGAGCATCTCGAGGCCTTCCGCAGATTCGACACATCTCTGCAATACTCCGGTGGCACTTCTTTTGTATATTTCCTTGTTTATGATGGTATATCCTTTGGATCTCCTTGTGATCCAGTGCGCAACTGTTTCGTCTGCCAGCAGCTGACCATCCACCAAGAAATCCATGATAGGACGCGCCCATGAGGGCACTTCCCTGACAGTGAACACTGCCTGATCTATCTCCATCATTTCGGCCGACACATAATCGACTTCCATAGGCTGCGAAGTCCCCGGGACTGAGGGATCAGTCCCCGGGTATGCCGGAGCAGTCCCCAGGTATACCGGCACAATCTCTTGGTACATCTTACCCTTGCCTCTATTTTTGCTCCGGAATACAGCACTCACTGCATATGTCGGCCCAGTCCCCGGGACTGAGATTGTAGTCCCTGGGTTATCTGACCTGACTCTGACATCTATCTCCATCGGAACTGCATCCTCCGGACCTGGCGGGACATAAATGGACGATGATTCCGGCGAGGGCTTGATTGATGGCTTCCTTAGATGCTCCAACGAAATGCCTGGCGGGATTGAATCCCTGGAAGATCCCAGCTTGGATAATGCATCGGCTGCTTCGTTCTGAGCCCAGGGAACATGCCGGAACTCACAACCTTCGAAGTAACCACTCAGCTGCTGCACCAAGAAACGGTAGGATCCCATGTTTGCATCATGCGCATCCCATATGCCGAAACACTGCTAAATCACTAAGTCAGAATCACCGAAACACATAATCCGGCGAATTCCTATGTCCTTAGACACTTTTAGGCCATGCACAAGTGCCTCATATTCCGCCACATTATTCCATGCTGCAAAATGAATCTGCAGAACATATCTCAATTGGTCATTCTTGGGTGAACTGAGAACTATGCCGGCACCTAGGCCATGTATTGTCTTGGAACCATCAAAATGCATCCTCCAATAGTTTGCATCTGGCAATGGTGGCTCATATTGTATCTCAGCCTAGTCAATAAAGAAATCAGCCAACACCTAAGACTTGATTGTGTCTCTCTTGTCATATTGAGGAGTATATGGTGACAACTCTATTGCCCACTTGGCTATCCAGCCACTGGCATCTTTGTTGCCTATGATCTCCGAGATAGGGGCCTCGACCACCACCCGGATTGGATGTTCTTGGAAGTAATGCTTGAGTTTCTTGGCCGCCATATAGACGCCATATGTCATCTTCTGATAGTGTGGGTAGTTTTGCTTTGAGGTGGAAAGGACTTCACTTAGATAATATACCGGCCACTGCATGGTTTTGCCTCCTTCCTCTCACTCTACTACCACCACAGCACTAACAACTCTATTCGTTGCTGCTATATAGAGCAGCATTGGCTCCATGGGCATCGGAGATGCCAACACCGGCGCTGTTGACAACATCTGCTTCAGCTCTTTGAAAGCTGCATTTGCTTGCGATGTCCAGACAAATGTGTCGGACTTCTTCATCAATTGATATAATGGTAAAGCTTTCTCCCCCAGCCGGCTTATAAAACGGCTCAGGGACGCAAGGCATCCAGTGAACTTCTGTACCTCCTTCAAATCCGTCGGTGGCTTCATTCTCTCTATGGCATGAATCTTGCCGGGATTCACCTCAATACCCCGGCTGGAGACTAGGAAACCAAGCAACTTGCCTGCCATCACACCGAATGTACATTTAGCCGGATTCAACTTCATCCAGAATCTCCGTAGATTCGCGAAGGTTTCCCGGAGATCATCTATTAGAGTCTTGCTCTCCTTGGTCTTTATGACGACATCATCGACATATACCTGCACATTTTTATCTATTTGGTCATGCAAGCACTTTTGCATACACCTCTGGTAAGTTGCGCCGGCATTTCTTAAATCGAATGGCATGGTGAGATAGCAATAAGCCCCGTACGGGGTAATAAAGGATGTCTTTATTTGATCCGGCTCATACAAAGGGATCTGGTGGAAACCAGAGTAGGCATCTACAAAGGATAACAGTTCACATCCAGCTGTGGAATCAATCACTTGATCGATTCGAGGGAGCGGGAATGGATCTTTAGGACATGCCTTGTTCAAGTTTGTGTAATCAATACACATCCGCCATATTTTTACTGTGACCGGCTCATCTTTCTTCTTTTCCACCAAAACCGGATTAGACACCCAATCCGGATGCAGTACTTCCTTGATAAAGCCAGAGGCTAGGAGCCTGGCCACCTCCTCCCATATTGCTTTCCTCCTATCATCCGCATTTCGCCGGAGCGGTTGCTTCACCGGCTTAGCATCCGGTCTTACATGCAGTGCGTGCTCAGCCAGCTCCCTCGGCACACCTTGCAGGTCTGAAGTTGACCATGCAAAGATATCCCGATTCTCACGGAGGAAGCTGGTGAGCTCGCTTTCCTATTTGGGGTCCATACCTGCCCTGATGAGGGCATGGCGCTCTGGGAAAACTTCATCCAGAGGCACCTTTTTGACTTCCTTGCCCACTTGAAAAGAAGTGCTACCACCTGGTTTTGTCATGCTCGGCATAGATTTGCCGGCGGCGACTGTCTCTGCTATCTCCACAGCTCGCTTGAGCCTCTTCTTTTCCTCGGCAATGATCAGAGTCTCGGCCAGATTTGATCCGGCTGTGGCACACGCCATCGAACGCTTATAATCACCAATGATGGTGATCACTCCCCTGGGCCCCAGTATCTTCATCTTTAGGTACGCAACATGCGTAGAGGCCATGAACTTTGCCAGTGCCAGCCTACCCAGCAGAGCACGGTACGGGCTTTCCAGATCTACCACCTCAAACATGAGGTTCTCCACTCTGCAGTTATCCCGGTTGCCAAACATGACATCCATCCGGATTTTGCCCATCGGCGCACAGGAAAGTCCCGGCACAATGCCGTGGAATGTGGTCTTGCTCGGCTCCAGCATATTCTCCTTGATACCCAGCTTTTGCATCGTATCCCGATACATGATGTTGATGCTACTTCCATTGTCAATGAGGACTTTGCTGAACCTCACATTATTAGCCGGCCCAACAAATGTCGGATCCATCACTAGCGCATATCCGCCAGGGTGTGGCATGATCTTGGGATGATCTGCCCTGTCCCAGCCAATGGCCTGGTCAGACCAGTACATCAACTTTGGGACTGCCGACATAACGGCATTTACCTCCAAACACCGCCGGTACAAGCTCTGCTTGTCTGTTCTTTCGGTCTCAAAGACCATGTAGCTCTGATCATGTTCCTTGTACTCATTCCGGCCCGCTGGTGGGCCTCCGGCATAATATTTCGGATTATAGTTTTGGTCTACTTGATTCACACCGGCATTTCCGGCATTGCTCGGGTTTCCAGGATTAACCGGCCTAGGCGGGACTGCAACTGTATTTGCACCTGTCAATGGCGATGGAGCTGCCGGGACAGGTGGCCTAGCCGGCCCAAAAGGACCTGCACGACCGGCCAATATGTCATCCAGCCAAGAACAGTTTCTGGTTAAGTGGTTCACCGGTTTACCCGGCTGGAATGTGTGAAATACACAAGGCTTGTCCATGGCCAAACCCACTGTATATTTCGGCCACTGCTTCTTTTGACTGGCGGCACCGCCGGCATTCTTGTTGATCTAGACATTCTTTTTCTGGAAGGGCTGCGCTTGCTGTTGCGGTGGTTGTTGCTATTGCTGCCGAGGCTGCTAATAGCTCTCATATCTCGGACGCTGGCTACTGCTGGTGCCCCCTTGCTCCTCCTCCACAGCAGCTACTTGTGCCATGCCATATTGATAATCCGGCCGCTCATCTCTTCTCTTGTTCCGGTTATCCAGGCCATAAAACTGCCCCGGTCTCCCGGTGTTGCTATTGTTCCTCTGAGCCTGCCCCTGTCCTTGTGAATCAAGGGTGGGCTGCATGGGATCTCCCAGAGCATAACTATCAGCAATCCTGATTGTTTCGGCCAACGTGGCCGGCATATCCCTCTGAAGCTTTTGCCACAACATGGTGCCATGCCGGCGCCCATGAGCAAACCACATGATGGCCTGCTGTTCCACAACTCCTTCGTAGGAATTGCGCAACGTGCACCACCTGGTCAGGTAGTCACGATCAGTCTCATATTCTCCTTGCCGGCAGCTGGCCAGTTGCTACGGGCGGTTGGGCCTCTTGTAAGTACTGGTGAAGTTTGACACAAACTGCTCTTCGAAATCCACCCAGCCGTTTATACTTCCGACCGGCAGATTATTCAACCATATCCGGGCTGGTCCTTCTAGCATTTGTGGCACATATCATACCGCCCACCAAAGGTTTCCTCCGGCGATGTTCACCGCAGTGGAGTAGTCCTCCAACCAGTCTTCCGGTTTTGTACTGCCGTTATATGTCCTCGCGCCACGCACGAGCTGGAAACAATAGGGCACCGGCTCACCCATAATCCGGGGTCGAAAGCACATAGGACCCGGAGCACCTTGCCTTTCTACCAACTCAGACTGGTAGATCCTGTCCAACTTGAAGCGTGCATCATTTGCCGTCAAGGACCGAGGTCCGAGCCAGGATGCAATGGGGCCTGCAATCATCTTTTGCTGCTGATACTCCGGCTGATATTGCTCATTCTGCTGGCCTTGCTGATACTGCTGCTGATATCCCGTCCTTGCCAGGGTGGAATTTCCATCATCTTCACGGTGTCTCGGCTGACCCGTGCCTTGCTGCTGCGCCACATGCCCAGCGCCCCTCTGCTGACGCCGGACGGCACTGTTATCCCAGCCCCTACCGGCTGAGGCTGCGCCTTGCTCAGCCGGCACATTCTGACCGGCCCTCTTGCTGCCGGCATTCTGATCTGCATGACCGGCACTCTTCTTCCCCGCTGGCTACTTTTCGGCAATTGCCGGATCATACACCTAGATCTGCTTGTCCCGGTGGCCAGAGGTTACACTTCCGGCACGCCGGGCGCTTGGGTGCAGGGACGAGGCCTGGCCCCTTGACCTCGCACCGGCACCTCCTACCGACACAACAAACTGGGATACCCTGGCACCTGGGTTTGCCTTCTTGAAGGCCTCCTGCTGCTTGGTAGCTTCAGACAAAAGAAGGTTAATCCGGGCCTGCTGCTCACGCAGTGCTTCACCGGATAAACAAGATAAGTCTTTTGCTACCTCTGCTGCTGCTCTAAGGTTCTTCACTGGGGAGCTATAGATTATCTTAGGCACAGTACTAGTTGCAGTATGACCCTTATCACTAGCACCTTTTTCTAGCTCAGTGTTAAGATCTCTACCTCTAGTTCTAACCTCATCTATCCGGCTAGGCCGGGTTACCACAGGAGTAAAACCATGGGCTGCCTCATACTCACGGAGTTGCCGGTTAAACCGTTCGCGCTCCTGGTGCATGGCCAGGGCCTCGTCGACGAGGGCCTGGCGAGATCCCTCCAGGACCTCCCTTGTCTGCTCCGGATCATCGCCGGGTTGCACCGGCTCAAGAAGCCGATCAATGATGGGAAGAAGCACCTGGCCCCTAGCCGGCACACCCGAAGTGCCAGCCAGGTTCTCGGCACACTCCAACGGAGGACGTGCCAACCTCTTGGCCTTCGGTGGCTCCGGGGGAGTATCCACTGCTGCTGCTGCTGCTGATTTGCTGGCACCATCTGCCGGTGGCATGGATGCGCCGGCCATCATCACCTCTGCCGACTCTACTGGGCGAGCGCTACACCCAGCGTGAGCCAACATATGTGACAGAGGATCTACCGCCACCAGCACCTCTTCCCTGCAAACTCTCTCAGTCCCCACGTACACCTCGTGGGAACCGAAAGACATAATCCGGCCATCCCTGGGGAATGGCCGGCCGCTGAGACAACCAGCGTTGTCACTGATGAAGCTGAGCGAGCCTAGCCTCTGGACGAGGCCAGAGACCACGCGCACTCCTGAAGCTGCTATCACAGACCCCATCCGAATAAACACTCCGCCCAGCATATCGATCTATCCCACGGTGGGCGCCAAATGTCATCGTGGTGAAACAACATATGCCATGGGTAGGTTTAAATGGGGGCCGAACTAGATGCTGGAGGATTCGGGAGAGGGGAACGAGCTGAAAAGCACGACAGAAAGGAACACTGATCTACCCAGGTTCGGGGCTCTCGTAAGGAGATAACACCCCTACTCCTGCTCTACTGCCTGTATATATATTTGGATCGATGGAATACTCAACAATGGTGCTTCCAAGCTCTCTGCTAGAGGAGGAAGATGAACTGCTAAGTGTAGGAACACTGAGAGACCAACCCTTTACCAGGGCTCCCCATGCCACCTTATATAGTGGTGGCCAGGGTTACAACGGTCATGTGAGACCAAAGACACCAACTACACTCCAAATAGGGCATGCTGACGAAGGCATACACCCTTGACTTTCTCCTGATTGCTCTCGATGGGACTTGCCCTTGCTGTAGCTTGTACTTCCTGGACTGTGACCTTACCACTGTGAGGTAAGGGCTGTACTTGTGCACAGTGAGGGTAGGTAAACCTCCACTGTGCACCCTGTCAACATGATCTCCCTCCATACTCCTCTGGGACTCTCCTTGATTGTAGGGATATGACCCCTTAGTTGACTTCTATATCCCGGATATGACTGTTGGCCTCATCCAGGACCTATATGCTGGACCAATGACCTATGAAGGTCGGGTAATCCGGCCTCCCCTGCCCCTGCACAATATATCAGAAAGTTAAGCCGATATATCTACGCATATGCCGGCACACCTCGATAGCTATCCTGATTATCCCGGCATATATATGTATATGCCGGCACTCCTCTATAGGTATCCTGGATATTCCGGCATATATATACTGTCACCGGGATACACTTATATGCCGGTCTGGTCGTCACTCATATATTCCGGCCAGACCCCATCTAGGTCAACCAACATAAAGTCAACCTTATTCTTTGTATCTTTCTAGTCTCTTGACCCTACCGGGGGTCATCCCCCCGACATCTGCTACCGAATCTGGCCCGACCAGCCCACCCCACCCATCTCCCTCTCTCCCTCACTGCCCAGCGGGACCCCCATGCCAGCATGTTCTTCTCCCCAAATCTAGCATGCCAGAAACGGCCGGAAACCCCCGCGATGAATTCATCTTCAATGTCGATGAATTCGCGAGTAATTGCCCCGGCCAATGAGCGCACCCTGACCTCCTCTTCCCCCATAGTATTTCTCTCCATTAGGTCAAGCCCAGAGACCCCCCACAGAAGCCATGCGTAGCCGACCATTGCCGCAGACCTCGACAGCTTTCACTGTCAATTCCGATGACGGTAGGTGACCTAGACGCCCGCAATCAGTACCCCTCGACTCCCCATGATCTAGCGGACCTCCCTAACATCCCTGTTCATTTCCATTTGCCCCAGGTCGACGCATTTGTCCTTGACCGAATCTATCCGTCCACCGACAAAACTTCGGTGAGGAATCCCCACCATCTCCGACCACCTAGACCTCGTGGACTTCGCCAGAGAACTCGCCTCGTCTCCCTCTAGCCCCTGGTAAGTGCATAGTCCTTCATTTCCTCTATATCCGATGATATTGCCCGTGCCCACACCTTCACCGATGCACCATGAACCTCCAGTCACGTGCCACTGTTGCTGTAGGAAACTCTCGAGGACCTTGCCACGCCATCATCTTCGCCTCGTCTCCCTACGACTCGTCATAGCTCCGCCATCGCCTAGAAGTCGCTAGAGCACCGCCGGAGATCGATGTCTGGCTGCCCATGCCGGAGAACTCACCAGAAAGCTAACCTAGCCCGGTGAGCCTCTCTCCCTTCTCAATCTCACTCGTCGGATCACGATCTAACCGCCCAGATTCAATCACTTAAATGAAGGGGTATTGATTAATATGATTTGTCCAATTTCCTTTAAATCCTTCAGCCCAGAATCATTATCCTCCCAAACCGGTACGGATGAGTGAGAACACGCCACATGCCATCCAGCGATTTAAAATAGATTCGAATTAGAATTTCAAACCAGATTTCAACTCAATCTTGCAAAAATCATATCTTTTGATCTGTAAGCCCAAAAATAACAAATGATATATCGTTGGAATCCTTAGAACATTTAGAATCCAGTAGTATAATAAAATTTCTTATTTTATGAGTTCAATTTGAAACTATTTTTAGAATAGTATCAAACCTCCTGTTAGCTGGTAAAATTCATTTCTTTAGTTCTGTTAATCCAAAAATTTCAAATTTGTAGTCTCTAGAATCCTCTCAACTTGTAGAACATCATAGGATCAAGAAATTTCAAATTTGATACGTGCACACACTTTGTGCATTCAGATTTGTCCAAATCACTATTTAGGTGATAATTCAAATCCTATAACTTATTTTGGGGGGAAACCAATTGCAGTGACTTTGTTTTACTGCAAGCTATCCAGTAGCATCACTCACAAAATTTCTTGAACCATATCACAATTATTCAAATTCTAATATGAGAATTTGAGTTGTTCCTATATGGATAAATTCTATTTCTACTTCATTCCTTCTACCATAGCAATTCTCATAACCATACCCAGTCATCAATGTTACCTGAATAACATCTTGATCAAGATCATATCTACCTACACCCATCTTGTATAGCTCACACCCATTCAAATTTCTATAATATTGTTTGAGCAAAGTGTGATGCAGCTCAATCATAGAATTTTATTCTAGGAGTTGATCTAATCAACATTATGGCACCTATCTGACACTCCTTGTTCCAAATAGAAACCAAAAACCATAATCTCAAACATTATCTATCCATACTCAATCATCTGTCCACCTGATCCTGATTTCATGTGTAGAACTATTCAATTAACAAATGAGTTAATTGAGTAACTTTGCTTCATGAATCCTAACCCATTGCCTAAGAGTAATATATACTATTTAAGAATAATTGTTGTTACACTTATTCAATAGTATTGCTATTGCACTATTTTGTCTCTTGTGTGATTTACCCACATGAGATATTCCAAGATTCAATATGCTTTGATAAAGCATAAAGATTTCACTCATTATACCTTGTCTAATTCATATATATTCAAATGGCAATTGTGCTACTTGAGTAGAATATGAATGCATCCCAAACCTAGACCATATTAATATGGAGTTGTTATAACCCGTACCATAGTATGTGTTATACACCATGTTGATCAATGAACCATTTGAGCCATGCCCTAAAAAATCAACCATTCATACCCAATCCAATGCCCTCTCAAATTATATTGACCTTTCCCAACAAAGCTCTCAAACCCATAACCCTCAATTCGTATTTTTCCTTGCCATATCTCTCTACCATAACATATCGATAAAATCTAAATTGTTAAACAAGTACCTTTCAATTGTTTGATTTGTTTGATTGTGTTTATATGGATTATTTATGGTGTGCTATTTCTCGTGCTATAGTTTTTACGAGGAGCTATGAGCTTAGTTGAGGGAAGTGAAATGTCGTGATCTTCAAAGGCAAGTGACACACATGTCCCTTCACCCATTTTACTTATGCATTAGTATAATCACCTCTTGTAGTATGCATGATAGGTGATTTCTTCAACTGATTTATCAAATGCTTAGATCCTAGTAGTGTGTAGCTATCCTCAAACCCCACCTGTTAGGATGCTAAATACTTTAAAAATATTGATGCCATGCTATGATCACTTGTTGAAAGTGTTTTGTGAATAAAATTAAGAACTTCAACTAAAATGAAACACCTGGGTGGATTGGTTTGATGATGGAGGCAATGTTGAGTGGCGACCTGGGGCTACACATTGTGTAGTTGCTGCCTGGGCATTCACTTGTGGTTTGCCACCCAGGAACAAAGAGATGGCTATGTCTTCCATGCTTAGTGTGCTTCTAGTGCAGCCTTATGACATTATGGGCTCTGTCTTGACTGATTAGATGTGGGAGTGCAACTTGTGTGCAAGAAGATGGTGGTAGTTGAATTATAGGTTGGGAACAGATCTTGCCAGTTAGTTGCTCTCTCCTCTAAAAGGTCTCGTTTCATTTTATGTATGGGCATAAAATGAATCATAAGGTGAAAGTGCACAACCCTTGCAAGGTGTTTAAACTAATCGATTAGCCGTGTCCCCGGTTATGGACAATTGAGTCTCTAGACATGGAATGTATGGAAGAATCTCATCACCTTTTCTGAATAACTAAAATCTGTCTAGAAACCCCTAGGTAGGAACTAAGGACTACACACTCTGAGGGGTGGTGGTGCCTGAGGTTCTGACTTGGTTGAATTTCGCTCGGTGCTACATACCTAGCTAGTATGTGGTAGTTGGGGGTTATTTTGACCCTTGAAAATATAAGACCTTGAAGGAAGGTTACTTGGAAACTTTTATAGGATAAAATTGGCTTGATGCAAATCAGCCTATAAGATCCACTAGCCAAATATACATGTAGATAGACTCCTCACAACATCCACCAAATATGTGTTATTTGCCAGTACATCATTGTACTGACCCCTTTGGGGCTGCATATTCAAACGTGCAGGTTTTATTTCGAGTAAGGAACCAGGAGTAGGATCTCGAGCTTACATTCCAGCACGTCTGCCTGTGGCACTTGATGAAGATGGAAGCTCCTAGCCACCATGTTTTCCCGCTGTGTGTCTGTAAGAATTGAATATTCATATCTGGATCTGCGTTGTAATCTCGATACTTTGCAATGAATATTTCATTTTGTTCTGTGGTGCTATCATTGATCTAGGGAATAGCACTTAACACAGGAGTTCTATCTTTAGAAAAAGGCAGGGTGTCACAGAATGGTATCAGAGCATAGTGTTGCCTGTAGGATCGAGACCCTAGGTTTGGACTAGACTAGGAAACCCCAAAATGATATCAAATGGATATCATTACGTTTAGGATGTGTTTTGAAAATTTTATTGCTTTACAAGTACTATTTGTTTTATTTTCCTCATAAGACTTATCACTCTCATTTACTTACATTGATCTTCTTTCAAAATTTTAGATGACGTTCACCAAGCTAAAGGTTCCCTTTGACGAGGACGATGACCTGTTTAGTGACCAGCTTTCTCGCCTTTCTCAGATGCTGAACCTATCGCCTCCCACTTTTCATGGTAGAGTGATACCCTGTGTGGTTCCCAAGATTGTCCACTGGGAGATTGAGACCAGGATTGAGGGTCGCACCATTGGTACTCCCACGGAGACAGTGGTGTATTCGAGGATGTACCCAGGTTGGGAGACTGGTGTCATGATGGCCATGGAGGAGGCACTAGCTCGCATATGTGGTATGTACGTCCAGGAGATATTAGAGTTGGACAATTCCATCTACCAGTTTGGGAGACGCAACCACGAGGGATGGGCCTTGAGGACTCCCGGATGTCGTGAGAATTTACCATGGACCGAGGTGCAGTTAGAGGACATGGGATCCTATGCGTTCAACCTGGAGGACATGCTACGCAGTGAGATGGATGCTACGGATGATGCCAAGCATCAACTCCTGTAGAAGGATGAAAAGATAGAGCAACTAGAGAACACGATTGAGAAGCTGAAGGAGAAGAACAAATCACTTGAAGCCGCCAATGATAAGCTGATAGGCAAGGTCAAAGATCAGGAGGCCCAGATTGTAGGCTTTCAAGGACAGTGCATTTATCTTCACCAGGACCTGATGAAGTATAAACCTTGGCCACCCAAGAAAGGGGCAGCACTTACTGTGGAGAATAAGGAGTCGACCTCGGAGTAGGTTGGAGCAGAGCCTAAGAAGCTAGAGACTTGCCAGCCTGCGGTAGAGGGAGATTCTGTGGAGAAGGCTCATGCAGTGCCACCTAGTCCTGTGGTGAAGCAACGCAAGACAGGGAACACTAGAGCCTATCTTGCGCAGTTCAAGTAGTAAGACCACCACATTATGTAATAAATTGATGATCTTGTAATAGTTAGTCATGCCACCTATTGGTATGGCCTTATTAGACCTCGCTTTCCTAAAACTTGTAGTTGACTTGTCTGTGCTTGAGGATCTATGTTTGATGTGTTCATCCATGATTTAAAATATTGGTTGCAATGTCTGACTTAAAATTTTGTAGTAAGATGTTTTCTCTTATCCTACTGTGTTTGGGTAGGAATCTTCTTTAGATCTCTTCAGTCTAATCCTCATCTATGCTAACCTCTAAGCCTATCCTAAAACCCAAACAGATGCAACCTCAACACCCAAACAACTGCAACAACCCTCAATTGGAGATGGCAATACAACAATTGATTGAAGCACATAAGAAATTACGTGAATGATGACTCAGAATATGGCTAACCGAGATAGTAAGGAATTACCTATAGGAGTGCAGCAAGTACTGGACAATCATTCACGAATAGTTCAAATGGTGTCCCAGATGGTGTCCAGTACCTCTAATTGCCTGCCACAAGATGAGAATGGGGAGAAGCCAACAAAAGTTGATACTGAGATGATATATCAAGCCTGTAAGAGATGTGGAGAAGTAGGACACGCCTCTAAGGATTGTCATGAAGAGTGTCCCTACTGTGTCCTGAGTCACCCAGTTGACAAATGTCCCATGACCCAAGTTACTTGTTTCCTATGTGATGGAACCAATCATGTTCCTGCTGAATGTAAATTCTATTACATGGTGCAATGAATAAATCAACAAGCCAAGGATAGAATGAGCCAACTGCCAGGAAAGACCCCTGAAGATGGAAGACTCAAAAGAAAGATGGAAGATAAAGACATGGGAACAACACACAACCCTACCACTAAGTGTTGCTACTCATGTGGAGAGGAAGGACACTTTTTTAGAGATTGCTTGAAGAAACGAGAAAGTTTTCCCACAACTATAGTGGAATATGAAGAAAATGAAGTAAGAGATCTCCTAGCCCTAGAAAGACCTAAAAGGAAGAAGGACAACAGCAAGGTGAAGTGCTTCAATTGCAAGGAGCTAGGACATTATGCGAGCAAATGGCCAGGAGGGTTCAATAAAGTAAACATGCAAGATAACGTGAAGAGAGATATCTGTTTGATCACTTGTTACAAGTGCAAACAAAAGGGACACTACTCGGATAAATGTTCAGAGAATGAGACTCCAAGACTTCAGTGAATTGGGACGACTAAAGAATGCCACAGACACAAGGTGAAGACACAACAAAGTATGATCAACCTAGGAGAAACCTATATTCGGTCATTACCTATAATAAATGAAGAATGTACTTGCAAGCCCAACGAGTAATTCATTATATGGATGTAATTCTCTCCCAAATTCAGCAAGCTGAAAGTTTTTCAACGCAAGAGTTATCGCCTTTACGGCCGAGTTGCCCAAAACCTAGCTAGAAAACAATAGATTTTGTTTTCAAAATTTGAAGTAGAATTTGGGAACTTGGTCCCAAATTTTGACAAAATTTTGGTATAAAAATCTAGTGAGGATGACCAAGAGTTAGAATACGAGGTTTGCAAAACCATGTATGAAGTAATGATTTGGTTGTAGGATGGATTGATCACCATTCCTACTACCCTTATTATTCGCTCTCATAATGTTGGTTTTACACACCTAGAGAGACATACCCACATGAGAGACAACATCTTCAAAACCATGACCATAGGGAAATAAATACGTTACAACCCTTATAGTATGCCAGTGTGGCCAAAATGTAAGAATACAGTGAGAAACGACTACACGTTATCAAAAGCATTTTTCTCAGTGGACCTTGAATGCGAAGGCAGTTCAACTTTGGCCTCAATTCACCTCCCCAACTCTTCGTTTCGGCTCCCTGTGCGACCTGTTCGACTACCTCCCTGAACCTATAAAGAGGGTTCATTCCTCTCTGGAAAGCCACAACAAGACTGCCACCACCCACTATGAGATTGCCTCCTGATTCCAGAGCCCTACGCCACCGAAGTCTACCCCATCCTAACCTACATTGTTATGAGGTAGCCCTCCAAATCCATAGAACTAATTTCCTACCCATGAGAGCTACATTAGATCCCTATTCCCAGAGAAGGATTTCATCTTCGAGATGCGATCAAGTTGATCAGCGCCTTTCAACAACTATGAAGACGGTTGCTAAAGGAATTCTTAAGGACCATCTGGTACCTGTGCCAAGTAGCACGACTTGCTTTGGTAACTTGAATGGGTTCAACAATGCTGGTTATAAGGCGACCTTCCGTCCCCAAAAGGTACAAGTGCCTCTTACAGAGTCCACCTTGTTTACCCCTATAAAATGCATGAGAAGACTGTAGAGAAATGCCATCCTAATACATTGGGATGTGTGGTCTCATCATGTTTGTGGGGCAAGCATGCAGCACTTGGCACTAGACCATCTTTTGGGATTCTGTAATGAAAATCAGCTAAAAAGCAATGAGAAGTATGGTGATAGCATGTATGCTATCTTGGCCTTGGTGAGGACCGACCAAGAAAAGGCTAGATACACATTCCTAGACAATGTGGACTACCTTGTTGAAGACAACGCGATGGATGATATCTGCCTATCACTAGAATTGGATGGAACCTTTGGTATGCCCACATTCAAACATAGTTGTGGACACCAGAAACTTCTGAGAAGAGCAATTCAAGAAAAATGACACGACGGTGAATGCAAGCTGGGAACAAAATACAAGTGCCTAAGGAAACATCAAGATACTGCCAAGAGAAATTTTCTTTTAAGGGTGGTAGCACCCTAATTCCGTTAGGACCATTAAACCTTGTAACCTTTCTCCAATCTCGAGGACGAGATTTCTTTTAAGGGTGGTAGTCTGTAACATCCCAAGATTTTATCAAATTTTGGGGGAAATTTTTTTTGGTTTTGTTTTGCTTGAGATGATTGGAATTTCACAGGGATATAAAAACTTTTGAGTCTAATTGAAAACTCTATTAGAAAACTATTTTAAACTTCTATTACTTTTCTTAAGGAACCTCTTTGAGGAAAACCAAAAATCAAAATATTATTTCTTGCTCTTAATCAACTTTATGCAAGCTTGCTTGCAAAAGTTGTTTTAGAAAAGCTGCTTTATTCATTAGATTGCTTTCAAACCATGATTGAGTATGTTCTCAATCATTATCTTATAATATAATATTTTACTAATTTAGAAAGAATCGAGTTCAACTCTATTTCTATTATTTTATGCAAACAAAGCCTTTAGGTTCAATTAAAACCTTTTATTAAAAATATTGTTTTGTTCTAAAAACATGTTTGTTACTGATCTGGATTGTTGTCTTGAACTTTAGAAACTTTACAAAGTTGGTTTGAATCATTTTGAATCAAATTTGAAGAAGACATGAAGTTTTAAAGAAAATAGAAAAAGGAAACAGATCAAAAAAAAATAGAAGAAGAAGGCAGCAGCCCACCTGGGCCTTGCTCGTGCCCGGGGCCCAAGTCCTCCGCTCCCGAATCCAGCTCGACCAGCACACCCCACCCATCTCCCTCTCTCCCTCACTGCCTAGCGGGACCCCCATGTCAGCACGTTCTTCTCCCCAAATCAAGCATGCCCGAAACGGCCAGAAACCCCCGCCATGAATTCGTCTTCAATGTCGATGAATTCGCGAGTAATTGCCCCGGCCAACAAGCGCACCCTGACCTCCTCTTCCCCTGCAGTATTTCTCTCCATTAGGTCGAGCCTAGAGACCCCCCACAGAAGCCGTGCGCAGCCGGCCATTGCTGCAGACCTCGACAGCCTTCACTGTCAATTCCGATGACGGCAGGTGACCTGGATGCCCGCAATTAGTACCCCTCGACTCCCCATGGTCTAGCGGACCTCCCTGACATCCCTGTTCGTTTCCGTTTGCCCCAGGTCAATGCATTCATCCCTGACCAAATCTATCCGTCCGCCAACAAAACTTCAGTGAGGAATCCCTATCGTCTTTGACCACCTAGACCCCATGGACTTTGCCAGAGAACTTGCCTCGTCTCCCTCTAGCCCCTGGTAAGCACGCAGTCCTTCATTTCCTCTGTATCCAATGATATTGCCCATGCCCACACCTTCACGAACATGCCATGAACCTCCAGTCATGTGCCACCGTTGCTGCAGGAAACTCCCGAGGACCTTGCCACGCCATCATCTTCGCCTCGTCTCCCTGCATCTCATCATAGCTCCGCCATCACCTAGAAGTCGCCAGAGCACTGCCAGAGATCAACGTCTGGCCACCCATGCCAGAGAACTCACCGGAAACCTAACCTAGCCCGGTGAGCCTCTCTCCCTTCTCAATCTCACTCGTCGGATCACGATCTAACCGCCCAGATTCAATCACTTAAACGAAGGGGTATTGATCAATATGATTCGTCTGATTTCCTTTAAATCCTTCAGCCCAGAATCATTATCCTCCCGAACTGGTACGGATGAGTGAGAATTCGCCACATGCCAGCCAGCGATTTAAAACAGATTCGAATTAGAATTTCAAACCAGATTTCAACTCCATCTTGCAAAAATCATATCTTTTGATCTGTAAGCCCAGAAATAACAAATGATATACCGTTGGAATCCTTAGAACATGTAGAATCCAGTAGTACAATAAAATTTCATATTTTATGAGTTCAATTTGAAACTATTTTCAGAATAGAATCAAACCTCCTGTTAGCTGGTAAAATTCATATCTTTAGTTCTGTTAATCCAAAAATTTCAAATTTGTAGTCTCTAGAATCCTCTCAACTTGTAGAACATCATAGGATCAAGAAATGTCAAATTTGATATGTGCACACACTTTGTGCATTCAAATTTGTCCAAATCACCATTTAGGTGACAATTCAAATCCTATAACTAATTTTGGTGGGAAACCAATTGCAGTGACTTCGTTTTACTGCAAGCTATCCAGTAGCATCACTCACAAAATTTCTTGAACCATATCACAATTATTCAAATTCTAATATGAGAATTTGAGTAGTTCCTATCTGGATAAATTCTATTTCTACTTCATTCCTTCTACCATAGCAATTCTCATAACCATACCCAGTCATCAATGTTACCTGAATAACATCTTGATCAAGATCATATCTACCTACACCCATCTTGTATAGCTCACACCCATTCAAATTTCAATAGTATTGTTTGAGCAAAGTGTGATGCAGCTCAATCATAGAATTTTATTCTAGGAGTTGATCTAATCAACATTATGGCATCTATCCGATACTCCTTGTTCCAAATAGAAAGCAAAAACCATAATCTTAAACATTATCTATCCATACTCAATCATCTGTCCACCTGATCCTAATTTCATGTGTAGAACTATTTAATTAACAAATAAGTTAATTGAGTAACTTTGTTTCATGAATCCTAACCCATTGCCTAAGAGTAATATATACTATTTAAGAATAATTGTTGTTACACTTATTCAATAGTATTGCTATTGCACTATTTTGTCTCTTGTGTGATTTACCCACATGAGATATTCCAAGATTCAATACGCTTTGATAAAGCATAAAGATTTAACTCATTATACCTTGTCTAATTCATATATATTCAAATTGCAATTGTGCTACTTGAGTAGAATATGAATGCATCCCAAACCTAGACCATATTAATATGGAGTTGTTATAACCCGTACCATAGTATGTGTTATACACCATGTTGATCAATGAACCATTTGAGCCATGCCCTCAAAAATCAAAACCATTCATACCCAATCCAATGCCCTCTCAAATTATATTGACCTTTCCCAACAAAGCTCTCAAACCCATAACCCTCAATTCGTATTTTTCCTTGCCATAGCTCTCTACCATAATATATCAATAAAATCTAAATTGTTAAACAAGTACCTTTCAATTGTTTGATTTGTTTGATTTTGTTTGTATGGATTATTTATGGTGTGCTATTTCTCATGCTATAGTTTTTGCGAGGAGCTACATGCTTAGTTGAGGGAAGTGAAATGTCATGATCTTCAAAGGCAAGTGACACACATGTCCCTTGTAACGACCCAAGATTTTGTCAAATTTTGGGGGAAAATTTTCGCTTTTGTTTTGCTTGAGATGATTGGAAATTCACAAGGATTTAAAACTTTTTGAGTCTATTTGAAAATTTTATTAGAAAATTATTTTAAACTTTCTATTATTTTCTTGAAGAACTTATTTTAGAAAGATCAAGTATCAAAATGCTACTTTGTGTTTATTCAAACCTATGCAAACTACTTGCAAAGGATATCTCCTAAAATGATTCTTTTGTCTGAAAGGTTTGCATTGCAAAAGGTGATTTGAAAACAAATCAAAAATAATATTTTATAAAGTGTTATCCTCTTATTTTAAAAGGATTATTTTCAAATACTAATCCAACTTATTGCTTCATGCAAATAAAGCGTGTTGGCCAATTTTAAAAGGATCTTTTTGAAAATGACTTTTGTTCATGGAAAATGCCCCATTACTATTTTAAAATGTAGTGTTGAATTTTACAAAAATTTAGAAAGTGGTTTGACCTTGTTTGGATGCAATATGCAAAAGTTTTGAATTAAATAGGAAAAACAGAAATAGAAAAGAAGAAAGAACAAAAAAAATAGAAAAAGGCTCGGGGGAGCCATTTCGGCCCAGCCACCGAAGCGGCCACGGCCCAGCACCGCCTTCGCCCGAAAGGGTACGCGTCCTCCCCTCACCCTCACTGACACGCGGGCCCGCGTTGTCAGTCATCTTCAACCTCCGGCCATCAATCATGGCAGAGACCGTTTCCTCCCCGCATTTTCTCCTCTTCAATCCGAGTTAATGCCCGCCCATTTCGACCCCAGCCTGCGCCTATATAAATCCCACACTCCCCTCTACCTTCTCCCTCATTTTCCCCTCCTGCATCGCCGCAAGGCTGACGGAATCGCTCGCCGAAACCTGCGGAGACCGTCGGCATAATCCGTCGATTCCGACCTTGCCCGTGAACCCCGCGCCTCCTCCTCTCCTCTATCTCCTCCCCCTCTCTCCGGCGCCCCCTCTGACATTTTTCTTTCGATTTAACTCGCAGCTAATCGAGCTCCTCATCGACGACCGTCGTCACCCGAGGCCACCTCCCTTTCCAGCCACCCCTTGTCTTCGCTCCAGCATGAGTGCAAGAACGCCGTCGACACCATCGCCTTCGCCATCCTCTCCCGCGCGTCGTCTTCAGCTCCATCTTCACCGGAGGCCACCAGAACGTCGCCGGCGGGTGTTTCTAGTACACAGCATGCCGGAGAACCACGCCGGAAACCTAGCCGGTGAGCACCCCCCCTCCTCTGCTTGATCTAGACCGTCGGATCCCGATCCATCGCCCCAGATCAAGTCACTTATCGAACCGGCACGGTACAATCTGGTGCATCCAGATCCTTTTAAATCTGACGGCTCCAAACCGTGATCCTCCCGAAACGGTACCGGCCAGTCACGATGCGCCACGTGGCAGCCCTCTGTTTAAATAGAAACTCGAAATAGAAGTTTGAAACCTGATTTGATCCAAATCTTTGAAAAATCATAACTTTTGATCTGTAACTCGAAAAATAACAAATAATATCTCGTTGGAATCCTTAGGAAGTGTAGAATCCAGTAGTACAATAAAACTTCATATTTTATGGGTTCAATTTGAAACTATTTTCAAATTGGATTCAAACCTTCTATTAGCTTGCTAAATTCATATCTCTTGTTATATTAATCCAAAAATTACAAATTTGTAGTCTTTGGATTCCTTAGAACTTGTAGAACATCATAGGATCAATAAAATCCAAAGTTGATACATGCACACACTTTGTGCATTCAAATTTGTCCAAATCACTATTTTGGTGATAATTCAATTTCTATAACTTATTTTAGATTGATTCCAATTGTAGTGACTTTGTATTACTGCAAGCTATCCAGTAGCATGACTCTCATAATTTCTTGAACCATATCACTATTATTCAAATTCTAATATGAGAATTTGAGTATTCCCATATAGATTAATTCTATTTCAATCAATGATCCATTCAACTTAGAAAACCCTATGATCATACCTAGCTATCAAATATCATCTTGAGATCACTTTGATCCAATGTCATATCTATCTAAACAATATCTTGATCAAGATCTATTCACTTAGACCTATCTTGTATAGTACCCACTTATTCAAATTACAAATGTGTCATTTGAGTAAAGTGTGATACTATCAATCTTAGTTTCTACCTTTGCTACTATGGTATTGATCAAATCAACATCATAGTACTTAATCCAATACTCCATGTACCCAATAGAAACCTTAAACCATAATCTCAAAAGTTATCTACCCATACTCAATCCTCTGTCCACTTGATCCTGATTTCATGTGTAGAGCTATTCAATTAACAAATGAGTTAATTGAGTAACTCAATGCTTCATGAATCCTAACCCATTGCCTAAGTGTAATGTATATACTATTTAAGAATAATTGTTGTTACACGTATTCAATAGTATTGTTACTGCACTATTTTGTCTCTTATGTGATTTACCCACATGAGATGTTCCAAGATTCAATATGCTATAATAAAGCATAAAGATCTCACTCATTATATTTTGTCTAATTCATATTATACTCAAACTGCAGTTGTGATACTTGAGTAGAATATGAATGCATCTCAAATCCTATTTTGTTAACGTGGTGTTATTGTAACTCGTACCATAGTATGTGTTATACACCATGTTGATCAATGAACTATTTGAACCATGTCCTCAAATATCAATCATACACACCCAATCCTATGTGTAACTTATACTATTATGAATAAGTGTTGTCACACTTTATTCAGTAGTGTTCTGTTGCACTATTCTATACCTATGTGAATATATTCACATGAGATTATTCTAAACTCTATTTATGCCTATGCCAAGCCTAGGATTATTATCATTACATTGTAATCTTGGAGTATCAATCTATTCCAATCACTTGACCGTCCCAATCCAATGCCTACTTAGTTTTATTCACATGTATTGAACTATTCAACTTGCAAAAGTGCTAATTGAGTAGTTCAAGCATTCTGAAAACCTAACCTAGTCCCAAAATGCAACAGATGCTATTTAAGAGTAATTGTTGTCACATTTGCTCAATAGTGTTTAGTTAGACAATTTGATTTTTGTGTAATTCATTTCACATGAGCTATTCCTAAAACTCTTATATGCTTTGATAAAGCATAAAAACTTCATCGATTATATTATGCCTAATCCAATTCTCTCTCTCAAATCATATTGACCTTTCCCAACTAAGCTCTCTGACTCATATCTCACAATCCATATTTCCTTTGCCATATCTTTCTTGTCATAACATCTCCATAAATCCAAATTGCTAAACAAACACTTTTCAATTGTTTGATTTGTTTGATTGTGTCTGTATGTTATGTTTATGGTATGCTATTTCTTGTGCTATAGTTTTTGCGAAGAGCTACGTGCTTAGTTGAGAGAAGCGGAAGGATCGTCTTCTTCAGAAAGGCAAGTGACACACATGTTCCCTACCCACTTTACTTATGCATTAGTATATTCACCTCTTGTAGTATGCATGATAGGTGCTTTACTCAACCGTTTTATCAAATGCTTAGATCCTAGTAGTGTGTAGCTACTCCTCAAACCCCACCTGATAGGATGCTAAATACTTTGTTAACATTGACGCCATGCTAAGATCACTTGAAAAGTGTTTTGTGAAAAGTTAAGAACTTCAACTAAAATGAAACACCTGGGTGGAATGGTTTGATAAGATGAGGCGAGGTAGGTGGGTTCTGGGACGCAAGCCTCATAAGAGGATGTGGGAACAGAATGCCGCTCGGGATGGCCACCCAGGAATAAAGAGATGGCTATGTCTTCCATGCTTAGTGTACTTCCAGTGCAGCCTTATGACATTATGGGCTCTGTCTTGACTGATTAGAATGTGGGAGTGCAACTTGTCGGCAAGAAGTGGTGGTAGTTGAATTGTAGGTTGGGAACGGTGCTTGCCAAGTTAGTTGTCCTCTCCTTCTAAAAGGCTCGTTTCATTTTATGTATGGGCATAAAATGAATCGTAAGGTGAAAGTGCACAACCCTTGCAAGGTGTTTAAATCTAATCGATTAGCCGTGTCCTCGGTTATGGACAATTGAGTCTCTAGACATGGAATGTACGGAAGAATCTCATCACCGATTCTGAATTATTAAAATCTGTCTAGAAACCCCTAGGTAGGAACTAAGGACCATACACTCCGAGGGGTGGTGGTGCCTGAGGTTCCAAACTTTGTTGAGCTACGCCCAGAACTACATACCGGCCAGTATGTAATGTATGGGGGTATTCTTGACCCTTAAAAAATAAAATTGGTTGAAAGAAAGTATTAAAATGGATTTATAGGATAAAATTGGCTTTATGCAAATCAGCCTATGAGATCCACCAGCCAAATGTCATGTAGTATAGTCTTTCCACAAAATGCCACCAAATATGTGTCATTTGCCAGTACATCATTGTACTGACCCCTCTGGGGCTGCATATTCAAACGTGCAGGTTTTATTTCGAGTAAGGAACCAGGAGTAGGATCTCGAGCTTACATTCCAACACGTCTGCCTGTGGCACTTGATGAAGATGGAAGCTCACTGCAATCTATGCTTTATGTTGTGTACTCGTAAGGTTGAATACCTATGTAACTGGATTTACGTTGTAATATTGATGCTATTGCAATGATTCCTCATTTTGTACTGTGGTGCTATCTACTGATCCAGGGAATGGCACAGATACACAGGAGTTCTGTCTTTAGTAAAAGGCAGGGCGTCACAGAATGGTATCAGAGCATAGTGTTGCCTGTAGGATCGAGACCCTAGGTTTGGAATAGACTAGGAAGCCCTAGGATTCTTTCCTCTCTCTTCAAAAAGAAAATCAATTCAATTTTCTAAATGAAATCAATCTAGTTACTTTAGTTTGAAATTTTCTTGTAAGAACTTACCCCATTCATTTGTTTTACACTACTTCTCTTTCTAATTTAGATGACCAGCCTCATTGAATCGCTGAAGAAAGGACCAGTGATGACCATGACCCTGAAGAGTGAGACTGAGTTTCCCAAAGCATTGAAGAACCTCATGTTAAGCATGGGAATGCAAGGAGAAGCTGTTTACAAAGGATTTCCCGTGATGGATGAAGGTGAAGAATATTGGTGGGTGCAGCTTCATTTATACAAGAACTAGGAAGATGACCACAAGAAGATGGGACTTTGGATGTTCACCAACTCCGAGATGTATCCATCATTCCTTGACTCAGCAAGATGTGCTGCTTGGTCCGCTATAAAGGAACTTGGAGAAAGACTCAAGTGGAGACTTCATAATACGCAGCAAGACCTCAAAGAAGAAAAGGAAGACACTACTACATTGAAGGAAACCATAAACCTACTTCAAGGTGACATGGAAAAGTTGGAATCTGAACTCAGTAATCAAGGAGACCTCATCAAAACCAAGGATGAGCAAATTACAAAGCTACTGAAGCAGCTGGACCAGAACAATGGATCTGCTTAGAAGAGTACCAAAAAGCCTTAGTTGGACCTCCATTTAGGAAGTTTTAATAAGCAACGACGTGTAATAAACATTATGGTCATACCGACTTGTGGATGATCGTACCTTCCCGTTTGTTTGAAAATTAGTTTGCTTGTTATGATGAATGTTTGTTAGATATTGCTTGTAGGATAAATTGTTTTGATCTGTTTTGTTTTGGGTAAGATTTTCTTCTTTAGATCTCTTCTATCTAACTCTCATCTATGCTAAGACCTAAATTTGTCCCAAAACCTAATCAAAATTTTCTCCATGACCAAACAACTACAACGACCCTCAGTTGGAAGATAAGGATACAGAGTACAACAACAAGAGGTAGTATTTCAAGTACAAGGGACTGGAACCTTTCGCAAGAGGGTGCACAAAGGATGATACCCCAAGACTCCAGTAAGCTAGAATAGCTGAAGGATACCACGCAAACAATAAGAAAACACCCCAAGGTGTAGCTAATGTGGAAGTAATACTATTCAACCACCTCATGCAAGAAAGGTGGAAAGGACAAACAGAGCAATGGAAAGAGCAAATAGAGCAATGGAAAGGGCAAACAGAGCAATGGAAAGAGCAAACAGGGCAATGGAAAGAGCAAACAGAGCAATGGAAAGGATTTTAATTCCTCTTAAATGGCAAACCAAAGGATTTATAACTTAAGGATTATTGCCGTGAGATTTGTCGAAAACCTCTAGCTAGGAACGATAGATTGTGTTTTCAAAATCCAAAATAAGAATTGGGAACTTGATTTCAATCTCAACAAAACTTTTGTTTAAAAGCTAGTGAGGTTGACCAAGAGTTAGAATGCGAGATACACCAAACCAAATACAAGGTAATGATTGAGTGCGACATGGATTCGCGCCCATGATGACTACTCATATTGTTCGCTCTTGTATGAGGAATGGTGAATCTAGAGAGACATACCTACATGAGAGACGACGATGTTAAACCTTAACCTTAGGAGGATAATATGTTACATCCCTTATAGTGAGCCAGTGTGGCCAAAAACGTAAGAATACGGTGAGAACTTGGACTTTTGAACGGCTACATGAATCAGAAATGTGTTGCTCAGTGGGCTTTGAATACGAAGATTGTTCATCTTTGGCAGCTGCCTATTCGATTCACTTTCCTGACCCTTCATTTCGACTCCCCACGTAGCCTATTCGACTACCTCCCTGAGCCTATAAAAGAGAGATCACTCCTCTCCAGAGAGAGAGACAACAAAGACAGCCACCACTACCTATGAGATTGTCTCCTAATTCCAAAGCTTTACGCCACCGAAGTCTACCCCATCCCAAACTATGATGTTATGAGGCAACTCTCCAAATCCATGAAACTACTTACCTGCCCATGAGAGTTTCATTAGGTCCCTATATTCTTGCAAGGAATTCACCTTTGAGATTTGATCAAGTTGTCCAGCGCCTTTCAACAACTATGAAGACGGTTGCTAAAGGAATTCTTAAGGACCATCTGGTACCTGTGGCAAGTAGCATGACTTGTTTCGGTAACTTGAATGGGTTCAACAATGCTGGTTATAAGGCGACCTTCCGTCCCTTAAAGGTGCAAGTGCCTTTTACAGAGTCTACCTTGTTTACCCCTATGAAATGCATGAGAAGACTGCAGAGAAATGTCATCCTAATTCTTTGGGATGTGTGGTCTCATCATGTTCGTGGGGCAAGCATGCAGCACTTGGCACTGAATCATCTTTTGAGATTGTTGGAATGAAAATCAGCTAAAAAGCAACAAGGAGTATGGCGATAGCCTGTATGCAATCTTGGCCTCGATGAGGACCGACCAAGAAAAGGCTAGATGCACATTCTTGGAAGATGTACAACAACCAGGAAGGTTACTAGAACAGAATGATATCACGGAAAATCGAAGACCAGAATGGTATAAGGAAGCAACCATAAGATGAAGAACCTCTAAGGATGATGATAAGGAAGTTGAGGAGATGAGAGGATACCCTCTCAGCTTGGTCTTCTGAATGACCCAAAAGAGGAGACAACTCAGCTTGGTCCTCTGATTGAATCAAAGAGTGACTCCTTAGTGTCCAAAGTAGTTCAACAACTACCCTGTTGGATAGAAAGCTCTACAATAGAGTAAGGTTATCTCAAGCAACCCCATAAGGAAGGTTGGTGCCCGAATTTGTGAATAGACGCCCACCGATTGTAAATGAAGATGTGGACTACCTTGTTGAAGACAACGCGATGGATGATATCTGCTTATCACCAGAATTGAATGGAACCCTTGGTGTGCCCACTTTTGGACATAGTTGTGGATATCAAAACTTCTGAAAAGAGCAATTCAAGGAAAATGACCCAACGGTGAATACAAGCTGGGAACAAAATGCAAGTGCCTAAGGAAGCATCAAGATACCACTAAGAGAAATTTTCTTTTAAGGGTGGTAGCCACCCAGATACCTAAACCCAGATAACCAAATACCTACTTTCTTTCTAGCCTCTCCAATCTCGAGGACGAGATTTCTTTTAAGGGTGGTAGTCTGTAACGACCCAAGATTTTGTCAAATTTTGGGGGAAAATTTTCGCTTTTGTTTTGCTTGAGATGATTGGAAATTCACAAGGATTTAAAACTTTTTGAGTCTATTTGAAAATTTTATTAGAAAATTATTTTAAACTTTCTATTATTTTCTTGAAGAACTTATTTTAGAAAGATCAAGTATCAAAATGCTACTTTGTGTTTATTCAAACCTATGCAAACTACTTGCAAAGGATATCTCCTAAAATGATTCTTTTGTCTGAAAGGTTTGCATTGCAAAAGGTGATTTGAAAACAAATCAAAAATAATATTTTATAAAGTGTTATCCTCTTATTTTAAAAGGATTATTTTCAAATACTAATCCAACTTATTGCTTCATGCAAATAAAGCGTGTTGGCCAATTTTAAAAGGATCTTTTTGAAAATGACTTTTGTTCATGGAAAATGCCCCATTGCTATTTTAAAATGTAGTGTTGAATTTTACAAAAATTTAGAAAGTGGTTTGACCTTGTTTGGATGCAATATGCAAAAGTTTTGAATTAAATAGGAAAAACAGAAATAGAAAAGAAGAAAGAACAAAAAAAATAGAAAAAGGCTCGGGGGAGCCATTTCGGCCCAGCCACCGAAGCGGCCACGGCCCAGCACCGCCTCCGCTCGAAAGGGTATGCGTCCTCCCCTCACCCTCACTGACACGCGGGCCCGCGTTGTCAGTCATCTTCAACCTCCGGCCATCAATCACGGCAGAGACCGTTTCCTCCCCGCATTTTCTCCTCTTCAATCCGAGTTAATGCCCGCCCGTTTCGACCCCAGCCTGCGCCTATATAAAGCCCACACTCCCCTCTACCTTCTCCCTCATTTTCCCCTCCTGCATCGCCGCAAGGCTAACGGAATCGCTCGCCGAAACCTGCGGAGACCGTCGGCATAATCTGTCGATTCCGACCTTGCCCGTGAACCCCGCGCCTCCTCCTCTCCTCTATCTCCTTCCCCTCTCTCCGGCGCCCCCTCTGACATTTTTCTTTCGATTTAACTCGCAGCTAATCGAGCTCCTCATCGACGACCATCATCACCCGAGGCCACCTCCCTTTCCAGCCACCCCTCTTCTTCGCTCCAGCACGAGTGCAAGAACGCCGTCGACACCATCGCCTTCGCCATCCTCTCCCGCGCGTCGTCTTCAGCTCCATCTTCACCGGAGGCCACCAGAACGTCGCCGGCGGGCGTTTCCACTACACAGCACGCTGGAGAACCACGCCGGAAACCTAGCCGGTGAGCACCCCCCCTCCTCTGCTTGATCTAGACCGTCGGATCCCGATCCATCGCCCCAGATCAAGTCACTTATCGAACCGGCACGGTACAATCTGGTGCGTCCAGATCCTTTTAAATCTGACGGCTCCAAACCGTGATCCTCCCGAAACGGTACCGGCCAGTCATGATGCGCCACGTGGCAGCCCTCTGTTTAAACAGAAACTCGAAATAGAAGTTTGAAACCTGATTTGATCCAAATCTTTGAAAAATCATAACTTTTGATCTGTAACTCGAAAAATAACAAATAATATCTCGTTGGAATCCTTAGGAAGTGTAGAATCCAGTAGTACAATAAAACTTCATATTTTATGGGTTCAATTTGAAACTATTTTCAAATTGGATTCAAACCATCTATTAGCTTGCTAAATTCATATCTCTTGTTATATTAATCCAAAAATTACAAATTTGTAGTCTTTGGATTCCTTAGAACTTGTAGAACATCATAGGATCAATAAAATCCAAAGTTGATACATGCACACACTTTGTGCATTCAAATTTGTCCAAATCACTATTTCGGTGATAATTCAATTTCTATAACTTATTTTAGATTGATTCCAATTGTAGCGACTTTGTATTACTGCAAGCTATCCAGTAGCATGACTCTCATAATTTATTGAACCATATCACTATTATTCAAATTCTAATATGAGAATTTGAGTATTCCCATATAGATTAATTCTATTTCAATCAATGATCCATTCAACTTAGAAAACCCTATGATCATACCTAGCTATCAAATATCATCTTGAGATCACTTTGATCCAATGTCATATCTATCTAAACAATATCTTGATCAAGATCTATTCACTTAGACCTATCTTGTATAGTACCCACTTATTCAAATTACAAATGTGTCATTTGAGTAAAGTGTGATACTATCAATCTTAGTTTCTACCTTTGCTACTATGGTATTGATCAAATCAACATCATAGTACTTAATCCAATACTCCATGTACCCAATAGAAACCTTAAACCATAATCTCAAAAGTTATCTACCCATACTCAATCCTCTGTCCACTTGATCCTGATTTCATGTGTAGAGCTATTCAATTAACAAATGAGTTAATTGAGTAACTCAATGCTTCATGAATCCTAACCCATTGCCTAAGTGTAATGTATATACTATTTAAGAATAATTGTTGTTACACGTATTCAATAGTATTGTTACTGCACTATTTTGTCTCTTATGTGATTTACCCACATGAGATGTTCCAAGATTCAATATGCTATAATAAAGCATAAAGATCTCACTCATTATATTTTGTCTAATTCATATTATACTCAAACTGCAGTTGTGATACTTGAGTAGAATATGAATGCATCTCAAATCCTATTTTGTTAACGTGGTGTTATTGTAACTCGTACCATAGTATGTGTTATACACCATGTTGATCAATAAACTATTTGAACCATGTCCTCAAATATCAATCATACACACCCAATCCTATGTGTAACTTATACTATTATGAATAAGTGTTGTCACACTTTATTCAGTAGTGTTCTGTTGCACTATTCTATACCTATGTGAATATATTCACATGAGATTATTCTAAACTCTATTTATGCCTATGCCAAGCCCAGGATTATTATCATTACATTGTAATCTTGGAGTATCAATCTTTTCCAATCACTTGACCATCCCAATCCAATGCCTACTTAGTTTTATTCACATGTATTGAACTATTCAACTTGCAAAAGTGCTAATTGAGTAGTTCAAGCATTCTTAAAACCTAACCTAGTCCCAAAATGCAACAGATGCTATTTAAGAGTAATTGTTGTCACATTTGCTCAATAGTGTTTAGTTGCACAATTTGATTTTTGTGTAATTCATTTCACATGAGCTATTCCTAAAACTCTTATATGCTTTGATAAAGCATAAAAACTTCATCGATTATATTATGCCTAATCCAATTCTCTCTCTCAAATCATATTGACCTTTCCCAACTAAGCTCTCCGACTCATATCTCACAATCCATATTTCCTTTGCCATATCTTTCTTGTCATAACATCTCCATAAATCCAAATTGCTAAACAAACACTTTTTAATTGTTTGATTTGTTTGATTGTGTCTGTATGTTATATTTATGGTATGCTATTTCTTGTGCTATAGTTTTTGCGAAGAGCTACGTGCTTAGTTGAGAGAAGCGGAAGGATCGTCTTCTTCAGAAAGGCAAGTGACACACATGTTCCCTACCCACTTTACTTATGCATTAGTATATTCACCTCTTGTAGTATGCATGATAGGTGCTTTACTCAACCGTTTTATCAAATGCTTAGATCCTAGTAGTGTGTAGCTACTCCTCAAACCCCACCTGATAGGATGCTAAATACTTTGTTAACATTGACGCCATGCTAAGATCACTTGAAAAGTGTTTTGTGAAAAGTTAAGAACTTCAACTAAAATGAAACACCTGGGTGGAATGGTTTGATAAGATGAGGCGAGGTAGGTGGGTTCTGGGACGCAAGCCTCATAAGAGGATGTGGGAACAGAATGCCGCTCGGGATGGCCACCTAGGAATAAAGAGATGGCTATGTCTTCCATGCTTAGTGTACTTCCAGTGCAGCCTTATGACATTATGGGCTCTGTCTTGACTGATTAGAATGTGGGAGTGCAACTTGTCGGCAAGAAGTGGTGGTAGTTGAATTGTAGGTTGGGAACGGTGCTTGCCAAGTTAGTTGTCCTCTCCTTCTAAAAGGTCTCATTTCATTTTATGTATGGGCATAAAATGAATCGTAAGGTGAAAGTGCACAACCCTTGCAAGGTGTTTAAATTTAATCGATTAGCCGTGTCCTCGGTTATGGACAATTGAGTCTCTAGACATGGAATGTACGGAAGAATCTCATCACCGATTCTGAATTATTAAAATCTGTCTAGAAACCCCTAGGTAGGAACTAAGGACCATACACTCCGAGGGTTGGTGGTGCCTGAGGTTCCAAACTTTGTTGAGCTACGCCCAGAACTACATACCGGCCAGTATGTAATGTATGGGGGTATTCTTGACCCTTAAAAAATAAAATTGGTTGAAAGAAAGTATTAAAATGGATTTATAGGATAAAATTGGCTTTATGCAAATCAGCCTATGAGATCCACCAGCCAAATGTCATGTAGTATAGTCTTTCCACAAAATGCCACCAAATATGTGTCATTTGCCAGTACATCATTGTACTGACCCCTCTAGGGCTGCATATTCAAACGTGCAGGTTTTATTTCGAGTAAGAAACCAGGAGTAGGATCTCGAGCTTACATTCCAACACGTCTGCCTGTGGCACTTGATGAAGATGGAAGCTCACTGCAATCTATGCTTTATGCTGTGTACTCGTAAGGTTGAATACCTATGTAACTGGATTTACGTTGTAATATTGATGCTATTGCAATGATTCCTCATTTTGTACTGTGGTGCTATCTACTGATCCAGGGAATGGCACAGATACACAGGAGTTCTGTCTTTAGTAAAAGGCAGGGCGTCACATCCCTTCACCCATTTTACTTATGCATTAGTATATTCACCTCTTGTAGTATGCATGATAGGTGATTTATTCAACTGATTTATCAAATACTTAGATCCTAGTAGTGTGTAGCTATCCTCAAACCCCACCTGTTAGGATGCTAAATACTTTGAAAAATATTGATGCCATGCTATGATCACTTGTTGAAAGTGTTTTGTGAACAAAATTAAGAACTTCAACTAAAATGAAACACCTGGGTGGATTGGTTTGATGATGGAGGCGATGTTGAGTGGTGACCTGGGGCTACATTGCTGCCTGGGCATTCACTTGTGGTTTGCCACCTAGGAACAAAGAGATGGCTATGTCTTCCATGCTTAGTGTGCTTCCAGTGCAGCCTTATGACATTATGGGCTCTGTCTTGACTGATTAGATGTGGGAGTGCAACTTGTGTGCAAGAAGATGGTGGTAGTTGAATTATAGGTTGGGAACGGATCTTGCCAGTTAGTTGCTTTGTCCTCTAAAAGGTCTCATTTCATTTTATGTATGGGCATAAAATGAATCATAAGGTGAAAGTGCACAACCCTTGCAAGGTGTTTAAAATAATCGATTAGCCGTGTCCCCGGTTATGGATAATTGAGTCTCTAGACATGGGATGTACGGAAGAATCTCATCACCTTTTCTGAATAACTAAAATCTGTCTAGAAACCCCTAGCTAGAAACTAAGGACTACACACTCCGAGGGGTGGTGGTGCCTGAGGTTTCGACTTGGTTGAATTTTGCCCGGTGCTACATACCTAGCTAGTATGTGGTAGTTGGGGGTTATTTCGACCCTTGAAAATATAAGACCTTGAAGGAAGGTTACTTGGAAACTTTTATAGGATAAAATTGGCTTTATGCAAATCTGCCTATAAGATCCACTAGCCAAATATAAATGTAGATAGACTCCTCACAACATCCACCAAATATGTGTCATTTGCCAGTACATCATTGTACTGACCCCTTTGGGGCTGCATATTCAAACGTGCAGGTTTTATTTCGAGTAAGGAACCAGGAGTAGGATCTCGAGCTTACATTCCAGCACGTCTGCTTGTGGCACTTGATGAAGATGGAAGCTCCTAGCCACCGTGTTTTCCCGTTGTGTATCTGTAAGAATTGAATATTCATATCTGGATCCGCGTTGTAATCTCGATACTATGCAATGAATATTTCATTTTGTTCTGTGGTGCTATCATTGATCCAGGGAATAGCACTGAACATAGGAGTTCTATCTTTAGCAAAAGGCAGGGCGTCACACGCAATGATTAGTGTTGTTCAATAGGAGAGTAATTCAGAGTACCATAGTGAAGAGAAGTTATCTATTTGTTTAATCATGTTATATTTGTTGGGAATGTGTCCACTATTGAAAGTATGATCCCTAGGCCTTGTTTCCAAGCTTTGCACATCGTTTACTTGCTATTTTGTTACATGTTTGCTTGCTGCCATTTTTATTCCAGATTGCATTTACTACCTATAATCATCTATACCACTTGTATTTCACTATCTCTTTGCCGAACTAGTGCACCTATACATTTGACAAGTGTATTGGGTGTGTTGGGGACACAAGAGACTTTCTGTATCATAATTGCAGGGTTGTTTGAGAGGGATAGCTTTGACCTTTTCCTCCCTGAGTTTGATAAACCTTGGGTGATCCACTTAAGAGAAACTTGCTGCTGTTCTACAAACCTCTGCACTTGGAGGCCCAACAAGTGTCTACAAGAACAGAAGCGTGTGTAGACATCAGCGTGGTACCCCGTGTTCTTGCGACATGAAATCCATCGACATTTGTTGCATCAGGTAGGGGGCTGTAGTGTGTTTTCTTTCAGATTTGCTTCGACATGGCCGATGCCAACACGAGACTCGAGCGTCTTCGCCACCGTAACGCTGTTCGGGGACAAACTGAGCCCATCTTCCGTCGTTGTGAAGCCTTAGCCGGGGAAGAGGAGGAGGAAGATCTGGAGTCCTCCTACCTCCCATCAGGGCATACAGAGCCTTCACTCTCCTTCACCGCCACCACCACTTCTCGTGCTCGTTCTGGGAGTCAGATGTCTCCTGCGCAGGCCCTCGCCATGGCACAGGAGCTTCTGCGCTATCAGCCCATCGACGACGGGCGTGAGGGGTGGCACGCTCGAATCGCCGAGCTCGTCGCCATTGCCAATGAAGACCCGGCCCAGGGAGGAGCCTAGGGCGCGGGAGAACTAGATCCGGTGGCGAGGCACCGCGCCCCAGGCACCGGAGATGGGAAGGCCACCAAGGCCAAGAAAGTGGTTTCCAGCGCCGCATTCTCGCCACGCGGGGAGCCCAGCTGTCAAATCGTCCAACGCGCTCTAGAAGACACACGCGTCTCCCTCGAGCGCCACCGCAAAAATCATGACCGCGCCATCGACGACATCAGTGAAGCTGGCAAGAACGTCAAGACCCCCGGGGAGCCCATCTACAACCCCGGGTGTCTTGTCCTCACTCGCCAGCAATGCTACATGGTCTGGCCTAACAAGTTCAAGCCAGACATCGGCGCACATTACGATGGGACTACAAACCCCATCGAATTCCTCCAGCTCCACGTCTGTCGGGGGGATGACCCCCGGTAGGGTCAAGAGACTAGAGAGACACAAGGTCTATGATTGACTTTATGCCGGGTTATCAAGGAAGGGCCTGGCCGGAATATAAGAGCATCGGCCAGGCCGGCATATAATGTGTATCCCGGCTGGTGTCTGGATATGCCGGCATAGCCGGAATACTGATATATGTGTGCCGGCATATACTCAGATATGCCGGCCTAACTATTTGGTGTGTTGTGCAGGAGCAGGGGAGGCCGGATTACCCGACCCTCGTAGGTCGTTGGTCCGGCATATAAGTCCTGGGTATGGCCAACGGTCATATCCGGGATGCTTAAGTCAACCAAGGTGTCACATCCCTACAATCAAGGAAGAAAACATCCAAGCATGGTAGCAGAGTAAGATGGCAGGGTGCACAGTGGAGGTTACCTACCCTCACTGTGCACAAGTACGAGCTTACCGCACGGAGGTAAGGCCACAGTTCAAGAGGTACAAGGTACAGGGATAAGGCGTCCCATCGAGAGCAATCAGGGGCGAAGTCAAGGGTCTCTGCCATCGCCACCAGCTCCTGTTTGGAGTGTAGCCCTTGTCTTGTGGTCTTGTATGACCGTTGTAACCCCGGCCACCACTATATAAGGTGGCATAGGGAGCCCTGGTAAAGGGTTGGAGGTTGGTTGATCACTCTGTACTCTTACACTTACCAGTTCATCTTCCTTCTCTAGCAGAGAGCTTGGAAGCACCATTGTGGTGTACTACATCGATCCATATATACAATCAGTAGAGCAGGAGTAGGGGTGTTATCTCCTTACGAGAGCCCCGAACCTGGGTAGATCAGTGTCTCTTTCTGTCGTGCTTTTTAGCTCGTTCCCCTCTCCCGAATCCTCCAGCATCTAGTCGGCCCCCATTTAAGCCATCCTATGGCATATGTTGTTTCACCACGACGACATTTGGCGCCCACCGTGGGGCATCAGATCGATATGCTGGGCGGAGTGTTCATTCGGACGGGGTCTGTGATAGCAGCTTCGGGAGTGCGCGTGGTCTCTGGCCTCGTCCAGAGGCTAGGTTCGCTCAGTTTCGTCAGTGACAACGCCGGTTGTCTCGGTGGCCGGCCGTTCCCCAGTGATGGCCGGATTATGTCTTTCGGTTCCCACGAGGTGTACGTGGGGACTGAGAGAATTTGCAGGAAGGAGGTGCTGGTGGCGTCGGATCCTCCGTCACATCGGCTGGCTCACGCTGGGCGTAGCGCTCGCTCAGTAGAGTCGGCTGAGGTGATGATGGCCGGCACATCCGTGCCGCCGGCGGAGGATGCCGGCAAAGCAGCAGCGGTCGGAGCTTCTCCTCCGGAGCCGCCGAAGGTCAAGAGGTCGGCGCGTCCTCCGTTGGAGCGTGCGGAGAACCTGGCCGGCACTTCCGGTGTGCCGGCTAGGGGCGAGGTTCTTCTTCCCATCATCGACCGGCTTCTCGAGCCGGTGCGATCCGGCGTTGATCTGGAGCAGGCAAGGGAGGTCCTGGAGGGATCTCGTCAGGCCCTCGTCGACGAGGCCCTGGCCATGAACCAGGAGCGCGAACGGTTTAACCGGCAACTCCGTGAGTATGAAGCAGCCCATGGTTTTACTCCTGTAGTAATGCGGCCTAGCCGGATAGAAGAGGTTAGAACTAGAGGCAGAAATCTTAATGCTGAGATAGGAAAAGATGCTAGAGATAAGAGTCATACTGCAACTAGTACTGTGCCTAAGGTAGTCTATAGTTCGCCAGTAAAGAACCTTAGAGCAGCGGCCGAGGTAGCTAAGGATTTATCTTGTTTATCCGGCGAAGCACTGCGTGAGCAGCAAGCCCGGCTTAACCAACTTTTGTCTGAAGCTACAAAGCAGCAGGAGGCCTTTAAGAAGGCAAACCCAGGTGCCGGGGCATCCCAGTACATTGTGTCGGCGGGAGGTGCCGGTGCGAGGTCGAGGGGCCAAGCCTCGTCCCCGCATCCTAGCGCCCGGCGTGCCGGAAGTGTGACCTCTGGCCGCCGGGACAAGCAGATCCAGGTGTACGATCCGGCTGCCGCCGGAAAGCAGGCGGTGGTGCAGAAGAATGTCGGCCAAGCTGACAAGTATGTCGGCAGCAAGAAGCCCGGCCAGAGTATGCCGGCCGGGCATGAAGCAGCAGCGGCCGGTGGTGGCCGGAGTAACAGTGCAGTCCGGCGTCAGCAACAGGGCGCCGGAGGTGCAGCGCAGCAGCAGGGTGCAGGCCATCCGGGACACCGAGAGGATGACGGCAATTCCGCCCTTGCCAGGGCGGGATATCAGCAGCAGCATCAGCAAGGCCGGCATAGTGAGCAGCATCAGCCGGGGCAGCAGCAGCAGATGATCGCAGGCCCAATAGCATCCCGGCTTGGACCTCGGTCCTTGGAAGCCAATGATGCACGTTTCAAGCTGGACAAGCTCCACCAATCAGAGTTGGTGGAGAGACAAGGAGCTCCGGGCCCTATGTGTTTCGGACCCCGGATTATGGGGGAGCCGGTGCCTTACTACTTCCAGCTCGCGCGTGGCGCGAGGACATATAATGGAAGTACGAAGCCGGAAGATTGGTTGGAGGATTACTCCACAGCGGTGAACATCGCCGGAGGAAACCTCAGATGGGCGGTACGATATGTGCCGCAGATGTTGGAAGGTCCAGCCAGGATATGGCTGAATAATTTGCCGGCCGGGAGTATCAACGGCTGGATTGATTTCGAAGAGCAGTTTGTGTCGAACTTTACCAGTACATACAAGAGGCCCAACCGTCCGCAGCAGCTGGCTAACTGCCGGCAAGGAGTGAATGAGACTGACCGTGACTATCTGACCAGGTGGTGCACGTTGCGCAATTCCTGCGAAGGAATCAATGAGCAGCATGGCACCATGCTGTGGCAAAAGCTTCAGAGGCAAATGACGGCCACGCTGGCCGAAACAATCAAGATCGCTGATAGTTATGCTCTGGGAGATCCCAAGCAGCCCAGTCTCGATTCACAAGGACAGGGGCAAGCCCAGGGGAACACCAGCAATGCCGGGAGATCAGGGCAGTTCTATCGCCCGGATAACCGGAATAAGAGGAGAGATGAGCGGCCGGATTATCGGTATGGCTCAGCACAAGTTGCAGCCGTGGAGGAAGAGCAAGGGGGCGCCGGCAGTAGCCAGCGTCCGAGATATGAGAACTATCAGCAGCAGCCGCAGCAGCAAGCACAGCCGTTCCAGAAGAAGAATGTCTGGACCAACAAGAATGCCGGCGGAGCCGCCGGCCAGAAGAAGCAGTGGCCGAAGTATACTGTGGGTCTTGCCATGGACAAGCCTTGTGTGTTTCACACATTCCAGCCGGGAAAGCCGGCAAACCATTTGACAAGGAACTGTTCGTGGCTGGACGACATATTGGCAGGTCGTGCAGGTCCCTGGGGACCGGCTAGACCCTCTGTCCCGGCAGCTCCATCGCCGTTGACAGGTGCTAATACAATTGCAGTCCCACCTAGGCCGGGTAATCCTGGGAATCAGAGCAACGCCGGAAATGCCGGCGTAAATCAAGTTGACCAGAGCTATAATCCGGAATATAACGCCGGAGGCCCAGGAGCGGGCCGGAATGAGTACAAGGAGTATGATCAGAGCTATATGGTCTTTGAGACCGAGAGAACAGACAAGCAGAGCTTGTACCGCCGGAGTCTGGAGGTGAATGCCGTTATGTCGGCTGTGCCAAAGCTGATGTACTGGTCTGACCAGGCTGTTGGCTGGGACAGGGCAGATCACCCCCGGATCATGCCAAATCCCGGCGGATATGCTCTGGTGATGGATCCGACATTCGTCGGGCCGGCTAATAACGTGAGATTCAGCAAGGTCCTCATTGATAATGGAAGCAGCATCAACATCATGTATCGGGATACGATGGAGAAACTGGGAATCAAGGAAAATATGCTGGAACCAAGCAAGACCACGTTCCACGGCATTGTGCCGGGACTTTCGTGTGCGCCGATGGGCAAGATCCGGATGGATGTCATGTTTGGCAGCCGGGATAACTGCAGGGTGGAAAACCTCATGTTCGAGGTGGTTGATCTGGAGAGCCCCTACCATGCTTTGCTGGGTAGACCGGCACTGGCAAAATTCATGGCCTCTACGCATGTGGCGTATCTGAAGATGAAGATGCCGGGACCCAAAGGGGTGATCACCATCATTGGTGATTACAAGCGTTCGATGGCATGTGCCACCGCCGGATCCAATCTGGCCGAGACTCTGATCATTGCAGAGGAGAGGAAGAGGCTCAAGCGAGCAGTGGAGATTGCTGAGACGGTCGTGGCCGGCAAATATATGCCGGGCATGACAAATCCCGGCGGCAGTGCTTCTTTTCAAGTAGGCAAGGAAGTCAAAAAGGTGCCTCTGGATGAAGCTTTCCCGGAGCGCCATGCCCTGGTTGGGGCAAGTCTGGATCCCAAATAGGAAAGCGAGCTCATCAGCTTCCTCCGTGAGAATCGGGATATCTTTGCATGGTCTACTTCGGACCTGCAAGGTGTGCCGAGGGAGCTGGCTGAGCACGCATTGCATGTGAGGCCCGATGCTAAGCCAGTGAAGCAGCCGCTCCGGCGGAATGCCGGTGATAGAAGGAAAGCCATATGGGAGGAAGTGGCCAGGCTCTTAGCCTCTGGCTTTATCAAGGAAGTACTTCATCCGGATTGGGTGTCTAATCCGGTTTTGGTGGAAAAGAAGAAAGATGAGCCCGTCATAGTGAAAGTATGGCGGATGTGTGTTGATTACACCAACTTGAACAAGGCATGTCCTAAAGATCCATTCCCGCTGCCTCGGATCGATCAAGTGATTGATTCCACAGCCGGATGTGAACTGTTATCATTTGTAGACGCCTATTCTGGTTTCCACCAGATCCCCTTGTTTGAGCCAGATCAAATAAAGACATCCTTTATTACCCCGTACGGGGCTTATTGCTATCTCACTATGCCGTTCGGTTTAAGAAATGCCGGCGCAACTTACCAAAGGTGTATGCAAAAGTGTTTGCACGATCAGATAGATAAAAATGTGCAGGTATATGTCGATGATATCGTCATAAAAACCAAGGAGAGCAAGACTCTCATAGATGATCTCCGGGAAACCTTTGGGAACCTGAGGAGATTCCGGATGAAGTTGAACCCGGCTAAGTGCACCTTTGGTGTGCCGGCGGGCAAGCTGCTCGGTTTCCTTGTTTCCAGCCGGGGTATTGAGGTGAATCCCGGCAAGATTCGTGCCATAGAAAGGATGAAGCCGCCGACAGATTTGAGGGAAGTACAGAAGTTCACTGGGTGCCTCGCATCCCTGAGCCGTTTCATAAGCCGGCTGGGAGAGAAAGCCCTGCCGTTATATCAGTTGATGAAAAAGTCCGACACATTTGTCTGGACAACGCAAGCAGATGCAGCTTTCAAGGAATTGAAACAGTTGTTGTCAACAGCGCCGGTATTAGCGTCTCCGATGCCCCGGGAGCCAATGTTGCTCTATATAGCGGCAACCAACCGAGTTGTCAGTGCTGTGGTGGTAGTAGAGCGAGAGGAAGGAGGCAAAACCGTGCAGCGGCCGGTATATTATCTGAGTGAAGTCCTCTCCACCTCAAAGCAAATTACCCCCACTATCAGAAGATGACCTATGGTGTCTATATGGCGGCTAAGAAGCTCAAGCATTACTTCCAAGAGCATCCAATCCGGGTAGTGGCCGAGGCCCCTATCTCGGAAATTATAGGCAACAAAGATGCCAGCGGCCGGATAGCAAAGTGGGCAATAGATCTTTCACCATATACACCGCAGTACGATAAGAGGGATACAATCAAGTCCCAGGTCTTGGCTGATTTCTTTATTGACTGGGCCGAGATACAGTATGAGCCACCATTGCCAGATGCCAATTATTGGAGGATGCATTTCGATGGGTCCAAGACAATCCATGGCTTGGGTGCCGGCATAGTTCTCAGTTCACCAAAGAATGACCAGCTGAGATACGTCCTGCAGATTCACTTTGCAGCATCAAATAATGTGGCAGAATATGAGGCACTTGTGCATGGCCTGAAGGTGTCTAAGGACATAGGAATTCGCCGGATTATGTGCTTCGGGGATTCTGACTTAGTGATTCAGCAGTGTTCCGGCATATGGGACGCGCATGATGCTAACATGGCATCATACCGTTTCCTAGTGCAGCAGTTAAGTGGTTATTTTGAAGGTTGTGAGTTCCGGCACGTTCTCCGGGCTCAGAACGATGCAGCCGATGCATTATCCAAGCTGGGATCTTCCCGAGATTCAATCCCACCCGGCATTTCGCTGGAGCATCTGAGGAAGCCATCGATCAAACCCTCGCCGGAGTCATCCTCCATTTATGTCCCGCCAGGTCCAGACGAAGCAGTTCCAATGGACATAGATGCCGGAGCCAAGACGGATAACCCGGGGACTGTTTCCTCAGTCCCGGGGACTGGGCCGGCATATGCTGTTAATACAGTATTCCGGAGCAAAGCTAAAGGCAAGTGTAAAATGTGCCAAGAGGTTGTGCCGGTATACCCGGGGACTGCTCCGGCATACCCGGGGACTGATTCTTCAGTCCCGGGGACTTCGCAGCCCATGGAGATCGATTATGTGTCGGTCGAAATGATGGAAATAGATCAGGCAGTGTTCACTGTCAGGGAAGTGCCCTCATGGGCACGTCCTATCATGAACTTCATGGTGGATGGTCAAGTGCCGGCGGATGAAATCGAGGCCCGCCGGGTTATAAGGAGATCCAAAGCGTATACCATCATCAACAAAGAAATATACAAGAGAAGTACCACCGGAGTATTGCAGAGATGTGTCGAATCTGCGGAGGGTCTGGAGATGCTCCGGGAAATTCACCAGGGGGAGTGTGGTCACCATGCTTCGTCCAGGGCATTGGTGGCAAAGGTATTCCGGCATGGCTTCTATTGGCCAACGGCACTGCAAGAGGCAGAAAACTTGGTCCGGAAATGTAATGGGTGTCAAAGATATGCCCACCAGATTCATCAGCCGGCATCTGCCCTGAAAACTATCCCAATAACCTGGCCCTTTGCTGTTTGGGGCCTGGATATGGTCGGGGCTTTTAAGCCGGCCAGAGAGAAAATGACCCATATCCTGGTCATGGTGGACAAGTTCACCAAGTGGATTGAAGTGAAGCCCATAAGCAAGTGTGATGGTCACACAGCAGTGAAATTCTTAAAGGATATAATCTTGAGATATGGTGTTCCTCATAGCATCATCACTGACAATGGGTCAAACTTTGCCCAAGGGCCATTTGCCAGATTTTGTGAGGAGGTGGGAATCCGGCTGGACGTTGCGTCGGTTGCCCACCCTTGTGCCAATGGCCAAGTAGAGAGATCGAATGGGCTAGTATTATCCGGCATAAAACCCCGGCTGATAGAGCCCCTGGAGAAAACTCCGGGATGTTGGCTAGATGAGCTGCCGGCAGTGCTGTGGAGTTTAAGAACAACTCCGAATAGATCAACAGGCTACACACCATTTTTCCTGGTGTATGGAGCAGAAGCTGTGCTTCCAACAGATGTAATACATGATGCACCAAGAATAGTGCTATATACTGAGGAAGAGGCTAAAGAAGCCAGAGAAAATGATGTTGATCTGCTAGAGGAAGCAAGGGAAATAACTCTGTCAAGAACAGCAGTATATCAGCAGAACCTCAGACGCTATCATGCGCAGAAGGTAAATCCAAGGAGATTTCAAGAGGGAGATCTAGTACTCCGGCTAAAGCAAGGAACAGAAGGCCGGCATAAGTTAACTCCTCCATGGGAGGGGCCATTCATTGTGAGCAGAGCTCTGCACAATGATGCCTATTATCTTATAGATGCGCAGGACCCCAAGAAGAATAAGGCGGACAGGTCCGGAGAAGAAACCAAGAGGCCATGGAACATAGCTCTACTGCGCCCCTTTTACTCCTGAGCAACACAATGTATGTATTTCCATATTTTCCTTTGTATGCCGGCGTGTTGTGCCGGCACAAGACTAATGAATGAAATACCGGCATCCCGAAGAAGCCGGGTAACTAGCTCCGAGGTATATTTGTTGTTTATTTACAGTTTTTTTGTTATATGCCGGCTGGCTTTATTTGAATGTTTCCTATGTCGGCCTAGTAATGTGTCGGCATTAAAGGCCACTCTTCGACTCAGCTGCTGTCCGAAACCCGGCTTCATGGCTAGCAAGAGTAGATGCCGGAGATTGTCTACACATGGAAAACGGCTAAGGAAATGTAAAGCAAGCGAACCGACATTTTCATTAAAGCTAAAGTTAAAATTTAAAGTGTCGAATGATTTGAAGTCTAAGTCTCAAAGTTAAAGTACTGTATGTTCGAGCAAGCAACCTTGAGACTCATATGTCGAAAGCCAATTAAGGTAGACAAGTAGCCAAGGTTGTGAAATTGAGGAAACAGGAAAACAACTCGGTGACTTAGCCAAAAGATGATCCGGCATTAGTAACAAGCAAACCAAGATAAAACTTGTTCAGATAGCAAACCAAAGGAAAGTAAACGTATATCTTACAACTGCACCCGGCATACCGGGGATTCTGATAAAGCTTAAAGTGTTTTTGATGCAAAGATTCAAGGGGCAGACGCGGGGCCGCCAGCAGGTGGAGCAGTAGCAGTCGAAGTGGCGGCTTCAGGTGTGCCGGACCCAGCAGATGGAATGGAGCCATCACCTCCGCCCGGGGCAGATGCCTGTTCCGGAGCTTCAGTGTCGGCTTCCTCAGCTTCATCTTCATCTTGGCTGGAGTCGGAACCCTCAGCAGCGGCAGATGTCCCGGCATCGTCATTCTTCTCCGGCTCGCGGATGTCCCGGACGAATTTGTCGGTGTCGGCATAGTCCACATAGCTGTGGGCCAACTCCCGGCGCCGGATATGTTCCGGATCCGTGGTCCAGATGGATCCTTCGCGCACGGTGCGCAAAGTCTCCAAGTCTGCCTTTTCATACCAAGACAAGAAGTAGCTGAGGGCTTCGTCAGCTCCAACCCTCGCGCCGGAATCTCGCCACTCCCGGAGGCGAACCTTGGCAAGCTGCAGGTCGTTGCCGAGGTCAACCGGATCAGTGGGAGTCCTTTGTCCCGGCCAGAGGGCAGAGAATGCCTCCTGGGCGCCGTAGAAGAGCTCTTCAGTGTAAAGGGTCATGGCCTCCTTCCGGGACTGCAGGGCCAGCAGCTGCTCCGACATGTCCCAGTTGGGCGAGTCAACCGGAACACCCCGGTTTTCTCGGTCCAACTGCAAAGCCCTCTCAACGTCAGCGACGGAAGCGGGAAACATGCCTGCAGAATAGAAACAATGTTAGCAAAAGGAAAATATGTCGGCATAGATGCTATGCCGAAAAAGATTACACTATGTCGGAAAGGATAAAAGGGGAAAGGATTTGAAGCTTACGGGCAAGGTCGGCATTCAGCTGCAACTGTAACCTCCCATTTGGTGGCCTGCTCCTTCAGGCTATCCAGTTCAGCGTGGGCGTTGGGGCATCAGTCTCGGAGGTAACAAGCAGGGTCTGGGTTTTCTTCAGTAGGCCCTCCCTCTGTTCCTTTTCGTCCAGCAGCTCGGTGATCCGGCCCTTCAACTGCTCAACCTCGGCCTTGTGACCGGCATCCCGGTCGTCCAGTTGCTTGGCCACATCCACCGAGGACACACAATCCTGGTGGCGTGCCTCCAGTGCAGCCTTCTCATCTGCAAAGATTTCAAGTTAAAGGATTTGAAGAAAGAAAACAGTGACAAAGAGTAAAGGATTTGAAGTATAAAGTAGCTATCCGGGTAACAGCAGGATCCGGCATACCAGTAAGCTCTTTCACCCTCGTAAGAAGCGCGGCGACTTGTTTTTCAGTGCCAGCTGCAGAATGTCGGCACAAGGTTATGGGTCGGTAAGAGAAGTATTGCAAAGTAAAGAGAGGAAAGATATCCGGCATATAGCGGTATGTCGGCAAAGATTACCTTTCCGGGACAGCTCCTGCTGAAGCTTGCTGTGTGCGTCAGATAGCTTCCGGTGCTCGCACACCAACTCATGGAACATGTCGGCCCGGGTGTTGTTCATTTGCTGCAAAAATGCCGGGATTTGAAATGTCAGCAGAGAAATTTGACATGTAATTAAAGTGAAGATTTTATCAAGTGATCATTCTTTTAAAGACCCGGCACAGGTGCTGCGCACCTATCCCGGCCCTCGGTGACTAGGATTTGAAGCTCGAATCGAGCTTATATCCCGGTCAAGAGGATTTGAAAGATAATAGAGATGTGAAATTGTTAAGACCCGGCACAGGTGCTGCGCACCTATCCCGGCCCTCGGTGACTAGGATTTGAAGCTCGGATCGAGCTCATATGTCGGCAGTTAATTCAAAGGAAGCTAGCTAAAGGACTATGAGAAAATCCCGGATGTCCATATCCCGGACAGCCGACATTTTCGGGGACTGGGGATATGTGTGTAAATAGAGAGGACTTACGTTGGTGGCAGAGGCCAACTTGTGAAGTCTTTGCTGGATGCTGAGGAGCTCGCTGGCGATCGGTATGGGCTTCGCTGCCAGGAAGTCGCTTGGGTCGCCACTGGTCTTGGCTTCGGCCAGCTTCTTGCTCCTTGAGTCCGCAGTGTCCATGTTGCTGGCGTCGTTCCACTTAATGCACTGCTCCTTAAGAGAGCCGAGGCTCTCATCACTTTTCGTCGCAAGAGGGACGAGGCCCTCGAGTTCTGGGGTGTCGAAGAAGCTTTTCCGGTACCCCGGCCGGGCTGCTGCCCTGCCAAGATGCAGGGCCAGAGCAGAGCTGGTCTGGGACGCTGCCTTAGGAGGAGCAGTTGCGGCAGATGGTGTGCCGGACTTGGCCGTCCGAATCTTCAACGTGCCGGTCCGGGCCGGGGCAGTGGACTTGGCCGGTGCAGTGGTCTTGGCCGGTGCTGGTGTCTTGTCAGCTGGAGGAGTCTCGGGTGCGGGCTGTTCCGGCGCGGCCGGTGCTTCTTGGCCAGCGGGAGCAGGATCCGGAAAAGTCCGGACTTCCGGCACTAAAGGGCCTTTGCCCTTGATGTCTGTGCCGGCGCTCTTGTCGCTTGCGCCGGCGTCGTCAGTTGTGCCGGCGTCGCTGGTGGGCGCGCCGGAGTCTGGGGCTTCTTGATGGGCTCCTGTGTCCATGTGGACATCAGGAGCCGGAGGTTCCTGTTGAGCCCCCGAGTCCATGTGGACGTCGGGGGCAGAAGTGTCTTGTGCCGGCGAAGGGACGTCCTTCGCCGGGGAGGTGGTCTTGTCGGGCGCAGGCGAAGATGCCGGCGCCGGTGAGGTCGTGTGACTAGCAGAGGGAATGTCGGAGGTAGCAGGGGCGCGGGCTTGGTAACCTTCGGGTCGCCGCTCAAGCCAGAAGCTTGTTCCGGCTCAAGAGGAGCACTGAAAGAGAGAAAACACCAAGTCAGTAATACAAACAAGAGATATGTCGGAGGAAATGCAAAGAAAAGGAAATTTACCCCGAGGCAACAGGCCTCTGTTTCTTCTGTTTGGGCACGCCGACCTTCTGTCTTTTCGACCTCTGAGGTATGTCGGACTGGGGCTTCACACCTCGCTTCCGGCCGGCACGTCCGCCGGTGGAAGGAGGTCCCTGGTTCAGAGGGGCGGCGTCGATAACGACATCGTCCGGGATAGCTGAGGACGGCATTGGAAACTCGTGAGCAATAGGGGTTTCTGGAAAGGCGTACGCAAGTGGCGTCGGGTCATAGTACAGCAGGATCTCCTCGTCAGAATCAATCTCACTCCGGTCTTGAGTATAATGCCGGGATGAAGAGCCCTTACCCATGGCAGCTGCAGCACGGGTGCTCCTGGGAAGCTTATCCCAATGATCCGGATCTTCAACATCCGCAACGGTGCGGTCCGCCGCGATCTTGATCCGGGAGTTCTCCATGGTTTGGAAGCTGAATTTCTGTATAAACAGCAAAGTCAATATTCAGACAAGGAAATATGCCGGTGGAAGAGGTATGTCGGATCGATATGAATGTGTCGGCAAACAGGCATGTGTCGGCTTAAGTATCTATGTGCCGGACATGGACTTTATGTGTCGGATAAGATGGTTTACCGTTGGGGCGGGCCTATCCCGGCTGTATGGTTCTAGCCCCCAGGCAAAAGTGGCCTGAGAGGACTTGCAGACATCCTTAATCCGGCGCAGAATGTCGGCCGGAGTCAGCTCGTGTGTGGAGTGCCGGGTGGGGTCCATTGGCCCGCTCATCTGGCAGATCTTGTGCGACCGGCGCTGCAGAGGGGAGACGCGCCGGCTTATATAGCAGGCCACCAGGTCTTGAGGAGTAAGACCGGCATCCAGGAGCTCGCCCTTAACCCGGTGAAGCGCATTCACCGGCATCACCGAGTTCTTCGGGTTGTAGGTCCAGTTCGTCATCGCCAAGGGTGGCTCGTCCACAAATGGCGGCAGGTTGAGCAGATCCTCGTCGGTGGTGTTCTTGACGTAGAAGAAGCTTTTCTGCCACTTCTTGCAAGATTCCAGGAGTTCCACCTTGGGGAAGTCCGAGCCCTTTCGGGACATGATGGTGGCCGCGCCGCAGAGGGTCATGGGGCGGTCCTTCTTTTCCTGGGCCGTCTCCGGCGGGTCGTCCTTGCTCCGGGGCGGCTCTTGGACGACTTGCTTCCGCAGTTGGAAGTACTTCGCCCAGCCTTGAGTAAGGGCCTCTATGCCGGCATAGCCCTCGCAAAAAGCAGCGAAGGCGGAGAGGATCATCACGGCATTGGCCGGGATATGATGAGGTTGTAGCTCGTAGGTGTTGAGGAAGTCCCGGAAGAAGTCCGATGCCGGCAGTCCGAAGCCCCGCTCGAAGTGGGCGATGAAGACGACGCGTTCGCCGGGTTCAGGTGCCGGACAGTTTCTCCCGCGGGTAGCCGGCATGCTACGCCCTCCGGAACTCTCCTGGTGGAGGTGACCCAGGATATGTCGCCGGAGTAACCTCCGACCCCTCCCAGCCGGAGCGTCCTTGAGCTCGGGCCGAGGTATCTTCCTCAGAGGCCGAGGTAGCCGTCATGCTTGAAGATGCCATCTTAGTGGCCGGGATAAGGCGTGAGAGCCGGAGTCCCGTGGTGTTATTCCTATCAAGGCCGGAGAAAAGAGGGAGGTTAGTCTCTCCGGCATACCACTCTCACAGATGTTAGCAGGAATAGAAGATCTACCGAGGCAGGTAAAATAGGAAGCAAATAAGGGTAAAACTCCTAAAGATGAACACCTGCGAGCGTTGCCTAGCAATGCTAGTCGAATCAAAGGGAAAACTAGCTCTGAGACCGAGGCAGATCTGTGCAAGCGGGGCTATCGGTGCGAAGTTGTAAAAGGCTGAAAGAGGAAGAACAGAGGGAGGTCTCACCGGAGCTTGGCCGGCGACGATGGAGCGGCGGCGAGCGTGCAGGAAGATCCAATCTCCCTGCAATGCTGCAGAGAGAAGAGGCGGCGGCGGCGGCGTCGTCAAAGGTGATGCCGTGCGTCGTCGGGCGTCGGCGTCGGCGGGGAGCAGGTCGGCTGCGGCGGCGATGCTCTCTTCGGACCGGCGGTGGAGCGCAGGAGGCAGAGTAGCAGGCGAGGAAGGCGAGGAAGACGATGGTGGTGGGGGGTAAAAGGATACGTTTACCCCCGCCGCCCTGTTTATAGCGAAGAGGCAGGGTCGTGGGGATCGTGGGAGTGCTCCACTCCCCCGACCGTTTCTGCGGCGAGGCGCCACGTGGCGGCACAGAGTGGGGCGGCGGTTCCTGTAACCGTGCCATGACGGCGAGAAGTAACTGCTGCACTGTGAACCGTCACATCGTGGGTGATCGTTCGAGGTGGCAGGGCAGTTACAAGTTTCGATGCAAAGCTGTCGGACATGGCTTCTCGAGGAAGACTCGTCTATATGTCGGATTAATTGCCCGATGTATATTTCCGTCCGGAATACCCTCGGGACCGGCCGGAATAAGTTTTGGAACAGGAACAGAGGCCGGGATATGTGCAGATGTGCCGGCATATAATATGATCGCCGGGGCATAATGAAGAAAGGTATGTTGAACCTGTCAAGGCTCCACAGTTATGACTGGGGAACCTCGGCAGCTTCGGGGACTAGTGTCGGGGGGATGACCCCCGGTAGGGTCAAGAGACTAGAGAGACACAAGGTCTATGATTGACTTTATGCCGGGTTATCAAGGAAGGGCCTGGCCGGAATATAAGAGCATCGGCCAGGCCGGCATATAATGTGTATCCCGGCTGGTGTCTGGATATGCCGGCATAGCCGGAATACTGATATATGTGTGCCGGCATATACTCAGATATGCCGGCCTAACTATTTGGTGTGTTGTGCAGGAGCAGGGGAGGCCGGATTACCCGACCCTCGTAGGTCGTTGGTCCGGCATATAAGTCCTGGGTATGGCCAACGGTCATATCCGGGATGCTTAAGTCAACCAAGGTGTCACATCCCTACAATCAAGGAAGAAAACATCCAAGCATGGTAGCAGAGTAAGATGGCAGGGTGCACAGTGGAGGTTACCTACCCTCACTGTGCACAAGTACGAGCTTACCGCACGGAGGTAAGGCCACAGTTCAAGAGGTACAAGGTACAGGGATAAGGCGTCCCATCGAGAGCAATCAGGGGCGAAGTCAAGGGTCTCTGCCATCGCCACCAGCTCCTGTTTGGAGTGTAGCCCTTGTCTTGTGGTCTTGTATGACCGTTGTAACCCGGCCACCACTATATAAGGTGGCATAGGGAGCCCTGGTAAAGGGTTGGAGGTTGGTTGATCACTCTGTACTCTTACACTTACCAGTTCATCTTCCTTCTCTAGCAGAGAGCTTGGAAGCACCATTGTGGTGTACTACATCGATCCATATATACAATCAGTAGAGCAGGAGTAGGGGTGTTATCTCCTTACGAGAGCCCCGAACCTGGGTAGATCAGTGTCTCTTTCTGTCGTGCTTTTTAGCTCGTTCCCCTCTCCCGAATCCTCCAGCATCTAGTCGGCCCCCATTTAAGCCATCCTATGGCATATGTTGTTTCACCACGACGACAACGTCATCGCTGTCCAGGCCGCGCGTGGAGATCAGCGTGCGATGGCCAATTGGTTCCCCATGGCCCTCAAAGACGCTCCTCGAACTTGGCTCATGAATCTTCCTCATGAGTTTGTGACCTCATGGAAGGACTTGTGCTGCCAGTTCGTTGCCAACTTCATGCCCACGTACGAGCGCCCCACCACCAAGAACGATCTTAAGGCGGTGCGTAGACACTTGGTCAGTACATCCAGCATTTTAGCCAGATGAGGAACAAGATCCCCAGGATCTCCAACGAAGAGGTCATCTCCGTGTTCTCCATAGGCGTCTCCGACATCAAGATGAGGGAGAAGCTACCCGTGAATGATGAGTTGACTTCCGTTGTTAGGCTCTTCAAAATCGCCGACCGCTGTGCCAAGGCCGAGGAGGGGAGGCTCTTCGTGCACAATCTGCTGAAGGCGCTTCCCCCAAAGCCAAAGTCCAAGGACCCCAATTGCAAGGAGTTTGCCATCCTCGCGGCGGAGCCTGAGCATAAGCAACACCACGGGGACCGCTCCGAACGCGATAAGGGCCAGCGCCACTGCTACTGCATTCTCCATAAAAAGGACACCCACAATACTGATGTTTGTTGGATTGTCTGAAAGTTTCATGAAGAAAATGGTGTCACCAAGCACCGTGGGAGCAGTCGCAGCAAACGGCAATGGTGGATCCTGGGGCAATCGCCACGACGATGACCAAGATGAGGGTCACCGCCGTGATGGTCTATCTCACACAGATCCCAAGCCGCTGCCGCTGCCTCCACCAGTGAATGATCATTGTGAAGAGACCCAGGGGCTATCAAGAGCCGCGAGGTTTCGCCGCTTGCCTCCTGGGTGGAGCTCAAGCTGCTTTATCTAGTCGCCACTTCAAGCAGCTGTTGCGAGAAATTGTAGCAACGCAGCCCAACGTCGGCAACCGCTTAATGAAGTGGTCAACTAGCAAGATCAGCTTCGACGAGGAGGACCATCCGGCCTCCACCAAGGGCGTGGGCACAATTCCCCTCTTGTGCATGCCTACCATCAATAACATCGCCATCAATCGTACTCTCATCAACGGAGGAACGGGCCTCAACATCATCTCAGTCAAGGTCTTCAAGAAGATGCAGGTGCCGTACCATCGGCTCATGCTAACCCGGCCATTCTTCAAGGTAACTGAAGAGTCTACAACTCCAATTGGGTAGGTACGCCTGCCTGTCACCATCGGTACCTGGGACAACTATAGGACAAAAAGCCTCGACTTCGATGTCGCCTATATCGCGCTGCCGTACAATGCCATCCTCGGCTACCCAGCCCTGGCAAGGTTCATGGCGGCAAAGCACCATGGCTTCAACATCCTCAAGATTTCGGGCGCCAACGGCACGATCACCGTGCGCTGCAACGAGAAGGATGCTCTCCGATCTGTTGAGCATGTTTACCGTGAGGCCGCCACCATGTTTCCCGCCGATGAAGATCTACTGGAGCACTTTGGCGACCTCATGAGGAAGAAGCAGCTTGTATCCCAAGAGTGGGCTACAGCTAAGAAGGCCTCTCTCGAGCCCCACCTGCTGGGCTGAGCAGAGAAGAAGTTCGCCGCCTCTGCATCGCCTACTCCAAACGAGGACCTGGTCCATCCGATGCTGGACATGAGCATTGGGAAAGCTGCGGTACCCTCGGGGAGGAGGCCCCAGTTCACCCAAGAGCACTCTGTAACAAAGAAGGTCCCACTTCAGGCTGGGGGCTGTGAAAACTTCATCACCATCGGCGCAGGGCTTTCTCCCAAATAGGAAAGCGCGCTCATCACCTTCCTGCGGGCAAACTCTGACATGTTCGCTTGGACTCCGTTAGATATGCCCGGCGTTTCCAGGGAGGTGATTGAGCACCACTTAGCCGTGTGCCCTCAGGCACACCCCGTGAAGCAGAAGACTAGGAAGCAAGTGCAAGAGAAGCAAGACTTCATCGTTCAAGAGATAGAGAAGCTAAAGAAGGCCAAGTTGATATGCGAGGTGGCCCACCCCTCCTGGATTGCCAATCCGGTGGTCGTCCCAAAGTCCAATGGTAGTGGGCGCCTCTGCGTGGACTTCACAAGTCTGAACAAGGCCTACCCCAAGGACCCTTATCCGCTCCCAAGGATAGATCAAATCGTTGACTCCACCGCCGGCTGTGACCTCCTTTGCTTCTTGGATGCTTTCTTCGGCTATCATCAGATCAAGATGGCAAAGGAGGATGAAGAGAAGACCACCTTCATCATGCCTTGTGGAGTGTACTACTACGTCTGTATGCCCTTCGGCCTGAAGAACACAGGAGCCACCTTCCAAAGGCTCATGCGTAAGGCCCTGGGGGCTCAGATGGGAAGGAATGCGGAAGCCTACATCGATGATATCATTGTCAAGACTCGTGAGAGTCACACCTTCATCGAGGATCTGGAGGAAACATTCGTCAACTGAGAAAGGTAAACATCAAGCTCAACCCCGCCAAGTGTGCCTTCGGTGTACCATCGGGAAAGTTGTTGGGGTTCCTCGTGTCTCATCGCGGGATAGAGGTGAACCCTGACAAAGTCAAGGTCATCAAAGAAATGCATCCCCATGCAATCTCAAGGAAATGCAGCGCCTCGCGGGATGCATGGCAGCCCTGGGGTGCTTCATCGTGAGGAGCAAATAGAAGGCTCTGCCCTTCTTCAAGCTCATGAAGCGCACTGGGAAGTTCGAGTGGACTCCGGAAGCCAACAAGGCTTTCACTGAGTTCAAGAGGTACCTCATGAGCCTGCCAATCATGGTTGCCCCAACATTCTGCGAGCCCTTGCTACTCTACATCGCAGCAACTCCGAGAACAGCAAGTACTGTCCTCATCGCGGAACGAGACACCAAGGTAATCGCCAAAGAGGAAGTTGATCCTCCCTGCCCGGGGCTCCTCGTGAGGTAGAGGCAGAAATCCCTTCTATCCCTCAAGAGGGGCCACCTGCTACAGCTTCACTGGCTGAGCCGCTCCCTCAGAGCGACTCTCCTAAACCTCTTGAGGAGAAAACTCCTGAGGGCATCACCAAGGTGCAGAAGCCCGTGTACTTCATCAGCACGGTGCTACGCGACATGTGGGAGTGTTACACCATGCAGCAAAAGCTGCTCTATACCCTACTCATTGCTTTGAGAAAGCTACATCACTACTTCTAGGGTCACCCGATAAAGGTGGTTACTGATCATCCCCTGGAGACCATTCTACGCAATCCCAATGTCACCGGGCGGGTGGCAGAATGGGCCGTGGAGCTTCAACCCTTCGAGATCTCCTTCAAAACTACTAAGGTAATCAAGAGCATAGCTTTGGCTGAGTTCACTGCCAAATGGACTGATCCATTCGCTGATGAGCCTCCAGAGGTGGAGTCAACGCTCCCAGGAGAGGAGGCCCTAGGCCTCTGGGTCATGCACTTTGACGGCGCCTTCAACCTCCCCGGCGTGGGAGCTGGTGCTATCCTGACCTCTCCCTCTGGAGACAAGCTCTTCTATGCCATACAGCTCTGCTTTAAGCCTGAGCACAAGGTCTCCAACAACATCGCGGAGTATGAAGGACTACTCGCTGGCCTAAGGGCAGCGAATGCTTTGGGAATCAAGTGCCTCGTCGTCAAGGGAGATTCACAGTTGGAAGTGAACTTCTCCAACAAGAGCTACACTCCAAAGGATGAGCACATGGCGGCTTATCTCGAGGAGCATCGAAAGATGGAAAAATGCTTCCAAGCCTTGGAGCTGAAGCACATCCCAAGGGGAGAAAATGTGGAGGTGGACGAAATCGCCAAGCGCACCTCGCATTGCCTGGCACAACCTGCCGGCGTCTTCGAGGAGCGACTCTTCAAACTGCCTGCCTCTCCGTCATCATCCGGGTCTGACCCTCCAACTGTCCTACCGCCGCCACCGGAGCAGAGGGCTCCGGACTGCGGGCCTCCTTTGGGTGACTGCATCCTACTGGCATTGGCACGACAAGAGGGAGTGGATTGGATCCTAGAGCTCAAGGCCTTCCTCATCAGCAGCAGGCTTCCTGAAGATGAATCATAGGCCGAGAGGATAGTGCGTCAAGCCTTAGGCTACTACATCAAAGATGGTGACTTGTACCGGTGTCACCCAAATGGCATCACTCTGAAGTGCATATCTACTCACCAAGGCCAAGAGCTTCTCAGGGACATCCATGCCGGTGAATGTGGGCATCATGCTTCTGCTTCAACTCTTGCCGCAAAGGCATATCGAAGCAGCTTCTACTAGCCTTCAGTGCTCTGGGATGTGACAGAGATGGTCAAGAAGTGTGAGGCATGCCAATTCCACGCCAAGCAGATTCATCAGCTAGCGCAGGAGCTGCAGACCATCCCACTCACTTGGCCCTTTGCAGTCTGGGGATTGGACATCCTTCGTCCATTTCCCAGAGCGCAAGGGGGCTATCGCTACCTCTACATTGCCATCGACAAGTTTACCAAGTGGGTGGAGGTGGAGCCGGTGTGCACAATCCTGGCCAGGTCCGTAGTCAAGTTCATTCGTGGGCCGGTCTGCCGCTTTGGTGTGCCTAATCGCAACATCACCGACAACGGTAGCTAGTTCACCAGCGGGCTATTCTGAGAGTACTGCTCATCGGTCGGCATCAAGATCTGCTTCGCTTTGGTCACCTACCCTAGGAGCAATGGCCAAGCTGAGCGCACCAACGCTGAAGTCCTCAAAGGACTCAAGACAAGAAGCTTCAACGCCAAGCTCGAGGCCTGCGGCAAAAAATGGTTAGACAACCTCCAATCCATCTTGTGGTCCATCAGGACTACCGCCACCAAACCCACTGGAGAGACTCCTTTCTTCTTGGTCTATGGGGCAGAGGCTGTTCTTCCCACCGACATCAAGTTTGGGTCGCCAAGAGTGCTCGCCTTCAATGAAATTTGCCAAGAGGACCTCATCAAGGATCGCCTCCTCCAGATCAAAGAAGCTCGGTGCCAAGCCGCACTCCGCCCTGCAAGGTACCAGCAAGGACTATGCCGCTATCACAGCCACCATGTTCGGGCAAGGACTCTAGAGGTCAGCGACCTGGTGCTGAGGAGAATACTCTCTCACGAGGGCCTGCACAAGCTGTCTCCAATGTGGGAAGGCCCCTTCAAGGTGACGCACATCACCAGGCTAGGCTCGGCGTGGCTGGAGACTGTAGAAGGTGTACTGGTGGGGAGCCCGTGAAACATAGCTCATCTGCGAAAGTTCTACCCTTAGGTTCCTCACGAGGAGGTTAGGACTGTTGTCACAACACTCGTATCAGATCAAAAAGCTCTTTAGCACTAATATTAAGTTATAGTGCAGTATAGTGCCTCTGCTTTGGCATGATATTAAAATGGCATGAAGTCCATTTATTTTCTATTGTACTCCACGCGAAAGGGGGCTAGGCACGGTGTCTATGCTGGGGCCTTTGCCCGGAAAATAGCAAGCCTAAAAAACCCGAAGGGAATGAGCTCTGATTGGGGGCGATGACCCTGCTATCGATCACCTCCAAGTACCCATGGTGCTTAGTTCCTCACGAAGTACACCAGGAAATATTAAATCTTCGAGGAAAGTCCGAGGTGTGCCCAAGGCACCCGCTAAGGACCAGCGCCTCGTGAGCAACCCTCACGAGCCTCGTGAGCAATCCTCACGAGGGAACAAGGACGCGTTGATGCACAATGCATCCACAGGAAGATTCCCTCTATCGAGGAAGGCCTAACATGGCAGGATTATTGAAGATAAAGGCTGCTCTGATCGTCTTGCGAAGGAGATGCAGATCCGGAGGTCCACGCCATGCCCTTCACCTTGTGAGCAACCCTTAATGAGGTATCGATGGTTTCTGGGCTCTCTTAAGCATCGATGTTTTCACGTCTATGAGGGTCTAGCTTCCCTCACGACGAGGAAGGCCCCATGAATCGCCACGCATGACAATTTGCTCTTAGCTGCTAGCACAGGTAGTGCCGCGCTCCTCCACGATGGAGAAGGTCCCTGTGCCGGTCACAAGGGCATCTTATTCGCTTTCTTTTTTTGTTTGTTTCGCCGATTTGTTTTTTCATTTTCAGGGTTTTGGGGTTTTTTGTTTTCCAACTCTTTCTTCAACTTCTAATCTCAGGAATCGCCTGATGTCATCACTGGCGCTAACCCCAACATGAGCTCTGAGGCATAGGGAGGCCTCCCATCGGTGTCAACAACTCGCTAGGGCTCTTGAGCGCTCAGACGAACAGGACGACGGCGAAAATCAAGAAGTAGAAAAGCAAGGAGATTTTCATTACTAACCCCCTACGGGGAGAAGACAAAGGCACAGCGGGGCATTCCCCGCCGGTGCGAGCTACATTGCGAAAGTGGGGAGGAGACTAGCTCCCCTTCCCAGGAGGCTACTGCGCCAGGATTTCCCCTTCACTGCGCCGCGGGCTGGGGGTAGGTGCGGCGGACACCAGCGGCATTGAAGATCCGCACCGGGGCCTCCAGCGCCCCTAGCTTGAAGCAGAAGATGAGGTGGTCACTGGCGTGAAGGCGATGGCCGAGGGCAAAAGCCCTCCAGCGCCCAGAGAGGACAGCGTGGCCGCCCACTCCGAGAAGGATGTCCATAGGCCAGAAGAGATCTGGCCTGCTCTGCTCCCCCAGGACGATCTCCCCGGAGGCCGCACTGGGGGCGTAGACCACCCTCCGGACTGCGTCGGGCAGCCGGAGGGAGTTGAAGCTTAGGGTATTGATGATGACGAGGAGCTCCACGAAGCGGGACCCCGGGCCGATGAGGGGTCCTAGCATCGCCGCTGCCAAGGGGCGCGGAGTGGTGACCACTCTGTTCACCGGCAGGGCCAGAGGATCTGCAGCAGGGGGAGGGAGCCTAGGATGGCCTCCACCTCCTGGAGTACCTGGTCGATGCTCCCCGGGGCGCAGGGAGTAGGCACTGCCGCTAGTGGCGACGGTGAGTTCAGAGCGCCTCCGGGCGCGGGACCCCTAAGGGTCAGGGCGCCGAAGGTCCCTATGGCGGCGCGATTCGCCTTGCCCTGCCTCAGCGCGCCAATGCGTAGGGGGCCACCAGCGCCGGGCTTCCACCAGGCCGGAACCTTTGCCTACTTCCGGGTGCCCTGAGGGCGCCCATGGCGTTTCGCCCCCGAGCTTGGGCCAGCGGCGGCGGAGGAGGGGGAGGGATCCATGAGCTTGGGGGGCATAGAGGAAGAAGTGGCACTGGAGGAAGGAGGTGAAGTGCCGGAGGTCTCGAGGAGACTCTATTTAAGGGGCGCAGCCAGCATCATCGCGTCAAATCTCAGCGCAGGAACCGAAGCATTGGCGTTGTGCTCTGCAGTGAAGCGACGCGCCATCATGACGGTTGATGCTTCGGGGACCGCGGTGTTGCCTGTCGTTTCATCTCACCAGCTACAGTCGCACCACCCGTCCGCTGCCTCTGCATATTCACATGGTCCTCTGACCGCACGGTTAACGCGTGCTGTTGGAGGGCCCAGCAGCTTTTGGGGCCCCCGGCCCTTCGCCCCCTCAAGAGGGTGCGTTCGCGGGCTGGGCTCCCAGGGGTTACTGTCGGTGTTCTGGATACCAGGGTATCCCAGTCCACCTGCTCCTGGGCCCCTTCAACGGCCCAGCTTTAGCCCAGGGTGCAACCACAACCGAAGCTATTGGAGAAGGCCCTCATGAGGAGGTGCCTCATGAGGAGAACGATGGCTAAAGCTGCTAAGGACCAGAAGACCTCCTCACGAGCATCCACTGGTGAGGGGAGGAACCACGTCCACGTCAGCTCAGCATGTTTGCGTGCAGAGCAAGAAGATAAAGGACGGAAGACCGCGTACCGCCCATGCTACCCCCAACAGGGAGGAGACCAACTTTCGCCGTGCCTGCATAAAGTGGCACAGTGGTTGTTGGCCACCCCCCTAAAAATAGCGTGGACGGTGCAGGGCGCCAGAGGAAGACGTCAGCTTCCTCCACCCACTCCGGTGGACTGGCGCCACTACTCTACAAAGACTACATCCACAGAAGAATGTAGTTTATAGCTGTCCTCCCTCCTTGGCCGTGTGTGGCAACCCCTTCCCCAAGAAGATAAGGGAAAGGAGGACCTTGGCACTATAAAAGGAGGGGAAGGCCACCCCTTAGAGGGGATCGGAATCTTCATCTTCTCCAAGCTGCTAGCTAGGCACGCAGGTTCTTCAACCTCTGGCTAGTTAGAGCTTTGTAACCAAGACCTTGTACTCCTCGTGAGGTATCCCATCGTAATACAAGAAGGCGGGAAGTAGGGGTGTTACCTCACCACGAGGGCCCTGAACATGGGTAAATCTCGGCGTCCCTCTCTGCAGTGGGTAGTGCGTTCAGTGACCGTGTTTTGTTGTGATCCAAGATCTCACACGTTCAGCCCCTGCTTTCGAATCTTTGGGACTGTCGCATGGCGCCCCATGTTCTTGCGACACAAAATCCATCGATAGGTTCTTTATTACCCTTACTTGTATCTTGTTTCCGTCTTCCATACTTGTTTACTTGCTTGTTTGTCACGTAGGAAATTCACCTAGTTGCACATCTAGTGAATTTTATTTCATGTCAAGCCTTAAATTTGAAAAAGGTAAAATTTTATGTAGCGCCTATTCACCCCCCCTCTAGTCGCCCTTAAGATCCATTTCATAGACTATCTCTATAGGTTCTTTAGTGCTTGCTCACTGCCACTTAACCCCACCATACAGCTGACGTACTTTTGAGTCTCTCAAGCTTGTCTGCGTACCTCATGTACAAAGGCGGCTTGTTGACTATGCTTTATATGTTTTGAAGTCTTGCTAAGTACTTTGTACTTATTGCTGCTCGTCTCGGATTTTCACCGGAGCAGGTTTGAAGACAGGTACGTGGAAGCGATGATATTAGCAAGGTTACCCTTCCGGCTTGGCCTGGGCAGGGTTATGGACGCCATTGTTATCTTTAGGCCTCTTAGGTCCATTTGTATTCTTGTCCGTACTCGGATACTATTTTGCTTTATGTATGATTTGGATCTTTATATGTATTTATATTCTTGACTCGTTGGAGTCTTCGCGGTTATATTATATTCTTTGTGGGTTCCATAACCAAGTTTGGAAAATGTTTTGTTAAAATCTGCCCCTTTGGACCTTTTCTTTTATTTTTCCTCCAAAGCCCATCTCACTCCTTGTAGACCCAGCCAAAGCCCAATCTCCCTCTGGTCGTCACCTACCTCTGTACGGACGCGCATCGAGGACCTCCACGTCCCCTGTTGACCGATGGGACGGCTACCAGATGTTCCTCACTCCCTTTTTATGCAGCTCCCCACCTTCTACTCCCTCCGTTCGGAAATATAAGATGTTTTAGCTTTGTGAAGTGAGTGTATCTAGACATGTTTTAGTGTATAGATTCATTTCTAGATACACTCACTTCACAAAGCTAAAATATCTTATATTTCTAAACGGAGGGAGTACAACCCTAGCCTGCTAAGCCTAGCCGCTATCCCCTCCTGTCACCGCCGCTCTTCTCTCTCGTTGCTCGTTCTCTGCTCCTCTTCCCTGCAAGCAACACAACCCCATACCTCGCTGCCGCCCCGCTGTTTTGGTCCACCTCAGGCTCTCCTTGAGCACGGGAATTGAACCACTATCTCACCCTCGTCTACTTCCCTGAAAGATCCGGAGCCAGAGCACTTTGGATCGATGCCAAGTTCTTCCCGGCGCCATACGTCCATACTAGCCTTCGTTATCTCCATTGTCGCTTGTCTGTGCGCTGCCCTGCAGCCTGTCCTCGCCCACAAACCAACACCAAGTTACCCACCGGCTGCATCGCTCCTCGCTGAGCTTCAATGATGCCTAGCCACGCACTCATTTGCGTCTGGTTTAGGTCATCCCTGCGGACAAGAGGTCGAGCCTCTCTACAATTATCGTTCACCTGAAACTCTGCAACCTTTCTACTCTCTGAAACATCTCTGCCTTTCTTCAGTTTTTTGAGCATTGCTGCCAAGGTCTACGGGTTCTGCTCGCATGTCTATGTCGCCGTTGAACTCTTCAAGGCCGCACCACCTCTGTTCTGCAAACTCGCCCCCACCGCTCATCTGTAGCCATGCGTCCCATCGCCGTTCATCGTGTCTTCAGCGCAGCATCCCCGCACGCCGATCGACGCCAGTCCGTCCCGGTATGCTGTGGGCACGTCCGCCCTTCCAGCCCCATTGCCAAGGTCTGCTCATCGATCGCTCCAGCTGCCGGCCGCAAGCGCACGCGTCGCCCTTCTGTACATCATTTTCGTTTGCCCATTCTCTGTACGTCTGCATCCATGATGACCACCTTCAGACCCCAGCGCAGCTCATGGATATCGGCCTCGAATCATTCTGTTTGATGCTTCCCCGCTTCATCATGTTTAGCGATCATCCAAGGCCAAGTCTCTGTCTTCTCTTGGTTTAGAATCACGTGAGTCTACATCTGATAAGATCTGTTCGTAGCTGTTGCAGGTTATGTCTGCTACTTTGTCCGCTTGACTGTTTCCGTATTGGCCACTTCTAGGTCGTGTTCGATTTGCTTCAAGGAGGATACCGTGCGTTACCTGACAAGATATAATCACTTGCCCAGATGGTCCGTTCCTTGTACATTATATTTTGAGATCACAAGTTCAAATCCTAGGCGTTACAAAGCCCATTCTTTTTTATTTTTGTTTTACCCTTCAGCTGATAGTAGTCCTGCTATCTTCCCGGTGCCCAGTCAGCTACCTCATCATATGCCGGCCCACTGCCAGTCCCTGCAGCTAGTAGCCTCTTGGTGAGAAAAGTTCAGGCTCTTTCCTATTTTCAGAAAATTGTAGGAAATGTTTGAAACTTGCAAAATCAATATCTTTTAATCTATAACTCCAAATACAAAGTATTTTATATGAAAGTTTATCAGAAAAATGCAGTGAATCTGAATCTGCCATCCATGCTATTGTTTGCATCTTGCATCATGTAGTTTCGTGGTAATTTGCATTGCACCTATTAACAACATATGGAGTAAATGGAAAACACCAAATATGGTATTTCCACTTCATTTAATTTTGTGTAGATCACCCATGTCTTCCTTTGCCATGCTAATCAACATTTAAATTTGACGGGTAGGTAAATAAGTTGAGCCATATATATGTGTGTTGGAATCCTATTCCGCATAATTTGAATAAGTTGCATTGCATCATAATTGCCATGACATACATGCTTCACATAATCATGCCGATTCTTTTACCATAGTAGTAAGTGTTGCATCCATTGTTTGTTGTAGCATTTTGCTTCTTCTCGGATAGGGCACTTCGTGGTGTTGTGAGCAACGACAAGTTCTTCGGGTGTTCTTTGACAATCTTGCCAGACAAGCTTTCCCGTCCCTTACCTACCTATAGGGGTACTTATTACCTATTTGTGTTTCTGCTTTATGCTTTGCTAGCCTTGTATTCCGATGCTTTGTTCGAGTCACGTCTCCTATCCACCTGTTTCCCCAAAGCAAAAGTATATATCCGTCACCTCCCGCCTATCACCTTATCCGCTTATTGTTTGAGTTGGCCTTGCGAGTCGTAGGTATGCTTAGGTTGTTTCAAGTTGTATTATCTTATCGGGTTATTGGGAAGTTTATCACATACTCTACTTGATAAATGAGATGGATATGAGTTGGAGATAAGTTGGATAATAGATGTTGGAGTTAATCATGATTTAATTATGTTATAACTACACTTGATTAAGCAGAGGCATCGGTGAGTCATTTTGCCTATTTTACGACGGCTCACTTGTGTCCCCTAGGACCCCGAGTTCGCATGAACTGTTCTAAGCTGAGCGCGCTAACCACTCGTGGAAGATTCCATGGGGTCTCCCTTGACTTACTACTTTTTCTCGAGTTAGTTTACTGGGGGCCACAACATCGTATTTACTTTTGGATCTGGATTTGGATGGAGTCACCTTTGATGGTGGCGGAGTCTCTAAGCCCCCCCTCCGATGGGTGTGGTTGCATCACCTCCGATGGTTGACGGGTTTATTTGCTAGCAGGACATTTATGCGAAGCTGGAAGAGTCTCTCCGATGAGCTCTCTAACAGACTTAGCCGTCGGCGCAAACTTCTGGGTCTGTATTTGGAGCTCGGCCGACTTCGTTGCGGGTAGCTTAGTTAGGTGGCCCCCCTAAACTCTCTCGTAGAACTAGCAACGGTCTTGTCGTGGTATCCTGCCCTTGTCTAGGTTGGATTGATTGAGCGTGTATGGGTACATTGGTGCACCCCTGCAGGGTAAATCTTTTCGAAAAGCCATGTCCGCGGTTATGGATGACTTGGAACCATTCTACTCGATCATAGAACAACTTGCACCTAATTGATGATAAAAAGTGGCATAGTAAATAGTTCTACTACAACATTAACTTGTTATAAAATTGTTAACCGTGTGAGTGCCTTTGCCATTGCTTCTTCATGGGGTCACGATGAGGCGATTCATCGGCTAGGTTATGATTGTTGTAGTAGCTATTTATTTAATTTATGCGCTCTCTTATCTTATTCTGATTATACCAAAGTTGTAGAGTGTCTCTATAGGTTCTTTAGTGCTTGCTCGCTGCCGCTTAACCCCACCATACAACTGACATCCTTTTGAGTCTCTCGAGCTTGTCTGCATACCTCACGTACAAAGGCGGCTTGTTGACTACGCTTTATACATCTTGAAGTCTTGCTAAGTACTTTGTACTTATTTTTGCTCATCTCGGATTTTCATCGGAGCAGGTTTAAAGATAGGTACATGGAAGCGATGATGTTAGCAAGGTTACCCTTTCGGCTTGGCCTGGGCAGGGTTATGGATGCCATCGTTATCTTTAGGCCTCTTAGGCCCATTTGTATTCTTGTCCATACTCGGATACTATTTTGCTTTATGTATGATTTGGATCTTTGTATATTTGTATTCTTGACTTGTTGGAGTCTTCGCGGTTATATTATATTCTTTGTGGGTTCCATTGTGAACTTGTGTAATGTTACTACCTTGATTTCCACCCGCCTAATGTGTATGTTGCGACGTGCACATTTTTCTTGGTGGGCGTTTCCAAAGCGACATCGTGCGAATTGTGGCATGATTGCTATAATTCGTAAGGTGCCGATTTTGGGGCATCACAAAGGGAAACTATTGGTAGTTAAGGTACTCCTTTTAATAAAGTACCGGAGCAAAGCATTAACACTCAGTGAACACATGTGATCCTCACATCACAGCCATCCCCTCCGGTTATCCCAATTTCTGTCACTTTGGGGCCTCGGGTTCCGGACAACAATATGTGTATACAACTTGCAGGTAAGACCATAAACAACAATTATCATAGTGAAACAATAACAAGTTCAGATCTGAGATCATGGCACTTGGGCCCAAAGTGACAAGCATTAAGCACAACAAGTTGCAACAATGTCATAAGCACTAACAATAGATACTAGGCACCATGCCCTAACAATCTCATAGCAAATTACATGAACAATCTTATCCAATCCCTGCCTTCCCTTTCACCTACAACAGGAATTACTCACACATGGATGGGGGAATCATGAATGGTTGATGGAGGGACATTGGTGATGATGGTGATGAAGATCTTCTCCAGATCCCCGTCCTGGCAGGGTGCCAGAACGAAGTTTCTAGTTTTGAATCGCGGTTTCTGATGGTGGCGGTGCAGTGGAACTCTATCTAGGAAAAACACCGAATCCCCAAAAGTTTCAGGTCAGGAGGTATATGTAGGCGGAAGGATGGCTCGAGAGGGCGACTGGGGGCCTCCCAGCCCCTCTCTGTCTTATCTTCTGGCTCCATGGGTCTTCTGGTGAAATAGGATTTTTACAATATTTTCTTGGATTTTTACTAAAAGTTGGATTTCTGCACAAAAACGAGACACCAGGGCAATTCTACTAAAAATAATGTTAGTCTGCATTAGTTGCATTCAAAACACATAAATTATGGGAGAAACAACATCAAAAGCACTATAGGAAAGAAGCTTTGTGCCGACGGCCAGATGCTACACCGACGGCCAAATATCGGGGCCGTCGGCGTAGCCCGTCACCACGGACGCCTAGCAAATGGGCCGTCGGGCCAGGATTGCCATCAGCGTAGCCCGAGTAGGCCCGACGGCATGCCGTCGGTACAGGCCGGGTCATCGGTTCAGCCACTCGCCATGAGCCAACCGTTCGGCCCACTCAACGGCGTTATCCTGCAGGGCCCTGACCCGACGACATGCCGTCGGCTCAGCCTGTGATTTTTTTTCAAAAATCATTTATTAATATGCATATTTTTAACTGATTATTTTTGTAATGTTATAGTATAATTATATTTTTTAGGCATTTTTGTTTTCTGGGCCCCCGAAGCCTGTTCTGGGGTGAAACCCTAGCTAGCAGCACCCGCGTGGTCTACCCCCCTAGATTTCTTTGGAGGGTGGCACTAAGGTGGGGTAGTGTGTTCTTTAGCTTTGGTTAGGACATATGAACATGGTAAGCATAGGTTTACCCATTCCTAGGACAAGGTTCCCCTCGGTGGAACCGACGTGGGAGTTTACACCTCTAAGTCATGAGTCGGGAGCGATATGTACGTGGGAGGCAGGTGAGAGCGGCGGGGAGCTATAGCTATTGAATCCCATCAACCCACCAACACACATGCACACACATGTTAGGTCCACATGCATGCTCTCGGTTACATGCGGGCCCCTGAAGCCCGATCTGGGGCGAAACCCTAGCCAGCAGCACCCGTGCGGTCTACCCCCCTAGATTTCTCTAGAGGGCGGCACTAAGGTGTGGTAGTGTGTTCCTTTAGCTTTAGTTAGGACATATGAACATGGTAAGCATAGGTTTGGCCATTCCTAGGACAAGGTTCCCCTTGGTGGAACCGACGTGGGAGTTTACACCTCTAAGTCATGAGTCGGGAGCGATATGTACGTGAGAGGCAGGTGAGAGCGGCCGGGGAGCTATAGCTATTGAATCCCATCAACCCACCAACACACATGCACATACATATTAGGTCTGCATGCATGCTCTGGGTTGCATGCGGGCCCCCAAAGCCCGATCTGGGGCGAAACCCTAGCCAGCAGCACCCCTATAGCTTTCTCTGTATGAGGCCTCACCGATGGATCTTTTGCTTTATTTTGGTTTGTTTAGGACATATATACATGGAAAGCAATGGTTGGGCCCACTTTACCATGAAATAGGCTCCGATAGACCCGTAGCAGGAGTTTCCACATACAGATCCTGGATTTCAGCTAGTGTTAACACCCGATGTATGTGAAGAAGGCCTTCCCTGGGACCTATATATATATTGCATGTACCAACCTTGTGTCACACCTATACACATATGTTAGGGACACATGCATGCAAGTTTTCTAGGGTGGATGATGCTCTGATGGTCTTTATCCGGTGAAACCCTAGACCGGGGGTGTTCAGAGATCTACCCCTATAGCTTTCTCTGTATGAGGCCTCACCGATGGATCTTTTGCTTTATTTTGGTTTGTTTAGGACATATATACATGGAAAGCAATGGTTGGGCCCACTTTACCAAGAAATAGGCTCTGATAGACCCGTAGCAGGAGTTTCCACGTACATATCCTGGATTTCAGCTAGAGGTAACACCCCATGTATGTGAAGAAGGCGTTGCCCGGGACCTATATATCTTGCATATACCAACCTTGTGTCACACCTATACACATATGTTAGGGACACATGCATGCAATTTTTCTAGGGTGGACGATGCTCCGATGGTCTTTATCCGGTGAAACCCTAGACCGGGGGGTTTTGGAGATCTACCCCTATAGCTTTCTCCGTATGAGGCCTCACCGATGGATCTTTTTCTTTATTTTGGTTTGTTTAGGACATATATACATAGAAAGCAATGGTTGGGCCCACTTTACCATGAAATAGGCTCCGATAGACCCATAGCGGGAGTTTCCACGTACAGATCCTGGATTTCAGCTAGTGTTAACACCCCATGTATGTGAAGAAGTCCTTGCCTGGGACCTTGATACGTCCAATTTGCATCACTATTTTGTATCATAATTTGCTGTTATTCATTGATATATTTCATATTTAGACATGATACTTATGTTATTTCCTTTGTTTTCACATGTTCGATGATCATCGGAGGAGTTGCTGCCGGGGTCAGGATTCTGTTGGAAAAAGGACCATCGAGGGACCATATTTTGAAGATCAGGAAAATTCCATAAAAATACCCAGAAATTCCAATTTCCCAGAAGACGCAGGAAGCCAGAAGGAGAAGACGGGAGGGGCTAGGAGGCGCCCTCACACGTGGGCGGCGCGGCCACCCCCCTGGCCGCGCGGGGCCCACGTGAGGGCACCCTGGCCCACTTCTGCCATCGCCCTTTGGCGTACATCATTGTCCCCGAAAACCTAAAGGAGGGGAGAGGCTCACAATTAGACTCAGCCGCCTCTGCGGGGCGGAAAACACCAGAGAGAGAAAAGCTCTCCGGCAGGCAGAAATCTGCCGGGGAAATCCCTTCCCGGAGAGGGGAGATCGTCGCCATCGTCATCACCATCGCACCGGACTTCATCGGGATCATCATCGTCATCATCTCTATCACCAGCACCTTCATCTCCACCATCACCACGCCATCCTGCTGTAACATCTTGAGTTAGATCTTGTTATATTCATAGGGGAAACTTTCCCGGTGTTGATTACTCTTGTAGTTGATGCTATTGAGTGGAACCGTTGAGTTAAGATTTATGTTCAGATTGTTATTTACCATTATTTCACCTCTGATCATGATCCATATGATGTCTTGTGAGTAGTTCGTTTAGTTCTTGAGGACATGGGAGAAGTCAAGATGTTAGTAGTGAATTATTGTTGAGAAATATTTAATGGTTTGATATTGTTGTGGTGCTATTTCACTAGTGGTGTCATGTGAACGTCGACTACATGATACTTCACCATTTATGGGCCTAGTGAGATGCGTTGTGTATTTGGCTACCGATTGTGGGGTTGCTGGAGTGACATAAACCTAAACCTCCGTTGGGAAACCATTGCACCAGGGAGCGTAGGACTCTAGAGTTTAAGGCTGTGGTTAGATTTATCTTAATTACTTTCTTGTATTTGCGGATGCTTGCAGGAGGTATAATCACAAGTGTGTATTTATCCTAGTAAGGGTAGTGCGCTAGCACAGGTTCACCCCCATAACACTTACCAAACCATTGAATACTATTGGCTTTATGAAGCGAAAGCTCTTGACAGAAAACTCCCGTGTGTCCTCGAGAACGTTTGGTTATTATAAGAACACAACCGGCTTGTCCTTTGCTGAATAAAGGATTGGGCCACTTGCTGCAATTGTTACTACTGTCTTTTATTTACTCGCACTTTATTTACTCGTAATACCAAATACTCCTGAAAACCTGTTTGCTAGTATTTACAGTGATTCCTTGATCAAAACTGCTCCTCAACACCTTCTGCTCCTCATTGGGTTCGACACTCTTATTTATCGAAAGTACTACGATACACCCCCTATACTTGTGGGTCATCAAGACTATTTTCTGGCGCCGTTGCCGGGGAGTGTAGCGCTATTGGAGAGTGGAATTGGTAAAGGTAACCATCGCTGTGAGTATTGTTTTTATCTTGTCTTTTATTTTACTCTGCTATGGAGAACTCTCCATTTGGTTTCCTATTTGGAAACACATCTACTACTGCTACTGCTGCACATGCGGAGGAACCACCACCGCCACCACCTGCTGAAATTGATCCTTTTAAAATACCTATGAAAATTGTTGGGCGAATTATGGATAACTGCTATTCAGGAGATGGAACTGTCCATCCGGGTGATCACTTATTATTTATACATGAATTATGCGAGTTGTTCAGATGTGCAGGTATTTCACCAAGCCAGGTCAAGAAGAAATTATTCTCTATATCATTGAAAGGCAGAGCTGAAGAGTGGTATCGACTACTCCAAGATGGTCCATCTATGGCATGGGAGGATGTTGTGCCTCTCTTTTATTCCAAGTTTTATCCTCCAAGTGAAATTCATAAAGACCGTAACCGGATATATAATTTTTGGCCTCATGATGGAGAGAGTATTGCCCAAGCGTGGGGGAGATTGAAGTTACTAATGCTCAAATGCCCCATTCATGAGCTCCCCAATAATATTGTTATTAATAATTTTTATGCGCGGCTCACTCTTCCTGATAAGGATTATTTGGATGCTTCTTGCTTTGGATCATTTACTCATATGAAAGAAGATGCTAAGTGGAAACTTCTTGACCGTATACAAGAGAATGCTGAAGGTTGGGAAAACGACAAAGATAGGAAGTCAGGTATAAACTATGATTATGAATGCATTAAATCTTTTATGGGAACCGAGGACTTTCATAATGTTAGCGCTGCTTATGGTCTTGATTCTCAAAAACTTGCTAATTGTCTTAAGGCTTTTGCCTCTTATATTGATGTTCCAAAGAAAGATTGGAACAAATATCATGCGCCTTACAAAGATTCTATTAGTCATATTCCTGCTGCAGCTACTGAAGTTTATACTGTTGATAGCATTGTGCCTGAACCTTATTTTGAGAAGACACCTTTCCCTGCTAAGGTAAAAAAGTATTCTACTTTGGTAAGTGTGTCTAATAAAAGTACTAAGAGAGCTACAGAACCTGATGAGCAAATTACTATTAAGTCTCCTGTAGCTATATTGAAGGATCTAGTTACTAAAGATGTGGGAGATGAATATATTCTTTTTTGTGAAGATGCTTCTAACATTCTTTCACATCCTAAAAAGCACAGGAAAGCAAGTGTTCCTGTTATTTCTGTCAGGATTGGAGATCATTGTTATTATGGTTTATGCGATATTGGTGCCAGTGCAAGTGCTATTCCCTTGGAGCTTTATAAAGAAATTATGCACGAGATTGGTGCTTGTGAACTTGAAGATATTGATGTGGTTATTCAGCTTGCAAACAGAGAGACTGTTTGGCCTCTTGGTATTGTTCGAGATGTGGAAGTTCTATGCGGTAAGACTAAATACCCCACTGATTTTCTAGTACTTGGTAAGGAGGCTAGTGAAACTTGTCCTATTATTTTTGGTCGACCATTTTTGAACACCTGTGGCGCCGTGATAGATTGTAAGAAGGAGAAATTTTTTACTAAGTTTAATGGAGAGTCTTATGAGTTTAACTTTTCTAAGTTTGCTAAGACTTCTTATGAAAATGAAATGCCTAATGAAAATTTTCGAGTTGAACAGCTTGCTTCTATTGCTCTTGATCCTAATAATGCCTTGCAGCAATTCATGGAAGATCACGAAAGTGATGTTTTTAGCAAGGAAAGAGAAGAGATTGACGACATTCTCCTTCATCAACAACCGTTACTTAAACATAATCTACCTGTTGAGGATCTTGGTACCACTTTGCCACCTAAAGAAGATCCTGTGTTTGAATTAAAGCCTTTGCCTGATGACCTCAAATATGCTTATATTGATGATAAGAAAATATATCCTGTTATTATTAGTTCTAAACTTTCAGGAAAGGAAGAAGAAAGATTATTAGAGATATTAAGGAAACACCGAGGAGCTATGGGATATACTCTGGATGATTTAAAAGGGATTTCTCCCACTTTATGTCAGCATGCTATTAATATGGAGGAAGATGCAAAGCCAGTTGTAGAGCATCAACGCCGCTTAATTCCGAAGATGAAGGACGTGGTAAGAAATGAGGTATTAAAGCTCCTTGATGCTGGTATTATTTATCCTATTGCTGATAGTAGATGGGTTAGTCCTGTTCATTGTGTTCCTAAGAAAGGAGGTATGACTGTTGTACCTAATGAGAATAACGAGCTTATTCCTCAGAGGGTAGTAGTTGGTTATAGAATGTGCATTGATTATAGGAAGGTAAATAAAGTTACTAAGAAAGATCATTACCCCTTACCGTTTATAGATCAAATGCTAGAAAGGTTGTCTAAGAAGACTCATTTTTGTTTCCTTGATGGTTATTCTGGTTTTTCTCAAATTGCTGTTAAGAGGGATGATCAAGAGAAAACCACTTTTACTTGTCCTTATGGAACTTATGCTTATAGACGTATGCCGTTCGGTTTATGCAATGCTCCTGCTACTTTTCAAAGATGTATGTCTGCTATTTTTCATGGCTTTTGTGAAGAAATTGTGGAGGTCTTCATGGACGATTTCTCCGTCTATGGAACTTCTTTTGATAATTGTTTGCACAACCTTGATAAAGTTTTGCAGAGGTGCGAAGAAACTAACCTTGTTCTTAATTGGGAGAAATGCCACTTTATGGTAAATGATGGAATTGTCCTTGGACATAAAATTTCTGAAAGAGGTATTGAAGTTGACAGAGCAAAAGTGGAGGCAATTGAGAAAATGCCTTGCCCAAGAGATGTTAAAGGTATTCGTAGTATTCTTGGTCATGCTGGTTTCTATAGGAGGTTTATTAAAGACTTCTCTAAGATTTCAAAGCCTCTTACCAATCTTCTTCAAAAGGATGTACCATTTGTCTTTGATGATGATTGTAAGGAAGCTTTTGAAACTCTTAAGAGGGCTTTAACTACTGCTCCTATTGTTCAACCACCTGATTGGAATTTACCCTTTGAAATTATGTGTGATGCTAGTGATTTTGCTGTTGGTGCTGTTCTTGGACAGCGCGTAGATAATAAGTTGAATGTTATTCATTATGCTAGTAAGACTCTTGATGCTGCTCAGAAGAATTATGCTACTACTGAGAAAGAGTTTCTTGCTGTTGTTTTTGCATGTGATAAGTTTAGATCTTACATTGTTGATTCTAAAGTTACTATTCATACTGATCATGCAGCTATTAGATATCTTATGACTAAGAAGGATGCTAAGCCTAGGCTTATTAGATGGGTGTTGCTTTTACAAGAGTTTGATTTGCATATCGTAGATAGGAAAGGTGCTGAAAATCTTGTGGCCGACAACTTATCTAGATTGGAAAACATTTCTTTTGATCCTATTCCTGTTAATGATAGTTTTCCAAATGAACAGTTGGCTGCAATTAATTTAACTTCGCGAGACCTTCCTTGGTATGCTGATTATGCTAACTTTATTGTTTCCAAGTATTTGCCTCCAACCTTTACAGCTCAGCAAAGAAGAAAATTCTTTTATGATCTGAGGCATTATTTTTGGGATGACCCACATTTATATAAAGAGGGAGTTGATGGAATTATGAGGAGATGCGTACCAGAATATGAGCAACAAGAGATACTAAGAAAATGCCATAGCAGTGCTTATGGAGGGCATCATGCTGGAGATAGAACCGCGCAGAAGGTTCTACAATCAGGTTTTTATTGGCCGACCCTCTTTAAGGATGCCAGAAGGTATGTTTTATCTTGTGATGAATGTCAAAGAGTTGGTAATATTTCTAGACGCAATGAAATGCCTATGAATTACACTCTTGTTATAGAACCGTTTGATTGTTGGGGATTTGATTTTATGGGTCCTTTTCCCCCTTCAAAAGGCTATACCCATATACTTGTTGCTGTTGATTATGTTACTAAATGGGTAGAAGCCATACCTACAAAGAGTGCCGATGGTGAGACTTCGTTAAAAATGCTTAAGGATGTTATTTTTCCTAGGTTTGGAGTGCCTAGATACCTTATGACTGATGGAGGTTCTCATTTTATTCACGGTAGTTTTAGAAAGACGCTTGCTAAATATGATGTTAATCATAGAATTGCTTCTGCTTACCATCCCCAAACTAGTGGGCAAGTAGAGCTTTCAAATAGGGAGATCAAGTCTATCTTGCAGAAGACTGTCACTAAATCTAGGAAAAACTAGGCTAGTAAGTTAAATGACGCTTTATGGGCTTATAGAACTGCTTATAAGAATCCCATGGGTATGTCTCCTTATAAGATGGTTTACGGAAAAGCGTGTCACTTGCCCTTAGAATTAGAACACAAAGCTTTTTGGGCAGTGAAGGAGCTTAATAGAGATTTTAAACTAGCCGGTAAGAAAAGATTGTTAGATCTGAGTTCTCTAGATGAGTGGAGAAATGAAGCGTATGAGAATGCCAGACTTTTCAAAGAGAAAGTCAAGCAATGGCATGATAAGAGAATTCTTAAGAGAGAGTTTCATGTTGGTGAAAAAGTTCTATTGTATAGGTCCCGTCTCAGATTTTTTGCAGGAAAATTACTTTCCAAGTGGGAAGGACCATATGTTATTGTGGAAGTGTACCGCTCAGGTGCTATCAAGATTGCTTCATTGAAAGATGATTCTACACAAGTGGTGAATGGGCAAAGACTCAAGCATTATATTTCTGGAGATTCTTACAACGAAGATGTCGATGCTATTGAAACAGTTTCTCCGGAAGATTATATCCAAGACAAACTGCAGGAACCTGTAGAGTTCGCTTTCAAATAGGTAACAGTTCTAGTCAGAAAAGTTTCACGAAAAGTTCTTTCTTTAATATTTTTACTGTTTTTACTAAATATAAAAAATCACGAGACGAAAACGGGGAGGAAAAGGAGTCCGTGTGTGTCTCACACACGGGTGGCGCGGGCCCACCCCTGGCCACGCCACCCACGTGTGAGATCACATCGGAACTTGTTTCCGTCCCGGTTTCCTCCTGTGACTTCGTTTCGATTTATGATTTTTGCCTATTTAACTCCCCGGAGTCCCCGAGGTCTGTATATCGTTTTCTCGTCGTGTTTTGTTTCGAGCTGTTTCTGTCAGGGATTGCCTTCGGTTTTGGAGTTACAATGTCTTCGTCCGGTTCTCCTAAAGAGAACCCTCCTACGGATTCCATCAATCCGTATATGAAGGAGCTGAAGATGCATCTGAAGGAGTTGTCACTCAAGGAGGGGGAGTTGCAGATTAAAGATGTCCAAGGACCCAAGGGAGAAGGGAGTCTCAAATCAAGGATGGAAGCATTGGAACAGGAAGTCTTCAAGTACAAGAAGATGGCAAAACGCGAGGTGGACATTATTTATAGGATTAATCAAGATCTTGTTGCCAGGTACAAGAGGGAGACTACAGAGCTATGGAAGGATGTCCTCTCACTTCAGGAGACGACTAGCCAATTACAAGCACAACTCTACGACGTGCAGAACCAAAATTGTGAGTATGAAGCTAGATTTCAACAAATGAGTGCCGCTGCAATTTTCAGGATTTTGGAGACCAGGACATCCTTCTTTGATGGAGGACCTCTGCCTTGGAAGTACGCTAGCGATGAGGATGCGCCACCACCACCAAAGGAGTAATTCGTCATCGGTATAGGCATCCCCTTGGCTTGTTCCAAGCTTGGGGGAGTGCCGCGGTATCACATCATTACCTTATGCTCATTTACTTTTCAAGTAGAGTCATATCATGAATAAAGAAGTTATCTTATAGAATAGTTGCAGTTTGGAAGTATCCTCCTTAGTTGGTTATCTATGTATCCCTTGGTGTGAGTTGCGGTAATAAAATATTAATGAGAAGTTTTATCGTTTACTTTTCGCATACTTTATGTCAGCCTGCAATCTCTCCTATAATTTTAGTCTTGTTGATTGGTATTGGTATCACATTGGGAGCATGAGTAGATTTATTTGGTTTTGGCAAACCTAGCTTGGTCAGTAGCAATTTTTACCTTGAGGTTTGAGTAGAAGAATAAAGAAGTCTTGTAGTTGCATCACTTCAGTTTTCCTTTATGCTTGGTTTATAAGCATTGATATTCTTAAAGTTAAAATCGTTGCACCTTCAAGGGAGTTTGCATGATTGTTCTTATTATATGGGTGTGTGTGTGTTTCATGCAACTCTTATGTTTGCTTCCCAGCCTTGCTAGCCAAAAACCTGTACTGAGAGGAAATACTTCTCGTGCATCCAATTCCCAATAGCCAAGTCACTTCCAAAGAGTCCACTATAAATTCCTATACATGGTATTTTAAGCCATTCCAAGTAAATTTTCATGTGCTACCTTTCAAAAACCTTCAAACACTTCTTAACTTTGTGCCACTGTTTTTAGCTCATGAGGACGTAGTGGATGGTTTGTTATCTTCCATACTAAATTGAGTACCCTTCGACTAGGCAGCTTCATCTGCTCATCATTAATTTTGAAAGGGAGCTGGTCAGACCATTATAATCTTAAAAAGAAAGAAAAAGGCACTCCTCCATGGTATGTGAATGTTGGTCGGCACCCGATGGAATCGGTTAGCCATGGTTTGAGAAAGGAAAAAGGTGGGGAGGAGTGCAAAGCTATAAAAAAGCGCTAAAGTGCCAATTAATCAAACATCTCGGAACCGCTCTCACTTGTTTAGTATGGAAGATATCAAGAACTCCGTTGCTAGTCGTTGACAAAAGCAACCACCTCTCAAAATACTTTTTACCTCTGTTTTACAAATGAAAAGCTCTAGCACATGTTTAATCCCTGCTTCCCTCTGCGAAGGGCCTATCTTTTACCTTTATGTTGAGTCAACCTATCTCCTTCTACCTTGAGCAAGCATTTGAGTTGTTATGTTTCACTCATCCATATGTTGATCCGTTTAATCATGTTTA